>CM057834.1:12719939-13919939 GCA_030068075.1 Paguma larvata | reverse complement strand
AAAGACTGAAGATTTTAAAATTTTCATTTTATTTAAGAAATCTTTAAATATGCACATTTATTGACTTAGGACAAAGAAAATAAGAATTCTTTTTTCTACCATCCTTAATATATTATCAGTTTGCTAATAAATGTGTCTTAGATTTCCAAAGACTCTTAAACCAGGCTACTTGTGATAAATTCAGAAATTACGGCTTAGCGCATTCCATAGTGTTCCTGGGGAACCCTAATTTAATTAGGGTTTAACTTTAATTTTAAAGTTTTGTTCTTTTCAGTTACATGTGACCAGAGGTGTTCTACGTCAAACTATCTGCCTCTCGGAGAGTCACAGCGTAGATTAACACATGAACGCTCTGAGAAGTCCTACAAGAAAGCTACTCTGAAACTCTGTGTGTCCATACTTGTTTAACCACTTGCTTGCTCCTATATTCAAATGACACTCACATCCCATAAACCCAGTATTTCACAGATTCACAAAACTGATCACAGTAAGTTGGTCGTTCTGAATAACCGGGAGAAAAAGCAGCATTGATATTAAGGTTTAATTCAGCAGGTCAGGTTAAGAGAGTGAACTGGGTATCTCCCCTGGCCTTACTCCTTTGTCCATTCTGAACCTCTTTCCCATGATCCTTTACTTCAACCCTCTTTCCACTCTTCCCCCTCCCCCACCCCTAGTCCTTTCTCTTTGTCCTTTGACACCCCAGCAGTGGAACCTCAACCCTGGATGCCTAATCCACAGTCTCTCCACTCCCCATACCTTTATCCTCACCCTCCCTGCACTGCCTCTTCCTCCTCTTGCTTCACAGAGAAAATGGAGCCTCCAACTTCCTGCCTCTCAAACTCCTGGCTCACAGGAACTACTCCTGTCTCTGGCTCAGCGCTTATGAAGAAGTGTCCTAGTGGAAGAGGTGTCCACCACTATGCCCTCTGCCTTCAGGAAACTTCTCTGTGGGCTGTGCTTTCCTTAAGCTCTTCTCTTCAACTGGCATTTCAGTGTGCTTAAATCTCTCTCGTCTGTAAAATCACCTCCTTGATCGCTTATCTTTCTCCTGCCACTGCCCCCCATCTCTGCCCTTTGACTAATTTCTCAAAACCTTATTTCCTTGCCACCCTCGCTGCCTCTTCTCCCACTCACTCTTCACGCCATTGCAACACCTCTCCTCCCACCCATGCCTAAATGTTGGGATCCTCAGGGTTCTCTCATCAGCACCCTCCTTACTCCACATCCCCTTCCTAGATGACCTTGACAATGCTGTTGCTCGGGTTACCGTCAATGCATCGTTGACATCTGGATGTAGGTCTCTTGCCCACATCTCAGTTATGGGCTCCAGATACGCACATTCGAGCTTACCGGTTGTCCCACAGGTGCTGCAAACCAACACACCTGAAACCCACTTTCCTTCCTATGCCTATCGGCAGGAAATAATGCCACCATCTGCCAACCTACTCGGTGTAGAAAACTGGAAGCCATCTTTTGTTTTTTGAAGTTTATTTATTTTGAGAGTAAGAGAGAGCATGAGTGGGGGTTGGGGGAGAGAGAGAGAGAGAGAGAGAGAGAGAGAGAATCCCAAGCAGACTCCTTGGTGTCAGCACAGAGCCTGATGTGGGCTCAAACTCATGAACAGTGAGATCGTGACCTGAGCCAAAGTCAAGAGTCAGATGTTCAACTGACTGAGCCACTAGGCACCTCAACAAGGTCATCTTTGATACTTGCCTCTTGGTCAACACTCCCCACCCACCTCACATCCCCCCAACATTGAGTCCATCACAGGCTTGGTCCATCTAGCCTCTTAAATGTGTCTAGGATGCATTAAATGTGTCTTCATTCCCCCATTGCTGCTCTAATTGAGGCAATCTGGATCACCATGGTGGCAGCCCAAAATGCATCCCATCTTCCACTCTTACCCCCTGCCCCCATCAATTTCCTACTCCGTAGTCATAGTGATTCCTTAAAAGGCAGTTGTTCAGATAACCCCTCCTTAAAACCTTCAGTGGCTTCCTAGTGCCTCAAGATAAAATCTAAATTTCATCTCTTTTCATTGTGTTATCCCCCCAACCTCTTGGCTCTGTGGTTCTCAGTATGGGAGGTGCTGCCTCCTAAGGGGCATTTTGGAAATTCCAAGGGGTGGTTTTGGTGGTCACAGCCATTGGAATGAGTTGTGTTAACTGGCTTTTAGTGGGAGGGGATCAGAAATCCCAGACATATCAGCAAAAAAGCCAATCATCCCATGTCTCCTACAGCTTTCAAATGCCTCACCAAAAACCCATGAAGGAGAAGTCCTTCATGTTTATAATTTATAATTATGAGTCGAAAGCCCCACTCTATGTTTTAAAAAAACACGTTACACGTGTTTGCAACACATCTGCTTTCACGGCTGTCTCGTGTAGAGTGATTTTACACAGGAGCATGTCCCTGCCTCACTATGTCTTCTGCGTCTCCATGCCTGTACACACACATATTGAAATTCACAGTGTTTCTCTATAAATTTATAAAATTCTCTCCTTTTACGTCTCTTTGTATTTGCATACTACAGTGACATTATTTGGAAAGCGTAGGCTATAATGCCAACGAATTGCATTTCAAATTGTAGAGGGTTACAAAATATTCGTAACAAAATATGAATGGGTTGGGGAGGGGTGCCTGGGTGGCTCAGTCGGTTACACCTCTGACTCTTGATTTCAGCTCAGGTCATGATCTCACGGTTCCTGAGATCGAGCCCCCCATCAGGCTCCATGCTGACAGCACAGGGCCTGCTTGGGATTCTCTCTCTCCCTCTCTCCCTGTCCCTTCCCAGTTTGAGCTCTCTCTCTAAAAATAAAGAAATAAACAAAAAAAGAAAAAAGAAAAAAAAAAGGAGATTGAGTCAGGTGATGTTGAGAATCGCTGCTGGAGCCACACTGAGTGTTTCGGGTCAGTGACCTGTCACAGCTCTCAGTAGCTCTCCTACCATGCTGCCAATTCCCGTGTGATTGTCTGCATCTCTCCTTTAGAGAGTGAGTCCCCACCTGTCGGGGCAGGTGCTTGCCCTGGTCACACCTGTGCCTACCATAGGTCTAATTACAGTAAGTATTTCATAAATATTTGCTCAATAAAGAAGTACATAGACATGCCTAGTGTGGTATCTTCAAGTGGATACTAAAGTGACTGCCTTCCCCAAACACAGACCAAGTGAAGAGACAGGCAGAAAGAAGCCAGATGGGCTAGGACTGGGGATGAGGGCACCCAACTGGGGACTAATTACCTGGAGTAAGTCTTGGTCAGAGGTGGTTTAGAGGCCATACCTGGCAGATGGACCAGATGAGAAGAGTCCCGGTCAAGCTATAGGATTTTGCAACGTCATGACTCCCTTCTTCTAGAAACTTCTAAAGACTTTGTTGACCAAGTGCAGTCCACCCCATGGTTTAAAAGAATGACAGTTTTAGAGTCTAGAATGTCTAATATAACTTTTGACTTTAAACACATTTTTTACGGAAGCATATATCACGTAATCAGGGTGACTGAAGGAAATTTGTAACTGTCACACGATGCCCGCCAAATAAAAGCTTTTGTGCAGTTGAGCAACCAGGGTGGGACAAAGCTTTCACCTGGGCTTCTTGGAAACGCATCCTCGTCTTAGATGCACGTGTTAATCTGGCTGCAGAGAAGAAGGGACATGGAACGAGCCAGGTCTCAGGCAGAGCAGCACCATCAGGGGCATGGAAATACCCGCAGTAGTCTGTAACCACGAAATGTGCATGGACTTCCTCCTACAGGACATCCTGGGTCAGGGACTGTAAGGGTCACCGGAGGTGTCCTGCCCGCATTTTCTCATTCACCAGCTGTGGTGGCATTGGCTGCTGCAGGCTCACGGCTGTCCCTTTTCCCGGAAACTTGGACTCAGCCAAGAGTGCAGAAAGTAATGCACTCAAGCCCTGGGTGGGGTGGATGAGGTGGGTGCCCAGAGGTCCGCCACGTTGCCTCCAGGCGGAACCAACTCTGTGGCACAATTGTGTCCCAGAGCTCCCTGTGGGTCAGCCACACTTCAGTGCAGGTCACGTCCTTGCCAGTTTCTCCCCCTGTCCCTTGCCCCTCTTGTCTCACAAGCATGCCCTCAATAACTCATGCGTACCTGAGGCCCTGTCTCGGCTTTGGCTTCTGGGGAATCTGGCCTGAAACCTAGCATCTCTTCTGAGGTTCTGACAGTGTGCCGAGATCAGGCTGCTCTCAACTTTCATTCTGCTTTCATGGCTCTATACGAGAGAATGCATGCTTGAAAACCGACCAAATGGATATATTTTTGAGGTAATTTCAAACTATCCATGTATATTATGTATCTATCAGATATCATCACAATGGTTTCATTTACACATCTGTGTTCCGTATCAGGCTGAGAAGTCTTTGAGGGCAGGGACCACATCTTATATACCCCAGGAATCTGCCCACTGTCAGCTCCTGTGTGTTCAGTGACTAGGTGATGAATGGAAAATTTGCATGGATGCATGAAATACAGCATTGAGCCATCATCCTTGGAACTTACAAAATTCGAAATGTTCAGAATATGGATTTAAAATGAGAAGTATAGGAGCACCTGGGTGGCTCTGTCGGTTAAGCGTCTGACTCTTGATTTTGGCTCAGTCACAATCTCACAGCTTGTGAGTTCAAGCCCCACATTGAGCTCTGTGCTGACAGTTCAGAGCCTGCTTGGGATTCCCCCTCTCCCCCCTCTCTTTGCCCCTACCCTGCTTGCATGCTCTCTCAGAATAAATAAATAAACTTAAAATTTTTTTTAAATGGGAAGTATCTTGGGGTGCCTGGGTGGCTCAATCAATTAAGTGTCCGACTCTTGATTTTGGCTCAGGTCATGATCTCACAGTTCATGGTAACACAGAGCCTGCTTAGGATTCTCTCTCTCCCTCTCTCTCTGCCCCTCCTCCGCTAGCACGTGTGTGCTCGAGCTTTCTCTGTCTCTCAATAATAAATAAACTGAAAAAAATAAACTGAGGTGTATCTTGGCTCTTATCAATTTGAGTTTCATGACTACTATTATAATAATAAAATCTCTTTGTGAGCTAGGAATTCCTTAATATCTTCTTTTCCCTTTCTTTAATCTGTCTAGGTTCCCAACTTTTAGCTTTTTTCCCCTAAATTAAATCTATTGGATTCGATTTCCTTTCTTTGTGACTCATGTGGTGGTCCATGAGTGCAGTTCTATTTAAAGCTCCTCAGGAGAGAATATGGCTTTCATGGAGAGGGAAGTCATGAGAATTTAAATCCTCATTCAAGAGTTTGTTTCAACTTGCCTCTTCCTTTCAACCATAACAGGACAGAACCTCCCTGCAATGGTACGTGGCCCTCCAGGTGCAGGATTTAGATCATCTTTGGTCAAGGTCGCCGGATTAAATACGAATTGAATTTCAGAGACACAATGAATAATTTTTTAGTATGTCTCATATAGTATTTGAAGGCAATACTTGGGATATATTTGTACAATATTCAACTCTAACTGGGCGTCCTGTTTCTTCTCTCCTCCCTCCCACCATCTTTCCTCCCTCTTCCTTCTCTTCCCTTTTCTTTCTCTCTCTCCTCTCTCTCTCTTTCTTTCTTTCTTTCTTTCTTTCTTTCTTTCTTTCTTTCTTTCTTTCTTTCTTTCTTTCTTTCTTTCTTTTTCTTTCCTTCCTTCCCTCCCTCCTCCCTTCCTTCCCTTCTTCCCTCCTTCCTTCCTTCCCTCCTTTCTTCCTTCCTTCCTTCCCTCCCTCCCTCCTTCCTTCTTTCCTTCATTCCTTCCTTCCCTTTTTGCTAAATCTTGCAATCCTACATCTGGTAAAATAATCTTATACAATTTTTTTTTGATGTTACAACACCTGAACTTACTGAATAGAATTCAAGATACAGCTGTCTCATTCTGAATTCCATAGTAGATGATAAAGTAGCAAAGTCCCAGGGTATAAATTTAAAATGTTTGATGGTTAAAAATTGAACATCGAAAACACAATTCATGAAATACAGACATACAACTAATTACATCAGGGGTTGTCAAGCTTCCTGTAAAAGGCTAGACAGTAAATATTTTTGGCTTTGTGGCCCTGTGAGTTCTCTGTGACAAGGACTCAGTCTGCCTTTGTAGCTTAAAAGCAGCTGTAGATAATGTATAAATAAATGACAATGACAGTGCCCGTGTTCAAATAAAACTCTGTAGGGCAGTAGTTTGCCAGTGAAATCATGATATTAGAAGATTCTCATGAATATTTAAAAATGCAACTGTAACATAATTTGTTACTTGGTTTTGGGGCACCTGGGTGGCTCAGTCGGTTAAGTGTCCGACTTCAGCTCAGCTCATGATCTCATGGTTTGTGAGTTTGAGCGCTGTGTCGGGCTCTGTGGCTGACAGCTCACAGCCTGGAGCCTGCTTCGGATTCTGGGTCTCCTTCTCTTTCTCTGCCCCTCCCCTGTTTGCACTCTGTCTCTGTCTCTGTCTCAAAACTAAATAAACATTAAAAACATAATTTGTTTTCATCCACAAAATTACTTTTAAGAAATCGCACACAATTCCATGCAATTCTCCTGCGGGAGGGATGAAACTGGTATTTACATATTCCGAATCATCCTGAACCTACACTGGAGAATACCTTCCAGAAATTCATTTCACAGGTTATTTCAAGAGCCGAGAAACCTTGGCGAGTAGGGAATAGATAGGTAAACGAAGGCTTAAATTTCCTCGGTGCCCCAGCTCTGCCAAGTGACCAGCCTGGGCCTGACAGTTGGGGACCGAATGAAGGGATTGGAAGGAACATCTATGGCCCAACTCTGTGGGGGAAAGACGTGGAAAGAAGTCATGAGAGGAAATACCGTGCATCATTCCTAAAAATAAGACGACTTCATAAGCACTGGAAGAAAATGCTCGTGATACCATGTGAACTGAAAAACATCCATGCACATACTTACACGAGCGCCCTGACGGCGACGATATGAGAGCACAGTTACGTCTAAAGCGGAGCTTACAAGATGATGACCGTGAACGTGGTGGAATGTCTCCTGGGACTTTCTGCAGTGCCAGCATGTCTTGGCGGGTCAGAGCAAGGGCTCTGGCACCAGGGAGTCTGGCTCTGATTCCTGACTCCTCACTCACTAGCCCTGTGACGCTGTACCTCATTTCGGTTGTCTAGAAAATGGGGACAATGACAGTAGCTACCTCATAGACTGCTGTGAAGGCTAACTAAAGACTCTGTGAAACACTGCAAACCGTTGCTGATGCATGCTGTGTCATAAGGTTTGCACTTGGTGTTAGGTGACATTTATAGAGAATAAGTGACTTTTTTTAATAAGGAAATAAACTCATTTATACTCTAAAGAAACATTTTACCATCGAGTCTGCAAGTAGAGTTATAACGGGGCTCGGTTTAGAAGGCAGCACCCACGTCGCTTCGTGATACTTACTGAATCAACCAGGATGTGTGAACGAGTGTGGGCCCCTCCTTCCAAAGGCTGGGAAAAATAGACATCTATGGAATATTGTACATCTGGTTCTAAACAGATGGGTGTGGGAAGCAGCACGATTCTGTATGAAGAGGAATACAGCAAAAATTCAGGGACAAAAGTACAGTTGTATAACCTAAGCAGCCATAGTATTTGGTGGTGTTCTACCAGTGTTGATGTAGGTTCCACCACGGGGCAGAGGCCAGGTCTAGACCAGCTCAGGTGGGTTGAGTGGATGGCACAAATCACACTCAGATCCTCTGTGGCTCTTCCAGAGGATGGTGCCAAACAGCAAAGGCTTGGGAACGATTAGCCACATGTTGTAACTGCTCCGGGAAAAGGACGGAACAGAAGTCCTTCATCCCGTCTATCATGCTCATCTCAACAGGGTCGCCATTTTTTTTTTTTTTTTTTTGCCACAAATCTCCGAAGCAAAATTAGTGGCCTCCAAATCAGTAGCTTTTTACCTTGGAGACTCCCAACTGTTGAGATAATGCCAGCTCAATATTTTATACCTACTCTTGTAGCGTTTCACTTTCTCACCCCGCAAGGCCATCTGGGGAATGGGAAAGGAACGTTCGAGACTGAGAACCAGGAGATCGGGGCTGGAATCCCGGTTCTATTATACACCAGCTCAGAGACTCGGGCAGGTCTCCAGGTATCCTCCTTCTCAATTTCCTCCTCACCGGATGAAGAGAGAGTCTACCTCACTGAGTTGTCAGCGAGATACGGTCTTAAATGGGAAGCTTAGTGTAACACACAGCAAGCGCTTAATAAATGTCACAGTCTCCTTTAATACGCCTCTTCTCCTGCTTAGTTCTTCACTACAAATTACTGATGGATGCGCAAAATTCTAAGAAGGCTTCCATATTTGAAGACAGGCCCGGGCATACCTGGAAGTCGCTGGTAAAGGGAAAGACTGAGGTCGTGGCCATGGAGTCTCGCGTGTACAGAGCTGGGTCTCTCCGAGGGGCTTCACCAGGACCTGGACAGCCCAGTCGGCTGGGGACTACACGGGCATGACATAAAAGCATGTTTTCGTGAGGATGTACGCACAGCACACACCTAACGGACAGCACGTGCAATCAAATCTGTTACCCGCGGCCCTCTCAGAAAATGGGACTTTGGAGCTGAAAGAAGTCTGAGAGATTCGCTGTCAGCTCTAGCTCGCGGGTGGCTGAATGGCGGCCCTGGTAGACAGAATATTGTTTCTGGCCATAGCTGAAGTTTGCAGGCTCGAAAGACCCTGGTGCGCCTGACAGGGCTGGTCTTTAATGTCTGTCTCCCCAAGAGTCAACTGATTCATCCTGTCCCTGGATCACTGAACAAAAATGAACATTTGGAATCCTTCACAAAAGGATATATACCTTTTTTTCGTGTTATTCTGTAAATATTAGGGGCACCGAGGTGGCTCGTTCGTTTAAGTACCCGACTTCAGCTCAGACAATGATCTCGCTGTTCGCAAGTTCGAGCCCCGCATCAGGCTCTGTGCTGACAGCTGGGAGCCTGGAGCCTGCTTCAGATTCTGTGCTCCCTCTCTTTCTGCCCCTCCCCTGCTCACATTTTGTCTGTCTCTCAAAAATAAACAATAAAAACTTTAAATATTATTATAAAAATATATTACATAAAATTTCTTATTTAACATGATATTACTAAATCTATTTATATGTCTCTAAATATGTATAATTATAGCATATGCTAATTAGCTATGCTCTGAAAGCCATGTAATTTGGAAATGCTTTATTTATTAATTTTGAGTGAGAGAAGAGAGAACACAATTGTACAAGAGGGGGAGGGACAGAGAGAGAAGGAGAGAAAGAATTCTGAGCAGGCCCCACACTGTCAGTGCAGAGTGGGGCTTGAATCCAGGAACCATGAGATGGTGACCTGAGTCTACACCAAGAGTCAACTCTTAACCGACTGAGCCACCCAGGCACCCCTGGAAATGCTTTTTAAAGGTGTCAGAGGGGCGCCTGGGTGGCTCAGTCAGTTGAGTGTCTGACTCTTGATTTCGGCCCAGGTCACAATCTCGTGGTTCCTAAGACTGAGCCCTGCACTGAGCTCTGCACCGGCAGTGGGGAGCCTGCTCGGGATTCTCTCTCTCCCCCTTTCTCTTCCCCCCCGCTACTCATATGACCTTGCTTTTTCTCAAAATAAATAAATAAAAATTCGAACAAAAAAATTAAAAAAAAATAAAGATGTCAGTGATGTGTCCTATGAAAAAATTCATACATTATCTTTTATTTTTTAATTTTTTTAACGTTTATTTATTTTTGAGAGACATAGAGACAAAGTATGAGCAGGGAAGGGGCAGAGAGAGAGGGAGACACGGAATCTGAAGCAGGCTCCAGGCTCTGAGCTGTCAGCACAGAGCCCGACGTGGGGCTTGAACTCACAGACCGTGAGATCATGACCTGAGCCAAAGTTGGCCGCTTAACCGACTGAGCCACCCAGGTGCCCCCATACATTATCTTTTTTTTAATGACTTGTCATACTCACCAGGTCCAAGTTCTCAGAAGTCCCTTGGCTTTTGTTTGTAAGTGAGAAATAGAGAATTATGTCATATCAAGAGTTGCTCTGGTCGTATAACACACCATGAGCACTTCCAGAATGTGGTGCCTAGAGGGACCCTGGGGGCCCCGAGACCGCCCCCAGCCTTATAAAACACTTTTTGAGGTGGATGGTCTGTGGAGTATCAGATTATCAATGAAAAGATTGTGCAAGAAAAAGCGAGGAACCACTGCTCTAGAACAAGCGTTTTTCTAAATTGATTTATACTCTTAGATATTTCTCAAAAAGCAGGCGGGGACGGGGAGTAAGGCTGGGGAAGCCACGAGGAGCAGCCTGCTTTTAGCTTTGCTCTTGCTTCAGGGGAAAAGCCAAGTGCAAATAAACGCCTCTTCTGTATCCCTAGGAATCAGAATCTCTTCACACGGGTTAGCCTGTGAGGTTTTTAGAAAAAAGCCCAAGGAGGGCAGAATTTGGGTTATTTTAGTTTTTTATGGTTCTTATACAAACATTCCATCACCACCTCCTTAGACCTTGTACCTTCGATCCATAACTCTGCTCCAGCCTCTCTCCGTGGAATAGAGCTCGCATGCCTCTGGCTTACTGTGTTGTTTTAATATCATTAGGAAACCCTTTGATTGCTAATGCTCTCCAGATGTTCTGGGTTTTTTTCACAGCTTATTTTCTGATGACCGTATCCAGCAAGACTGGAATAGAAACTCTTCGCTTGAGGACTTGCTACTTTAGGCAGGTTTCACCCTCGAAGAAGTTGGATACCTGAGTTTCATAGCGAATGGCGACGGCGAAGTCCATGGGAGAGGCGATGCGGCTGACAGCGAATCTCAGGCCGGCCCCAGGGAGAACCCGAGCAAATCCAGGTCCGGTCCACGCAGGAGGGGTTCCAGGAACCGGTTCTCGGAAAACCACGTGAACGCCAGGCACCTGGCCAAAAGTCACTGAGCCCTAAAATTGAAGAAGAATGCACTCAGCTTTGCTAGAGTCGAGTCCTGGAAGAGTCCAGGGAAAGAAAAAAAAAGTACATGTTTCCTGACGCATATACGATCCATCTGAGTCACGGATAAATTATTCCAACCAGGCTATGACCCAGAAAGCATCTGAGATGTGCTGAATCTGCAGCTTTGGAACATATGTTACCGTATAGGCTGATTGATTTCCAAGCTGCGTCACTGGAAACCACTTTCAACTTAAGCACCCCACGTGCTAATGAATTGAACGCATTCCACACTGATGACCTTGGGTTTTCTCAGATACGACTGTGGGATTCTGGCCAAAATGTGGAGGGAAAGAAAATATTCCCATGCTTGCTTCATGGACTTTGCCTCGTTATGCACGACAGTGAGAAAAACCACATGGATTTTTTTTTGGATATTTCTTCCACGCAAACATGAGGAACGCTCTTCTATCTGCTTGGAGGCATATAAGTATCAACTGTGTAACACACTTGACGACCATCCCTCATGGTCTCTGTCCTGGATGTCGGCCTGGGGCCATCTGGAACCTGGAGATGATACTTTAATGACTTTTGCATCTGTCTCCCCACGCTCACAGCATCCACCGGAATTCTGCCTCTTGTTGCTTTCTGCCTGTCTCCCTAAGACAGCGCCTTGGCCCTTCTCTCCATCCCTTCCCTCATCCAACCCACACGGTGCACCACCGCCAATAAGTGTTTCACACTCTTACCAACTGCCAACAGAATCACGCCCAAATTACTTAGCCTGGAGTTCAAGTTGCTCTGCGATCTACCCCAAACTGCTCCTCATTCGATGCATGTTTATTCAGTAACAATTCAACGCCAGCCCCTGCATTAGGAATGCAAAGATGGATAGGACACAGTCCTGGCCACGGACGAGCTTAGACTTTGCAGCTGGAGACCGAAATGTAAACAAGAAACTCTATCCCCGGATTAGGTTTCAGCAGAGATCTATGTAAACTTGACCACAGGCAATGTCTTTCAAACATGTAAGAAACACTCTCACAAACGCAGTAGACACTGTAGATGCCCCTCGGGGATCCCCTTTACCTGACTGGTGCACTCCCCGCCCCCAGTTGCTGTGTGCATGTGACTTCTAAGAGCCTCTTTCTCTAGCGAATTGCCCTCCCATACCTCCTCCCCAACACCCCCCCTCCATCCCCGAGGGTAGCTCAAAGCCGGGGGCTTCTTGATGGGAGCTATAAAAGGCTGATCCTGTCTTCTCGGCAGACGGGACAACGTTGCCTGCAAGTTCGTGCCTCTGGGCTCCCTCATGGATCAATCCAAGATTGATTTGACCTGAGCCCGCATCTTACTCCCTCCCCTTGTCTTGTTTCCTTCACTCTCTTACACGGTTTTCCTGAATAACACTTCCTTACTAAATCACAGGCACCTGAATCTTGGGCTCTGTCTGTATCTAGGGCACTTGGCTGAGACAGCTGGTGGCAGCCAGTTTACCGAAAAGCAGACTCCAAGATGCGATTTGGGAGGAGGATCATTTTAGGGGCAATGGGAACCCCCGTGTGTAACATATACTGATGGCCCCTGGGATGTGGTAGCAGGGCAATGGCTAAAGCTGTCAGCTGTAGAGAACCGGGACAGGATCAAGGCAGAGGGGGAGCCACTGACTGGAGCGATGTTTCTGGCCTTGAAAGAGAGGAGGGAACGGTAATTATAAGGACTGTGGAAATAGGCGGGAGTTGTTGAACGTCACTGATGCTTCGGTGAGCAAGGGTGATGGGCGCAGGGCAATTGAGCACCAATTTAAAGCTGAGTGTGAGAATCCGAGGGCCTCCCTGGAGGTATTTAAAGAGACTCATCTCCTTTAGGTAGGTGGCAGGAAGAGGTGGAGACCAGGCATGGGACCTCACTGTAAGAATTGCAGAACTTTGGAGAAGCCTGAATTCTCAGCCGAAGTCGGGCCCTTCACGGGGAAGAAGAGGGATCTTAAGACATGGGTGTTGCACATGAGAACCTTGAACTCTGAGACTCTCCTGAGCGCTCACGGACTATAGACGTAATCCACCCACTCTTACTGGAAAGTAGAGCCCCTCCAGGCCACCCCTCCTGCATTTGAGGACACTGTGGAAACCCCAAATGACGCCGCTATCTTGGAAGAAAACATGTACCTTCCTAAGGATCTGCCTCTACTACTCCTCCTGACCATGTGCCTGATAATTAGGGTCAAGTTTCAGCATGATCTGACAGGGAAAGTGCTAGATCTCTGAGAGAGATCTGGCTAACACGTACCGGTAGCAAGTGGGAGAGAATGGGCCTGGGTCCTGAGGTTGCTAGAATAAGGAGGCAGAATATTAAATTGGATAAAGAGAGTTTGTTGATGTGGGATCACCAGTAATATAGGATTTAATAGCCTGATAAGCACTCTGGAGCCTTGGGAGATGGAACCAATATTTTGCTGGAGTAACTCTTGGAAGCTTAGCAAAAGCTGTGGCCCTGAGGAAAGGAAGTGGAAGTTCCAGACTGCTGTAGCAGACTGTGGAGGAAGGGATACAAGGCTCAGAATACTAGGCATTCCAGGATGGATCTAAGATACGAGACCAGGAGACTCACCAACTGATGATGTTCTTTGAAGGCCTGGAGGACACTCTATTTATTGGAACAACCAATGAACTGGTGAGAAAGGCACGGGCATCACTGAAAAGCTGAGTGTTAGGTGTCCTCTGTAGGCTTCTAGGATAGATCATTGCCAACCTGAGCTCCTTAGTATCAATGTTGGAGAATAGGATCCCAGACTATCAAAGGCTGGGTAGCACTTAACTCTCAAAAGTGAGGTGGGCATAGTTATTATAGGGGGACAACAAGGTTGGAGAAGGAGATAAGGGGGCCTGACCCATAGGAATCTTCTATGGAGATGACTAATAGAACATGGTGTGCCTAGGAGCAACATAGATGAGCAGACAACAAAAGTATTGCTTAATAAACATTATCAAAAGAGATTATGTATGAATCAGCAAAAGGCCAAGGTCAGCTGCCCCAGTGGAGAGACGTGATGTTCTGTCAAGTTCCTAGACCTGAGCCACATCTTGGATCAGAACCCAGTGACTGAATAAGAGGCTGGATCCCCATGAAGAAAGACTCTTCAACACCATGGCAAGGGGTAAACCAGGTACCCAAAGTGCCATCATGGTCCCCTCGTTAGAAGAAGGGCATATGAGGGTCGGGTAGTATATGGAGTCCTGGCCTAAGTCCTTTTTACAATGGGTTCACTGATTTACTGAACTCACCATTGATTATTTCCTCCCTCCAGTTCCTGACTATGTAATTGGAATGGACTTGCTTAGAAGTGGGCATTGGCTCTTTGACCTGTAAGGAAAGGCAAGCATTCTTCTAGTAGGAAATGCCAAGTAAAAGCTTGTGAAACGCCCATTCTCAACCACTTTCTCCCCACCAGGTCAAGACAGTAAATAAAAAACAATACTACAAATCAGAGACATCCTCAAAGTGCCACTCTCAGGACTTGACGGTGGTCCCCATCACGTCTCCACCATAAACCTAACCACCTTGTGGCCCCACTGCAGCTGTTGTGCTGGATGGAGCATCTTAACCAGAGCAGATTGTTGCCACCCTCACACAGGATGTGCAGCTATGGAAATGCAAGATGTGTTCTTCTCCATAAACATAGAGAAGAAGGAACAGAAGCAATCTGTATTCACTTGAGGTGGGCAGTAGTGTATAGTCTTGCCCCAAGACCGTTCATTCTCCCAGTCTCTGTACACGGTAGCCCAAAGAGGTCTGAACCACCTAGATATTCCACAAAATGTCAAACTGATTTCCTATATATTTTTTTAAATTTTTTAACATTTTTATTTATTTTTGAGAGACATAGAGACAGAATGTGAGCAGGGGAAGGGCAGAGAGAGAGGGAGACACAGAATCGGAAGCAGGCTCCAGACTCTGAGCCATCAGCACAGAGCCCGAAGCAGGGCTCGAACCCACAGACTGTGAGATCATGACCTGAGCTGAAGTCGGCCGCCTAACCAACTGAGCCACCCAGGCGCCCCTGATTTCCTATATTAAAGGATAGTCAAGCAGGTCCCTGGGTCCAAGACGATGTTATGTGGTCTCCCATGGCATGAATCAGATACTCTATGACCGCTGTCAGAACCACTGTCTAAGGGCTCGCAGAGTGTCTGATTCACCAATGTGGGACAACACAGCCCGTCCTCAGCTCGAGGGACCCACTTCACAGCAAAAGAAGTATAGCAGTGGCCCTGTGACTTTGTGATTCAGTGCTCTACACAAACCATGCCATCCAGAAGATGTCAACCTCAGATGGCTGTGGAATGGGGCCCCTTAAAAATGCATCAGTGTCACCAGCTTGGGAACGACACCCTGTGAGATGGGACAGTTATTCTTCAGGATGTCATTTACTCCTTAAAGCAACACCCTTTATGTGATGCTGTGCCCCCAGTGGGAAGGAAAAAACGTGGTTTTGGGAATCAAGTTGGAGTAGCCAAGCTCACTGTCATGGCTTGGGCTCCCTGTGCTTGCACCTTTAGGCTCTGTGGGTCTAGATGTCTTGGTTCTTGGGCAGGAACAAAGAATTCCACTAACCTTAAAGCTATGGATGCTGCGTGGTCACTGGGGCTCCTCATGCCTGTAGACCAGGTGGCATGGGAAGAAATTACCATAACCGGAAGGGCTCATCCTACTTAACCAGGACATGAGGAATATGTGTGGCACTGAGGTGGCCCGCTAAGACAGCCATGGCGTTCCCCAACATGTAGCCTGAGGAGACCATGGAAACCAGGGCCTCAGTCTGGAAGGATGAATGTCTAGGTCATCCCATCCAGCAGAAGTGTGAGTTGAGGGTGGGAGGAATCTAGTATGGGTGGCGAGGAAGGAGGGAGACAGGGAGTATCGGTTACAACCTTGGGATCAGTTGTGGCAGCCAGAGGCTGCGTTTGTCCCACTAATCTTTTGTAAATCTCCCCAGGAATTGTGGTCAGTGAGAGTCCTGGAGGGCCTGTGTGTGCACGGAATGAACTTAGTGTAAGGGGCAGATGGGCAGGGTCAGTGCAAACATGTGTACTTCCAGAGGGTCCCACGCTCAGAAGGGCCCCATGCTTGGTTTAGTGTTTTGCCTGTCACCATCTTGGATAATGAATACTTTCCTGTTTGAAATTGCTTTGTAAGTGAAGTCCCTCGGGACAACGGAGCGTGCATGTGAGCAGAAGAGCTATGCCCTGTGTGTGTGTGCTTCCTTGCCCCCATCTGCAAATACTGCACACGATGTCGGTGGGCATGGCATTCCAGAGGACCTACTATGTGTACACATTCAGTGAGACTTCTTAGTCTCACTGCATACAAGGTAAGTGGGTTACATGGATGACTGAGAAAGCAGGGTGCCAACAGCTCCAAGAAACCAGGCTTTTTCTGTTCCAATCAGAACTTGCTTTGAAAGAAGGTGGCAAAGGCATTCTAGAAAGACATTATTCTTGCCGTTTCCTTGTATTAGACAGCTGTGTACACCAAAGGATGACCAGAAGGAAAGAAATACAGGGTGACTCCTGGCTGTCTTTCTTGCAGTCCTCCCTTACTGGTTAGTGCGCTAAAAGTAGGGAGTGTTGATAGGACATGCATCGAGAAGTGAAATAGAAACAGTTGTGTTCGTTTTGCACAGCATTCCCATTATTCTGGGAAGACCAATATACACGCGCATTCATAACTACAAAATACGACCCGTGTAATTTCCATGATTTCACACAAGTCAAACGTTCTTATGTTGACAGTGAAAATTGGCATTGCATGATATAGAGATGCATGGTACAATTCATGCTAGTGATTTACATTTTTAATATTTCTTTACTTCAGACGACGCTAGATGGCAAATCAAAGAACACCGAGAAGTCAAGAGACTATGAAAGAAAGAAGCTATATGTTTCGGGGTCTTCGATGTTCTTTTCCCCTAACTTTTGAACAAAGGGCCCTGCATGTGGGCCTGAGCATGGAAAGAGCAGACTCCAGCCCATGCTGTCAGCACTGCCGGGTCCCCTTGGCTGGGCCACACTCTCCAGCCACCAGCTGCCGTGACACGGCTCCCTTCTCTTGAGAACCCTTGCATCGGAGCCACCTCAACTGGGAGCTTGCCGGCCTCTGCCCTGGGAGCCCGCAACCATGATGGACTGATGGACACAACAGACCTGTCCTTGGGCCTCAATGGGGGACAATTCTGTTGTGCCATTTATGCTTCCGACCTTCCCTGGGGATCAGGCCAAGGCTAGATCTATCCCGGACCTCATCCTTGCCTCACTTTCCCCTCCCCAGCCTCCTGCCCTTGCTTCCCTATGGGCTTCTCCTGATGAGCGTTCCCTCAGGAAGGCTCACGTGTGCCCACGTCTCTGTTGCAATGTCTGTTTCCAGAGAACCCGACCTAAGACACACACGTACACATTTACATAAACCGAAACAAATTTTCACCAAGAAAATATATCCTTGTTTTGTATTCCTCTGTTGTACAAAGCTAGGCCCGGCCAATTGATTTCATAACCTTACTAATAGGCAGGACCTGCAGTTGGAAAATTACCCATCTGGGGGACCCCAGAGGTGGAAACAATGAACTATGTCCAGATGTTGGGGTAGGAAGATAACTCTGCATTGGGTCTTAAGGGATGAGTAGAAGTTTTACAAATCAATAAACAACACAGAGGAGGTCATTTCAGACAAGAGTCAGGAGAATAGTTTCTGGATAATTAGAGCTGTGTTTCTCAAAGAGCAGTCATGGGCCACTGGTATCAGAAGCACTTCGGGGTGCTTGGCAGACATGCAGATTTCCTGACTGGTCCCAGACTCCCTGATTCAGCATCTTGAGGGTAAGGCCTTAAAATATGCATTCTAGAGGAACTCCCTGGGCGATGCTTCAGCACAGTAAAGTTTGAGGTTCACTGATCTGTGCCATAGGGAGCCTGGAGATGGGGGTAGCGACTCATTCCCACTCTTCTCTTTCAGATGGAGTCAGAATGAGAAGCCCAGAGAGTCAGAGAAGGCTTCGTGGGCATGCGGTGTGGGCACAGGATCGCACGGTTGAAAGAGCAAGACTGCCGTGACTGGTGTGCATGGACCCGGAAGAAGGAACACCAGTCAGGAAGCCCTCTCTGATCCTCTTGCCTAGAGGTATCCTCCTTAATCTGAAGCCCGTATCCCATTACGTGCATCTCTTCTACAATACTTAGCCCGCCAGCCACCATTAGTGGTTTGTGTCCACGGCTCATTTCCGCAACAAGGATCTTAATGGCCGACTTCATACTGACGTATTCTTGTTGCCATTGATTCCACCATTTCATTCACTTGAGGAAGTCTCTTATAGACAAGGAACTGACTCACAAACTGGGTTTGTGAATGAGGCAGCTAGTATCTGATTTCATCGGCTTTCCAACATGCCCCTTCATGCATACGCACATGGGAACACTCAGGAAAGATCCCAGGGTACTGAATGAATGAATGGGCCTAAAGCACCCCCAACTTTGACTCATATAGTTGGATGGCTATTGTCCTAACTAATATAGTTGGATGGCTACAAGGTCCTCAGGTCTCCTCTAGCTTTCCAAAGCCACTGGAGCAGGGTCCCATGGAGGCGGCATCATCCCACACTCACACTGCACTGGCCAACTACAACCACCTCAGATTCTAGGACGATGCCAGGCACCATCCCCAGGGATATCAGTATGTCCTCTTCCTTCCACCTAGGGGAACAGCCATTCGTCAGCACCGTACCTTTCCTTATGCCCTTAAAATGATGAAAACTTGTGAATTCGCAATACCTGACTCTGACTCCAGAATCCGGCTTTCCAGAAAGTTCTGTCTTGAAAGAAAGCAAGCTACTGAGACTCTGCCCAGAAGCTCTAATTACTCTGAGCCTGTATCCTCCTCTCCTCCATCCCATCCTCGAGGACACTGGGTGCTTACACGGACTGAGTACTCACGCGGGCCCCACCTGGTTTGGAGTGCATTACCACATTGTTCGTTTCAGGCAGGACAGACGACGGCCACGGACAGGTGGTTTACCTCACTCTGCTCGTCGGCAGGTACACTCTGCTTCTGATTTCTCTTCAGTATTATCTTGCCTCTGTCCACTATGAAATCACTCCCTTGTTGCCGGAAGTACACATCACACATAGGCAAAGCAGTTGCTGCTATCTTAAAATGAAAAGAAATTACGCTGTAAGTAACCCACAGAAGTTCCAACACTACCACAGTGCAAGAGTTTCAGGTTATCTGATAACTTAAAAGGTAATCATGATTTTCACTTCGTTAGCCTTAGGAAGGAGTCATGAGGCACTTTATAATTCTTGGTTTCTCTGTGAAAAAGAGAGTTTTGGTAGTCCTGTGATGCCTTGGGTTTTCTTTTGGAACGATGTTATACTGGTGAAATTCAAAACTGGGAAAATATTTATTCATATCTCCTAGTTTCGTGGTGTTAAAAAAAAAAGTACAAGTGTTACATTTTAATGTGAGATCTCAAGAAGAAAGCTGTAGAGCATCAACAGCAGGCATGGTGTAGAGACAGATTCATTAGCTATTTGTCCCTCTGGACACTCTCTAGACCACTTCCTGGCAGTTCTCACAGTGTGTGGGACTTGGCCTTTCAGGGGCCCGCGAGAGGTTATACCAGGAGAGCCAAATCCCAGATGAAGCAGAGGAATTGCATTCATGCAGCTCCCATTTCCTGAAAACCCTGGTCTCACAGGCTTCTCTTCCCTACCGTCTCCTTAGTGGGGACCCGGTCAGTATCGCACATCGCTCATTTCCAGATTTTCACGGTCCTCTGGACGTGGGTGTTTCCTCCGTTGATGTTTCCTAACGGGCTTTACAAACAAGATTTTTTCATTTCACAGGCGCCCTGGTTGTTGGTCAAGAGCATGCAGTGCTCGGGTCAGCTGAGGCCCGCTTCGGGAACTCTCTTAGTGATTCTCAGCCCCACTCTCTGACCAGCTGCCTGACCTCCGCGATGAGGACCCTTGGACAGCCCACGCTGGATTAGGTCTATTTGTCTTCCTCTTTTTTATTTTTTTTCCTCACCAACTGGGTTCATTGTGTAACACAAAATTAGAAGCTATTAATTTTATACAGAAAGCATATTATGGAATTAGGTTTATACTATACTGTATTAAATTCTACACTATGTTAAATTCAATCGATATTAAGTTTTGTGACCATAGGTAGTTTCTATAAGGAAACAAACCAATGCTTCCCAAGCTGCCCACGAACACCTAGGGATCCCGTTAACACGTAGACTCGATTCAGTAGGTCTGGGGTGGGACCTGAGACTCTCCAAGTCCAGTGGATTCCCAGGCGATGCCAACCTTACTGGTCTATAGATCACATTTTGAGTAGCAAGAATGTTGACATAGACTGAATGTTCGAGTCCCTGGAAAATCCACATAGAGAAGGCTAATCCCCACAGTGGTGGTGATTATTAAAGGTGGGTTTTTTTTTGAGGTGATTGGGTCATGAGGGCACACCCCATGAATGGGATTAGTGCCCTTATGAAAGACACTCCAGAGAGCCCCTTTGCCCCTTCTGCCCTGTGAGGACTTAGCGAGAAGATGGCCATCTATGAACCAGGAAGCAGGCTTTCTCCAGACACGAATCTGCTGGTGCCTTGACCTTGGACTTCCCGGCTTCTAGGACTGTGAGAAATAAATTTACGTTGTTTCTAAGCCACCCAGTCTGTGGTGCTTTTGTTATGAGAGCTTGAACAAATTGAGATACACACACACACACACACATACACACATACACACATCTTTCGAAGACCCACCAAGAAAGTTAACTGTTGTTTTTCTCAGTTCTCCAATTTGAGTGTTCAAACAATTACTCCTAAGTCACGGTCCTGGATTCACATCCTTTTGTAGCTCTGTCTCCATCCTTTCTCCTCTCTCTGCTACCTCTTAACTTATTCCTTATTCGTTCCTTATTCCGTCCCGGGTCTTGCTGCCACCAGGCTGCTCTTACAGGAACACTGAGGACCGTCTTCATGAGGTCAGTCTCTGGCTCAGAAAGCTTCAGTGAGTTCTCATTGGCCAAAGAGTAAAATACGGTCTCTTTAACAGGAGGATCTAAGGTTCTTTTCCAGTACTTCTTCCCTACATAAACTTCCTGTCCTACTTGTGAACAAACCGCTGTCTCTCCGCTGAGCCATTGTTCATAACTTTTCCTGGCTGGACTCTCTTCTCACCGAGACCACCAACTGGAACGCTTACTGCTTTCAAATCTTGGGCCACGTTATTCTGTGCCTTAAGCCTGTTCATAAAAGGATCACTTATGGCTCTGAAATCTTAACCCATAGTACAGATTGACCCTTCTTGTCCGATGTCTCTGCCCCCATCCTGAGGTATCTATGTAAGTGTATTCGCTAAGTTAAAAATTCCTGGAGGGCAGAGACTGTAACTAATGGCCTTCTGTGCTGCCCTTGGCCTGGAGCTCAGTGTTGAGTATGTGGGTGGAACATATGGATGGGCGACAAGCAAGAGTTTTGAAACCAGGTGCCCCTGGGTTTCAATCCAGGGCTCACGGCCCACCAGCTGTGTGACTTTGGGCAAGTTAGGTAACTTCTCTAATGTTTCCCTCATCTGGAAATTTAAGGTGATAATACCTCAGTTGTTTGAAAAGTCAACTGAGATAATGTCTATAAAGTGCAAAGGACAAAGCACTAACTAAGGGGAAGTTGTTGTTGTTGTTTTTTTAAGTGACCTCTACTCCCAATGTGGGACTCGAGCTCCTGACCCTGAGATCAAGAGTCTCATGCTCCACCGACTGAGCCTGTCAGGTGCCCCTGGAAGTTTTATCAACATCAGTAGCAAGAGCATAGTAAGCACACAATACATATTTGTTGAACGAATGCACAAATAATTAAATAGTAGATCGCCTTTTTAGTGGACAGGAAATTATTCATGCTATATTTTAAACACAACATCAGTCCCAGCTTGAATTGTCATAGATATTACTTTCCAGTCCTCTGCACAGTTTTCCTGGCCCTCTAAGCCCATTCTACGTCCTTGATCTCCATCTTTAAACCACGGAGAGAGGAGTAAGGCTTCCCGTTGGAGAGCACTCACAGCTTGGAGCTGTATTAGCACATGATACTATTCTACTTAACTGCTTCTCAGCAGCTACTGCATGGTGCACAGAGAATAAATGTTAAGTATCAGTCCATCTACTCTAGATATTACATCTGCTTTGTGTTTTATCTAAAATACTGGGAACAATTATATTTAGAGCTGTATAGGAAAGACACTCCTGTGTGTCCCCTCTGTTACTATGCTCACAACAATTCAGACACCAGTGTGTGGTTTATTCCCATGCTCACCAAGTCTCGGACACCAGCTGAGCATCCTATAATTTAATTCAGTCCTGACACCCTATCCCTGGACTTTGTGTCAGGTGCCACAGGTTAAGAGCTCAGTCCCACCAGACTGTTCCCCCCACCTCAGATGCCAATAGAAAATCCGGGTTGTTACCAGTACTTCTGACCAAGCAGCTATAAACTGGGATTCCATGACCCCTTCCTTGGGCTCAATAAGTTGCTAGAACAAAACTCAGGGAAATACTTATGTTTGGTGGTTTATTACATGATAAAGAATTCTATAAAGGATACAGATGAACTGCCAGGTGAAGAGATACAGAGTGATGGTTGGGAGGGTTCTCAGTGCAGGAGCTTCTGGCCCCTGGAGTTGGGGTGCACCACCCTCCCGGCACATGGATGTGTTCACCAACCTGGAAGCTCTCTGAACCCCATATGTTGGAGATTCTTACGGAGGCTTTATCACATAGGTGTGGTCAATCATTAACTCCTTTTCTAGTTTCCCTTCCCATCACAGAGAATGGGGGGGGGGTGGAAAATTCTAAGCTTCTAATCATGGCTTGGTCTTTCTGGTGACCAGCCGCCATCTAGAAGCCCATCAAGTCACGCAACTAGAATGAAAGATATCCTCATCCCTCAGAAAATTCTGAAGGATTTAGGAGTTCTTTACCAGGAACCACGGGTAGGGACCAATATATTTTTTATAGTATTTTATGATAGTTATAGCCTAAATATAAATACCAGTATTATCTCCCCAAAGTTTTTTTTCAGTCATCATCATAAAGATGCAAAATTAAAATTCATGAAGAAGAATGCAGACATAGAATAGTTTCATTTTGATCCCGCCCACCACGGTTGTAAGTTTAAGTAGGGACAGTGAACACCGCTCCCCCCAATCCCAGTCAGCAAAAGAGAACATTCCAAGCCTCGTAAGGGGCATTTTCATCCCTCCCATCAATGGTGTCCAGATAAAGGAAAGATCTCAGGAAATGACTTAGTTGTTGGAACCTGGATGAGTTCCCCTGTTTTCAATCCAAACCCCGTCTTCAGAACCGACTTTTACATGCTTTCTCTCCTTGAAGACTTTCACCACACATCACCTTTTCCCCTGCCACATTCCTGCCTGTAGCTGGGGTCACATGCTTGAAAATGTCACAGGAGTCTAACTTCTTTATCGTTCCGCACGTGTGTGTCTGCTCCTCTAAGAAGCCTTTTAAGAAATACATTTTTTGGGAAAATATCCCAAAGGACCAGGACTTGGAGGGAATGAAGTAGAGCACCAAGTGACATTTGCCATCACCCGTGCCAGCGGACATCAGTGAGAGCGGCTAATCTGAAATCAGCTTCGGGGGACATCCTACACTTCCGGTTTGAACCTTATTCGACTCATCGCTAGCAGAGCTCTGTGAGGGTCCCGCTGGGGCTCAGACACTGTGGGAGGTGCCAGAGCAACAGTGGCGAATGGCATACATGTCTATCTGTCCTCATCATTTATAATGTCATGGAGAAGGCAGATAAGTAGATGCTCAATGAACACATGTTAGCAGATTGCCACATCGAAAGAGCAAAAGTCAAGTCGGTTTGATCACGGCCTAATCCAATTCACACTTACGTGCCTGGCTCTGCGCTAGTACTGTAATATAAAGATCACATAACATGCAGCCTCTGGCCTCTGGAGTTTCTATAACTTGAGTTTCATGATCGATAAACTCTGCTCCGCTCGGCACTGGTGGCAAAACCATTCTTTTCCCGGCACCTTACCCATGCTCTCGAGGGTGCGCTCTGCGTATTTACCGACCCCCCATCAAATCAAGTCTGTAAGGAGACTAAAGGAAATACGAACCAAAGGAGCAAGTCCTTGGAGAGGGGTGGCTTCCTCTGCCTCGTAGAGATAGAAATTCAAAGGAGCAAAGAAGTAGCCGGGGGCTGGTTCCGAGCAGCTGCGGCCGGTGACGTGCGGGCGGCATTCGCACTGGCCATCCTTGGGGGAGCACCTGAGGAAAAACAAACCCGTTATGCACAAAGGGAGGGGGGGAGGTGGAAAATGAAGGCATGGGGGTGCTGAGCCAAATGCCTTCTGAGGTTGGGCCCACTCCTTGAATCCATCAATCGATCGTCTTGAGGAGGATGTTAGGAGGCCATGGGCTCTACGTGTCTGGTCTTGAAAAGCAAGTCCAGATCCATGAAACCCAAGTAGCCACTTCTCTCCTCTGACTCTGCTCTAAACACTGCAAAAAGAGTACAGGACCTCTCTTTATAGGGGGGCAAAAACTTGGTGTTTTAGGCAGGTCAGGTCACACGAGACATCTATCCCATCGCCTTGTGGGTTTCCCTGGCGGTAGGAACGTTGATCTCTTTCTTGGAAATATTTCAAGTAAAATGAATCATTTGGGCTGTAGTTCATGTCTCAAGGTCATTGCTTGTCAACACCCTTGGCTTGCCATGGAATAAAGTCCATCACCGATGACTAGAGGCAGATCAGAGTAAACTGCAGAAAAGCGAGGGGAGACTATAGCCACGGAACTGCGTCATTCATCTAGTGACTTACGCGTTGGAATAAGCACCCCCGATATCACAATCACAGGGAGAACAGCCGTGGAGGTGAGTTTCCAGTCCCCAGTATCCAACCTGTGAAGACAAAATGCTCAGCTGAACTCAGCTCTGAAGACATGTGCTGCTCTGAAGAAGAAATATAAAATCAGTACAGTTCAGTTGACACACGTCAAATAGCCACACAGACCAGACAATCACACAGTCACCTTTCTTGCCTGTGTACTTGGCGATGACCTTTGAGGACACATCTCTCCTATTCCTGGGACTTGAAATGAAGGGGACAGACAGGTCGTCTGCGTATTCCTCCAAGCGAAAATGCAGTGGGGGCACCCGGGTGGCTCAGTCGGTTGAGTGTCTGACTCTCCATCTTGGCTCAGGTCATGATCCCAGGGCTGTGGGATTGAGCCCCGTGTCGGGCTCCACCCTGAGTGTGGAGTCTGTTTAAGATTCTCTCTCTCTCCCTCTGCCCCTCTCCCCTGCTTGCTTTCTCTTAAAAAAAAAAAAAAAAAGAATACAGGGGCACCTAGGTGGCTCAGTTGGTTAAGTGTCTGGCTCTTGATTTCAGTTCAGGTCATAATATCACGGTTCGGGAGTTCAAGCTCCGCATTGGGCTCTGAGCTGGCAGTGCAGAGCCTGCTTGGGATTATTTCTCTCTCTCTCTCTATCCCTCCCCAGCCCTCTCTACCCCTCCCCGGGTCTCTATTGAGTGCTGGCTCGCTCTTTTTCGAAATAAATTTTTAAAAAATGCAGTGGAAACTATACAGTTTCCCTGACTGCACCAACTGAGCCTCATGGTGAGTTATTTAAGGCTCATCTGGGGAGAAGGTCTTCAACTAGCCTATTTGCAGCGGCTTTTGTAAACCCAGTAGACTCCCTCACCACAAAACCCCAAGGAATTTTTAGTTCCACAATCCGAAAATGTTTTGGGGTTAAAAAAAAAGTCAAGTTGATTTTGAGATCTTATTTGCATATCACAGTTCAGCTTCTTTGTGAGTAAGCTGTTTTGTCATAACAAACTCTGCATGAGAGAGTCCGCTCTGTTCAAGACTTTTCTTCATTGCGACATCTTGACCTTTATTCAATATAAGCAGCTGGAGAGAGACAACTATTTCTTTAAATCTGATAACATTTACTATAAAATGCTTCAAAAAAAAAATACTTCCCTTTCAAATCTCAATTTAACATGCTCAGACAAAACCAAGGTCTTAATAGGCATGGCACTCTCATTTGAAACGGGTTTGTTGTGTCTCCGTTTTTGTTGTTGTTGTTGCTTGTGATCTTGATAAAATTTTCCGCCTGATTTCACTCAGAAAGGTTGATTTGCAACATTAAAGGCGGACAGAATTTGTTACAGAGGCGGCAAAAGACTTTTGATGTATTTCCCCAAACCGAACTTCGGTTTGGGCAGAGACAACGTGCCGAGGCCGTGGTTGTGAAAACTCCCTCTGGGCCGGGGGTGCTGGCCTGCGGGGCTCAGCACAGGTCCGGGGCACCGCCAGGTGGAGGCGGACGCGCGGGCTCAGCCGCAGTGGGCAACCCTCCTCCTCCCGCCCCCTCCCGCCTCCTCCCTGCCTCCACCCCACGGCCCCTGCTCAGCGACTTTCCTCCTGCAAACACAACCCAGTGAACTGCACAGTGGCCATCAAACTGTGAACTGATGGGGTCGGCCTGAGTCTAAAGTCTCTCTGGAATCATCCGATGCGGGATCTCAGCCAATCCTGCTAACCAGCCCGGCCACCCTTCGCGTGGCATTGCCCGCACACGGCCCGGACCCGGCGTGGCTCACCCTCCTCCGAAACACGCCCCGGCTGCCTGCCCCGTCTCCCAGAGTTCCTTCTCCCACTGTACCTTCTGGCCTTCCTTCCCCCTCCTCCTGTGCCCCAGCCTCATATGTTTTCAGTCAAACGGCTTAAAATATTAGCACAGAACGATGTTGTAATAGGCATATGTTTCTTATTTAGCAGCTGCATTTTTCAGACACATCAAGGTCACTGTTCTTTTATTAGGTTAGGTTTGGGGTTGTTTTCTGTCTAAAACGTCATGGTAGGGCTGCCAGGATTGGAGAACAAAGGGAAAAGTTGGATTTGAACTCCCTAACGGCAGGACACGTTTCTTACGGTGTAAAAAAGGGCCTGAGTTTACTAATTTTAGACCTACGTGCTGGCATGTTTGGTGGAGTCTGAGACACCCAGGGGTTTATTTCCCAGAGGAATCCGCAGGACATTTAAACCTGGGGTTTTTGTTGTTGTTGTTTTTTTAAATGAGTTCGTCTAAAATATTTTTAGGCAAAGGGTGGTAGGGGTGATAAAGAAACCGTATGCAAGGGGGAAGAAAAGTCTCCACAACCTGGTGGGCTGAAAGAGGGGCGCAGATAAACTGTCGCGGGCCACCGCTCGGCACGCTGGGGCGAACAGTGGAGGAAACTTCTGACGCCGGTGCCCGGGTCCGCTCGGTCCGGTCTGGCAAACGTCAGCGCGCTGGTCAATGTTTAACAATCAGCTAGCTCTCTGTAGAAGGTTCGTGTTTGCTGATTTCTGGAGTGTAAATACTTTTACCGGGGAGGACCGAAGGCCATCGGGACCAGGAAGCAATGAACAAGACTGAGTCTCCTCCAGGGAAGGGCGGCAGAAACCCACGCGACCGCGTGAAAGGGAAACCCTACGCGAATACATACGGTGCACTGGTCACAGCGCGGCCCGGTGGCGAATGACTGGCACGGGCACTGGCCGGTCTCCACATCACAGGCTGAGAGCGGCAGACTCCCGAGGGGGTTACAGTCGCAGGCTGCAAGCAGAGCAGATACGATTATTCTCGTTTTTATTTCCCCGCCCTTGTCCTTAACAGCTCACACTGAGCAAAACACGTGGCCACCAGAACGCCCAACAGCCAGCCCTGCCAAGTCTATTGTGTGCCTGGCCGCGTGGTCATTGTATGGCCTAGAACGCTGCATGGGAAGTCCAGCGCCAGACACCTCCAGAGCCCTCCTGCGGTGCTACTGGAGGGCAATTAGAGACTAGAAGTCATGCGAGCTGGAGCGTCTGGCACAGTTATCCTGAGTGACGCCAGGAGCGGGTCAGCTTGCTGGACGCTGGGCAAGGATTTCTGAATGTCACGGTTGTTCCTGATGGCTCCTTCTTTGGCAGATGCATCTCTCCTTTCCCTGTCTCTTCTCTCTCTCTCCTTACTGCCTTGTTACTTTTTCATTGTCTCCCTCCTCTTTCTCTCCCACACACAGGCACACCCGAGTCCTGCTTCCGCTGTGAAGGCTAAGAAATTATGCTCCCAGAGCAACGTATGTATTTCCTCTAGGGGGGGAAAAAAACAATGTTCATGGAAACAACCCAAATGTGTGTCAACTGATGAATGGACAAATTAAATGGGGAGTATCCACACAATGGAGTATTATTCAGCCATAAAAAAGGAATCAAATACAGACACACGCTGCGACATGGATGAACCTTGAAAGCCTCGTGCTGGAGAAAGAAGCCAGTCGCGAAAGACCACACACAGTGGATGGTCTCGTTTGTACAAAATGTCCACAATGGGAAAATCTAGAGAGACAGAGAGTAGGTTAGTGCTTGCCTGAGGGCGGTTAGGGCAGGTGGTAGCTAAGGCCATAGGGTTGCTTTTCTTTTCCTATGGTAAAATACATTTAACGTAACGCTGACTGTTTTCAATACAGCCACACAGTCATGTGACCAATCTCCAGGACGCTTCGTCTTACAAAACTGAAACGCAATGCCCATTAAACACCATCTCTCCCCATTCCTTCCTCCCCCAAGCCCTCGGCAGCCACTGCTTTCCGTCTCCACGGAGTTAACTACTCTGTGTACCTCATGGAAGGGGACTCATACAGTAGTTGTCCTTTCGTGCGTGGCTTAGTTCACCGAGCATAACCTCCTCAAAGCTCATCCATGCCGTTGCATGAATCAGAACCTCCTTCCTTTTTCTAAGGCTAAATAATATTCCGTTGCATGTACTGACCAGACTTTGTTTGCCCATTCATCCGCGAATGGACACCTGGGTCGCTGCCACTTTGGGGCTATTGTGAATAATGTTGTCATGAACACGGGGTTACAAATCACTCTTCAAGACCCTGTTTTCAGTCTTTTGGGTATATTCTATAGCCAGAAGTGGGGTACAGGGTTTCTTTTTGGGGTAATGAAAATGTCCTAAAATTGATTGGAGTGATGGTTACACAATTCTGAATATACTAGAAATCGCGGAATTGTACTTCAAAGGGTGAATTGTACGGTGTGTGAATTGTATTTTACTAAAGCTATTATAAAAGAAAACAAAAAACCGTATTTGGCCTGTTCTAGGAGGACATCAGGTCAGGGCTGAACCAGGGGAAACACCTGGAGTACCGCAAGGTGTGAGGAGAATTGGCTTGACTATGTAAGCCGTTGTCTTGGGATTTAATGTTGCCACTAAATGCAGGAGAAGGAAGGATTCAGCATGCTGCTCTCTAAACATGCAAACAATCCTCAGTTCCTTATATGGGCAAGAGCACAGAGCATGACAAAGGGAAATTATTTACCCAGATTCCCTGAGGAATCTGCTGCTCTGTGAGACCCCGGGGCGGTTCAGAGTTTCTGTGATTCTAAAGGCAAGGGTCTCCCCATTGGGCCCCAGAAAACTCTGAGGTTCTGTTTCCTCACAACCTCTCCCTTGGCTCTTTAATTTTGTTCTTCTCTTTGACAGAGAACACAGGACCAGTTCTGGGAGGGCTGTGAGAACAAAGAGGAATATTAATTGAAAAAAAGCAAAAAGAAAAGAAACCACCGCTTGAAATCTGCTTAAGAAATCATCAATATATTCATAAATGCATAACGTAATGTAATGAATTTGTATAAGGAGGTCTAAGTCGAGGTCATTTTTTGAAAGGTTTTGCAACTCCGCATTAAATCTCTTGGCATTGGCCCATGTTTGCTCCAGCGGGGAAATGTGAGCGCCCCCTGCTGGTTCCTTATGATAAACTCAGCTAACTCCCAAGAGAAAAATCTCCACTAATTTAACTAAAATCTGCGGGAGGTTTCGTATCATCTTTAAAAACCCAGAGACTGGAGAGACTCTTGGGTATTTACAATGACCTAAACCGAGGGCCCCAAGCTTTAAAACGCATTCAGGTTGGCGGTCCCGCCGCTGCCAACTTACGCTGACAGCCCAGGGGGTCAGCGGCACTCAGTCCGTGGTGGTGGGGCTTGCACTGGTCGCACTTGGCTCCTTCCACGTTCTCCTTGCACAAGCACTGGCCAGCCACAGACCCCAAGGCAGGATCAGAGTGGCTCACACAAATGCCACCCGATAAGGTCCCGTCCGGGTCACATTCACAAGCTGGGGACACAGGCATGCATGATCTTAGTTAATCACAAATGGTGGGAAACCTGAGATGTAAACATAGCCTTTTACTCATGCTACACTACTTGACTTTGTTTAAAGAATTAAATATGTTTAAACAACTAGACCAGTGGGCGAGGACTGTTTAGAAATGTCTCCCGGATCTTGGGCCTTGGAATATATTGCATAATTCCATCTATATCTATCTGTCTGTCTGTCTGTCTATCTATCTATCAAGAGAGAAGAGAGAGAGAGAGAGAGAGAAGGAGAGAGACTTTTAAGTGATTCTAAACTAAGAGGACCAAAGGAAGACTGCTATTAGGAAAACTGCACGTGAATAATTGATCAATTTTGGGGGTGATGAAAATATTTTAGAGCTAGGTAGAGGTGCTGATCGCACAGCTTTGTGCTAGTAAATTATTCATCTTAAAATGGCCAGTTCTATGTTACGTCAATTTAGCCTCTATAAAAGATTAAAATAATAAGACTCCAAAGGTGAGAATAAGATCTATGGGGGCGCCATAATGAAACACACAAATAGAGATGGGAGAGAAAAAACCACATAAAATGTCGATCAAAACTCTGAAATGTGGTTAAGAAAGCATGTCGGCCCTTCCCCCTCACAGAAAAATAGGGATAAGTGTGATCATTCTCTTTAATTCTTCACGGAAGGAGCACGTACAAGAAAGAAAGGGGGAGAATAGCAAGAAAGGGTTATATCACTGTTTCCTTTACGGAAATCTGCTGGTCGGGCAAAAGCTTGGATGAAGAGATTCTGCAAAATGAGATACATGATCACCTGTAGCCAAGGAACAACCAAAGTATCAGCCTTCCTTTTTCTTTTCAGCAGAAACTGGAATAACTCAAGAAAGGCGTATAGCATGAAAAGGGAGGCTGATGGTGTGGATAATTCCAGAGGGGAGAAGCTATAAAAGGCAGAGCTTGATTTGATAGAAGGAGGAACTCTCTGATAGTCAGAGGCGCCCAATAGAGCAGCAAGCCCTCAGTTTTGAGGGGGTAGTACCCAGGAGAGCCGGAACGCTAGTATTAACTACTGCGGCTCTGGTAAGGGGACGGGTCTGTTGGTGGACATGAGGTGACCACCTGGTGATGCTGTGTTTCCAACAGTCGCCACTTTTAAGGAACGCAATAAGATTAAAAAATGAATAGCCTGGGGCACCTGGGGGGCTCAGTTAAGCGTTTGACTCTTGGTTTCAGCTCAGGTCATGATCTGACGGTTCTTTGGATTAATAAAAACAAACTCCTCATACCTAAAGCCACGTTCGGTAGCTTTCTATAACAACCATTTAGGTGAGGGAGTTTCCTGGAAAAAACCTACTCAAACCAGTTGTTTGCTATATTGAAGCAAACACTCGGTCATCTGACAGAATCTTCCAATTTTCAACTGTTATTGGACTGTGACTGGTAATGAAATCTTATTATGGAAAAACAGCGTTCGGTTCTGTTTAGTTTGGAAAACTAGACTTTTCTCCTAATTAAATACATTTGCTTCTAGAAAGGAAGGGACAAGCTGGAGTCATTTTAGAAGTAGCCAAGGGGGAAAAGGACAGCTTTATTTGAGAGACGCTCCAAAGAGTCAGCCCTGAGTTCCAGAGTATAATTTAATTATGCACTGAAGGAGCCTTTGGGGAAGGGATGTGGGTGAATGGGTAGTAATTTGACTTTGAAATAACCCTGTGTCATGGCCTTTAGAAGTCCGATAAAATTTCTTGGCATCACACGACTGAACTCCAGCAAACTCACATTAGCAGTGGTCGGATCAACCAAATCTTTTTGGTTGTCATTGTTTTCTGTATCACATTTGACTGTGTTTTAATCACAGAAGACTTAAAATTAGTCAACCCCTATGCCTGGAATCTGCTTATGTAAATATTTAGGCTCAAACGAGGACAATTTAGAGAAAATTTATAGGAGGCTGCTAGTCAGCCTTAATAAATGCTGTTTGTATACACGGACTTCCACACACACAAACATGTGTTTAGGGAAACTGGGAAGTCTCGCGAAGACGGTTTTACAGGCTCATTTGCTTTTCCTTAAAAATAAAAAAACTGTTTATATAGAATGACCTCTTAGTTTTATATCTGGGTACCAGTTTTCTTGTCTCCGTTTCCTTCAGAAGTGCAATCAAGTTAATACTAAGTGGTTCTTTTTTAAGTTTATTCATTTGAGAGCGAGAGAGAGTAAGAGAGAAAGAGAGTGCAGAAGGGGCAGAGAAAAAGGGAGAAAGAGAATCCCAAGCAGGCTCTGCACTGTCCGCACAGAGCCCAATGTGGGGTTCAAACCCACAAACCATGAGATCGTGATCTGAGCCGAAACCAAGAGTCGGACGCCGAGGCGCCCAGGCGCCCGGAGACTAAGTGGCTCTTAACGGAACAAGACTTTGGTTAATGTGACTATCCAGCTGGGTTACTTGCAGTCTCTTTCCAGATTCCTAGGTTATCTATTTCAGAACATTACATATTCCCCTGATTCTACCTAAGAGAGCAATTCCTTTTTCTTTTATAAGTGCATAGCATTTAAAATATTAATACAAGGTATGTGCGGGGAGGATTAGACACTCAGGACACTGATTTAAAGAAATTATTTTTTCTGAGCATTCAGTTCTTTGTATCAATTTTAAACAGATCATATAAGGTGTAATTTTATGCCATCAGGTGCCTGCTCAGTAATCTGAACAAAAACTTCATTTATGCTTTTTCTACACTGTGAGGATTTAAAGTTTGAAATCTAGGCTGTTGTATATATTCTGGAAGCTACTGAATTACTTCTGTATACGACTTCATTTTATGTATGATGATTATATAAAGTTTGAAGGTTTTCATAGCAAAGCCCCCTTCCACCCGGATATAACCACATGTTGACGACAGAACCTCAGAAGCAGGACTTCTGGGTATGGGGAGAGGCGACCTTCTACGGGTCTTGGGCACCCACACGTTTTTTGCTGAGCATATCAGCAATGCGAGGTGCTGATTGCTCTTCACCCAGGCCCTTTCTCAAGGTTGCGTTGTCAGCAAGCTACTTTGAGAGAGGAGGTAACGTCTTCCCCCGGAGAAAGAACGAGCACACTTCTTGCCGTAAAAGCAATGAATCCTCCGAGTGCCATGTTCCTTGGCCGTGACATAGACTTATTATGTCCGCAGGATCCACCTGGCATCCTTTGAGTTGCCCCATGGGACTCAGGGCTTGGGGACTTGGGACCAGACACCAACATATACATCTTGTTATTTGCTGTGCCACGAGTATGAAAGTCCTTTGTCTTTAACCGGGGAGTTTCGTGTCTACTGCCGGCATCCCGAAGCAATAACAAACTACTTGTCAGTCTACAGGCAAGGTGAGATCTCAGACCCCGTCGTTACCTACACTCAGTACTTGAAATCAAGTTTATCTGTGCGATACTCTACAGCAGTGCCGGGACCAGAGTGAGACCAGCAAGATGCCTAGGGCCCCGATTTAAGGAGGTGCTCACTGTTAGGTTAATGTAAATGGCAGGTGTTAACCTCGCACCTACATCACTCACAGAGAGTGCTTCCGGAAATGCTGGGATCTAGAAGCTGAAAACATCCTTACTACATCTAACCTACCAAACATCACAGCGTGGCCGAGCCTACCCAGCCGTGCTGACAACACTTACTCTGGCTGACGGCTGGGTGGAATCTTCCCACGTACAGTTTGTTTTATAACAGGGCAGTTGAATGTCTCGTGTAATTTACTGAATACTGTACTGACGGCAAAAACGGAATGGTTGTATGTGTACAGAATGGGTGGTTTTTTTTAAGTGATTTTTTCAAATGTTTATTTTTGAGAGAGACAGAGTATGAGCAGGGGAGGGGCAGAAAGACAGGGAGACACAGAATTTGAAGCAGGTGCCAGGCACCAAGGTGTTGGCACAGAGCCCGACCTAGGACTTGAACTCATGAACCCTGAGAGATCATGACGCCAGCCGAAGTTGGAAGCGTAACTGACTGAGCCACCCAGGTGCCCCCAGAATGGTTGTAGGTGTGTGGGTGCTGACGCTCCTGACCAGGGCGCTGACTGGGAGCTGCCCCTTGCTACCTGGCCCAGCCTCGGGTAAGAGGATCGTCTGCACATGGCCAGCCTGGGAAAAGATCCAAGTTCAAAATTCTAAGTAGGTTTCTACTAGACGCCCACTGCTTTGGCACCGAGGCAAAGTTGAAACATCGCAAGCGGAGCGGCCGGGGTTAGTCGGGTCTCCCGTGCTTAGCTACATCCCCCAGCGGGCCCCCAGGACACTCAGGTGTCTGCGGCGTCTCCCGAAACCACCCGCCCCTCCTGGCCGAACCGAATAGTCTCTGATTCGCCAGCATCGTCATGATGTGGGGGGTGGGGGGCGGTGCCGGGATGGACCCGGTTTGTCTGGCCCAACCTGTCCTGAGAAAGGAAAGCTCTTAGAGCCCAGTGCCTTTGCAAACCGCCCCCCATCCCCGTCCCCAGGCCCCTAAATGCCGCTAAACCGAGTGGGAGCGGGGGTGCCTGCAGGCCGAAACGAGACCTCTCCATCAGCCTTCGCTCATGCGCGTGGAGGAGGCAGGCCGGAGGCCGGGGACTCACGGATGCACGCGTAAGGATCGGACATGGCCTTGAGCGGGTCCCTGTAGAAGAGGGGTCTGCAGCGGTCACAGTGCCGCCCCTCCGTGTTGTGCCGGCAGTCCTCGCACACGCCCCCGCTGTGGCCGCCGCTCGCCAGGTACGCGGTCATGTCGAAGTGACAGCGGTCGGAGTGGCCGTTGCAGCGACAAGCTGAGGAAGGAGAAGGGTGAGGAGAGACTGGCCAAGGTCTGGGGGACCACCGGGCGGCTGTTCCGGCCGTGCTCCGTGGTCATGTAAGAAATATACCAAGTACAGGAGGACTAAAACAGGTAGTTTCAAAGGATCTTTCTAGTACTTTGATTCTGCTCACATCCTCTCTGTAAAATGTATATTAAAAAAAGATATATACATATATTTAACATTTAGGAAATATATTAATATATATTACTTATATATTTAATATTTATAATATTTAATATGCATTAATATATTATTTATATATTTATATATAATATATAATGTATTTTTATATATTCATAAAATATATATTTAATATATCAATATATTATTTATATATTTAATATATAGATATATTATTCATATATTTATATATAATAATTTATATATGTATAAAATATATATTTAATATTCATAATATTTAATATATATTAAATACATAATACATATTAAATACATTCATATGGGGGGTGTAGCTAAATACATTAAATATATATATTTAAATACATATGTAATTTAATGTAATTTAATACGTATTAAATATGTATGTATTAATACATATTAAATATGTATGTATTAAATATGTGTGTATGTATATACATACATATTTAATATGTCTTAATACATATGTATTTTAATATGGACATTCATCAGAACGTTCATCGGAAGCAGCAAACACATTGCCAAAAGAACCCTCTGGCATATTACCCTAAGTATTTTATAAAAGCTACAATAGCCTGTCAGACTTACTGCCAGTCTCACCTCTCCTGTTCTCGGACAAGTGTGTTTAAGGCTGCGTTCGTGGACTGGATGATTCTTCAGGAAAATGAGGATCTCGGGAGGGATCTCTGTCCCGAATCGAGTCCCCACGGACGGTACCCTTAACGTGGCCTCCGCCCCTCCTCAGGGAAGGGACCACACAACATGCAGATGGTTTCATTTTGTCAACTAATGTTCCTTTGCTGGCCTGAGGGTTTGAGAAGTTGGCATTCTTCTACGGGAGGCAGTGGGAAACGTTCGGATATCCCAGGACTGGAGCTGGGAACCACGAGTTCACTGCCTCCGTTGCCCACGGCTGCACCGAAATGAACTCAATGTTCTTCCAGCTAAGACTCGCACGGCACACCTAAGGCCAGGCCGAGAACCTTCCCTGCATACCTCTGCACGTGCTGTCCTGGAGGCCTGCTCCTGGCCTCCACGGAACGTCCTGGAAGAAGCTCTTGCACCTCTCACAGTTCGGGCCATCTGTATTGTGCTGACAGACGCACTGGCCGTGAACCTGTGAGGTGAGAAAAGAGGGCTGTGCTCGGAGGACGTTGGGGTGCTCGAAGTGGAAGAGAAGGTACCAGGCCAGGCGCCGCTCTGGGTCTTCGTTCTCCTCGTCTAGCTTCTGTGGTCTGCGCAGCCGCCTTCTGCCTTTGGAAAAAGGTTAAGATGTTCAGGAACCATTTACATTTTTTTTTTTTTTTTGGCATTTCTGAATTCTAGTTGCAGAGCAACACACAATGGGAGACAGGATGGGGGGAGGAGAGAGAGACAGAGAGAGAAAGAGAGGGACAGAGAGAGAGCGGGAGAGGGAGAGAAGGGGTGGTTAAGATCCTAAGGGAAAGAGGGAATTAGAACACAAAAAGAACCTGGAGAAAAGTGTATGATTCTCTTGGTTTGTCCACAAAATGCCCTGTGTGCCCACGTTCAAGGAGAGAAACTTGTACTTCCAGGACACAGGAGCCTGCTGACAGGGAAGGCGCAGGAGTTTCGGCATCCGGCCTCGTCTGCCTGTGGCTCGTCGTCTAACGCTATGTAGGAGACACACCCTCGGGACTCTGCGTGAACATACAATCCTTCCACCACGTCGTTCTTGTAAGACTCGTCCCAAGGACGGAAGAGATAACACCAGGAAGAGCCATGCCTGGAGCAGGAATGTGACTTGGGGCGACCATTGTCACAGCGGCAGACTTACTCCAGCCCCCCGGCACGGAGTACCCGCCGGATGTTACCCCGGCACAAGGGACCTTAGACGCATTTTAGAGGATGCCGCGCAGAACACTGGGTGCTCGCCACTAAAGCTCCATTCCCTAAAAAGCACACGCACAGGCAGGGAGCACGGTGGGCCACCCTGGGCTCCTGGACTATAAATGCAGCTCGGGGAGTCATCTGGAGCAGAACCCGCAGGAACCTCGGGGCCCAGCTGGCGCGTCAGGCCGGGTCCAATGATACCGGGCCCGACACGGAGGTGTCCCTTGGACCGCGGATCCCCCTGGAGAGACTCGGATCTACATTCGGCACCAGCGCCGCGAAGGAAAGAGAGAGCCAGACTGCTCAGTGACTCACCATTCCCAGGGGGCGGAAAACGTCTCCCCGCACGTCCTGCATGGGGCGGCATTCGCTAGCGTGGCCGTGGCAGAAACAGCTGCCCCGAACCACCATCTTAGACAGAGCGTAGTAGTATTTATCCAGGGAGCCATTTTCCCTCCTTCCAAGCAAGGTGTCCCCCAGCGTATGGAGTTTGGTGAAGTTGATCCTCAGGTTTGTTAATGTCACAAGGTCTGGAGCAATGAAAACAGCAAAGCAGAGCGCGCTTAGGTGGCATCGGGTCAAGGCGCCCTTCGTGATGGACGCCTCCTTGATGGACTATGGACACGCAACGACAAGGGACACTCCTCACATGGACTTTTAGAAAAAGAATTGGGGCGAAAATAGAGCTGTATCTCATACCCTGGATGTAGGGGCTGTAAGGGTTTTCTATTTCAAACCTGGGATCCAAAACTTTTAGAACGACCTGCAAAACAAATACAGGTAAATGTATAGCGTTTTGCCCAAAACAGCAGTGTTAAATAGACTCTTTGTTTTTTTTTCTTTTTTCAGTAGGCTTCTCACCCAGCGTGGAGCCCAACAGAGGGCCCCAACTCATGACGCTGTGATCAAGACCTGAGCTGAAATCAAGAGTCGGATGCTCGACCAACTGAGCCACCTGGGCGCCCTGTTTAACATACTCTTAAAGAAGAGATCCTGACCCTTACTAAAAGGCTGAGCCATTGCCTCCCAGCGGGCGTTGGGCACAGATTATTATTTGGGTTCTCATGTGAATAAAAGTACCAAGCATGGAGATGATTGGAAGGGCTTAGTCATTCTGGTTCTTCATGCCCACGTGGTCCGCACAGGCAGACGCGGTAACAGCACTGGTGGAAAGGGCTCCCCCCGGGCTGGGGTGGAGGGATGGGGTCCTGGTTCAGCAGGTTCATCGCCAGCCTGAATCTGGCCGGGAATTCCAGAGATGCCTTCTGCCACCAATCCTTTCACTCTGCCTGATAAAGTCCTACCTCCCGACCCAACTCCTGCCCTGCCCTTCTGCCCATCACCAGCTTTGCTCTGAGGAGGTTCCTGGCATATTCCACCTGGGTGGTGGCTCACAGAGCATGGAGATAACACAGCTGTGCCAGGGCGGCCGCTAGCCTGTAGCGAGGGTTAGAAACGGATGTTCCTGGGGCGCCTGGATGGCTCAGTCGGTTAAGCAGCCGACTTCAGCTCAGAAGCACAGACTTCTCACGGTCTGTGAGTTTGAGCCCTGCATCGGGCTCTGTGCTGATGGCTCAGAGCCTGGAGCCTGCTTCAGATTCTGTATCTTCCTCTCTCTCTGCCCTTCCCCTGCTCACACTCTGTCTCTATGTCTCTCGAAAATAAATAAACGTTAAAAAAAATAAAAGGAAAAGAAACGGATGCTCCTTCCTCTGGGTGCCCTGCGCCCCAGGGTCCAGCCCAGCTCTCGGTCCCCACTCACCCTCGGCAGGTGATGTAATGAGAGATGTAACCTCTCATGCAGGATTGTCGCTTGTAAGGTATGGACGATTTATCTGAGTTTGAAATGAATTCGGGACTCATTTCAATTTAAACATGTTCATTCTTTAAAAAAAAACAACAGCTAGAGGCACATGGGCGGCTCAGTCAGTTGAGCATCTGACTCTTGATTTCGGCTCAGGTCATGATCCCAGGGTCATGGGATTGAGCCCCACGTCGGGCTCTGTGCTGAGTGTACAGCCTACTTGAGATTCTCTCTCTTTCTCTCTCTCTCTCCCCCCTCCCTCTCCGTCTGCCCCCTTTCTCTTGCTCATGCTCTTTCTCTCTAAAACAAAAACAACACAGCTCAAGTTATATTTCAGGAAACACTACCTAAATTGTTTTCATTTAAATGAACCACATGAGCAAAAAAAAACAAAAACGAAAACAAACAAACAAACGAAAAACAACTGGTGTAACTTCTATCAGAGAAACCCAAGAAAGGAAATGCTACCTCACCACCAGATGAGGGTTCAATATCCGAGTATCTGGAGTCACAGACAAGGTCTCCCACTCCCTGGGCCTGGCCAGACGCGACAGTGGGAAAGGAAGCAGCACAGTCTTTTGCAAAATATTTGAGCACCTTCCAGGTGTGTCCATAGTCTGCGGAGCGTTCGACTAACATGGCAGCAGGCCGAAAAGTCTAGGAAAACAGGAGGCAAAACAGGAGGATATTTCGGTATCCACTGCAGAGCTGAATATTTGTGTTTCCACATCTCAGCTTTTCAAACTTTGTATCTTTTGAAATCTGTTATGCAATGAACACACGGAAATCTCTTTCCAAGCAGTGGGCAAGCACTCACGAGCATATACTTCGCTTAGAATCTGGCTCCATTTTAAACCTGGGTATAGGCTGTGTGAATTATTCATCGGGGGATAGCGTATCAATGTTGAAACCGTGTAATTGATACGTTACAGCAATTTGCACGTGGTTTGCTTTGACTAGAAGAACGCTTTGCTCTGGCAAACTCTTATACATCCTCCAGAATCTACCATGAAGTTTATTCTGATTCCTTAGAGCAGCGTTAGCCTCCTTAAGGAAACTAGCAGCATTGTAATTGTATGTCAATTACATAGATTGTATGTCAATTACAATGACAAATTCCTGTACTTATCATTTTGTAGTATGATTTTAAATTTCTACATATGTTTGTATCCTTGGCTAGAGTGTGAGCTCTTTGGGGGTAAACATGTGTGGGTTTTTTTCCATTTTTTAGTATATATTTTTTATAACCATAACTCGGCTTCCATGCTGACAGCAAAATGAGAATTTTGATGAATGATTTGAGAATGACTATAGCATGGGGTTTCTCTGGCATCTAACTGTCCTTAATAAAGACCCTTTCATTTTTCTGCCTCTTTCGGTCACAAGCTTTCTATTTCCCGAAATAATGTCCAGTTCCTCCTTTCTTTCTCCTGAAAATCATTTTTCTAGCTCTTGTGGTCCCTCTCGCCTTCGTGCTTGGAGTTTTCATTTTTGCTCTATCTTGTGAGATTTCCTTCCTTCCTTCTGTTAATCATGTAAGTTATTAATTAATGAGCAATGGAGTTTTTATTTTTTTTTTTTCCACTCAGGAACCAAGACCCAAATTTTGGACAAAGCTTGAGTAGAGATTGACAAAGCTTTCTGTGCCTCTGCCCGGAAGCAAGGAAGTGAAATCACAGGTAAGCCCAGCACTTGGTAGGTAGATAAAAGGGGAAAATGGGCGGCAAGCCCACATATTTGTACCTTAAAGGTCAGAATAAGGTGGCTGAACTGAAATAACGCCTCTAGGTCCAATCTGATGCTGACATGATCAAGTCCTGAAGAAAAATCCAGAAAGAAGGAATCAGCGATTTTGAGAGACCTCTATTTACCACGTTAATCCCTGACTTGTCTATAATAAAACCCTTTGAGATTACACAGCTGGGGACCAACACTCTTTCCTCCTCTTTTACAGTGGGTTCCCACAACACTCAGACCCAGGAGAAGGTCTGTTGGAGAGTTCGACCGAGACTGTGCCCACTTGCCTGTCATGGCGGCGGTGCACGCGGCCACTGTGTGGCTGTAATGGGTACCACCAAGGAAGTTCTCGGAAGTTCCCTTAGGTAGTAAGCAGCAAGTGGCTGTGGGCGGCTGGGGGGGCGGGGAGATCTTGTCCTTGAACGCACAACCTGACTGCGCATGCGCATAAAGGTGCACCGGTAAACATTTACGCGTGCTTTCTTCCAGCATCTGCTTAGTACTCACCTGGACTAGTTTATTGTCACTCAGCGTAAAACACAGCCTGGGATCTTCCCCCGGGAGTGGGAATCTGCGGCCCCTCGGGACCGAGGAGAAGAAAGTCCTATCCTGGCCAGGACAGCCCTAACTTAGCTGCCCGTTCACCCCCAGCCTGGATGTGCAGCCTCGGCCCCAATCTGGCCACAGAGGAAGCCCCGATCGCTCTAGAGTGGCACTGTCCCATCGGAATAGAATACGAGTCACCTGTGTCATTTCACATTTGCTAGCAGCCACGTTTAAAACAAAGAGTAAAAAGCAGCTGTAACTACTTTGAATATCTTTATCCTGAAATACGAAAACCAGTCTCCTTTCAACATGTACTCAATATTTAAAAGCAATTAATAATGCTTTATTTTGTTACTAGCAATGCTCCATTTTTTCCAAACGAAGTCTTAGAAACCTGGAATGGTTCACACCATTGGCACAGCTCGATGTGGCTTAGCCACGTTTTCAGTGCCCGGTGGCACGTGTGGCGAGGGGGCTCCCGTACTGGACAGCAGCCCTGAGGGCGGTCAGTAACTGGGCTGCCTGAACGGGAGGCAGTTTTATTTGTGAGCGAATCACTCGGGAGGGTTTGTGGCTGAGAGGGCAGCCCCATTCCTGGCTTCGGTCAAGGGCCCCTCACCCTTTCTGGAAAGGAGATCACCTTTCCCTTCTTGACAGTTCTTGGCTGAGAACCCTTGTCCTATGCGGTTGGCTTTGGCGGAGGGGCACTCCTGTGAGGCTATGGGCAGCAAATGCTGGACATGCGGGTTAGAACAGCTGTCAAGCAAAAATGGCAGGAGGGAAGGCAAGTGGCTGTTGCGAAGGCATCGCATGCATGCACTAAGGGGCGCCCAACTAGAGTTTCATGATTAGGAGCCAGAATGAACTGGCATTTTAGTAGACACCAATCACGCTTGTCCAACTGAAGGTGTAGAAAACTAGCTTCATTATTACGCTTGCCCTATATATGATGATCCTATACATGTTGATTATTCCCACACCCTCCTAATGGTCTAGGACCCCCTGTGGGAAGTAGGTTTAGCTGTCTGAAGAGAATAGAGAGATTGTAGCCCAAGTACAACATATGGAATCATCTTGCGGGTTGGGGGTTCCAGATTGGTGTTGAAGAGGAGGCGTCATGGGTGAGCCGGCCTACGTTCATTCAAACACGTAAGGCCCACGTCTGAGTTTGGACGTGTGGAGTCCCCAGTTGGGTCCTGATGAGGACACCTAGGAAATACGGATAGTCAGGGCCAATGTGAGTTTCAATACCACAATTGTTCACGAACAGAGGAGAGCATAATTCCAGGGAGAAAAGAACTTCAGCCAGGAGCCAACTATCCTTTCAATTCAATTTTTATATTAAACTGTTTGACTGGCAGCGAGCAACGGAATGCTCTTTTCCTCTCTCCTGCACGTGTTGCCGAAGGAAAAAGTCTATGACGATAACTCTCTGATTTCCCCTGGCGGTTTAATTCCATTTACAGGAGTGTGTTTTACATTAGGCTTAATGTACTAGCACCTCATAAGCGTCCTTATGTTTTTCTTTACAAAGAACAAAAGGATGCGTAGACGGAAAGAGTGACGCTTTCAGAGTTATGTGCTTAAAATACACTTGGATTTCTCTGAAGGAAAATCATCTTTGCTGAAATGAAAAGAAAGTTTGTTCTTACACAGGCTTTTACATTGCTGGGGGGGCTGCGTTTCCATTCCAGTAGAACTCCTTGCTGTGAAATTGTTAGGATCGTACAGAGAAAAAGACATCCGATTCAAAATGTAAAGAAAAAACGGAAAACGTGGAAAGGAAAGGAACTCAATCATACCGTTTTCGGCTTGCCACCATTTCTTCTCTCTCCCTGGTTCGAAGCTGGTAATGACGTTCTCAATGGTGTGGCTCTGGGGTCGCGTGTACGGGTCATAGGGAAATCTCGAGTCACAGATGAAGCATTTTTGTTCCCCCTGGAAAAGACCATCGTTTCAATAAAAAAAAAAAAAGACCCGTAATTACTTATTGTTGATCTCAATTTGAAAACAAGCTGTACTTACTATATTTGTCTTTCAATCTGGCTAAAAATAAAAAGCAGAGGAAATAACAAGACATCAATTTTTCCATCAATAGGGGTTTAAATACAATGACCAATGAAATAAAAGTTAGGACCTAGAAATTTTATAAATTTGTACATTGGGGGTAAAAATGCAAATGTATGTGGAACTAATTTTTGTCTTATGCCAGAGGCAGAGGACCTGGAGGTTATATTAAACTATAGAGAAATGATCAGGATATATTCTTTGAGGAGGGATTACTTTCTTTAGTCAAAAACCAAATATTTGGCAAGAAATTAATGAAACTCGGCCACTAGGTTATCTGCAACCGTCCTTTTTTTTTTTTCTGTCAGACATAGTTTATGGTAGAAAAATTTCCGTGACCGAAATTTTGGTAGAAAATTTTCCATCATTGCCATGTGGATTTTGTAATAGATTCTCATTAAACTCGTATGAGAGAGGCCTGCCCTCTTGTCTTGCAGACCGGAAGGTCTTATTAGCGAATTGGAATTACTTTGCTTGGGATGGACTTTCTGAGGCTGCAACAGCCAAGAGCGGCCTTTGAGTTTGCCTAATTTAATGCACCCATTTGTAGCTGTACTTGGTTAAAACTCCTAAGGAAATCCCTAAAGACTTCCCAAGGACTGCCAATGGCCTGCATGATCGTTCCTGGCTACTACCTGCAGGACTCAAGAGGAGCAGTTTTGCAAAACTTCCGGGAAGGGGAGGGGGCGCTGTTTATTACAATCCTCCATACCGGAAGTTGCCTATAACAGCGGAAGCGCCCGTAGGTATTCAGCAAACTTTGATTTGGTGTCCTGATTGTGGCTTACAAGGGCTACGCCACCTGACCGGGACCACCTCTTTGCCTTTCCCTCTGCCAGTCTTCCCTTGATTCGCTCAATTCTAGCTACACCCATTTCTTGCTCTTCTCTGAGTTCTCCAGGAACTCTATTGCCTCACCGTCTTGACACAAGCTGTTCTCTGCTCCCCTCCCCTCCAACCCTCGAATATTCCTATCTCTCGCTCCTTCCCTTCTTCCAGGTCTCTGTTGAAATGCCATCCTCTCAGAGAGACTTCTACCTAAAATACCTCCACCTCCCCACCCTTATGACCTTGGCCGCTCTCTACCCCTTACCCTGCTTTATTTTGTAAGCCATTATCACCACTTGAGACTTTAATATATAGTTGTTAGATTATCGTCTGTCTCCATCATTAGAATTTAAGTCCAGTGAGGGTGAGGACTTTGTTTTGTATAAGGCCACCTCCTCCTGACCTAGATCAGTGTCTCGCACATAGTAGAGGCTGAATAAAATCTGTCGAACGAATGCATGGCGATTTTGATGACTATTTCAGCTAGGGTCTGTCAAAGTAAACCAGCCTTTCAAGAGACCCATACAATCTTTTTAGGATCACTGGCCACCATAAGCCTTATCCCTGAAAAAAAAAAATGCCCTTTCTAAATTAAGGAGCAATGCAAGTAAGATCTGTTCTACATATGGGGAGGCTTGCCCCAGACTTGTCCTAAAAAGCAGAAGTCTTACGATTCCACCAAAAGGTGTCAAGACTTCAAAAGATGTCCAGTAATACTATGGAAATTACTGGGGAAAATGTTTTAACTGTGGGGCTTTACTGTAAGTGTCTTAGGAGCATAGTCTTCGGCAAGGCTGGCTACAGAGGATGCTTGGTTGTGATGACTGGAGGTGGAAGTCCCAACTTGGGTAGCACTATGGGTCAATGTGGACTTGAAGCTTCCGAGGAGAATGCTTTGCTTGGTGGCAATTTTTTAGATAATGGATGGGGAAACAAATCCTTCTCCCTGTCAGCCTGAAGATACCTTGAGATGTTTTCCCCCAGCTCTATGATTTTCAAGATTTCTGGGACTCTGGAGACAAAGGAAACCTTGAAGTTTGCTTTACTTCTATTTTTGGTGGCATGACTTTGAGAAAGACAGGAGTATTAATTCCTAATCATCGCCAGGGTACGTCATGAGTTGGCGGGGACAATAGTAAGCAAATGCCAGTGATTTGAGAACTAGAAGGGGAATGCCAGTGTTGGAAAGTTTCTAAGATTAGAGTTGAGAACGATTTCTTTGTCCAGAGGACCTGGAATTGGAAAGTCACTTGAAGGGCCAGCCATCCCACCTGGCCTGGAGTTGAACAAAACTTCTACAGCGTCATTTCCTCACACACGCGGAGAATTTGCCTTCCTACACAAGTACTTCCCAAACTTAGAACAGTGCTAAGCCCTCAGGTATTGTCTCCGCTTATTTATAATCATCCTCTTTTACTAGAAACCAGTTGGGATACAAAGCGTTTCCCAGAGACCTCGAGGAGTTGCTTTAAATGAACAATACGTGGAAAAGCCTGGGCCTTTAGCATCGGGCTTCCGTCCAACTTCCCGCCTGCACATCCTCTCATTAAGGGGTTGACGTGATTGCCTTGGGGTTTTCAGCAGGTATGATACTCAGATGACCTTGGATGCTTGTTCTGGGCCCTAAGCACAGAGCAGAAAAAAAACTGGAAAGCAGCTGGTCCTTTTCTAAAACTGGTCTTTAAGGGGGTGGGGTGGGGGAAGCCCAAAAATCTGTCGACGCTGGAATCGTCTGGCTTTTAGACAAGACAGTTTCCAAGTGGCTTTGTGAGGCTGGCATGCAACTGATTCGAAGTTCACACCCCCCCCCCCCCCACCTAACACAGGACAATGAGAATCCACCTTCAGTGTAAGGGTCTTGAGACCCTGAGGGATCTTCGGTCTTCATTGGTGGGTCAATTAAATCCATTCCCTGCGAATCCCTAATGCAGCTAAGTAGAACAGTACATTTCAGAGTACTTCCCTTCAAAGACGGAACCAAAGAGGCTTTTCGGTCCAATTCTAAAGGTAAAAAGAAATGGATATAGCGGATCTTCCCTATTTTCTGATTAATCAAGGTTTCCTGGACTTGGAGTTGAAGCACCTGTGCCTCTGATATTCAGGAAAGAGTGATGGGTCCTCCTTTTGTGTTGCCTGGATGGCACGTGCCGTGCTTGGAAAAATCTATGTCATCAACCGAATCATGTCCCAGCGAATAAACAAAGAACTGACCCACCTCAAGGTAGCTGAGGATGCAGTATTTCTGGGCTCCGTCCAGCCCACAGGTAGAAGAAGCCGTGAGCTGTGCGCTGCGACCCACCAGGAGGTCGCCAGTGGTCGGATGACAGGCACCCCTGTTGCATTCATCTTGGGCTTTCGTGAGACTGAGCAACGCTTGAACACAACAGACACAGCTGCTTAGAAGGAGGTCTGAGGGTAGCAGAAGGCTTAAAGGAGCATCTGGTCAAGTTGGAAAGTTAATAGCCCATTTCTTTTTAAAACCAGTTCTCTTGATCATTAAGACCTTGGTTGTGGATGCTGTTGGTGCCCTTGGCCTAATGGAAATCTCTTAGCCTGGGAGGTGATACCTTCTGCATTCATGTCCCCACCTGGGCCAGTCCGCAGCCAGTGACTGATGGGGACACAGTTCAGAAGGCTGTGGCACCAGTGCCTCAGGCTGGGATCAACTCTGTGGTGTAATTTATGTTCAGTATCTTTCGTGGGGGGGAGAGATTGAAGCCAGACTCCGGCTGGGACTACATCTTGTCTCCACTTTCCTTACTCTCCTACTCCTCAGGGCTCTCCCTCAAGAATACAAATCCGTGTCTCAGGCTCTGCATCTAGGAAGCCTGATCCGAGACAGCCTCATGTACTAGAAATTCTCTATGTGTCATTTTAGGGCAAATAAGGAAGACTAATGCACAGACCCGAGGAGGGAAAATCTCAACACGGCCTCTTCTACCTATTGTTCTAACCAGTTATAAAATCAAGGGGAGAATTTAAGAAATCCTTGGGAAATAACCTTCTCTTTAAACACGTAGATTCAATTGATCCCCTTTATGGCCTGGATTATTGGGCTCAGATTTACCACGGAACAGATCACGCCCCCTTGGAAGTCCCAGACCCACACAAACACGCCCGACTGATTTCTGAGGTGCAAAGGCAGGTCAATGGAGAAAGGTTAGCCTTTCGACAAATGGTGCTGAAGGAATTGGAAATCCATAGGCAAAAAAATGAACTATAACCGAAACCTCACACCTTATACAAATTTTAACACAAAATGAGTCTTGGACTTCAAAATGTAAAATACAAAACTATAAAGCTATAAAACTCTTATAACACGGAGGAGAAAGTCTTTGAGACTTTGGATGAGGTGAATAATTTTAGGATTGACAACAAGGACATGATGCATAAAAGGGAAAAATTGGTAAATTGAACCTCATCAAAATGAAAATCTTGTGAATTATACTGAGTGGAAAAAACCCAATCTTTGTTTAAAAATTTTTTAATGTTTATTTTTGAGAAAGAGAGACAGAGACAGAGAGAGTACAAGCAGGGGAAGGGCAGAGAGAGAGAGGGATACACAGAATCCAAAGCAGGCTCCAGGCTCTGAGCTGTCAGTCCAGAGCACAACAGGTGGCTCGAACTCACGGACCATGACATCATGACCTGAGCTGAAGCCAGATGCTTAGCCAACTGCGCCACCCAGGTGCCTCCCCCAAAACCCAAGTTTACATGGTTATACATTATATGACCTCAGTTCTTGAATGACAAAATTATAAAAATGGAGACTAGACTTGTGGCTGTCAGGAATCGGGGGTAGGGATGAGGGTGTGGATATAGAAGGGCAAGAGTGGGGCTCGTTGAGCAAAAGGAGCTGTTTGGGGTCTTTGGTAATGATCACTTGAAAAAATCGCACAGAATTAAATACACACACACGTGCGCGTGCACACACACACGAATGCATGAAAAACTAGTGCAATCTGAATAAGGTCAAGGACGTAACAGTGTCAATTTCCCCATTAGGATACTACACTATTGTCATGCAAGATGTTACCATCCACGGAGACTGGGTGAAAGGTATATGCGATCTCTCGGTCTTATTTCTTACAACTACATGAGAACCTGCAGTAATCTCAAAAAGTGAAAAACCCAGATAACACTCTGTCCCTTCAAAATTACCCCATCGGCCTCTACATGGTGAACCAAGTAAATCCCCCACTAAGATCACACACACACACACACACACACATGCCCACTCCACCTGCTCTTACGTACTTTACCCTTGAGACATGAAGATTTATGCCAAGCCCTGATTCCCGCAGATGAGAGTGAGAGGGATGGGCATAAGATGGAACAGTACTCTCATCCTGTGGAAGAAGCTTGGTTTCTCTCTAGCTTTCTCAATTGTAAAACTATAAGAATTTGTAAAACTATTATGGTCTTCCTTCACATTGAATGAATTTTGTTGCTTCACTGTGCCCTCCAAGACCATAAGCTACTGAAAAACAATATTTTTTTTCTCTTATGTCCACATTTCCTGCATGAACGATTCTATTCCTCTGGTCATTTTGTGATTATCATCAGGCATTAATTCATCGATCATAGTTCCACAGCTAAGAATCTGATATTTAATGTCTCCTTCCACACAGATGACCAAATATCCATTTGGACAAGGAATTTTTGGTTTTCAATCTCATGGCAAAGATCACTAGTATTCCAGAACAAAGATACAGCATTGCTTTCTCCTTCTTGTAGATCTGTGATGAAAGTGAGCTCCATCGCACACCTTCATTTCATTGTATAATAAATGACCCTAGTTGGTTAACATGGATTTTTGCTTTTTTTCACCCAACAACCCAAACCCGGATCTCCTTTTATTTCCTAGACTTGAACTCTAGGATAAATAACTCATCAGAAGTTTGGACTCCTATAGATGGAGGATTTTTAAAGCAGGTCAGGTATAAAAATCTCTGCTAATGCTACGTGTGGATTAGCTAAGACTTCCCTTCCAGGGATTTATTCTTCTAGACAAGTTCCATCCTGAACTCTTTTATTGGAATTGCTGCCTTAGAGATTTAACATGTTTTTATAACCTGACTTGGCCTAACTTGTTTCGATCAGATGTGTACTTCTCAGAAGTAAAAGTATCCCGGGACTTAGGGAAATTAAACGATTATTCATGTAATATTCTAAATGCAAATATGAATTCCCAGCCTCAGATAACTTGGCCCAAAGTGGCTGGAAACCTAAGCAGTTAAAACTTCGTGCCTGAACACAGATGGCCTTGGCAATCCCCTTCCTGGGTTGAAGTTTTCAACTGCCAGATTATCACATCAGCAACAGGTTGGAATTGGTTCAGAACATAAAGGCGCTCATGTCGTTAGAGAATGGACGCATTCCTCAAAGATGACATGTAACTTGAAGATACGATCTTATGAGATCTTATGAGAACTTAGGAGATCTGGTCATTTAAAGTAAAGGTACAGCAACTGTTCTGTAAAGTGAAGGATCGTTTTGTAGAAATAATCATTTTCATATAATCTCTCACTTTGTAGATCGTTCTTATTTTCTTAAACACAGGAGATGTGTTCATATACCTTAGAGGTCACTTCAGAGATCTAGGGGCTGTAATTACACCTGTACACGCACACGCACACACAAACACACATCATTTATTAAGGCTAAGAAAACGTACGGAGAATGCACGTTAGATAAGGTTTGTACTTTGTGCCCAGTTCCCAAAACCTGGGCCAATGCATATTTTATGATTCCTTTCCCCAATCTTCCTTAGTCAGAATGCAAGACAAAGTGTCTCAATAGTCTCCAGTTCTCATAGAAACGCCTACGGTGGAACTATAAACCAGAACACGTCTGAGCGATGACACGGGAGTAACCATATCTGGTAGTATGTCATGGTAACCATGATGTAGGGGTTGGACCGTAGGCAACCCTAGAGATTTGGGCTAGATCACAGTAAGTTTACACTTAGAAACCCAGGATCTACCGCAGTGAGGACTTCTTCTGCCCGAGCGAATTCAGTTTTGAAGATCTTTCATCCTGAGAGAAGGGTCTCCTGGTTGAGGAGGGATCTCTGAGCCCCAGCGCAGTGGTTTAGAATTTCCGCAAGGTGTGAGGAAGTTATCCTAACAGACGTTCAGGGATTCTCAGGGGCTGCTTCTGATTCTGAATACTAGTTTAGTTCCAAAGAGAGCATCCAAGGCAGATGTAGATGGCGACAGCTCTTCTCGGGCCACCTGAGGCCAGACCTAAGCCTCACTGATCTGCGAGACACAGTGTAACCGGTCTCTGCTCCCACTGGCCTGCGGCTCACCTCTTGGTGGCAGAGAATATTCAATAGAGAAGGAATGCACATTTCGTATTTCGAGGTATTCTTCTTTCCTCCATCACCAGCAAATCTAACGGGGAGATTGCCTCAGGGCTCGGGAATTGCAAAATTAGAAAATGAGATTCTTTTTTTTTTTTTTTAAAGTTTATTTTGAGACAGAGAGAGCAAGTGGGAGACAGGCAGAGGGACAGGGAGACACAGAATCCGAAGCAGGCTCCAGGCTCCGAGCTGTCAGCACAGAGCCCGACTCGGGGCTCGAACTCACAAACCGCGAGATCATGACTTGAGCTGAAGTCTGACGCTTAACCGACTGAGCCAACCAGGCGCCCTGAAAATGAGATTCTTAAACTTTGCTGCCACGAAGAAATTCAGCATGAATCTTTCAGGAGAAGATTCTAAGCAATTTGGCCAGGACTTAGGAACCAGAAGCAGGGCGGTTATAGAAGAGTCAGGATCAAAGAGAGTAATTGTTGGAAACATCCTCTCTATGACTAACGTAAATTATTCTCAGCTTATTAAAGACAGCAGAGGCCTGGAGGAGTTAGCAAAGAGCTGCTGCTTCCTCAGAAGAGGGACTTTTGCCTGAAAATTCTTCACAAGCAATTGTGTCTCATTACTGGGACAAGTGCTACGTTCAAACAGACCTATATTTAAAAATTAAACTGCATTAGATTTGTACATTAAGAATCTGAAAGTATTTTCACTTTCTTTAGTATCTTACTTAATTATCTGCTGATAATAATATATCCCATGAAAGACGATAGAAATACCTGTGTGTGGAGAGCAAACATGTTGGAGTGGAATCTTCTAGTGTTTGACCCAATTATGCAACAGAAAAACCATGAAAATTCATAGTCATACAGAAAAATGAGGTAGATCTGTTTTAAAATATTTTTACTAAATATTTTGGAGCAATTCAATACCAGCAGAAATGGGGTTTTGACAACTACTACTCACCGAGGTGTAAAAGAAACGTCAGTTGAAATTGCATTCTCTGGTCAGGAAATGATGAAGTTCAATTTTTCTAGGTAAAAAAAAAAAGGAGGTGAAAGTCAGCCACCGGCATAATCAATAATTGCCACCAAGTTTCAAGGATTTGAAAATTTGTCTGATGAATCTTGAGTAAGAAGACACAAAATACCTAGGGTGCCCAATTCCTTCGAAATAAGAGTGTCTAAAATTTTTATCAATATTTGCGATGTTTTGAAATCAGAGAATGCAATCACTTGCAGGAAATAATGTGAAACAAATAGAATTTCCTTCGTATTTATTTATTTATTTTAAAGTAGGCTCCACCCCCAGCACAGAGCCCAATGGGGAGCTCGAACTCGCTAGATCAAGACTTGAGCTGAGGTCAAGTGCCAGAGGCTTAACCAACCGAGCCGCCTAGGTGCCCCCTGCAAATGTTTATTTTAATCTATTTTTGTCCTCTTTTATTTAGAAAAAAAGTTTTAATGATGCAGTTGATATTACTGAAGAAATAGAAAAATTGGACAGGTGAAGGGAAGAAATTATTCTCTGGGGCACTGCCGCCGAGGGACAAGTGGTTACTATCTCGCTATAGGTTCTTCCATACTGTTGCCCTTGCATACGGAAGTGACGCCATACTGTACGCTCGTGTGGATCGATGTGTCCCGGACATCTCTCTGTACCAACAAATACAACTTCGCATCAGTAATACTCAACCTAGCGAGGGACATCGGGATCACCTGGGGGCTTCCACAAACCAAACTTGTGTCCCCCTTTGTAGATTCCTTCTAGAGAGAGGGCCCCCCAGGTCACTGTGTGGGGAAGCCTGATACAGACAGGAGTGAACATGCCCCTTAAGGGTTCGGCGGAGAGAAGGTAAAAATGCTCTCTTGCACCAGTATTTTAAATTACTGGATAGCATTTCTCCGAAGGCAGGAACCGGAATTTATTTAATAAATACCCTATTGGTTGATGTGTACTTTGTTTTTAATATTTTCCTGTAGTAAATAATTTCGCTTCCTTAATTATTCCCTAGGATATATGAAATGGAGTGGAAATAAGGGATCAAAGAGCATGTGTGTGTTTGAGTGTCGTGTGTATACATATATGTGTGTGTATAAAGAGTACACATATATGCGTATATACATACCGCGTGTGTGTGTTTGTATAAAGCTGTTGACGTTACTTCCATGTGCAAATTTCATCCCAATGTACACGCTCAGCAACAGCCTCTGAGAACAGCTGCTGACTTGAGCCCTTCCCAACACTGAGAATTACGAATTTTTAAAGCTTGGTCAATTTAAAGAAAACTTGTATCTTATCGTCATTATTATTTACTCAAATTCAAGTTAGTTAACATACGGTGCAGTATTGGTTTCAGGAATAGAACCCAGTGATTCATCACTTACATATGACACCCGGTGCTCAACCCGACAAGTGCCCTCCTCAATGCCCGTCACCCATTTAGCCCATCCCCACCCGTCTCCCCTCCAGCAACCCTCAGTTTGTATTTAGAGTCTCTTATGGTTTGCCTCCCTGTTTTTAATCTTATTTTTCCTTCTCCTCTCCTCTGTTCATCTGTTTTGTTTCTTAAATTCCACATATGAGTGAAAAAATATTTGTCTGACTCTGACTGACTTATTTCGCTTAGCATAATACACTCTAGTTCCATCCACATTGTTGCAAATGACAGGATTTCATTCTTTTTGATTTCCAAGTAATATTCCATTGTGTATGTGTGTATGTATACACACACGCACACACACATCTTCTTTATCCATTCATCAGTCCTTCTCATTATTATTTATTTTAAAAATTTAATTTATTTTTTAACTTACATCCAAGTTAGCGTATAGCGCAACAATGATTTCAGGAGTAGATTCCTTAATGCCCCTTATCCATTCTATTATTTAAAAAAATTTTTTTTAACGTTTATTTATTTTGAGACATAGAGACAGAGCGTGAGCAGGAGGAGAGCAGAGAGAGAGAGGGAGACACAGAATCCGAACCAGGCTCCAGGCTCTGATGAGCCATCAGCACAGAGCCCGACGCGGGGCTCGAACTCACAGACCATGAGATCATGACCTGAGCCGAAGTCGGACGCCCAACCGACTGAGCCACCCAGGAGCCCCTCATTATTATTTTAATGTTTTTGTGTGGAAAGTAGTGAGTGCAAAAATGCATGTATTTACAGGTGAGAATTATTTTTGCCATTCAATCCTTCGAGGCTTTCCCTAGCAAATCCTGGTTTCCCTCCCTCGCCCGCGTTCCAGGTCCCTCTCATCCGACGTGCCTGGAACTGCACTGGTGCGTCGCTCCTCTCTGAACCCTCTCCTCGTGCCGTGTCCTGTCTGTTACGTGAATCGCGTGCAACTCAGGGCCGGAGACGATCCAGCCTCTGGGTTGCTGAAGGCAGTCTGCCTGCATCCCTGCCCTCCTCCATCTGGAAAGAAGGGCAGACCCAATGGCTCCGAAACTTCGCTGCCGGTTAGAACCGCCTGGCCAGCCTGAAAACCCCCGCCGCCCAGCAACACTGTCCACCAACCACATCAGAATATCTGGGGGTGGGGTCCCAGCAACGGTATTGTTTTTAAGATTCTAGCCTTTGCACTCTGCTTGTACAAGCCCTCCAGAGGAGTCTGGTGTCTGTCCAAGTTTGAGGACCGCTGTCCTCAGTAACTCCAGATCGACGATCTGAAGACCAGAGGTGTCGCTGTTCCTAGGGACGGCTGCGACACTTCACAAGAAGCTGCTCTGTGGCACGTGCATTCTTGGCTGTCTGGGTGGTCCGCGTGCCCCCCCCCCCCCACATAAGACACTGCAGGTCCAGGCTGTGGTACTGGGGGGACTGAGCAGGTGGACGGGGGCACCCTTCACTGAGCTCTGTGTCAGCTCGGCTGGTAGTGTCTGAATGCTCACCTCTTCACAGAGCTTGGTCAGTGAAGGCCTCCTTTTTCTGGCTCTCAATATCTGAAAGAGATCTTCCCATTGGAATAGAAGCTTCTTATCTTGTTAATGAGCTTCCAGACAGGAAACAGGAAAAAGAGTTAGTTTTCGTTCTTTCATATAGAAGGTCTCTCCTATGAAAGTCCTTATCTCTCTGAGTGGGGGAATTCCAAACTCCAGGCATCGTATGGTCTCTCGTAAGGCATGAAGTTATTTGCTCTTTATTTGGGGGGGGGGGCACCTTTACCAAGATGATTCGCGTATCATAAAATTCACCCTTACAGCGACTTCTAGTTTGGCCGAGTTGTGCAACCATCACCACCAGCTAACTTTAGAACATCTTCATTATCCCAGGAAGAAATCCACACTTTTTGGCAGCTACTCCTACCCCCGTCCGCCTCCTCCTGGAGCCCCGGAGAACTATTCATCTATTTTCTCTCTGTGGATTTGCCCATTCTGGATACTTTATGTAAGTGAAATCATGCAATGTATGGTCTTTTGTGACTGACTTCTTTCACTTAGCATAATATTTTCTTTTTTTTTTTAATGTACATGAATTTTTATTGTTGCAATATTTGTAACATTAAAAAATTGGATAAACCTATATAACCCAAAAAGAACATGAGTTAAATAATTTATGATACGGGGGCACTTGGGTGGCTCAGTCGGTTAAGCATCTGACTTCAGCTCAGGTCAGATCTCACGGTTTGTGAGTTCGAGCCCCACGTCAGGCTCTGTGCTGACGGCTCAGAGCCTGGAGACTGCTTTAGATTCTGTGTCTCCCTCTCTCTCTCTCTCTGACCCTCCTCTGCTCATACTCTGTCTCTCTCTTTCAAAAATAAATAAACATTAAAATTAAAAAAAAATAATTTATGATACATTACTATGGTAGAATACTATGCAGAATTGTTTTTTCCAAATATATTTTAAAAATCTAGCATAATATTTTCAAGGTTCATCCTTTATTGTAGCTGGTATCAGTAGTGCAATTCCTTTTTTATTCCTGAATAATATTCTAGTATATGGATATGCCATTTTGTTTACCCGTTCATCAATTCATGAACAGTTTTTCCTACTTCTTGGCTGTTAAGAATAACGCTGCTGCAAAAGTTTATCTACAAGTTTTTGTGGGGCTGTATGTTCATTTCTCTTGGGTAAATGCAGAACCATAGGAAAACATTCTGTTTCCTTTCCTTTCTTTCTCTTTTCTTTCTTTTTTTTTTTTTTTCTGAGTAGACTTCATGCCCAGTGCAGAGCCCAATGTGGGGCTTGAACTCACAACCCTGAGATCAAGAGTCAGACTCCTAACTGAGCTACCCAGGCACCCCAAACATCCTGTTTTCTTAAGTTTTATGACCTTGTCTAAACCTTCCTAATAGATCGTAAACACCTGAAGGCAAACTTTCATCTTCTTGTCCCCAGGAGTACATAGAAAAACATCAAAAACATTTGTTGACGTGAATTCATTGCAGTTTGCACTTGTGTTAAGATACGTCATCGTCTAACCTTGACTTTAATTGCATGTGTAGCATTCCAGCTTGATTTTTATTGCTGGCTTTTCCACCACCTTCACCTCATCTGTCCTGACTTGAAGACCTTGACTGTGCCCTGGAGGGACCCGGCCCTGCTGGGGCTGCTTTGGCCTTGGTTTCATGAGCCCTGTGTCAGTTTCCAACCCTGGGTCTTCGCTGGGGCTGATCTTTCTCCTGCGTCTTTCCCCACAGCCTTATTCTGTGCCCTCTTGTTCCTGACTTTTTCCCCATTTCCCTATTTCTTTGCTTTCCAGAGCCCCGGTGTGAATCTAGGGGTGTCTTTAAACCTGACTATTTGAATGTTGTGATAGGAGGCACTTGGGAGATAAATACGGCTCTAGATACAATTACTCCTTTGCATGCCTAAGTTTGTTCTCAGGTCACAGCCGGAAGAAACTCCACAGGAGCTCATGCATTCCCAGTCCTTGTCTCCATTTAGAACTGATCTAGAACGATGCTTAGGGAAACAATCCTGAATTGTCTCCTGTGAAGGGTTTCCAGCGCTCAGGTCAGAAGAGCTGGCCTGGGGCCGAAGCACTCCCACCTGGGATTCCACAGGGCGCAGTGGCATGATGGATAGAAAACAGGATGGGTCCCCCCCCCTTCCTTTCCTCCACCCAAGTGGTGGGAGCGGTCCCAAAGGAATGGCAACCCCGGGGCTTGAAATCCTTTAATCCAGCTATCTCTGAAATCCGTGAGGCACAGACGATGAAGAGGTGAATTAATTCTGGCTAATTCGGGCTACTAAAATTCTTCTCCCCGAAGGGTCCAATAAAATGTGGTCGGGGGACTGAAATCATCGTTCATCTTCTCACTTCTCTGTGTCACTTTGCAAGTGGGTTCTTGGCATCCTGTTACCAGTTAATTCCTTCCATCTCCCCTCACTCAATTCTGCCTCCTGAAATAGAACCCCCTTCCTTCTCGGCGAAGGTGGCCGATCCCTGTAATTACACTGGAAATGCCGGTATCAGCTTTCCTACTTGTCACGTGCGCAATGATTCTCAAAGGTTTGGTTTGCCCTCCCGGGAACACATAGGCTGGGGATCTTTGTGACTGTCACACAGGGGAGATGGATCTACTGACATCTAGTGGGCAGACCAGGGATGCTTTAAAGAGTTCCCTACAATGCACAGTGGGGCACAGGGCAGCCCCACCCCCTTAAGGAAGAATTATCAATAGTGCCTTTAGCCAGGGCTTGTCACCCTGCATTTCATTTCCAGAAGCTGCTCAGCCCTAGTCTTGCTCCCAAGCTTTCTGTTCTCCATTTTAGATGATCTAAGTCCCACACTTGATGGGTGTTGGAGTACGTGTTCTGGCAACATTTACGAAGACTGTTTTCTGAAATCGCCGAGTCACTGGAAAACCCACGTCTACGCACACAGCCCACGTTTAGGTGTGGCGGTCATCTCTTCCACACCCTCCTTCGTCAGGTTTGCCATCTAATTGGTGCTGCTTTTCTGGCCGGTGTGCCAGGCCTGAACGTTGCAAAACTCCACAGGGGCCACGTGAACAATTTTCTTGCTAAATCCATTGATGAGTTTAAGTGGCATTTGTAAAAGGAATTGGGATGAAGAAACAGAATATCAGCCCTCATTTGGACAAAGAGCGTGAAAATATACTTACAAAGGCGGGGAATGCATTTTGGTCATTGTTTCACAAATGCTGCTACATTCTCCATACATACAGCACGAATGCTGAAACTACCTCCGCTGTTGCAATCAAGGGCAAAGTACGTGAAACTGACAATAACGATTTTCCCCGGCAAAGGCAATCGATTTTAATGTACCAACCACGAACGTTACCTCATCTGCCTTCACCTGAAGGCTGTGCTCAAGCCAACATCTTATTTTTTGTCAAAATGATGTGGAGGAAACAGAGGGAGACAGGAGGGAGATTCGCGGTCCAGTTGCCCAGCACGGTCCGCGCGCTGTGCTCGACCCACACGTGCGCCCGTGTCTGAGGCACAGCCTTCCTTCTCCAAATTGTGCAGTACGCTCTAACACGGCGGAAAATTATAATCCATCTATCTATATCAGTCCCTAATTCTTTTTCTGGCACACTTCAGATGGGTTATTTCACACGCTTAAACGTGGCCGTTCTCATAGAAAACTTACGTTTAACTTTCCCGTATCCATGTAGCTCATGCGTTTTCCCCACGTTACATCAGGAATCATTAGGGATTTCAACTGGGTTGCCTAAGTGGCCTCACAGTGAGGAATTCAGAATGCGAGGCGAGAAAGTTTACTTTCCTTTCCAGGTGTTCCCTAAAAGCTTACTGCTTATACATACCTAAGATATTAACGATAGGTTTTGAAGATGTGGAGAGGTCCGTAGAATTGGAACTCACTCCCAATTGTCCCAAGTCACAGCACCGCGATAAAACGAGTATTCACCTAACACACAATTTAAATTGTGCCGCTGAACATCACATCATATGAAGCTTCCTTCAAGGAAGAGGAAAGCTGGAGTCCATGGTTGCACCGTGTACGAAGCACCCGTTTTCCCCATTGGATATCGTATTGCAGCTACAGGTCCTCTGAATAAATGTTACCTGATTATCGCTCTGTGAAATAATGGTAATTACTCTCTGATATATGCTCTCTGCTGGCTCCCCACGTACCCAACAAATTCTGAATTTGCTGATACCTTCACTTAAGAAAACAACAACAACAACAACAAAAACCAAACAAAACGAATGCCAAGTTGTCAGTGAGACAGAAGGCAAGACTTACCGGGATTTGGGAGGCTGTGCTAGAAGGCTCAGGCAGCAAACGGGGCATGTAAAGGCACACCTAAAAGTGAGAGTCAATTTAAGGAGAAAATGTCTTCCCCGAGGCACCTACGGGGCGGGAAAAAAGACGAGGGGTATTCTAGAACCTGCCATAAAAGGTGATTCGTGAAGTTACTTGCCTTAGGTTTTGGCTTACACATGCGCACGCACACACACACACCCTTGTATACAGAGGCAGAGCTCGCTTTTACAGCAAACGTTCTGCATTTCTGTGCCAGAATCCCAAAAGCAACGACCGGGAGGAGTGGAGCTCAGCAACAAACTGCAACATTCCTACCAAATTTGTAACTAAGTTCCAGGTTCCCCGTAGCCCTCCAGCAGTGTGAAATTAAGGAGGAATTTTCAAAACAATCAAAGGCTCACTCTGTGCCTGCAAAAGCAACCACAGGGCCCTGCTCTCTTGAGCAAGGGATTGGCTGTGAGAGCAGCTCTAAATTCCTTTGGAGGAAAGCCGTGGGCATATTCAAACCCATTTTACTACTACTTGCACTCAGAATGCCTTACAAAGTAGATCTCCACCTGGGAGAGAGGGGCCGAGAAATGCAGGCATTTTTATTGTCCACTAACTTGTATGGTCTTTTGCTTGCACGTCCGAGTTTGCCTTCAGATCCCAGGACTCTGGTGGTCTGGAGAAAAGAATCTGTGTCTGATGAAACTTACAGAGAAAGAGCGAGAGCCGCGCGAGCCTTGGAATATTTTGTCTCTACGATATAAGTAGCAAGTTATTCCTCCAGAAATGTAACATGTGGACAAAATTGACTAATGCATTTCACTGATTTATATTATTGACGTCTCTCAAAGAGAAGCCGTGCATCTTTCTGAACAAGCACAAAATAAGAAAGGAATTAGAAACCCCGGAGGCTAGGTCATGGCCGGGCCAATAATTGCTGCCCATGACACACGTGCGCTCACCCTCAGGGCGGAAAAGGTCAGACTTTCAGGATTCACTCAGCCTTGAAAATCTTTCCGCTTTTCCCTTTCCGCTGGTACTTTGGTAGCGCAGGCTCTGCTATAGAAGTTCTGGAAATGCTACCAAGTACCTCCCAGGTTGGGGGAGATGGGCTTTTATTGCTTCAGTATTTAATTTGATGTAAATATATGAGTAAGTCATTTTGCACACGATGTTTCTATTTTCATATACCAAAGAGATAAACAGAAAACATTCTGGTCTTCTACCTTCCCCTTAAATGTGGGTGTTTCCTCTGGGCTTTATCACCTGCGCAATGTCTGTGTGTATTCCTCGGGCAAACTCGTTCCCATAGCTCAATGGCTTACGACCGCTTCGTTCTGTATCTGCAACGCCAGCCTTTTCCTGAGCGTTGGCTCCATGCTTCCAGCTGCCTACTGACGTCTCTCCCTGGGTGACTCACCAGTACCTCGAACAAGATGCTCACCGGTCACGGTTGAGGTCTTCTGCTATTCGAACCTTTCCATCTTCTTTATTTTCATACCTTCTCCTTAATGGCATCGTTATCAAGTCTTTTGTTCAAGCCAGGAACCTCAGCTATGCTTAATTTCTCCCTCTCTCATTGCCCTGAGACAGAAAACCAAAATCTCTGAGCCTGGCCTCCCAACACTTACTTGATGAGGTCCAGGGACGAAGAGGGAAGTGGTCTTCCACCGCTTCCTCCGAAGTTCCTGTGGTTTTCCCCTCAGCACGGACGTGGCTGGTGGGCAGGGCGGCATTATTGACGTCCCTGAGGTGCTGGGACACCGTCACGTCCTTTCAGAGGGCGGTTGCGGGGCTCAGAGCATCACCAATGGGAAGACTTAAAAGCTTAGTCCTCACAGCGCTTCCTTCCTGTTCCGATCTGTGTGGAACAATCTCTGTTTCCTACTGTTTAGTCCCCCTGGACTAATATTTACTCCTCCTGTTTATATATTTCACTGGTTTTACTCCTAAGATCTTAAGTATGGTGCGTACTTCTTAAGTATGGCTGCTGGTGGGAAGAAAGCTAGATATTTCTGACTGAACTATTTCATTTTGCTTGGAAAGACCGTATTTAATTTAGTATTTTGTGGCCAGGTCTTGATGACCGAAACAATGTCTACCTCAGTTACTCAACACAGAACGCTGTAAAACATGACATTTTTGGTGTGACGCTTAACTTAGCTCTTCCCAAGATGAGACTAAGCAAATAATTTTATGAGGGAAGTCCCCCAGGTTCCAAATGCTGATAAGTCAGCTGTTTGAGTCCACTTATTCTTTCTTCTATGGCCTTACATCAACGGATTCGTTGGGGCTGTCATCATTTCTGATGGTCTCTGTGGCCTAAGTGTGATCCTGGCTTCCCCCTCATTGTCACCAGAGAACACAGACTTGTTGCTTCTTTGCTTCCAAACCTACTCTGGCTCCCTTTCATTTACAGGATCCAAGCTTCTCGGCATGGCAGAAGAGAATGGATTTACAGCCTGGCCCCAGGCTATCAGAGAGAGAGAGAGAGAGAGAGAGAGAGAGAGAGAGAGAGAGAGAGAGAGAGAAGACTCCCAAGCTGGCACAGGTCAGCCCGGAGCCTGAAGTGGGGCTTCGTCTCACCACTAGGAGATCATGACCTGAGCCAAGATCAAGAGTCAGAAGCGTGACTGAGCCACCCAGGTGCCCCTCTTACACTTAATTATAGAAAACAAACTGATGGTTACCAGAGGGGAGGAGGGGGGGATAGGCTAAATAGGTGATGAGGATTATGAAGGGCACCTGTGATGACTAGAGGCTGTTGCATGTGAAGTGTGGAATCACTAAATAGCACACCTGAAACGAATATTACACTGTAGGTTGACTAACTGGACTTTAAATTAAAACTTGAAGGAGGAGGTGAGGGAAGACAGAGAGGAGGGGGGTGAGGAGGAAGGGGAGGAGGGGGAAGAGAAGGAGGGGGAGGAGGAAGAGAAGGAGGGGGAGGAGGAGGAGAAGGAGGGGGAGGAGGAGGGGGAAGGGGAGGAGGGAGAGAAGGAGGAGGAAGGGGAGGAGGAGAGGGAGGAGGAGAGGGAGGAGGAGAAGGAGGGGAGGAGGAGGGGGAGAAGGAAGAAGGGGAGGAGGAAGAAGGGAGGAGGAAGAAGGGAGGAGGAGAGGGAGGAGGGGGAGAAGAAGAACGCAGCACCCGGGGAGCTCAGTCATTGAGCATCTGACTTCAGCTCAGATCATGATCTCACGGTTCATGACTTCGAGCCCCACGTCAGGCTTGCTGCTGTCAGCGCAGAGCCTGCTTCAGATCCTCTGTCCTCCTTTCTCTCTCTCTGCCCCTCCCCTGCTCTTTCTTTCTCTCTCAGAATAAATAAACTTATAAAAAAGCAGCAGCAGCTCTGTTGGCCAGCTCTTATAGCTAAGACAACCCGTCACCCACCCGACTGTGATGAAAGCACTTGGAGGTGGTCTTACACCCTTAGAGGTTTTTGGCCAAGTACTTAAGCGATACCACACTGCATCCCCAAATGCCAAGCTGAGTACAGCGCACACGGTGGGCATGGACTTTTTTGAATGAGCCGCCATTAAATTGTAGAAACTGCTAATAAAATGATAGGGAGAAATCTTGATATCGGAAAGACCTAAGCCCCTGGATCTAGATTTAGCACGTCTCTTCTAAAATTTGGGGGCATGTGATGTGACCCGCTTTTGGCTGGCTTTCTACGGGCGTGGTAGGTTAGCAGAGTAGATGACACAGCAAAGTGATCAAAGAGAATTTCCAGGGAGTAAACCGTTCAAGGCAAGAGAGTGACAATTTTCTCTAACGTCTAGTAACTTAGAAGAGCTGCAAAATGCTTCTTCCTGCCCTACTGAGGCACGCCCTGCGGCCATTTAAATCAGCTGCCATCTCTCCCGCCCGGTATGGTGATTCCATTTCACAAAATGTAATTCTGTTTCATTTGTCTCCCCCTACCTTTTAGACTTTCTTTGTTTTCCTCTCTTAGAGCTTCTCCTGTTCTCCAAGCTAATTTTAATTGCTGGGGAGAAGGCAGAGATATTTTGTTCCCTGTTCTAGTTACTCACCTTTTTTTCTGGTTCCTGCTTCAGTAATCACTTTCAGACAGCTTGATACTTACAAACTATAAGATGTGCTGAACCAGAGGGACTGGCTTCCTAGAGGTGGGAGACCCAACCCCACCCCAATCTACTCCAGCGGGGACCAGGTGCAACACTTTCTCTCTCGTTCTCAAGGTCTGTCAAGTCCTGACTGACTTTGGATCGTCTTACGGTGTCTCCCACGTCTTCTGTTTGTCTTGTGACTTGGCAAGTACAGTCATTACAGTGGATGTATGTGGCTTGGTACTCCGTGGTCCTCCATTCTCCTACAAAGATTTATAGGGCAAAGATGAAATGAAGGCAGAGTCTTAAATTTCACTCACCTGTCAGTATATTAAAGTATCCATTTCAGATCTCCTCTGCCATGTCAGTCCGTGTATTTGCTGGTTGCTCGAAAAGACATATTTGGGATTCCTACGAGCTTGTGGAAGGAGATGACTGTGAACTGAGCCAAAATTTGGTATGCATTTCTTTATACAATATGGACTAATGAACGAATAGATTGAACAGTCTTCAAACATTAATTTTATAGACCTTTAAGCACTTTTAGAAGTGTTTTACCCAAGTTTCTTACCTATAATTTACTAGCGTGTATTTATTGCTGTATTTTAAATTGATGCTAGGGTGGCTTCAGTCGGCTGAGCGTCCACCTCTTGATTTCGGCTCAGGTCACGATCTCACGGGTTCATGGGTTCGAGCCCTGTATCGATTCTGCACTGACAGTACAGACCTGCTTGAGATTCTGTCTCTCTCCTTCTCTCTCTGCTCCTCCCCTGCTCATTCTCTCTCTCTCTCTCAAAATAAATAAACTTAAAAAACTAAATTGATGCTGTTTGTTTTTACTGTGTTCCCTGGAGGCCAGATGGTCTGTCCACTTCTGATGTCCTGGAAAGCAAATCCTAGAAGACTGGGATCACATCCTTTTCCATCTCAAGACTAAGCACAGAGGAAGCTTGCAGTCAGGATCTGCTGAATTTACTTGCTTCATGTCTTGCTATGAACCATCAATTGTCACAAAGCAGCAGGTGGTAGGAGACCCAGAAGTAACATTGGTTTTAGGCAGAAACTTCAGCAGGGGGTTTGAGTGAAATGGAGGGACTTCTCAGTTTGTGCTTTTGACTGGTTTTATTAAGCCAATACTATTTCCCCTTTAACTCACTGTGTAAAACAGAAAGCCCTAGACCTAAACATTTATGCATATTTGAAGGTTATTGTAAACATCTGGATTCCACAAAAATGTCTTTTTTTTTTCCTTTTTGAAATCGGTAAATTTAAAAGGCTTGCTGCATTCTTGGGTGATTTTATTATATCTTGAGGGTTTTTCCCTGGATAAAATGTGCCTCCAGTTTTATAATGAAATTAAAGTGACGATATCTATCATTCAGATTTCAGAAACTTGCTTTCAAATAACAGGTGACCCTGGGCCCTTTTCCTGAGAAACTGATGCCATGTTCTTAGGATATCTGCCTTCGTCTCAGAATGGCTGAAGGATTAAGGCCAGGGTGAGAGTGCTGTCAGCCAGGAGGGACTGTTGAGAAAACTCATTTGCCCGCTGAACCAAAAGTTCGGTGTCTTAGTTAATCAGAAGCAGTCTCTGGTCTTCTTGAACAAAGTCTTGGCTTCAGTTGTTCTCTTTTCCAAAACGAAAACAGCTCTGTTGCTTTTCCTAACAAATAACATGCTCATTTGCCCCATACCAGACAGGATAAAGAATTATGAAAAAGAAAACAAAAAATCAATGGAAAGCCTAAATGTTTTTCAAGTCATCCCATTTTTCACTTTATTTTTTTATTAATTTTTTGGAAGTGTAACGAGCAAACTATGTTATATTGGCCTCACTTGCACAACATGGTCATTCAACAATTCTGTACATGACTCAGTGCTCATCCTAAGTGTGCTCTTACTCCCACTCCCTCCTTTCCCCCTTCTCTGACCTACTGCCTCTCTGGCAACCACCGGTTCGTTCTCTAAATTTAAGAGTGTGTTTAAAAAAACTGTGTCTCTTTATTTGTTTTGTTTCTTAAGTTCCACATATGAGTGAAATCATATGGTATTTTTCTCTCTAATTTCACTTAGCATTATACCCCTTAGTTTTGTCCAGTGTTGTTGGAAATGGCAAGATTTCATTCTTCTTAATGACAGAGTAATATTCCAACATGTCGTCTTTATCCATTCATCTGTCAATAGACACTTGTGTTGCTTCTAGAATTTGGCTACTGTAAATAAAGCTGCTATAAACATAGGAGCGCATGTATCTTTTCAAGTTAGTGTTTTCTTAATACCCAGTAGTGGAATTGCTGGATTATTGGGTAGTTCTATTTTTCACTTTTTGAGGAACCTCCATACTGTTTTCCATAGAGGCTGTACCAGTTTGCTTTCCTATCAACAGTGCGAGAGAATTTCTTTTTCTCCACATCCTTGCCAACACTTGTCGTTTCTTATGTTTTTGATTTTTGCCATTTTGACATGTGTGAGGTGGTATCTCATTGTGGTTTTGATTTGTGCTGCCCTGATGATGAGTGATGTTGAGCCTCTTTTCATGTGTCTACTGGCCATCGGTAACTCTTCTTTGGAAAAATGTCTATTCAGCCCTTGTGCCCATTTTCAATTAGATTATTTGTTTTGTGGTCTTGAGTTGTAAAAGTTCTTTATATATTTTGGATACTATCTGTTCGCAAATATTTGACTATCTGTTTGCAAATATCTTCTCTCATTCAGTAGGCTGCCATCTTGTTTTGTGGATGGTTTCCTTCACTGTGCAAAAGCTTCTTATTTTGGTGTAGTCCTAATAGTCTATTTTTGCTTTTGTTTCATTTGGCTGAGGAGGGGATAGATCTAGAAAACTGTTTCTACAGCTGATGTCAAAGAACTGTCTATGTTTTCTTCAAGGACTTCTATGGTTTCAAGTCTCACATTTAGGTCTTGAATCCATTTTAAGTCTATTTTTGTGTACAGTGTAAGAAATTGGCTGTTTCTTTTCCTGGCACCATTTGCTAAAGAGACTGTCTTTCCCCCCGTTGTATAGTCTTGCCTGCTTTGTCACAGATGAGTTGACCATATAAGCATAGGTTTATTTCTGGGCTTTCTGTTCTAGTCCATTGATCGATGTGTCTGGTTTTGGGTCGGTACATACTGTTTTTGATTACTACAGCTTCATAGTAAATCTTGACATCTGGGATTGTGTTACCTCCAACTTTGCTCTCATTTCTCAAGATTGTTTTGTCTATTCAGGGTCTTTTGTGGTTCCATATACGTTTTAGTATTATTTGTTCTAGTCTTATGAAAAATGTTGGAATTTTGTGGGGATTGCATTAAGTCTGTAGATTGCTTTGGGTCGTCTAGATGTTTTAACAATATTGGTTCTCCCAGTGAGCATGAAATACCTTTCTATTTGTTTGTGTCATCTTCAATTTCTTTCATCAGTGTTTTTATAGTTTTTAGAGCACAGGTCTTTTGCTCCTTTGGTTAAATTTATTCCTAGGTATTTTGTTCTTTTGGTGCAATCATAAATGGGATTGTTTTCCCTACAAGGTATGATGTTACCTGTGGCTTTTTTGAATATGACCTTTATTGTGTTGAGGTAGGCTTCCTCTGAACCTGCCTTGTTGAGATCTTTTATCATGAATGGATGTTGTACTTTGTCAATTGCTTTTTCTGCAGCTATTGAGATGTGCATATAGTTTTTACCCTTTCTTTTGTTCATGTGATGTATCATGTTGCTTGATTTGCAAATAGTGAACCCTCTGGCATCCCTGGAATAAGTCCTACTTGATTGTGGTAAAAGGCTAAAATTTTTTGGTGAACATCTTCCCAGATATCTCGTCTCTAGTTCTTATTCTTGCTTGCTCTGCAATCTCTCAGAAATAAAGGTAGGGGGGCACCTGGGTGGCTCAGTCAGTTGGGCGACTAACTTCAGCTCAGGTCATGATCTCACCGTTTGTGAGTTCTCTGTGCTGACAGGTCAGGGCCAGGAGCCAGATTTGGATCCTGTGTTTCCCTCTTTCTCTGCCTCTGTTTGCTTATGGTTTTGTCTCATCCTCTCTCAAAAGTAAATAAACATTAAAAATAAAAAAAGAGAGAGAGAGAGAAAGAAATAGAAGTAGGGCAGACTGAAGGGCAGGAGCAAGTCCCAACTCAGCAGTGTGGACTCTTAGCCCTATTTCTTTAGTCAGAAAACCTACACATCCGGAAAATTCTATTAGGTATAATTTACATACCATAAATCCACTTGTTTTAAGTGCATAATTCAATGCATTTATTTGAACTCAAGTTAAATGTGGGAGTAGTGAATAATAACACAATAATAGTAGGGGACTTCAGCGCATCACTTACATTAATGGACAAATCATCTCAACAATATCATCAAGGAAACAATGGCTTTCAATGACACACTGGAACAGATGGATTTAACAGATTATTCAAACATTCCACACTAAAACAGCTGAATATACTTTCTTTTCAAGTTTACACAGAACGTTCTCCAGAGTAGATCACACATTAGCCCACAAAACCAGCCTCAACAAATTCAAGAAATCATGTCATAGCATGCATCTTCTCCGACCACAACACTATGACCACAGGAAACAATCTGGAAGACTACAAATACATGGAGATTAAATAACATGCTACAAATAATGGATGGGTCAACCAGGAAATAAAAAAAAATGTAAAAGTACATGGAAACAAATGAAAATGAAAACACCTGGTCCAAAGCCTTTAGGACACAACAAAAGCAGTTCTAAGAGGGAAAATTATAACAAGACAGGCTTATCTCAAGAAGGAAGAAAAAGGTCAAATAAAAAAACCTAACTTTACACCAAAAGGAGCTAGAAAAAGAACAATAAACAAAACCTAAAACCAGGAGAAGAAAGAAAATTGTAGAGTAGATATAGAATCTAAACGAAACAAAACAGAAAATACAAGAGAACAGGTCCATGAAATCAGGAGCTGTTTCTTTGAAAAAAAAAAAAAATCAAATTGATAAATGTCTAGCCAAGTATCAAGAAAAAACAAGATAAGACTCAGATAAATAAAGCCACAAATAAGAGAGAGAAAATAACAACCAAAGTCACAGAAATACAATATTCCGAATAACTATATGCCCGCAAATTGGACAACCTGGAAGAAATGGATAAATTCCCAGAAACATATAAACTACCAAGAATGAAACAGGAAGAAATAAAAAATTTGAACAGACTGATAATCAGCAAAGGAATTGAATCAGTAATCAAAAAACTTCCAACAAAAGTCTAGGACCCAATGATTTCACAGGCAAATTTACCCAACATTTAAAGAAGAGTTAATACCTATTCTTCTCAAACTATTAAAAAAAAATAGAAAAAGAAGGAAAACTTCCAAATTCATTCAATAAGGCCCACATTATCCTGATACCAAAGCCAGATAAAGACACCATTAAAAAGGAGAATTACAGGCCACTATCCCTGATGAACATAGATGTAAAAATCCTCAAAATACTAGGAAACCAAATTTAACGATACATTAAAAAAATACTAAGAAACTGAATTTAATAACACATTCAAAAAATCATTCACCATGATTGAGTGGGATTTATTTCTGGGTTGCAAGGGTTGTTCGATATTTATAAATCAATCAACATGATACATCACATCAGTAAGAGAAAGGAAAGGAACCATGTGATCATTTCAACAAATACAGAAAAATGCATGTGACAAAGTACAATAAAAACCCTCAACAAAGCAGCTTTGGAGGAAACATACCTCAAAATACCAAAGGCCATATGTGAAAAACAGCGAACATCATTCTCAGTGGGGAAAAACCGAGAGCTTTCCTCCTAAGGTCAGGAACAAGACAGGATATCCACTCTCACCACTTCTATTCAATATAGTACTGGAAGCCCTACCCATAGCAATCAGACAACAAGAAGAAATTAAGACATCCAAATTGGTAAGGAAAAAGTAAAACTTTCACTCTTCACGGATGACACGATACTATATATGGGAAACCCAAAAGGTTCCATCAAGAAACTGCTAGAACTGATAAACAAATTTAGGAAAGTCACAGCATACAAATATATGAAGAACTTTACAACTCAATACCAAAACCCAAATAATCCAATTGAAAAATGGGCAGGAGGCATCAGCAGACATTTCTCCAAAAAAGACATCCCAATGGCCAACAGACACATGAAAAGATTGCCACTCACCACTAGGGAAATGCAAATGAAAACTACAACGAGATATCAACTCACACCCGTCCAAATGGCTAAACTCAACAACAGAAGAAACAGCAGGTGTTGGAGAGGATATGGAGAAAAAGGAACCACCGCACACTGTTGGTGGGAATGCAAACTGGTGCAGCCTCTGTAGAAAACAGTATGGAGGTTCCTCAAGAAGTTAAACATAGAACTACCTCTGATACAGCGATTGCACTACTAGGTATTTACCCAAAGAATATAAGAACACTATTTCAAAAGGACTCATGCATTCCACTGTTTATAGCAGCACTATTTACAGTAGCCAAGATATTTCAGCAGCTCAAGTATCCATCGGTTGATGAATGGATAAAGAAGATATGGCCTATATAAACAATGGAATATTATTCAGCCATAAAAAATAATGAAATCTTGCCATTTGTAAGGACATAGATGGACCTTGAGAGTATCATGCTCAGTGAAATAAGTCAGAGAAAGACAAATACCATGATTTCACTCATATGTGGAATTTAAGAAGCAAAACAAATGAGCAAAGGAAAAGAGAGAGAGAGACAAACCAAGAAACAGACTCTTAACTACAGAGAACAAACTGATGGTCACCAGAGGGGAGGAGAGTGGGGGGATGGGTCAAAGAGTTGGTGAGGATTAAGGACTGCACTTGTGGTGTCAGGCACAGGGTGTTGTATGGAAGTGTTGAATCATTGTATCGTACACTTGAAACTGATACAACGCTGAATGTCAACTAACAGGAATTAAAGCAAAAACTTAAAAAAAATAAAGAATATAAAGGAAAAAGAAAAACAACTTTATTCATATATATTACAATTACCTATTCAACGTGTACAACTAAGGGTTTTAAAATGTTGTACAAGGTTGTGCAACCATCACCACAATCTAATTTTAGAGTATTTCATCCCCGGGGTGCCTGGGTGGCTTAGTCGGTTAAGCGGCCAACTTCAGCTCAGGTCATGATCTCATGGTCTATGGGTTCCAGTCCTGTGTCGGGCTCTATGCTGACAGCTCAGAGCCTGGAGCCTGCTTCAGATTCTGTGTCTCCCTCTCCCTCTCTCTCTGCCCTTCCCCTGCTCATGCTCTGTCTCTCTGTCTCTCAAAAATAAATAAATGTTAAAAAACAAATTGTTAGAGTTTTTTGTCCCCACCACAAAGCTACTCCACACCTAGCAGCCATGCTTCCTCTAACCCTTCCCTCAGCCCCAAGCAACCACTAATCCACTTTCTTATCTACATAAATTTGCCTACTCAGGACGTTTCCTATACATGGAATCATACAATAAAAATAAAGGTGAGGGAAGTGAACATTTCAAAGCCCTCGAACAGGGTATTTCCTTGGAAGGCAGCCCGGGAAGAAATTCCTTGATGAGCCTTGTCCCCCGGTGGCCCCCACACCTCGGGGCTGAGCACCTACACAGGTGTGCCCTGACTCGAGACTTCACAAGGGCTCAGAAGTCTTCCCTGGGCACAAAGAGGCTTGCAAGCCCTGACGGGACATGCAGAGGATTACCAAATCTCAGGAGACATCAGACAGCTAATCAGCCTTTAATGAGATTCCGGGGATCTGAATGAAGCCAAGATCACACTGCTTAATGGAGCTGACACATGCTGCCCAAACTCTGAGAGAACAGAAGGGTGTGGGCCTGCCTACAAAGTCCTCAGGCAGTGAGGCAGCCGCAAAACCCTCCCTGACAGGACTGATGTCAGTCACCCTGTGTTACCTCAGAGTGACCTCAGGCAGAGAGCCATGGGCACCTGGAGAGAAGACAGATTTACCCTTTGGTTTCTTTTATAACCAACGTTCCAGGTTCCTTTCCTTACACAGGAAGATGAGAAGACCCCTAAGCCTTCAGTGACCTGGGCCTGAGGTAATTCCGGCGGCTTCCCACCTCAGAATCTGCCCTGAAATGTTCCAGGGACCAGACTGAGGTCGATGGAGTTCACAGGGCATTCAGGAGCATTCCGGGGGACTCAAGCCCACTGAGAGTTTTTATATTTCCTATCAGAATTTTAAAATGCGTTTCAATACTTACAGGAAAATGTTGAAATGTACCAAGTTTTCAACTGTCAGTAACTGTTGCAAAAGCTGTGTCATTTCGATGCAAAAACTGCTAACACAGACTCCTCAATAATTATAGTTCTAACTCTTTGCTCTCAAGATGAGGAAACTGAAACCTACAGAGTTGTGTTACTCCGCTAATGCCGCACTCTCGTCCACAGTCATCCTCCATCTTTCCCGCCCTAAGCCCACTGTGGATGGCCATGTTTCTTTTATTTCATCCTTCTGTGTGGTGGCTTTGTGGCACAGTGTCACACGAGCACCCTTCAAGGTTTCAGTGAGTCGAGGGGAAGAACCAATCCTCCAGAGCCCTTACCTCCAATCACACTGAACAGTGCCAAGAAAATTTGTGAAAGTCTTTGAAATGAGGGAAAAAAGTACTGGTGTCCCAGTAATGTAACCTTCTAGATTAACCTCTGCCTTTCATAGTCTTCGAGCTATTTTGCAACTTCAAGTCTTCGAACACTGATAAGAATGAAAATGCTTGTTTTGTCCGTAGAGATGCAAACCGTGTCCTGCAGGGAGACAACTGCTTGTTGCTTGTAGATATTGGCCAATTGATTCTGCTGCCTCGTATGTACATATTTTTTAAAGAAATGGTCCTGGTCGTAACATTTTACTAGTTCCCTAATTAATGAGTTACCTAAAATCTCTGGCACGTGTTTGGTTTTATATTTGTAGGAGAGGCATCATTTTTACTGTTTAAAAAAAATTAATCATAACAACAGCTTGGGGGGTCCTGGACGTGCCTCTGCGCCTTGTCGGGAGCTGTCTCCTCTTCCTGTAATTGCTGCTCTCCTTTCCTTATCTGGGTCGACGACTGGCAATCCCCCCACCACGGGTCCTGTCCCACCAGGTGCTTTTGTGACAGCCTTTGAGTTAAGACCGGCTTTAACATTTTTAAGATTAAAAAACACCGAGGGTGCCTGGTGGCTCAGTCGGTTGAATGTCCGATTCTGGATTTCGGTTGAGTCTTGGGCTCACGGTTCGTGAGTTAGAGCCCAGGGTTGGGCTTTGTGCTGGCAGCTCGGAGCCTGCTTCTGGATTCTCTGTCTCCCCTCTCTCTGCCCCTCCCCCACTTGTGCCGGCTCTCTCTTTTCTCTCTCAAAATAAACAAACATTTAAAAATAAGTAAAAATTTTAAAAATCAAAAGAGGGATAATATATCAAAAGAAGAATAATACAAGAAGAATAATATGAGAAGACTTACTTGTGGAATAAGACAATGGTATGAAAATACACACATTTTTGTGTTCACACACAAAGCCTGCTGGAAACAGCCATTTTGATGGGCTTACACACTGTCTGCAGATGGAATGTCTCTCTACGATGACAGAGTTCAGAAGTTGTGAAAGAGAACATATTACTCGCAAAACCAAAAATAGTTATGATCTGGCCCTTTCCAGAAAACATTTGTTAACCTCTTGCTTTGGTTTGAATCTCTGAGTTCCCCTCAAATTCGTATGTTAAAATCCTACCTCCTAAAATGAGAGTCTTAGGAGGTGGGGCTTTGGGGAGGTGCTTCGGTCATAAAGCTAGAAACTTCATGAATGAGACTTGTACCCATAAATAAGAGACCCCGCAGGGATCCCTGGCCCCTTCCACTGCACGTAGACACAGAAGTCTGGCAGTTTACAATCGGGAAGACGGTTTTCACCAGAAGCTGACCACGCAGGTGCCCTGATCACAGACTTCCAGCCTGCACATTTGTGAAAAATTAATTTGTTGTTTATAAGTCACCCAGTCTCTGGTATTTTGTGATAGCAGCCCGGATGGACGAAGACACCCGTGATCTATTTAATGTCACTGAGGTCTCGGCACCTCCTCCAGCACACTTCCTCACTCTCCAGCCTGAACTAGTTTTCTGCATAGGGTGCATATAACATGCCGCACTTGGTCTATGAAGCATTTGTGATTACGGACGCCCCCTCCCCCGCCCCCATGCTTTCACACCAGTCTGTAAATCATTTGAGGACATGGGCTGTGTTTTGTTGGTCCTTGCACGCCCAGTGCCCAAGATAGTGCCTGGACATAATGGAGACTCCACATTTGTTGAATGAATGTTCCTCTTTCCTCTGAGCAAGCACCTGCAACCTCATGTCATTGTAAGTATTTAACAATTGGCTATCAACCTATTTTTTTTTTGTGGGGGGCGTTAAAGCAATAAGAACTAAACTATTTTTAAAATAAAATGGCTTAATATTAATATTAATATTAATATTAATAAAATAAAATAAATCTGGGTGGCTCAGTCAGAAGTCAGAACTTCCAACTCTTGATTTTGGTTCAGGTCATGATCTCACGGTTCGTGAGATTGAGCTCCATGTTAGGCTCTACGCTCACTGCATGGAGCCTGCTTGGGATTCTCTCTCTCTCCCTCTGCCCCTCTCCTCCACTCGTGCTCCCTCTCTTTCTAAAATAAAATAATAAATAAAATAATAAAATAAAATATTAAATGACAGATATCATTATTTCTTCTCATTTTCCTGATAGAAGATGATAAAGCGAGGGAGCGGTGGGGGGGTAGAAGTAACGAAGAGGAGCTGGCGTCGGCTCACATAGGTGACTGCGCTCTATGAGGGCGGAATGAGCCCAGTGAGATCACAGGCTGAAGAAGCTTCAGAGGACTAGCCAGCTTTGTCCCACACCCCAAGTTGGGCAGGACAAGGCAGGCTGCAGAGAGAAAGGGGAGTCCCTTCTCGTTTTCCACTTACCTGCTTATCCCTGGCTTTCAAAGCCTCTCCCACTCGTCTTCCATCTCCATTAATTCTTCGTTTGTTTTTTTTTCCTGCTTTGTCCTGGCCACATCAAGAAACTTCTCCCTCACGCCCATGGCATCCTGTATCACTCAGTGTGTTTGAACTCAACACTCCTTGGAGTCCAATTCTGTCTTTTTCTGGCAGCTCTTCCCAACTGCTCTGAATTTCTACTTTCAGAATGCATGGTTGGTGACAACAGCCAAGGGGTCATTTTCAAGAATTAATTTGGCATAAAGTCATTAAACAGCATAGGGAATGACGATACGGTTTGGAACAAGATTTGCAGAAAATTCCAAGCCCTTCTAAGGAGCTAAGCCTTGCACCGTAGCAAGTGCCCCCAAGCCTGGTTGAGACTCTTCCCTGAATCTCTTCATTTCCTTTCTCAGTCTTCTGGCATGATTGTTCACCTTGTCTTGGTTCTGGATTTGTCATCACTTGGATGACCTAGGAACTCTCTCATCTCAAACCTGAGACCATGTGGAGTTTGATGTACTATAAGCCAAGGCATACACATTAATTCCTTGAAGGCAGGGAATTTCTTGCATTCCTTTTGTTAAGTGTCATGCGGCTAGCATATGGTGGAAGCCACAGGAGGTGTTGACATTGGCAAGGTTTGAATTCCCATGTACCGCGTGTAATGGGTTGAAGAGGGTCCTCCCCACTCCCCGTATTCATCTGGAATCCTAGCCTGCAGTACTTCGGAATGCGACCTTATTTGGGAATAGGGTGACTGGAGTAGTGTGGGCCCCTGAAACGATAGGACTGGTGTCCTTATAAAAAGGAGAGATAGGGATGTATAGAGGGGAGCACCCAGAGGGAACACCTCATGAGGCCTAGTTATGTTGCAGCAAGAAAAGAGCCTATGAGAAGCTGGGAGAGAGGCACAGAACACATTCTTAAGTGCCTTCAGGAAAAGCATGGGCCTGCCAATACCTTGACCTTGGACGTCTAGTTCCTAGAGCCATGAGACAATATATTTCTGTTGGTTAAGCTGCTCGGTTGGTGGTACTCGGTGCCGTGGCAAACACACACATCTTGGCATCATACTTCATCCTTCTTTGTAACCCCAGTATTGGATCGGGGTTTTATCATCACTTTTAAGTCATTGCCTTTGGGGCTTGTCAATCTTACTATTTTTCCAAGTTGAACGACCTTCTATATTTGTTTCCTATCACTGCCATAACAAATTACCATAAATTTGGTGGCTTAAACAATACAAATGGATCATTTTAGAGTTAGGAGTTTGGAAGTTCAGGGTCAGGGTTGTCAGGCTAACATCGAAGTGAGAGCCAGCCAGGCTTCCAGAGGCTCTGAGGGGAGAATCCATGTCCTTGTCATTTTCAGCATGGAAAGGCTGCTCACATTCTGTGGTCCCCTGCTCGGTTCACTTAAATCTCTTGCTTCCGTTGTCACATCTACTCCTTATCTGACCTTCCTGCCTCCCTCCTAAAAAGATGCTGTGATTGTATTTGCCCCACTTGATAATCCAAGATTATCTCCATATCTCAAGATCCTCAACTTAATCACAGTTTGCGAAGTCCTCTTGACCATGTAACATAACATAGTTCCAGGGATTAGGACGTGGGCATCTTTGGGGGCCAGCATTCTGACTACCATGCCTCTTCCCACCCTCATCCTTTCCAAATTCCATTCATCTTCCAAGGTCTTCTTCTGGAACTCCTCTACTTCAGCCCACAGTGAAATCTGTTTCTGTCTCTGTCTCTCTACCCACTGGACATTGTTTCACTGGACATTGGCCATGCTCCCAGATATAAAAACTGCTTGAGGGCAGGATTCATTCGTATGTGGAGTAACTAGATGCAGAGCAGCAAATCCAGACCCCCAAATGTGCCCTTTCTTCCTCCTTTTGCTCACTTAACATAGAGGTAAGATTAAGCTTGGCTGAGCCAGGTAGAAGGCTGAGATCCCAAAGCCATTGTCTGCCTGTGAGCTTGGTCTCCAGAGTGGGGCTGGTAAGCAGTTAGGCATGAAGTTCGTATTCATTTCATACTGCGTCCTTCCCATCTCCGTGGCAAATAATAATCATGACATACTACTGACAACCTCTAACGAGTTCCAGCACTGTTGAAGGGACTCCATGAAGCACTTACAAGTGTGGGGAAAGTTGAGAAAGCTGCGGTTCTGTCTTCCAGCATGTCCAGCCGTCTCCCAACCAGGAGAGCTGGATTCTTGCTCAGAACTGGCCGTCCTGAAGTTGCGCACTCTATGCTTAGACCTGAAAGGAGGGAGGTGTGGGTCCGTCCCTGGGTGGACAGCCCCACACCCAGGTACCCTGGCAGCTGGGACTCTCTCTTTCTCAGCCTTTGGATTGACCTTTAAAAACAAGATTTCTTTTCTCCTTTAAATACTGATCTTTCTCAACTAGACATACCTCCATCTCTAGTTTTATGTAGTTTAGGTGCAAGCAGAAAAAAATTTAAAGGGGGGAGGGGCTTGAGTTTTGGAGTCAGCCATACTTGAGTTCACACGCTAGATCTTTCCTCCAGCTGAGAGATCTCCTCCAGCTGAGAGATCTCTGGTGCCACCTCCCAGGACTGAGGTGAACACTCAGTGGGAATGATGTATATGTCTTGCTGCGTAGAGTACCTGGCATTTAATAGGCCCTAGAAGTGGGTTAGTTTTTATCTTCTCTGTCCTCATTTTAACCCAACACATTCTTATTAACCCAAGAGGATTAAATGCTGAAAATGCATATAAAGGAGGAAACCACCACAAAGACCATTTGCATCTGGGTGACGAGGTGTGAAAGAACAGGAAGTAATTTGCAAAGGGAAATTTACTTTCTCACAGCTCTGGAGGTCCCAGCCAGATGGGTTCCTGTGAGATCCTTCTTCCTGGCTTATAGATGACCGCCTTCTCTCTGCCTCCTCACATGGGGTGGGAGGTGGGAAGGAAGCTCTCCTCTGTCTGTCTCTTTCTAGCAAGGACACTAATCCTAGTGCATCAGGGCACCACCCCCATGACCTCATTTAATCTTAATTACCTCTACAAAGGTCTGTCTCCAAATACAATCACAATGGGGGTGGGGCTTCAGCATTGGAATTTGGGGAAGATGTAATTCAGTCCCTAAAAGATTACACAGTCAAACATTTTTTTTTTTTTATTTCTGATTTTGCACTGGACACTTTCAGGTGTGTTAAGACCCATTAGATTGCTTCCTGTCCCACTTCTCCATTTGTGGACGTGGCCAGAAAGGAAAGTGGAGGCTGCAGCAGCCCCCCTCCTGCTTTGGCACTTCCCCGCAGCTCTGGAGATGAGTGGGGTCTTCTCACTGGTGCCTGGATGCACCTGTCCTGTGAGCATCCCCGTGGCTCACTGCAACTGAAATCGGACCTCTAAGCTTACCTCAGTGACAGGATTCAGCCCTTGTGTGTTTGGAGAGACATGCAGATGAGGAAGTGGGGAGAAAGACAACAGACCTCAAACCCTACATCCCGTCCCAGCTGGGGACCACATGCTCTCAGCCCATATCCCCCCGCCCCTCCAAGCCCTGAACCTCCTCCCTAGGCAGGTGTCCACTTAAAGCATCAGGATGCTAGTTGCTGCTACTTTGGTTTGCATCGATTATTTTTATTTTTTAATTTTTGAGAGAGAGAGAGAGCATGAGTAGGGGAAGGGGAGAGAGAGAGGGGACAGCTCAAACTCGGGAACTGTGAGATCACGACCTGAGCCAATGTCGGAAGCTTAACCTCCTGAGGCATCCAGGTGCCTCCTGCATTGATTATTTTGATATCTCTGTATCCTCACTTATCCTCAATGAGGCTGCAGTGCCTTATTCTGAAAATACACTGGATCATCACATTCCTGTGAAAAGCGGCTTCATGCCCCTTTCCTTGAACAAAGTAACCAGCAGTAGTCTATAAAATTATATCTTTACTATTTAGGGGCTTATTACCTTTTTTTTCCTTTTAGCCAGAGAAGACAGACAGGAATGGGGCCAAAGGGAAAGCCACAAACAGAAGTGGTGAGAAGTGGGTGATGCTGCTATGGGAGGACACATGTAGGTTTGCCCTGGTGATCTGGGGAAGGAGTCTTGTCACTTTCCTTAGTGACACCACTGAGTGTGCAAAGCAGTACCTGAAGCCATGAGCTCTGCTGTCTGGGAGGAGAAGAAAGGAAAATCGTAATCATTTGAAAGAGAGAAGTTCCCAGGTTAGCAGAGAACCAGTCTTCCCATAGCTAGAGACTTTCCAGTCCTTGTGTGGCCAGAGTTAAGCAGACGTGCATAGCTTCCTTGGGGTTTCCTGAGCCTGAGTGGGAATGTACAAGTCGCATGCTGCGTGGGTGGTCATGTATCTTCACAAAGGGGCTCTGGAAGTTAGATGCAGGCATAAGTGTCAATAGAGTGCTCAGGGAATGCCCATGATCAGGGTGATAGCGAGGTAAAGGAGCTGCTTTAAAAATGCTGAAGGGTGTGGACAGATGGCTGTGTGCTTGCCCCAGTGAGGACTGCAGGAAGACTCTGGAAATGGTAGCAGTCACACATTCTTTCCTTAATTCACTCAAAAACGTTTATTGTCAATAAACATTGAGCCTAGTGCGGCATCTGCTATATCCTAGGCACTGAGTAAGTATTTGTGAATGAATAAGAGAATACAAGAGTCTTTGGCATTTTGTTCTAGGCAGAGGGACACGTGGTGAATGGAAACGCCCACTCTCTGCCTTCCCAGGACTCTGGTTGGGGACTGCGGACACCTAACAAATAACCTAATCAATACACATGTGAATTTGGACTGTGGTCACTCCTATAAAGAAAACCAATGGTGGTTCGTGCGTGAGAGATGCAGCATTAGCATTTACCCTTTCTGCTGCAGCCTACAGAAGGAGAGGGAGATGCCCAGAGATCTGGAAGAACTCCCAGGCAGAGAGAACAGCAAATACAAAGCCTCTGGGGCATGGAGGCATCACAATCCTGGACTTCAAGCTGTATTACAAAGCTGTAATCATCAAGACAGTTTGGTACTGGCACAAAAACAGACTCATAGATCAGTGGAACAGAATGGGTCCCAGAAATGGACCCACAAACATATGGCCAACTCATCTTTGACAAAGCAGGAAAGAATATACAATAGAATAAAGACGGTCTCTTCAGCAAGTGGTGCTGGGAAAACTGGACAGAAACATACAGAAAAATGAACCTGGACCACTTTCTTACACCCTACACAAAAATAAGCTTAAACTGGATGAAAGACCTGAATGTAAGACAGGAAGCCATCAAAATCCTCGAGGAGAAAGCAGGCAAAACCCTCTTTGATCTCAGCTGCAGCAAGTTCTTACTCAACACATCTCCAGAGGCAAGGGAAACCAAAACAAAAAAGAACTATTGGGACCTCATCAAAATAAAAAGCTTCTGTACGGTGAAGGAAACAATCAGCCACACTAAAAGGCAACCGATGGAAGGGGAGAAGATATTTGCAGATGACATATCAGACAAAGGGTTAGTATCCAAAATCTATGAGAACTTATCAAATTCAACACCCAAAAAACAAATAATCTAATCAGTGAAGAAATGGGCAAAAGACATGCATAGACACTTCTCCAAAGAAGACATCCAGATGGCCAACTGACACATGAAAAAATGCTCAACACCACTCATCATCAGGGAAATGCAAATCAAAACCACAATGAGATACCACCTCACACCTGTCAGAATGGCTAACATGAACAACTCAGGCAACAACAGATGTTGGTGAGGATGCGGAGAAAGAGGATCTCTTTTGCACTGCTGGTGGAATGCAAACTGGTGCAGCCACTCTGGGAAACAGTGTGGAGGTTCCTCAAAAAATTAAAAATAGAACTATCCTACGACCCAGCAACTTCACTACCAGATATATATCCAAGGGACACAGGTGTGCTGTTTCAAAGGGACACATGCACCCCAATGTTTATAGCAGTGCTGTCAACAATAGCCAAAGTATGAAAGAGCCCAAATGTTCATCAACGGATGAATGGATAAAGAAGATGTGGTGTATATATACATAATGGAGTATTACTTGGCAATCAAAAAGAACGAAATCTTGCCATTTGCAACTATGTGGATGGAACTAGAGGGTATTATGCAAAGCAAAATTAGTCAGAGAAAGACAAATATCATATGACTTCACTCATATGAGGACTTTAAGATACAAAACAGATGAACATAAGGGCAAGGAAGCAAAAATAATATAAAAACAGGGAAGGGGACAGAACATAAGAGACTCTTCAATATGGAGAACAAACAGAGGGTTGCTGGAGGGGCTGTGGGAGGGGGATGGGCTAAATGGGTAAGAGGCATTAAGGAATCTACTCCTGAAATCATTGTTGCACCACGTGCTAACTTGGACATAAATTAGAATAAATTATAGAAAGTAAACAAAAAGAAAAAGAAAAACAAAAACGAAGGCTCTGGGGCAGGAAGGCCCAGAGAAAAGGTAGGTGGAAGGAAAGACAGAGGGCCAGTGTGGCCGGAGCACAGTGGAAGAGAAGGAGGGAGGGACTGTGAAAGGAAATTTGGACTGTCTTTTTAAGTGGAGCACAGAGATTAGCAAATCGGGGCCAGTGCACCTAATCTGGCCAGTCTCCCTGCAGTGTAAGCACATGACAACTGGCTTTTTTGAGTGTAACACAAATGCCGGACAAGAAGTTTTCGATCGCTGAGGTCTCCACTCCAAAGACATCCATCTCGAGTAAACACAGTTCCAGATAAAGACCAGGCCCTCATACCCACGAAGTTGCTTCTTAGAGAGCTCTAGCTGATTTAGATAACCGACCATCTGGCCACTTGCTTTTCCTTTCTTGAGCTTTCGTTACTACTCTTAGGTTTTCAATTTACCAATAAAGAGTGACCCCTGGAAGCCGTAGGTATGCCAACCTTGACCCCAGGCAAAGCAGAAGCCTAGGTCCATGCTGTCTCTCCCCCCTTGAGCTCACTGTGTGGCCCCAGATATGCTGTGTACTCTCTAGGACTTGTGAGCGATAAGCCTGGTCTTTCCAAAGTTCCATGATGGCTGGCTGTTGTGACGACACACCTTGCAGTCCTAATAAAACCCACCAGGGCCAGTCCAGTCACAAGATTGGCACTGGTGGCGATGTCTGTAGGGGTTCGTCATGGGCCCAGGTAAGCGTCCCAGGCATTTCTAGCCAGAGTATCACAACGGATTGGCCACAACTGATCCAAGACAATAGGCTTGGTCAGCAGGTATGCATAACTGCCCTTGCAATTAACCAAGGGAAAAAGGCTCTTTACCTGCAACCGCCATGCTAAGTGACTAACCCGGGTGGGCGACTCCATCTGGGAAGGAAAGTCTGCTTTCTGGAGGTCATCATGTTGCTACGTGCTTTGTCTCATTGACTCTGTTGTGTGTCGCCTGCTCTATCCATCCCAGAAATACCGCTGCTGCCCTAACAGCTCGGAGCCTCACGATCAAGATCATATGATCTATCAGGATGATGAGATCCCTAATTATAAAGGCCTTCACTGACCATTTTGTATGTGAGGGTCCTCCATGCCTTGGGAAGAGGTAAGGAGGGTGGGCTGAATCGCAAGGCTACTGTCACCACACAAAGAGGGGCCCTGGGCTAAGGCCCAGGGAAGGATTTTCCCCATAAGTAAGGAGGCCGGGAGCCCTCCATCTGAGACTACTGGATGAGTGGTCATGCCTGGACTATGTGTCCTAACCCAGAGGCAGGAAATAGCCTTGCAACAGGAAGCCAACGACACGACCAGAGGGAAAATACAACAAAGGCCACCGCCGAACTCCCTGCCGTTGTTCCTTGTCCCTCACCAGATAGGATACTGTAGTCAATCCTTGGCCTGATAGTGCTAAAAAGTGAATGGACAAATGTAAGTGTCCTAAGTATCTGGTTCCAGTGTCTTCTAAGAACCCTGAGGGAATACACCAGCTCCTTGATAAATGTGAACGCCAAGAGGCTCCCTGGGCGTTGGTGAGTGCCACGTGTACCAAGATGCCAAGGCTCTGGCATTAAGTTCCAGAAGCCCACGGGTTTCTCCCAAAGACCCTGTGTGTATGACGCTAGTAGAGGCAGATCCCAAGCCCAGAGAGGTCTCTTGACACAACCTGGGAAGGGAAGCAGCTGTCTATGAAGAGGGCTCACAGTGACATTATCCACATATTATTTCCAGTAACACATAAAATTACACAGGAGAAAATCAGGAAGTAGAAATTGAGATAACTATACATTAACTGAAATTCACACCTTCCTTAAAGATTTTGTGCAGCAGGAAGGAGAGTGGGGAACTGATTGTCTGTCTTGGGTTTTTAGACGAGACCCGCAAGTGTTACTCGCAGCTGCCAAAATGCATTCACTGGCCAGGATCTCTAAAGACCCTAAAATCCAGAAACTTCTCAAAGATCCATCCAGGCGATAGGCTTGTTTTCCTCCAAGATACCACAGATTCTAGACCTCTGGACTTTCCCCTGAGTGGGCCAGAACCAAGAAACATACCTGAGGAGGCAGTCCCTGACACCAAAGGAAAAGCTGACAGAGTGATTGGGGGTCCCAGTGAGGAGAAGGAGGAGAAGGAAGGGAAGGCAAAGGCTGCCAGAGCCTCCGATATTCATACTCTCATACCCAAGCCCTCCTTCTCCTTCTCTGGGTATTTATTGCACGGGGCTGCACACATCATACACTCTCTGTGATCACTGCTAAGGCTCACTGTCGGTGCAATACATTAGACTGAGATCCACCTCCTGCCGTGCAAAATTGGTGTGCTCTGACGGCTCTGTTGCTGGCATGACCATAGTGACCCAAATGACCTCCTCTTCATTTCCATCCCTGCAGGGGCTCCATTTGACCCCGAGCCCAGAGAATTCTTTTCATACCCCCCAGGGATAGGGCAGCACTACCACATTCTATTGGGATGGTAGAAACCCACCAAAAGGCACTGGAAGATGTGGACATGTTTGCTAGACGTGGAAGAGGCCCCCACCCACACGCTCAGACACTTCAGACACCCACTCCACTCCACTGCCCCCAGGGGTCTTCGTCAATGGAAAGAGTTCCTCACTCCCTCCCAACCTAGTTTGACCCTTATGGGAATGCACGGATGAACCACGACTGGGAATTATGAAAGCTTAGGGATCCTGGCCACTTCATCTCCAACACAGCTAGTCTCTAAACTCCAGGCCCTAAAGCCAGCCTTCTCCCAGCCACAGCCCCTTCTGTCTTCTTACTACACACCCCCCTGAACCCACCCCAAGCCTGTCCCCACTACTCTCTCTTCCCCCTCCCCCAAGGGGGAAGTTACCTAAGCCCTACCCAAGGAAACTGGCAGCTCCTGGGCTGGTCTCATATCCTGGGATAATCACTCCTATGCCACTCTGGTGATTCACTGGGGCAATAAAAATGCTCCATTCTTTTTGGCCCTTTCAGACACCAGGGCCCTAGTCACTGTCATTTGGGGCAATCCCTCAAAATTCCCCAAAGGGAAGCCATTCTGCCTACAGGGCAATGCCAGTAAAATAATCAAAGGTGTATAATCTATTTGGATGTAACTATTAGGTCTGCTGACCTCAAACCGCTTCCTCCGGTGGTGGCCCCTGGCTCTATCTTTTCCTATTGTAGGCACGGATGCACTGACATGACGTCATGCCACTTGGAGCAAGTTCAAGTTCTTGGCCTTTGGTGAGACTCACCAAACGGACACTGCTGACTCTTTCTCCTCAAGTCGGGATGGGAAACCCTCCCCAGTACTCACTTAAATAGGGCACTGAATGCCTGTAACCCTGTCATTAATGACATGCCAGAGACAGGAGTGATCAAATACTTAAGTGGATACTTAAGCCAGCCACTAATCATGGCATCTCACTTTGACTATTGAAACTTCAAGGCTCAGGTTCCCCTGGTTAAGGCTCCAATTCCTAATGTTACAGAATTGATGGAGGATGGACAATTGACCCAAGGAGAGTACTTTGAGGTCACTGACCTAGCTAATATGTTCTGCTCTGCTCTTACTGTGGAGGAATCCAGACCCAGCTGCTTTCACGTTGGAAGGGGCTCAGCATACATTTACACATAATGTACATACATACATCCCAGTGGGATATTTAAACGACCCTACATTGCATATAATTTCCACCACCAGGATTTAAATACCTTACAATTGGAAAATGTGGCTTTTGGCATGCAATGATGACATTATGCCGAGGGGGCTCTCTGAAGAAGTGGTCCAAGCAGATCTGCACACCCTCACAGACCACCCACACCAATGTGGCTGGACGACCGCCCCTCATAGGATCCCAGACTCCACCTCATCAGCCAAGTTTCTGGTCCTCCAAGGGCTGAGAAATTCCCCCAATGGTCAGACATCAATTACTCACAATTATACCATCCACTACACTCAGACAGCAACAAACCATACTTGGTCTTCTCATGTCTGGAGGCAACACATCCTCCAAGTCTCATTTATTCTTTGCCCTACCTATGCAAACACATCCAAGTCAGCCATCTTCCACTGGGGCACTTTGGAAGCCCCCTGGTTTAATTCCCCTGCTCTCCTCCCATTCTGACTTGAGTTCTTGGCCTCACCTGACTCCTCTTGGAATCTCTGGACCAAACAGGAGTCCACCTGGCTTCTTATGGTGTTTTGGACTAAGCACCCAACGCCAGCCCAAAACACTCCCCTTGGGAACCAGCTTTTGGTACCCCATTGGGTTCTCATAGAAACCAAGGCCCTAACTGGCCCCTACTGGGTACTACTCTGTACCCAAGTTCCTATAAAGTTCAGGGTTAGAGATGCCTCTTTGGTAAAATAGAAATGGTACTTTCAGGAGAGGGCTAAACCTAATGTCAAAGGCCTTTCCAAATTATAGGAAAATGTGGCTTCCTCCATGCTCAGTCACTTGTACAACAGGTCGAGGACACGATAGCAGTGCCTCCAGTATCCTCCTCCTTTGTCTACTAGGGGAGACCCTTGGGACCAACAGTCTGAGGTGGACCATTCACCAATGGCAACAACCAATGGCACCACCACCGTGGTACACTATGCAGCTTGGTGGGGAGCTAGGGCATTATGCCTGGCCTCAGGCATCTCTCTAGGGGAGAAGGGCACTCCCAGCTTGGCCCAGCTGGTGGAATTTGTAGCTGCTTACTTAGCCCTTAAGGAGGCCATAATAGGGGGTCTTTCATTGCTTTACATTTTCACAGATTCCTTATGGTTTGGTCTGGCCAATGGCTAGAGGACAAGTTTCTCATACAAGACAGCCAATCTGGGGTGACCAGATAGAGAAGTAATTAGCAGAGTCCCTACCATTGCCACTCCAGCTTCCACACACACTAACTGCTTTACACTAGGTGCCATTTTCAACATTGCAGTCTCCTTCCCTCTACCCTCTGCCTTCCCACCAACTCGAAGAACGGGCTCACACAATCTCAAGTCATCAGGGAATTCGTATCTCAACATTTGGGGGCAGGTGAGGGGACTCTCCAGTCTGGCAGCCAAGATGGTGAGAAACAAGTGGATTCTCTGCACCCAAACAGAACAGCAGAGGCGATTGGATGGGGATTTTCCCCAGGAGACTGACACAATCCTACCGACAGATTGATTTCATTGGCCCACCGCCCCTTTCCGAGGGGCTTCCAGATACAGCCTCACGATCATGGATACTTACACAAGCCTCCTCCTGATGATCTCCACCTGGAATTCCTCTTCGAAACAGATCTTCTCTTTCCTTATTAAATTTATTCTTGTTGCCTTGGGTGACCAGACATTATTGGCTCCGACCAGGGTACCTCTCGGGAGACTCAACAGTGGGCTCTGTAGCATAATACTGTTTGGAACTTCCATCCGGGTTACCAGCCCCTGGTAGCTGGCCCCACTGAGCCTCACGGACCAGGCTTTCTTAAAGACACATTCCTTAAAAGACTTTCAGGCAATTACTTTCTTCTTAAAGAGACACTCCTTAAATTACTTTCAGGTGATTAATTCTAATCCCGAAATGGGTTGATCTCTTGCCTTTGGCATTTCTAGCCGATAGCATTACCAGGGATAGGCTGAGGTCAGCACAAAACAAACCTGTTATTGTAAATAAAGTTTTATTGGCACACAGCCATAACCATCTGCTTAAGTATCTTACACACCTTAGATCTTAAGTTAGTGAATGCTTTCTCTGACAGCAGCAGAGGTGAGTAGTTGCAATAGAGACCGTGTGGCCCGCAAAGCTTTAATTATTTGCCACCTGGCCCTTGGAAGGAAAAGCTTGCCAATCCTGCTCTGTTGTGTGGAGTTTGGCTTGCGGGAGGGCAAGATAGTTGAAATAAAATTCTAGGCCCAACATGGTGACTCTCCTGCCCCAGTGGCCATGTCAGCAAGCCAGAACTTAGGTAGATAACTTCCGTGTCCAGGAAACGCGTTCATGTCCCAGGAACAGTATATCCAACGAGTCAGTCCCCAAAGCGAAGCCAACTCTGGGCCTTCTCACCCTCAGTAAGGTTGACTCTGTGGCCCCAGCCATTGAGACATTTTTCCTTCGTCTCTTCCTCGTTCTTTATTTGTTGTCCTATAAAAGCTTCTTGCATGCCGCCCCATTTTGCAGTCCTCCAAAAGGAGACTGTCGTTGCATGGAGTGTTAAATAAAGTTAACTTGTCTCTTAATCATTTTCTAACAACGGGCAGGCAACAGGCTTGGGAGACTGCAGATAAATAGATGTGGGTGTATTCAACATACATTTGGAAAAAATCCAGGGAATTGGCTTAGTTTTATTGGAGTGGGAGAGGAAAAAAAATCTATCTGCCTGGAGCTGGTGTGGTAGCATCAACCAGATGGGGTGCACTGGGGGAGGGGCGTTTACAGGGTATAAAACAGCTCAGGGTTTAAATTCACTGGTTAACTCTGAGATGTCAATTAGGTCTCATTTGAAGGGAGAAGCTAGAAAATGGGATGCTGTTTAAGCCCAGGAGAGCAAAGAGAGATACCAGGAGGGAGTAAGGAAGATGAAAAGTCCTGGAGAGAAAAATGAGACAGAAGAGGGATGACAGCGAGTGACAAGTTGGGGACTCCGAGCCAGGGTTTCCGAGAAGCCCCCAAAGTGGCCTTGTCCCCCACCCCCAGAGATGGAAGTTAGAAGGGACTGTCTACCAGACCTCGAGGCCCTCCCCCATGGAGGTCGGGGTGTGTTCTAGAGCCGACATACACACTCAGATGTCTTTCAGGCAGCCATTAACCCCACAGCCGGTGGGGTGGGAGAGAGATGGCAGCCTTTCTCCAGAAAGCTGGCTGGGGGCCGGGTTCCTTGCATTTGCCACGTGGAGACAGGTGTAGAGCCAGATGTCCCCCTGTACTCCCCACTCCCCTTTGGGCAAGGTGTCCAGAGAGAAAGAGAGCCAAGAAAGGACTCACTTAGGCCCAGTTCCTTTTACATTTTTTTCCTTTTAAAACCAATTTTACTGAGATAGAGCTTATACACAATAAAACATATCCATTGTTAAGTATATAGTTTTGAGTGCCGACCAATGAATGCATCGCTGTAAACACCACCTCAATCAAAATATAGACCATTTCCATCAGCCCTAAGAGTTCCCTCAGGCCGTTTGTACTAAATCCCCACCCGATCCCAGCCCTAGCCGATCGATCGCCAGTGGGCTTCCTGTCATTATAGATTAGTTTTGCCTGCTCCAGTGTTTCCGATAAATGAAATTTTTTTCGTTTGGCTTCTTTCATTCAGCGGCATGAGTTACCTGTAACAGCGATTTATTCCTTTTATTGTGGGTTAATATTTCATTGGTATGAATGTTAGTATATATGCCAAAATGTGTTTATTCATTTACCTGTTGGCAGACATTTGAGTTATATCAAGTATTTTTACTCTTAATATTTTTTAAATGTTTTATTTTTTTGAGAGAGAGAGAGACACACACGCAGAGTATGAGCAGGGGAGGGGCAGAGAGAGAGGAAGACAAGAATCTGAAGCAGGCTCCAGGCTCTGAGCTGTCAGCACAGAGCCTGACGTGGGGCTTGAACTCGTGAATCACGAGATCATGGGCTGAGCTGAAGTCGGAAGCTGAACCGACTGAGTCACCGAGGCGCCCCAGTATTTTTGCTATTATTAAAAGAGCCTAGTTTTCTCTCTTGATCTCAACAGATAATTACTTCCATGCTCACAGGAGGGAGGAGAGAGAGGCTAGCATGCAGACGGAATGTCGTGTTTCTCACACAGTAGTTCATCAGAATCTTGCTAAATGATCTAAGCTAAGAGCACTTGCTAAACGAAGCACAGGTGCTCGTCTCTACACCCTGAGAGTTTCTGATTCCGCAGATCCGGGGTGGGCCAAGCATTCGCATTTCTAACAAGCCATGCCGATGCTGCTGCTCCAGGGAACACACTTTGAGAACCTTGGTCTTGAGGAAACAGGAGGGCAGGGAGGTGAAACAGCCTGTGACATGGCGCTGTGCTCACCATAGGCCTTATTTATACACAGTCCCGATCACTTCTCAGATACATACAAGCCTCGAGATGGTTTATCTGAACGGCTTTATTGAGGTATAACTTACATACCATAAATGCACTGGTTGTAAGTATACAATTTGATGTGTTTGAGTAAATTTCCCAAGTTGTGCAACTATCAATACCATCAAGTTTCAGAACATTTCCATTATTCCAGTAAGATCCTTCCTGCCAATCTACAGTTAATCCTTGCTCCCATTCCGAGTACCAGACAACCATTGGTCTGCTTTCTGTCTTTATAGATTTGCTTTTCTGGATATTTCAAGTAAATGGAAGCACGCAATACAAAGCCTTTCATTTATTTGTATGGATGTACTGTTCAGTTGTATGGATAGACCACATTTTGCTTATCTGTTCATCAGTTCATGGACATTTGGGTTACTTTTTGGCTATGATGATTAATGCTTCTGTGAACGTTCATGTACAGGTCTCAGTGTGGACATATTTTTTCATTTCTTTTGAGTATATACCTGTGAGTGGCATTTCGGGTCATATGGTAAATTTATATTTAACATTTTAAGAAACTGCCAAACTTTTCCATAGTGGCTGTACCAGTTTGTATTCCTACCAGCAATATAGCATCCATTTTCCTTAGATATGTGTTTTTTTGTTTTTTTTTAATGAGAGGACTACAAGAGAATTTGAGGTCAACCTGTGTGAAGCAATGTATTCAAAATGCTGTTCATTAAACACCTCAAGCGCATCCACAAGGAGGTGACAACACATTGTTTCCTCACCCTGGTTTCAATCTTGGCTGCTCATTAGAATTATCTGGGGAGCTTTAAAAAAATCTTGCTGCCGGGCTACCTCTCAATGGCAACAGAGAAAAGAGGGGGCAGGTGGGCTGGTGGGCAGTATGACTTTAAAGTTCCCAGGGGATTCCAGGGTGCAGGCCGAGTCCCTCTGATTAAAAAAAAAGAGAAAACAAGAAAAAGATGGAGTCATTCGCTGAGATAATAGTTGAACAGTTACAGCCGAAGAAGGATGGTCCGCAGGACAAAGTGAGCGAGATGGAGAAAGTTTTATGGCTAGAGAAGAACGAAGGATGTTCTCTCTGGCAAATAGTAGCTTCTATAATCATCCTCCTGGTGTTATTTCAACTTTTTCAGCCTTTTAGCCATGGAGGAGAGTAAATGGTAACTGAAGGGTGCATGGTGGGGAATCAAAGGTGTCCAAGTCTGTTTGTTCTAGATGGGAGAGACTTGAAATGTGTTTAAGTTGCAACAGATGGTTCCAGGTGAGCAGGAGAAGAGATAAGAGCAGGGAGCGGGTAGGTTCCCAGGTAGAAGACTGGTCTTAGGAGGAAGGGAAGGACGGCTCCTCTATTTTAATAGGAGATAGAGGACGGGAGTGCATTGAGGCAGGCATTTGGATTGCCAGCAGGAAGATGAGGGAATTCTCATCTCTGCTTTTTCTTTTTCTTTTCTCCGTAAATTGTGATGTGAGATCATCTTGTAGAGAGTCGTGAGAAGAAAGATGATTCGTTTTCAGAATACAAATAAGAGCTGGGCTGTCCAGTTAACAGTAGGTTTACAATCTACTGGAAATAGGTACAACCCCCTCCCCACACAATGGAGTCCCAAACCCTCAGACACTTCTCTTTCTGGTTCTTCTTCTTTCCATTTTGTGGGCTTGTTTTTGTGGCTTTGCAATGAGCATGCGCCAAAGAAAAAAGAGAGGAAGGACTGAAAAGCTCTGCATCGCCTCAGGGAATGGACATTCGGTCCATTCAGACTACTTGTTGCCTTACATGGGCATGGATGACATCTGGGTAAGGCCGGAACCTCTGTAGTCCTCAGCCAATGAGGAACCAGGGGAGGGACTTGCACGCTGGGAAATAAATTGTCTGCTGTAACTGCCCCCGCTGTGCCTGTCCCTCACACACCTGCTCTTGCAAGAACGATGATTAAAGCCTCGCTTCGCTGCGCTCCGAGTCTCCACATCCCTCCTTTGATTGGGTCGGTGGGCTTATTTCTCACAGAGTGATGTGTGAGGTTGAGTGTGGAGAGTGGAAAGAATATGAAATAGTCCTCGCCGAGTGTGAGAATAGAAGCTCACCTGAGAAAAATTAGGTCCACTGGGCAGGGTAGAGAGCATGACCACTGAAGAACCTTCTCTTCTGACAGGGACACTGGCCTCTATTCTATTTCTCAGCCTCTGGGGGCGGGCGGGAAAAGCAGGCAGCAGACTTGATCCAGAGAAACATGGTACCTCCACAGATATTTAGAAAAGACAGAAGGGCAAAGGGCTTTGGGGTAAAGCAGGGATGTTTCAAGAAGAATGGACCTTAAAATCCACGCTGGAGATGAAACGGAAGGAGAAGAAACTGAAGGACTGAAGCAAAGGGACACTGGTTTTGGGGAGATGTTGTGGGCAGGGAGTGGGGTGCTTAGATTACGTGATTATGCGGGTAGAGCTACCAAGAGACTGGGCCCAGGGACAAGCGGGCTGTCCGCGTGGGTAACGGCAGATCTCTGTGTCCGTTTCCTCTCCTACTCACTCCCCACCTCAACCTGTTACCACAGCCTACTCAGCAGTGCTTACTGGTGGCTCAGGTGGCCTCCATGCCTTCAAATCCAAAAAGTGTTTCCTCATCCCTCGTGATTGCTTGATTTTTCAGCACGGGGTGACACTATTCTTGAAATGGTCTCTCTCACTGGGGTCCAAGGCAACACACTCTCCTTCTTTCTTCTCAGCTTTTCTGGCTCCTGCTCACTGGTCTGCTTTAGAGGTCCATCTGCCCCTTCCTGTCCCTTACAAGTGGGAGTTTCTTCATAGGGTCAGATCCTCAGCCTCTTGCTTGTATTCCCTCTCTAGGCAATCTCCTCCGTGCCTCATGGCTTTGATTACTACTCCTCATCTTAGAAGTTTCTTCCAAGCATCAAAGCCCGTATATCTAATTTCTACTAGTCATTTCCACTTGGATGTCTCAGAGGTTTTTCAGACTCATTGATTAACTTGAACCTCTGACTTACTCCCAAGTCTGGTTCTTTCCTGATGTCCCCACCTCAACTGAATTTCACGTCTGGTTAGACAACTCAGAAACTGAAGAGCAATCTCTGATGCCTCCCTTTTACTCAACCTACCATGCCGAATCTCTTGCTCTCATCAGTTTTCTTCCCTTTTTGAAAATGTTTATTTTTGAGAGAGAGAGAGCATGAGCTGGGGAGGCATAGAGAGGAGGGAACAGAGGATCTGAAGTGGGCTCTGTGCTGACAGCAGACAGCTGTCAGCCTGAGGTGGGGCTCAAACCCACGAACCATGAGATCAAGACCTGAAGTCAGATTCTTAACCAACGGGCCCCTCAGGTGCCCCCCATCAATTTTCTTCCTAAATAGCCTTAGGACCCAGCCACTTCTTTCCATCTCCAGTGGGATGTTCTGGATCCAGGTCCAGAACCTGATGTCAACGCTACTGTGAAGCTTCCCTGTGGCTTCTTAGCAGTCTCTCTGGCTCTCGATCTCCAGCCCATTCTTCACACTACATATCATGGATTCGGCCTCCTCCCCTAATAAATAGTAATCTATAACCATACAACCCTTTAGTTCAACCCCTTCAATTACTCCACACTTTCCACCGCTCCTTGAATAAATGCAAAAACCTGTCCTGTGGTCGGGACCCGGCTGGGCCTGGGCCCTGATCACGCTGGTTCCGTTTTACAGCAATGTGTCCTGACTTCTCCTCCTTGATTCTTCCTGTGCCCAGCCCTCCACTCCTCAGGGGAGCCTTCCCAACTTCTCCGCACCAGTCGGCTCCTCCATTGCTTGTCTCATGGAACGTGTGCCTTCTCGATGCAGAATTACACATTCATTTGGGTGGTTATTTGATCGATGTCTGTCTTCTCACACCGGACTCCAGGCGCCATGAGGGCAGGAACCACAGTCTGGTTTTGCTCATCTTGTACCTTCCCCACTTTGTAAAATACCTGGCTGTAGTAGGTGCTAAAAGAAATTTTTTTTTGGGGGGGAGGGGTCAATTGGGAGCCAGAGGATTTAAACAGAAAAGGATACTAGACGTCATCTCCTTTCTGTCATCTCAAAGTTGGAGAGACAGAGGCCTGGAGAGGTGGGAGATGGTGGGGGGGGCGGGTGTTTACTTATACATGGTCACAGTTGATGGCAGAGTTGGAAAGCATCAATCCTGGTCTCTTTCTATCTCAACCTGAGAACTGTTTATTTACCATAAATACTCTGGTAGTATTCTCTCCTCTCCTGCCTTTTTTTGTTTTAAGTGAGAAATAAAAACTGTCCTGAAACTATGCCTTTTGTGCATTCCAATCAGAAAATACCAATTCATTTGTGGCAGACAAAATGGCACACTCTGGAGGAACGGGAAACCATTTTAAGGACATGCCCCCATCCTCACCCCCACCAGCACATGGCATGGGGTGCCTCCTGGGAGCCTCCTGTTCCTCCCTCCTGATCAGCCACCCAGTCACAGCTGCGATCAATAAGAGATTAACAAGGCTCACAGCGACACATACTAACACCCCGGAAGTTGTGAACTCATGGGAGAAAGCTGCAAATCTCCTTTTCTCTGGTTGCAGCAGGCATCATGGCTTGCGCTGTATCTCCAGAGGCTTCATTTTCCAGCAGTTTCTTTTGCACTGAATAAAGCAAGGGGGCCCTCTGGTGGTAGTTTGTAGAAAGATCGCGTGAGAGGAAGAGATGTGCTTAGTTTGGAAGAGAATTCTTCATTTGTATCTCTCCCTTGCCTCCACAAGGTATTTCCAGAATCAGGCATTAAAAGTAAATCAGGGGGCACCTGGGTGGCTCAGTGGGTTAAGCGTCTCTCGATCTTGGCTCAGGTCACTCCCTTGAGGTTCGTGGGTGTGAGCCCTGCATTGGCCTGTGCTGATGGCGTGGACCTTCCTTGGGATTCTCTCTCTCTCTCTCTGCTCCCTTCCCACTTGTGCTCTCTCTCTCAAAATAAATAAACTAAAAAATAAAAAATAAAAGTAAATCAGGGCCATTGTAAACTGTCTGAACAGGAAGGCATCAATAGACCACTTTTGTGGCCAGGCTTTCAATATGCCAGCTCCTCCTTGCTACCAGCTGTGACTGATGATGTGGCCTGCAGGTATGGACTTGAACCTGACCCATGGTTTGGAGGGGAGGTCCCGATCTGGTGTTCAGAGGGACTGCATTTAGAAATGCTAAGATCTATACAGCATTTAACAGTCGACTTGTAGAATGTGTTGTTATCCAACAGTGACTACAGGGAGAGGCGGCTCTGTGCCAGCAAGACTCGTAGCTGGAAAGCTGGGGACAGGCGAATAAGGTGGAACAGAGGAACAAACCAGGCTTTGGCTATTTGCTGAGCTGGGCAATTTGGAGAAAAGGAGAACAGCAGGGCTGGAGAGAAGGGAGTGGATGACGTACCCGTATGACTTGTAAATGCTCAGACCACCTCATCAAGAGGGAGAGATGAAGGAAGCCAAGTTGCCCGTGGTTCAGGATGGTGGAGATCCAGGCACGCGGAAGACAGGCTGACATCAGGCACCAGGATACCAGGCCCGTGGAGGTCGGGCCTCAGGAGAAGCAGCAGCATCTGAGTTCTCAGACCATGTCTCAAAAGGCTGGCCGTATCTCCACCTGCTTCTCATTAAAATTCTTTTTGGCACGCCCCTATTTTATTAGCTCTATTTTTTTTTATTAGCTCTATTTTATACTGGGAGCTAATATATTGTGTTTCATTTTCTATGCATATAATGGCTTTCAAAAGTAAAAATAAAAATTTGCACTCTTTTAAAACATTAGGAAATATATGGTTGAAAAAGTTAAAGATCACAAAGAGATCAAGACTGTTTAATAGTGATTTTTTTTTTGGATGGAAATCCAGTCACATCTGCCTGCACTGTTACATACACCTGCTACCTGCACATTCACACTCTGCTAAGAACAGGACTCATTACAAAAGAGAGAGGGACTTTTAAAACCACATTTAATTTTTAATACAAAATCTGTTGCACTATTACAGAAGTGACCCCTTCATGCACAGATCAATTTAGCGCCTACCTTACGGAAGAGTAAAAACTGGACTTTTAATGTCTCCCTCCCCACCAGACATCGGCAAATTTAAAGTACCTTTTATCTTTGTGCTCTCTGATGCCAAGGCAAGCCTGTTTTGTCTTTCTGTATTTCCATTAGAATGGCTGGTCTGTGAGAAGCAACTATGGAGACCTGGAATTATTTAGGGCCGTCTTCACCTGGGATTACTTCAAATTGTGCTTTACCTACACATAGCAAAGGTTTCGCCAGAAATAGGTCTACTGAGCCCCACAGGCAAAGCTCTGAAGATTTCTAGAAACTTGCTGTCAATACGTAGAATAGTTCACTATTTCACTTTCACAGCAAAAAGGGAAAATAAAAACCCAAAAGGTATTTAAGTAAACCAATCCCAGACACTGTATTAATTCGCTAACTTCTTATACAGCACGACATCGATACCGGTTGCATGTTTATTCTTATGTAACACCTCTACGCATATAGCATCTACACTTTAAGTATATTTACAAATTCAACAAAATATCTACATATAAAAAGCTTTACTTAAAATTAAACTTGATGCAAGTTATGAGAAACCAATTTATTGGCAAATGAAACTGAGCATTCCTTCAACCATAGGTTGTTAGAGGATTTCATATTTGGAGGTAAACCATTTGATAGATCTCGTTTATGAATAATACGGTAGGATGGGTATGTTTATTTCTGAAACTGCAGGTGTGATCCCCTTGACCGTTGGCCTCGTCAGCACTTGTCAGATTTCTGAGATTCGGAAATGTGTCCATAGCAATCTGCATACACATTGTTCAATGCCGCAGAGAGTTCTGGAAGCTGCCACCTATGTGAAGGCCTGGAGAATAACATTCCTGTTGGCATGCTGCCGCACGCTTCTGGGGTGGGGATAGTTGATCTTTTACAAAAATTCTCTACCAAACCGACCACCTTCTGACCGAACTGACTTAAATAGAAACCACGAAAGACCCCAGAGTCCTCATGCGTTCCTGTTGGTGCTAAAGCTTTTTCTGTTTATACGTACGGGGAAATGTTCCTTAAAATAAACTGTCTTATTCATTTTATTTTCACCTCTCCTTTCTTTCAGCATTGTGGTTTTCATGGTCTCTGTTTTTCTAAAAGTTACTTCTGGACAATGGCAGTAAGCTGGGACTCCGAGGCGACCGCCCCGGCGGAGAATGAAGGCAGCATGTTATGGAATGCTTAGCGTCTGAAGGCACTGCACGTGTCTCTTGCCCTGTGCTTTCTGGAATCATTTTTGAAACTTAAGTGGAGTGATTCGGTTTTGATTCTTTCAGCCTGGCCTAAGTGCCAAAATGCATTGCAATATACACTGTTTATGCCTAAAAACAACTGAACACAGAGATGAATGTGAAAAGTAGAACACTGCACTGCTGTGGCACCCGGAGGTTAAGAAGGCTATGAAGTAACAGAAGCAAAGGCCAGTAACAGAGTCTCAGTAAAGCATCAGCAAATGCAACTGTCATAATTACTCATTTAGCAAGTATATACTGTACATCCGGTTGCTAACAGTCTTCCAAAAAGACTAGACAGCTAGACACAGAGTCACCAATTTCACAACAATGTCCACAAAGACATTGAAGTCCTAGAGAAAACTACAGTAACACTCTTGACAATGAAAACGGAATTCATAATTCAGGGTTCGGCTGAGGATAGTATAAACAAAGTATCCAACCATGTTTTAATAACATACACAGGTGTTCCTTTAAGTGTGTAGCATTATTTCATGCATCATAGTGAACTGTGTCCTGAAGAGGAAGTAACATGATCCATGGATACTGTGTTATTCGATCAGTTCTGGGGAAATCAAGAATGCCTACTTCGAATGAAAAAGTATGCACTTTGCACTGCAGTTCACATTAACAAATCATCTGACGGAGTTGCGTCCTTGTTTCAACTGTTCTCATAATATTAACACACGGCAGAACACGCACCTTCTGCCCCTGCGTTCATAGTACGAGAAGGCAGACAAACAAGTGCTCACGGTGAACATTCTAGCGAAACGGGATATTGGCAAAGGGCTCGTGGGCTAAACAAAGGAATTCATGGCATTGACAGGAGAAGGTGCCTCTGAGCTTTCATTTCCTTCAGCGGGTTCTTTCTCCTTCTTACCACTGTATTGTCCAATAAAGGAGCCGTCCTCATTGAACTGGCCATTCACCCCCTCTCCGTAGTCAACTAGGCTATCGTCACTATCTTCTTTCTTCACTGTCCTGTCTGAAGGTGTTCGACTGCCTTTCTTCAAAGGCTTGTGATCTTCAGCGTCACTGGAAGACAGAGAAAACACCTTCATCAGGACTGGCACTGAGGCGAAGGGTTTCGTTCTTACAGACCACGCATGCAGGTTATGATAAAGCATGTGGAGCTCGGAGCTTCTCTAGCCAAGTCTAATCGTCAGCTTGACTCCAATGACCGGGATGTGGCTGGGATGAAAATCAGATGCAGCAAGGGTTTAATCGCGAAGCCTTCGACAGGCGGGTGGCTTCTCGCTGCGCATGTCAATGTCAATGACAGAGTCTCGCTCCTGATTTGGAAGCGGCTCAGAGACAGTCACAGGCATTAAGAAAGGAAGAATCGAGAAAAGTTGAAAATCATCCCTATTTTGAATCAAAGAAGACGAAAGCTTATGGCAAGTAGAGAAGTTAGTAGGTTAAACCGTGTGGGATCTGTGATTCCTTGGAGATGAATGGAGCATGATTTTGGTTAACTGTGAAATATGAGGGTTGTTCTTTTTTCTGAGCATGAGGAAGCAAAATCCTGCTTTTCAAATCATTTTGTTATTGAGTGCAGGCCAGACTTGTAAACTTTAACCTTACCTTTCAAGAGACCTACACATTCCGTTAAAAGGATGCAGAAGAAACAAATGAAAATAGCCTAAGAAGAAAAGCAAAATCCTTATACGGATAGTAAACAGTATTTTTTTTTTCTGTAAGAATTTTAGTGAAGAGGTAAAGGTTGACTAATGTGGAAAGAGACACAGTTTCACTTCAAAGCACTATATCTGGACCATTAATGGCAGGTCAGTATATTCCAAAGACTATGAGCAACTCAAAAAATGTCAAAGCAAACGTTTCCCGCTCTCATTGTATCTCAGTCCACTCTTCTCCCAGGGTGGTATGTAGCCTATCCGTGTTGGGTGGGAATCTGAGGACCATCATTTAAAAACCATTACAGAACCCCCCTCCCCTTTTTTTCTTGTCTGTTAAATCCCTAAGCGCAACGTCTAGAAGTAGGAGAATAGGTTTTCGAACATCTCTCCCCATACAGTCGTGTAATTAGGTACACACAGCGACTTACTCTTTAACAGGTGACCCTGGGTTTGAAAAGAAGACCAAGAAAAAGGCAACGGGAGTATTTTGTTTCCTTTCCAAGAACAAACAGGCAAGGCCACATAGGAGACATAAGCAATATCGGTAAAAAAACGAAGAGGCCTCATGTCAAAACGAGGTTGCGTCGGCTGTAGTATTTCACCCAGCAATTTGTGCCACGGCTTTACTGCCCGCACACTCTCTTCGACAGAGACATTTTTGTAGCTAAGATACAAACATGAAAAGAGGCACAAATATTCTGGCAGTTGGGCCAGTAATTCCTACCGGGTTCTCAATCTTTCTCCAAGAAGAAAATCTGAAGACTGGAGAAGTATACTTGCTTCATAGGACACTGGTGTCTGCTATTGAAAATTACCAGTTGCAACGAGACACGAGTTCTTGTCATACACTGAACAAATGGTATTATCAGCACTGCTACTCGACAGCTGGGGAGGGATCAAAGGACCTCGGGGTGGTCTGTGTGCCTGTGTTTGGGGCACTTCCGGGGACAGAGCAGCTCATCTCCAATGTATTGCAAGTAATAATGTGCACATCCAGAGTCATTAACCTCTAGGCTTTGCCTTGTACTTCCTGTGAAACATTGCTCACTTAATTCCACTGGAGTGTTCAATAATCAGGTTTTTGTCACCTGTATTCCAATGATTAATTTTATTTTATAGAGCTAGTGTTCCAAGAAATACACTATGGTATTTCTTTGATCCAGCCACCCATCTACCCATTCAACCATTCACAGGTCTAATAAATATTTATTGAGTGCCTACGCTGATAACGTTCTAGTCGTTGGGGATATAGCAGCAAACAAAACAGACTAAAGCCCTGATTTCAAAGCTTACTTCTACTAGGGGAAAATATAGGAAATAAACCACCAACATAATAAAAGCCTGGTTACACAGTGTGTCAGAAGGTGATTGGTGCTATGGAAAACATGGGTCTGAGTAAAGAGGATGAAAGGTGTCAGCGGAGAGTGTCGAGGTTGACACTGCAATAGGGTATCCAGGGAAGGCCTCATTAGAAGTGACAACTGATCAAAGCCTTAAAAGAGGTGAGTTAGCCAGGTGGATAGCTGGAGGGAGACCCATTCTGGCAGGAGTAGGAGCAGTGCAAATGCCCTGAGGTGGCAGCAAGCCTGGTGTATTCTGGGAGCCAGGAGAAGCTTTTGTGGCTGGTACTGAAGGAGAGAGAGAGAGACAGAGAGGAGTTAAAGTAGAAGATGGCAGGGCTAGGTAGGGGCCCTAACGGGAGACACTGTCTTTAAAGGCTTCTGTCTTTAGCTCTGAGTGAGATGGAAAGCCACTGGAAGGTTTTCAAACAGATGGGTGATGAGAGCTGACTTACATTTTGAAAGGATGACTGTCATCAGTGTTGAGAACAGCCTAGCCTGGAGGGCGGGAGTTGGTAACCTATGGCAAAATTGGGGCATGCCCACTTCCTCTGTATTGTCTGTGGCTGCTTCTGCACTCCTGGCAGCTGACTTGTAGTGCTGCAGCTTCGACCCTGTGTGGTGGCCTGTAAGGTCTAAAATATTTACCAGTGGGGTCTTTACAGAAAAAGTTTGCTGACCCCTGCTCAAGGAGGCCAAGGCGACTAGGGCAAAAACACTGGAGCCAGATGACTGTGACCTGGACAAGAGCGGAACGCCGAGGTGGCAGAAAGTGGTGAGATAATGGACATGTTTTGAAAGTAGCACCAAAAGGATCTTCTGATGGATTGGATATGGAATAACAGAGAAAAAGACAACACCAGGATTTTCGGTTCGAGGAGCAGAAAGGAGGGAATTACCCTTACCGTGGAGTACAGCGTGTTTGAGACGGAAGATCAGCAGTTCAGTTTAGGACGAGTTAAGTTTACTATTTGCTAGGTCAGCGGAACCCCTCCTTTAATGATTTTATGAATCTAGTATAACCTGACACCCAAAACCTACAAGCACTTTGAGAAAGCGAAATTACAGGTCAGTCCCATTCAGGAACATAGATGTGAAAATCCCAAAGACATCAAGAGCAAACGGAATTCAGCCATCTACTGGAAGGATACCGCACCATGACCAAGTTGGGTTTATTCCAGGGAATGCAAGTTTGTTTCAGCATTAAAAATCTCAATTCATACAGTTTTCCATTTTAGCAGGAGAACCATCTATTATGATCATTTCAGGAGATTTGGGAAGAGGGGTCTGGTAAAATTCAACACCCACTCACAATAAAGACGTCAATACTCTCGGAAGAGAAAGTATCTTGATTGACCTGGGTAGTTGCAAGACACATTATCTTTGACGGTGAGTGTTGACAGATTTCTGTTTGGCATCAGAAATAGCAGTACAGATGCGTACCATCATCACTGCCAACCAAAACCGCATTGAAAGTACTAAGCGATGTGCTGAGAAAAAGAAATGGAAGGTGTACTATTAAGAAGAAAGAAAACTGTCATTAATCATAACTGATACGGTTACGTGTATGTAAAACATCCAAAAGAATTTACAGGCAACCATTAGAATAAAAAGAGAGTTTGGTAATGTTGCATAATACTGTATCAGCATAAAAGTCCATTTTGTTTCTGTGCTTGCAAATAATTGGAAAATGAAACTTAAAAAAACCTGTTCCAGTTATATCATACAAATATGAAGTATAGAAGAACAAATCCAACAAAAATGTTTTAAGTTCCCTATGAAGAAAATCAAGGTTTTATTCAGTTATTAAAGAAGAACTAAATAAATGGAGGGCTATACTATAACTCTGGACAAGAGGACTCAAATATCGTTACCTTTGTAACCCTCTTTATATTGGTCTTTAGATTCAATTTGCTGCCGATAAAAACCCAGCAGGGTTCTCTGTGGATCTTGCTTGGCAAGCTGATTCTCAGCTGCATATGTATAAATGAAAGGGCCAGGAATATCTAAAAAATTCTTGAAGAAAAATAATGAAGTTGGGGGACTTGACTTAACAGGTATCAAGACTTGTTAAAAGTGATAGTATTAAGATAGTGCAGTTTTGGTGCAGATTGACAAGTCAATCAGTGGAATGGAACGCAGGGCCCTGAAATAGTTGGGAGATCTCTTGTTGGCTTTATTCCTACATCATATTTTTTTATAATTGACTTTATGCTAATTTTGTGTCAAGCAACATCACTAAACTCTTTTACTAATTTCTAATATTTTCCTACCGATTCATTTGGATTTTTATACACACAATCCTATCACTTATGAGTAATGGCCAGCCAAGAAGGGGCTCCCAAGAAGCATCCATTTCAGCTTAATGATCACAGCGGATGAGAGAAAAGCTATATCAATGTGGGCCATGCTTGAAGGAAGAGAAGTAAGGGAGAGGGGTGCTCTAGTCACAAACGGAGTCTTTCTAGGAAAAGCTGTTCAAAGGCAGCTCAAGATCTTCCGAAGACTGGTTTTTAAAAAGTGGTGTGATGGGGGCACCTGGGTGGCTCAGTTGGTTGAGCATCCACCTCTTGGTTTCAGCTCAGGTCATGATCTTATAGTTCGTGAGTTCAAGCCCCACATAGGTCTCTGTGCTGTCAGTGTGGAGCCTGCTAGGGATTCTCTCTCCCACTCTCTCTCTCTCTCTGCCTCTCCCCTGCTCAAATACTCTCTTTCTCAAATAAACTGGAAAAAAAAAACCCAGAAAACAAAAAAAAAAAACTGAGATGTAATGTCATACTTCAATTAGAATATGGTTAAATGGTAAAAAAAAAAAAAAAAAAGAAAAAAGAAAAGAAATTATACGAGGCACCAGCACAGTGCCTGGCACATGATTTATGCCCAACGAATCTAAGTCCTCATCTATCTGCCATCATATCTCCTCTCTCCATTCCAGGCCCCCACCACAGAGATATTTTTTTTTCTCTAAGAAATACCATGTATAACACACATACTTCCAGACGTGATGAGTGTGAAAAGTTCTATGAAAGGGATACAACTTAGCTACAAATCTGTGTTGAAGCACTGTATTGGTGTTTGCTTTTTTTCAACTCCAAGATGAAGTTTTAAAACATTTTTTTAAATTTTAAGTAGGCTCGACGCCCAACATGGGGCTTGAACTCACAACCCTGAGATCTAGAGTCGCATGCTCTCCTGACTGAGCCAGCCAGGCACCCCTCAAAGATGAATTTTATAATGAAATAGTAAACAAACCATTTTTGGCATTATGTCGAGGGAATTTTCCCAAATGAGAGGAATTAGAAGTTACGGGGGATGATTTAAAAGCCACTTTAAATAAGCCACACTTATTTAGCTACGCAGTAGTCAAAGCTTAAAAATATTCAACCATGTTTTATGAGAGATGTTAAGATCAGGAGGCATCAGACTTTAGTTAATTCTTAACCTAGGATGTCAAAGATCAAACAAATTTCAAAATAAGTCATAAAATAGCCACAAAATAGGACAGGTAGCTACAAAATACATTTTTGATACTCATAGGCATGAACGAAAATGGTTGAGCAGTGGAAAGAAACGGTCACGTCACAGTGTCAAAACTCAGCTCTGACACTGCTTCCTCTGGGAAGGCTTCTCACGTCACCCTCCTTCCGTGCCACCCAGTTGGCCTTGGTTTCCTGCCCCTGGTCCCCTGGTACTCGAGTTGTATTCCTTCCATAGAACTTTTCCCATGATGCTCGGATTGGTCTTTTGCTTTCCTGTGTCCCTCGCTAGACTATAAGCTAAGGAGGTTAACATTCTATTCTTTTTACCAATCCCAAAGCCTGGCATACAGTAGGCACTCAATAAATACTGGTTGAATGAATGAATTCATTGTAAAATAACAATACAAGAGAGGTGGGCATTTTAGAAAATTTCCTAGAATGCTAACATTGGGAAATTTTCACTCCCTCTTAACGAATTTCATGACGTCAGACAAAGCACTGGATTTTAGTTTTTTTCCCCTCTCTCTTGAATTCGAAGGAATGAATTTGAAGGAGTTCACCTTTGTTTCAGTCATACGTCAGGGTTATGCACACAGAAGGGACCCCATCAATGCCTATGAGTAAGATTCAGCAACAACAGATCCATCTGGGATCATTCAGTCTCTCTTGTGGTCTCAATCCCACCACCGCCAAATCATACTTCCATTCGATTGACCTTCGGGACCCAAACACTCGCTCTAAAGTTCATCACCATTTACACTGTTCACATACCAGTTTACGTTTGTGAGCAGAAGAAATCAGAAGCAGAGAGCAAATCAAACGTGACACACCTTCATATCACTCAAGCCTTAGGAGCACAGGTTAGCATGCCTGCAACAGGACTGCCTTTACTCAAATGGCAAGACTCCTGTGCAGAGGGCCTCCATTTATGCTATGCGTTCAAGTACCATGGTCATATGGTTTATGACCTAGGCTCATTCTGGTTTTTAAAGGAATGGATCTAAACAATAGAAACAAAATACTCACACGGTTGGCTGCATTGTTTCTCTGATTTTTCTATATGCTAGTAAGGATGCGGATCCTACTGTCTGTACAATTAAAGAAACAAACAAAGCAAGCTGCAGGCTTTCACCGGAGGGTAACTGCTTGGGGGTGGGAATTGGAGTTAGGGCACAAGGTTACAGCTTATGGGAAAAAAAAATCAAATTTGGCCATTGAAGTTCCATCCCTCTTTGCACAATGAAATACCCTCTGGCTGCCAGCCCTCCATGTCGAAGCGGTTTCATCCTCACGCTGGAGAACGAGCAAGTCATGAATGGAATCCATTTACATTTAGTAACAGCCCTAATTTTGTTGGCGTCGGTGTGTGATCAGCACGTTAATTTATTTTCAGATCGAAAAAAATACGAATCAGTAAGTAATAGAGCGCTCGAAACTTCCAGAAGGTGCAAAGCAGAGAAGGGACCCCTGGTGATTTAGGGGAAGGAGAATGACACTTAAATGTATTATTTGGAAAGAAAAAAAAAAAGGCGTCTGTTGGAATAAATAGTTGGAACCGTTTTCATTAATTGTAACAGCCAAGAAACTAAAAGTCTTTTTTTTTTTTTTTTTTTTTTTTTAAAGTAGAAAAGAATCCAAAAGGAAAAAAGTTCTGAGGTAGTGTCAGGGCGTCACAGGAGGAAGCCGTATCTGCAGCAAAGGGTGGTTGGGTATTTGAGAAAGTGAAATTTCACTTGTGGGATTGTCCTTAAGGACTTTCCATCTTGGTAAAAAAAAAAAAAAAATCGCTAAGGTGTGTTTTGAGTTTAGACACCCGTCAGAACCTTCCCTTGGCACCTCCCACATCGGTGTAATTACATGTGCGACAAATGTTTTTTGTCTTTACACATTAACCGACAGATTTGTACTCGACAGGCTCAAAGAAAAGTCTTTTTCTTCTGAGAAACTCAAGGCATAGGCTAAAGACAGTCATTTGAAAACGCTTCACAAACATATCACAGGTGCATTAACACCATGACAACGAAATATGACCAAAGAAAGGTAAACACAGTGATAATGAGGCCAGTCACCAAATACGTGGCATGTACCGTTCTGGAACCCCAAATCATATTAAAGGTTGTGAGTAGCCATCTTGAGGAGGACGTCAGAAATCACGAAACCAGACGCCTTCAGTGATCATCTAATAATTGAACAACAGTATCATTTTACAGATGAAAGACATTGAGACCGAGACAAGTTAAGGGCCATACCTGAAGGAATCAAAGGTAATGGCTGAGTCAACAGTGAAACTAACGGTTTCTTGATTCCAAGCTAGTTCCCATTCAACCTCGATTTCAATCACGTTTTATTGGAGTAGGCAGCATGGTTGCCCTGAGAAAGTCACATGACATCAGACCGTGGTTTCACACCATTGTAACCACGAGCTGACACTTGAGACCCACGAGGTGAGCAGTACATCGCCAGTCTCTTAAGCGTAATAATGTATGACAGGAATGCACCACCACGTGATGAATGTATGAGGTGCAATGGCTTAATGTCCGATTCATGCAAATACGGAGTGGTTTCAGGCTACCATAAAGATTTCCCTTCATCACAACAAATAAGGGAGTGGTGTGCATAAGTTGTGTAGAAATCTAGCCACAGCAACTTTATCTAAAAAGAAGTTACCTACTAATTATCAGCTCACCTGCTTTACAGGAAAAACATGTAGAAGAGTGAATTAAATCAGCCGGGACTGCAACTCGTCCCGTAAAAGACGTGGCTGCCCTAGGCGACGGCCCTCTGCAGGCTGCCCTACCGTGTAATGTGGAGGGGGTAGAGGTGGCCCACGAGGTTTTCACAGAATGAGTCCCAGGATCAACACGTGACGTCAAGACAACCCTCATTAGACATCTTTCTGTATCACGAGATACAGAAATTCTGAGAAGCTCTATAGATGATAATCCTCTCTGCTGAAGAGAAGATTGGAGTGTGTGAAGGCTTAGGTGTCGAGACACAAAGGCCAAAAACACCTGTGTCTGCATGGAAACCGGCATGAAACCAAATTTGTCCAAAATACATGGTTCTTCTCCACTAGTGATCATATTTTTTATGCTTGGCATTATTCAGCGCCTCGTGATACTGACATGGAGATGCCACAATTATCAGCACAATTATCTATAAATGTCATCTGGCAATCGTAATAGTGAAATATTTTGTTACCGAAAAGCCTTTTCTTCTCCCACAAAAGGCTCAGTATGGACTCAGTGCATATTTAAAAGACTATATTTTTTATAACCCAGAGGGTTATAGAAGGAAAAAAACAAAGTGAAAAAGCATTTTATAAATAGAAGTGTTCTTTTGGACCACCTGTGTCCCAATTTCTTAAATGAATAAATATATGGTTTGTTTCTGTTTTTAAACCTACTTAAAATAATCAGTTTCTCTATTATTTCTTTTTAAAAAGACAAGTAACTCCTAGTCAAGGATACCTTTATTTAAAGAGTTTTCCTCCCCCCTCTCTCTTTTCATTACTTAGCAAATAGGCTATGTTAAAATTTGTCTTTAATGACGGAGCCAAGCCAAGAATGTGTGAGCAGAGTTCTGTGAGTTAATATGCAGGCTAGAGGGCTGTGATATTCTTAATAATTTACAGCTTCTAAAACAACCTTGTCATCCTTTCCTGACTAATGGCCAGGAGACAGAGGTATTTATTTTGGAAAAACGAGCATCGAATCCAGGATTAAAAAGAGTGACACCAATTTTATAAAAGCACTACTTAGAAAATGACAGGTATCATATCCTATACAAGGCAGGTTTTGTAGGGTTTTTGTTGTTGTTTTAACTCTTATCATCACACACCAGCTTTTCCTAGTTTGAGCAACACGGCAGCCACGCCTCTGGAAAACTATGGTAGAGTGGGAAACACTCCATCGCCAACCCCATGACCAAAGTGGAAATTTCTCTCTTAATGAAAAGTGGGAGTATTTTCATTGTGAGGGATGCATAAACATGGAGACATGGAAGGGTTTCTAAAATAATACTTGAGGAACATATGAAAGGCCACAGAGCCTGTTCCCGGCCGAATCCTGCCGGAGGGGGTCTGTAGGGGCAGAGAGTCTGGGCAGGGAATGGAGGGTGAAGGGAGATTGAGAAGCGGCGGCTCACCTGTATTCTCCAAAAGTGCCATCGTCTTCCTTCATAGGCTGGATTTCAGGGTCAGCGTGAGCATCTTCCTTTTCTTTAACTAGAACATTTCAAAGCGGTAATATTATCTACTGATTCTGCAGTTCCCTACTGAAAGTTTTATACTGCACTCTCTTAGGTGTCTGGCGATGGAAAATGATTCTACACGCAGCAGATGCCATACTGCCAGACGCATTATGTGGCCATGCGTATACTTTGCTGTTTTAGTCTCTCGGAGACAACCTAATAGAATGAACATTTGTTAACCTATAAAGTGGACTTCCCGTGCACTGATGAAGGAGTAAGTTTTAAGTTTCTCCCCTACGTATTTTCTCCAATCTATTTATTTACGATAGTCAAGGTTACAAATCATTTTAGCAAATCTATTCTTTTGCAGATTATTTTTCCTTGTCACTGGTGGGGAAATGGCCAGGTAAATAGAATTCATTGGATCCATTAAGTTGAACAAAACCTTCGCCAGAGAGGAAAAGCAATGTTACACGTCCCGATATCAAGACTCCGTTCGTGCATTCCTCCCTCCAGAAGACTTCTATGGACCTTCTCCTTCAGCCCATAGATTTTAGGTGCTATTTTAACACCCTAAGGAAGCAGAGTCACGAATATCTTCAGAGAACAGATTAATTTACTTCACCAAACACCTTCTGATCCTTGACCATGTTTAGGCTTCCGTTATAAAAAAAAAAAAAAAAAGGGATGGAAAATTGTTTGGACAGAACATCCCAATTTATGGCTCTGGGAAAAAAGTATATTTGCAATATATTATTGCAATCTACATGATCGCTCTCATTACTTCTTTTTAGGTTAGGGTGATTATGCAGCACGATACTCTTCCTTTCTTACCTGGATATTTACCACCCTTGTTTCTTCTGATGAAGCAAACGATCAGCAAAATTAGGATGAGCAGAGCAACAGCACACATTAGACCAATGAACCAGCCCTGGGTCGCAATATCCACCTGGCGGCTTGCCATTGCTGGAAAACAAATGGTGGTGTTGGGGGGAATGGGTTAAGGGGGAGATGAGAACGGTTGTGGTCTCTTGAAGTAAAAAACTACCATAGTATACAAGCTCTTATACATTTTACCATGGCCCCAAATTGCAATCTGTCAGTTTTGATAAAGCAGGAGTTCTCTAAAAACTTCAAAAAATCTTCATGAATTAAAAATTTCAAATAGCAAAATCTGAATGCTAATACCATCGAATGCTAACGAATCCTGGTGAACATTGTGTCCACGGTTATTTTAACTATATATTCTCAATAGAAACATAGTCCCAAGCCAGTTTTTAAAAGTATAGTCTATAGATAAACTGTACATTAAGCACAATGGTAAGAATGGAAGACTGAGTTTTAAAGAGAACAGAATGTATACATGTAATGGAGTATTTTTCCTTCAAAGGAACCACTTTTGGAGGCTGAAATATCATTGCAATGGTATTGCCATTTTTCAAAACGTTTTGTAAATCTTCTTTTAAAATAGAGAACTTTCCACACAAGAAGCCTGTCCACAGCCTTATTATTTTATAAAGCATCGCGATTTGTACCTAAAACAATACTTAGATTTGTTATTCATCTCATTTACAAGAGTGGGTTCTAAAGGACTTTTGGAAATTACTGAAAAAATCCGATTTACTCTCAAAGGATCAATATTCAATATTCTTTATTGCTTAGGATCTATTTATTTAAAAGCCTTTGAAAGGTATCTTGATCGGGGACTCATTATTGGAATAAGTGACTGGCTTAAAGAGAAAATACTCATTCACATGTATACATACTCTCTGTCTTCCTCTATTCTGTTTGAGTCAATAAATGTGAAGCTCCTTATTCAAAACTAGTCACAGTATGCAAATATCCTAAGAAAAACACAGAATAATTAGCATTTCTGGTATTATTCAAAAGTGTCAATCAATTGAGACAAAGTGCAGCATCAATGGCTATTCAGACATGCCCGTGAGGATTTGTTTAAATAAATTGGTACAAAACTTTTTTAAAAGGCCTTTATTATTACTTTTTTTGACGATAATCAAAGTAAAAGTTTTTCTTCTTTTGATTCATAATCATGCCTATATCGTGCTTTCAATTTGACTGAGTTTCTTCTGAATGCACTTAACGTGGTTGCGTTGGGTAATGTGATCTCTGGATGCAGAAAGAAACATGGCTACACAGATCCCAGGGTCAGCTCTCTGTTGCCAAAATAGCACCTCATTGCCTTATTTTTCTCCAGACAAAATAGACGGGGAAAATGAAATGCCTAAAAATCAAGTATGAAGAGTGTGAAGAATGTGTGTTTGTGTGTTTAAGAAATACAGTGAGAAGTGGAACTACGTGATCTGGACTATAAATCAAACGCCAGTAGCCTTTCTCAATCTCCTTTTGTGCCTCATTGGCTAGAGGGGTTTTGAGTCGTATCATGACTAGATACGACCAAAGCAGGAGTACAGGCGGTGCTCTCCCTCCATACCCACACCATAATCATGATGACAAAGATGAAGAGGAAGGCAGTGATAATGACAGCTAACATTCTGAAAGTCTTACTATCGGGTAGGCACTGCGCCAAGGGCAACATCTTCTTTAATCCTTTGAGGTGGGCGTGGGGAATAAACTCATACTAGCCAGTAAGCTCTACTGCTATAACGCATTCCAGAAAACACGTCCAGACATCATATTTGCAGAAGTCTTTACCAAAAACAAAGTGCTATAGAGACTCTCCGTTCTGAGACAGGTAAGAAGATTTTAAAAGTCCACCACGACATACTCCTTGGCAATACGTTTCTTTCATTTTGCACCTGGTCTTTGACAGTGTGCTTTTTCTCCAAAACGGAATCCCAAACCAACCGGTGTAAGTCTATCGAGCAACTGATTCAAGTTAAAGAGTCTTTGTTTTTAGTATGCTCGATCATTTATAGCCTTGTGGTAAAGAGTATCTGCTTTTACATTTTCCATCCAATTAAATACAACCAATAAGGGCAAAATGCAGTAAGATAATCAAGTGCCAGCAACACACGGTCTTAGAAAGATGGCGGTTGCCAAAACGGAACTTCCCGCTGGCAGGCAGCTACTTGTGTAACTACGCAAAAAGTGGAAATGTTTCTTTGACGGTCGGTAAGGGAACACCCAAATTGATTTTGAATTTTTACCTCTATGTCCAAAAAAGAAAAGTACCAAATATTTCACAATTCCACTCTTTAAGATTAGGCAGACACACAGCATGTTAGCAGGAGCACGTGTGTGTGTACGCTCACATATATACACACTAGCGCGCCACAAGTTGACGTGAAAACAAAAATTTAAAATTATGGTCATGCATTACTCGAGTAATCCATAAAGCAATACATAAATTGGCAGGTATAAAGAATATGAAAAAAGAAAATAAGCCAGAGGAATAAAATTTGCTTTGTTTCCTACAAGTCAGTTTTCATAAGTGTTCTGCTAGCGTATTGGTTGCTGTCTCCTGGATAACCTGTGTTCTGTGGTTGTAGGTCTCTGAGGCGACACTCTTGAGTTAGAATAATAATGTGTAAGAGCAGAGCTAACAGACAGCTATTTATGAAGAATCCATTTAGCATAAAAATGTCCTCTTGAACTAAAATAGTTAGAAATGTACAGAAAGAGCAAATTGGGAGCGCCTGGGTGGCTTAGGCAGTTGAGCGCGGACTTCGGCTCAGGTCATGTTCTCATGGTTTCTGGGCTTGAGCCCCGCATCGGGCTCTGTGCTGAGAGCTCAGAGCCTGCTTCAGATCCTCTGTACCCTGCCCCTCTGGCCCTCCCCGGCTCATGCTCTCTCTGTCTCAAAAATAAATAAACATTAAAAAAAAAAAGAGCAAAACATTTCCGTGGCCAAAGACAGTTGACCAAAAAACCTGCTGGGGCCAGTAAAAGCAAATCTGCGTCACACCCTTTGTGATATCTGAGAAGAGAGACGCCAACAGGAGACAGAGGCGAGGAGGAGGAGGAGGGGGAGGAGGGGGAGGAGGGGGAGGAGGCGAGGAGGAGGAGGAGGTGGGGTCCTCACAGGAGTGTGGGCAAAGCAGCACGGCATCTGCACACCATGGACGGTCTCATCTGATTTGTTTTTCAGTTTGTACCATGGGAAAAAAGAAAATTAAGACATATACCATAAGAATCCAGACTATAAAAGGCAGAGACGGTGTCATGGTAAGGAGACTCACAAAAGAGGGGCGCCTGGGTGGCTCAGTTGGCTAAGCTTCTGACTTTTGATTTCAGCATAGGTCATGATCTCATGGTTTGTGAGATCGAGCCCCACGTTGGGCTCCATGCAAACAGTGAGGAACCTGCTTGGTATTCTCTCTCTGCCCCTCCCTTGCTCACGTGCTCTCTCACTCTCTCAAAATAAATAAATAAACTTAAAAAAAAAAAAAGATTCATGGAAGAAGCAAGAGAGGAGAGTTGAATCTGGGTTCTTGCAGTTAGCTCAAGTCAGAGAGAAAAGCAGGGTTAAAAAATGAGCCAGAACGGTTCGCTTCCATGGCGAGTGCTGACACTCATGTCAGAGCCCAGCGTGGAGGGGAGGAGGAGCAAGACACAAGGCGCTGCTTTCACACTGGACTCGGGCCAGCAGCCCTACAGGACCGAGCAGGGAAAGTGGGAGGACCAGGGAGTGGGACGAACGTATTTGCTCCTGGAGGGACCATGTTAACTAAGGTCGCTACGGCTTAACCAAGACTTGCTCTTTATCATAGCTACATCTGTGGCCTTCCCCTACCTCTCCACTGCTGGCGCACCACAACGGCCCGCCCGTGACGACTGCTCACCTCGAACCACCCGCCAGCTGCGGCTGGAATTACAGGTTTAGCAACACTGCAGGAAAAAAAAGTTTTTAAAAGTGTTTGCCTTCTGTCCTATAAAAGGACAAAAAAATGCCACAATTTGACATCGCAGGTAGAATCAGTTCTAGCTACAGCAGCAAGCTAGGAGTGCCTCAGGGTCTCCAGGGGTCCCGAGTAGCTAGACAGAGTAGCAAGTGACAAACAAAATGGTCACTTCCACCTGTTTCTCTTGGGCTGGGGGCCTCTGTGACCCTGTACGGTGGGGGGAGTGAGAGCCTCTCCTCCAGCGTTGGAGGGCTGAGACTTGAACCCCAGCTCTCTCACGTCCCAGCCGGGTGACACCCCAGTGCCCTGACGTGTAAGCGGGTACTAACACCGCCCTCCTCACAGGACTGCTGTTAGGAACTGAATGAGAACAGCCATGAAAGCCAGTCGCCGGGTACAGATTGGAGCTGATAAATGCTAGGCCGTTACTATTATTAGCATTCTAGTCATAAACAAACGACTGTCTCCTTGAGCTTTCGGTATTTTGAAATTAAAAGCCATCGATAACAAAAAACGCCCTGTAATAACAACTGTGAATGCGTATTCCTCTTTTCAGTTTAACGTACTACCTTCCTAGAACTCTTTACACAAGTGGATACGAAAACACAGGGAATAGATAGCAGAAGCATGGTTTTCTCTTTAAATGTTATGATTTTTGCTCATGAATAATTTAGAATGTAGTTTAATGAGCTACTGAATATTACCTTTGATTTCTTTTTTTTTAAAGCCACTTGTGATTATAGATCTCATAAATGATACATGACTTAAAAAATTTTTTTAATGTTCATTCATTTTTGAGAGAGAGAGACAGAGACAGAGCGTGAGCAGGGGAGGGCCAGAGAGAAGGGAGACACAGAATCCAAAGCAGGCTCCAGGCTCTGAGCTGTCCGCATAGGGCCTGAGCACAGGGCTCAAACGCGGGAAAGGCAAGATCATGACCTGAGCCGAAGCTGGACGCTCAAGTGACTGGGCCACCCAGGCGCCCCCATGACTTTAAATAACTGAAAAATCATACTGCTTGTGTAACGAAAGCCAGGCACAAAATACATTTTGCCCACAGGTTCTATGGTAAATGAAGCGTTTCTTCTAGAACACAGGAAGCGACTGAGCACAAATAATACGAATGGATGAATCACAAAGTGAGCAGGTGCCACACAGCCCTTCTCCAAGTAAGTAGGGATTGTTTTCCAGCTGATGCATTAATATGATATTCTTGCATCTCACATGACCATTTTCTTTATTTTAGAAACTTCAATCATTTCTGGTGTATTAGGATACCATTTAAATAACGAAGATGAGGCAGATGGTCAAATTTGGTGTGGTCACAGCGAAATGCATGATTCGAACAATTTCTTATTCTCTTCAAGTATGATAATCTTCACATCAGTTGCCTAGTCGGACTGCAGGATTCTGCTGGATTCCAGTCCCCTTTGACATAAAAAACTGTGACTTTATCAACGAATTATTTTTGCTTCAAAAGCATTTCAAAAATTCTGTCCTAATTCCAAGGGCAAATTTACATGTGTAAATGATGTGAAAAATTGAATTACCTAAATAAAGTAAGTTAAGAGGCACCTGGGTGGCTCAGTCGGTTAAGTGTCTGACTTCAGCTCAGGTCATGATCTCACGGATCATGAGTTCGAGCCCCATGTCAGGCTCTGTGCTGACAGCTCAGAGACTGGAGCCTGCTTTGGATTCTGTGTCTCCCTCTCTCTCTGCCCCTCCCAACTTGCACTGTCTCTCTCAAAAACGAATAAAATGTTAAAAAATTAAAAAAAAAATAAGGTAAGTTAAGAGTCATATTTACCCTTGTTTTTGTAAGGGTTTTTGTCTATACTGTGATTAGAAGGTGATTTGCTTAATTCTGTCATTCATTTGATAGAAAGAGCCAAAGATGATGAAAACACCAAACTCCCAACTCAACTGGGCCCCACACAAAGACATTCATGGCCCTATGCACAACACAACTCCACTGGCCCCATTTCCAAGTGGAACGCTCCGTGGCCTCACCCCTGAGTATGAGCCACACAACAAGTATGGCTCCTCACCCGGGCCTGTCTCAAACACATCCTCCGAACTCACAGAACCAGGGTCCCCCTCAGCACCAACTGAATCTGGATATGTTCCCAGCATCAGACCCTTTAACGCAAAGAAGCTCTGAGAACCATTTACAGTTTCTTCCTTCCTTCATTCCTCTTTGCCTAGGAGAAAATTGCAAAAACAACTAATCTGAATATTTCGAAGAACTGGAAGTCACTTAATGCTTCAAGAAAGGAAAATTCTTTATATGCTAAAAACAAAACTCAAGGATACTTAGGTTTATCATCTTAGAGTATTACAAATCTAGTCACGTCCAATAAATCAATTAAAGTGAAACACTACGTGAAAATATCCTCAAAGAAAAATCGACCAGATGTCCAGACTGCATAATTGTATACATTTCCACTGTAATTTAAAATTTTTTTTAATGTTTATTTATTCTTTGAGACAGAGACAGAGAGAGAGAGAGAGAGAGAGAGAGAGAGAGAGAGAGCGCGCACTCAAGGGAGGGGCAGAGAGAGAAGGAGACACAGAATCCAAAGCAGGCTCCAGACTCTGAGCTGTCAGCACAGAACCTGACATGGGGCTCAAACTCACAGACCGCGAGATCATGACCTGAGCTGAAGTCAGACGTTTAACCGACTGAGCCGCCCAGGCGCCCCTTCCACTTTAATTTTTTAAATTGTTTTTTAAAAAATTTATTTAAGTGATCTCTGCACCCAACATAAGGCTCAAACTCATGACCCCAATGAGACCAAGAATCAGATGCTTTACCAACTGAGCCAGCCAGGTGCCGCCATTCCCTCTCTAATTAAAGTTTCCTCTTTATTTGCACTTTGCTTTACAAAACTGAGTTTCTCTAATGACGTTTATTAAAAAATTGTTATACATTAAACAGTTTAAGTGAACTATTGAAAGAGCTGTGTTTGAAGGCTCACGAGATGAATCTTTTGGTGAACTTAAATGCCTTGAAGTTTATCTAAGTTATCGATTCCTGAGTATTAATTTTCCAAAAGGAATAGTTATTTCTAAACATATTTACTTGCATGATAAAGGCCTAAACAGAAAGTTGGACAACATTCAACATGTTGTCACAAACACTCCTTGGCTCCCCAGCTAATTATTGTGTACAGAGCATGGTGCACTGAGCTGGGGTCATGGCTTTTCATCAACTGCTAAAAATTAAAGTGGGGGCACCTGGGTGGCTCAGTTGGTTGAGCGTCTGACTTTGGCTCAGGTCATGATCTACAGTTTGTGGGTTCAAACCCTGCACTGGGCTCTGTGCTGACCGCTCAGAGCCTGGAGCCTGCTACGGATTCTGTATCTCTGCCCCTCTGGCCTTTCTCTCTCTCTCTCAAATATAAACAAACATTAAAATTAAAAAAAAAATGAAAGCAGCCCCATCTCTTGGTGGGTGTGGCCAGGATGTAAGCGGAGTGACCGACTCGGGAATACATTAAACAGTGAAACATAATGGAAGTGACCTCAAAGTGTTACTTTTCTGCAATTTCTGATAAAATTCTGTTGGGGAGTAGGGCAAAATGACTACTTTTAAGTCAGTCTGACTTTTGCTTCTTCAAGGTCCAGTTTGAACCAACTTTTCTTCTTTTCTACTTGTACTTACAGACATAACTTTCACTATATTACTCTTGTCTACATGTTGTGGGTATAGAACAGTTTTAACCGCTATGGTATGAAAATAACATATGCAGTGGAAGGTATTATGTCCCTTGGTTTTTAATGACATGAACAAAAGAGACTCCTAGCTATGTACAAAACATGCAGTTTGGTGGTTTAGTTCACTATACATTTTTTAGATAAATATGATTTATTTAATTGGATCAAGTTATCTTTCAGAACCATCCACAGGAAATCCTTAAAAATGTTCTTAATCCTTAAAATAAACCCCCCAAATTAACAACTGAGTAAAGAAATTGTTTCTTACTGTCAGTTATACCATATTCAACATAAAAGTGCACATGTTTGGGGCAACTGGGCGGCTCAGTTGGTTAAGTGTCCGACTTTGGCTCAGGTCATGATCTCATGGTTTGTGGGTTCGAGCCCCATGTCAGGCTCTATGCTGACAGCTCAGAGCCTGGAGCCTGCTTTGGATCTTGTGTCTCCCTCTCTCTCTGAGAGATTTTCCTCTAAAAGGAATAGAGAATGATAGGAATATGATCAAGCAACAGAGATAGTAAGTATGAACACATATGTAAAACATCACTGGCAAAGATCCCAGGCAAAACGTTAATTTTCTTTAAAAAATTTTGGAATCATGGAACTGAGGAATTTAGTCTTGTTATATTTATGGAAAATGTCAAGGCAGAACCACAGTGAGATACTTTCAACAGAAGAGCATTTAGCTTATTCTTTAAAAAGTTTTTTTTAATGATTATTTATTTTTGAAAGAGAGAGAGTGTGTGTGTGTGTGTGTGAGAGAGAGCAGGGAAAAGGCAGAGAGAGAGGGAGACACAGAATCTGAAGCAGGCTCCAGGCTCTGAGCCATCAGCACAGAGCCCGACATGGGGCTTGAACTCATGAACTGTAAGATCATGACCTGAGCCAAAGCTGGATGCTTAACCAACTGAGCCACCCAGATGCCCTCATTTAGCTTATTCTTAAAGACACCCAGAGAAGATATTGTATTTTTAGTGCAGAAATTTCAGTGCTCCTTGCTTTTACTCTCCACTCATCCACTTTCTTGACATGCCAGCCAAGGGACTACAAGTGTCACATATATATATATATTTTAACTGTTGGTCTCACCTGCCAGATTTTCAGCATATCAAAGGCAGGTCCATCTTACTATCCTGCTTCACAGTCCCTTCAAAACGGCTGGCGTATTTTATGGGCCAGATAGATATCAGCTCTTGAACTGACTGAACCTTTTGTATCGTCCTTCTGTTGCTGTTTAGGCCAAACTTTAAACCTGATTTTTGTTTACTTACTCTTTAGCTTTACCTTGTTTCTTGACTTCATCGGTTGTGGTGGGACAAACTCTGGCAGTAATTATTTAGTGAGAGTCTGACCATAGAGAGGATTCGTCACCAGCTCCTCAGTGCCCAATGCAATTCAGTCCTAACTGGCTGACCACAGTTGGCTGGTAATTACATCAAGAATCATGGTCAAATGGAAATAGAATTACCCTATGACCCAGCAATAGCACTGCTAGGAATTTACCCAAGAGACACAGGAGTGCTGATGCATAGGGGCACGTGCACCCCACTGTTCATAGAAGCACTTTCGACAATAGCCAAATCATGGAAAGAGACCAAGTGCCCATCAACTGACGAATGGATAAAGAAGATGTGGTACATATATATAAGGGAATACTATGCAGCAATGAATAAGAATGAAATCTGGCCGTTTGTAGCAATGTGGATGGAACTGGAGGGTATTATGCTGAGTGAAGTAAGTCAGGCAGAGAAAGACATATACCGTATGTTTCCACGCATAGGTAGATTTTGAGAGACTTAGCAGAAAACCATGGGGGAGGGGAAGAGGGCAACAGAGAGGGAGGGAGACAAAACATAAGAGACTCTTAAATACAAAGAACAGACTGAGGGTTGATGGGGGGTATGGGAGGGGGGAGAGTGAGTGATGGGCACAGAGGAGGGCACTCGCTGGGATGAGCATTGGGTGTTGTAAGGAAACCAATTTGACAATAAATTATTAAAAAAAAAAAAAAGAATCATGTTCAGTTCCTGACCTGCCAGTTAGTCTCTCCCTAGTCCTGTACCCCAGCTAGTTCCCTCACAAGAGTGTTCCGATGACTGGTCCTGAGGGTGAGGAAGTAAAAGGCTATGGATAAAGCAGTGTCCATCCATCAGCAACACTCAGACCAGAACTCAAATCCATCGTCTGTGTGTTTTTGGTTCACTTCTATAGATGCCTTCACAGATCTATTTCTTAGAATCCCAGACCCCGAAACTATTTACAGGGCCACAGAAATTGAACAGACACAGCTAAAAAACAGTAGCTCTTATACAGACGCTGAAGGCTTTACCCAGTCAAGGACACAGAGCCACATAAACGACTCCTAGAGATCTCAGGAGCGTGGCCATGTTCAAAGTAAGGACTGCTGAGGGCAAGGGTCAGTATGGCGTTAGCACAGCTAACCACATTACCCTGGACTCTACTTAGCGGTTTAGGTAATCCTTGTGTTCGTATATATTCGCAGGCTTGAGTGTCATCAACATCTCTTAAAATCTGTAAGAAAATTAAAAATAAAAAAAAAAAGTAAACTCAGAGGCATCTCTTTCCCCCTTGAGTCAGAGGTGAGCTCAAACCAGCAGAGGCTGAGGTGCCCGCGGTGTGGGACACCGTGCAGGGCTTCTCCCCAGTGGCTCGTCTCTTACTCTCTTTCATCGGCTTTTAAAGGAAAAACTAAAACACACATAAAAATATTAACATTTAGAAGGATCACAGAGAACCTTCATCTTTCTCCCCTCAGAGACTATCTAACCTGCGTGCAGAAGGAACAGAAAGAGAAGAGAATTCATGCTTAGATTGAAAAAAGAAATATTTTTAAGGAAGGGGAGCCCAGGGTAACAAATTATTCTTGAGCAGTTGAAAGTCTTATGACAAATTCCATTCCTTTACACAAGCGACGTTTACTTACTAGCTCATTATTAAAAGAAACAAGGTAGAAAACCCGGTTAGGTATGGGTTTTTAAAAAATATTTAAGCACTGTTTCTCCTCTTAGCTGAGATCCATCAGATTTCAACCTTAGGGGCTTTCTGACAGTCTGTTTTTGCTGGTCTCTATAATCCTCAGGAACTCACAACTGGAGTTAGTAACATTAAATGGTAGAGCCTAAATGATTTTAATAAAAATTTCTTTTAATTGGTTTTAATTCATTAACATCAGCAAGTAATCCCTCCCTCCCCACTCCCAGGGAATGCATACCCTCTTCTAACTGGCAAGTCAGTGGAAAACTAAGGCTCGAAGACAGCCCTGTTAGAGCATAATTACTCAGCTACTGGCTCCAGGCAGAGCCCCTGGGGCACGTCCCCTGCCTGGGGGAAGAGGCCAGGCTTTCTCTGGAACGCTTCAATGGGTGGTTACCAGGGGAACACGGCAGTGAATTATTGTAACACGACCAAGGATTTTAATTGATATTTAATCATCCTGGGCAAGGCGGATACGTGTAAAAGAGAGAGTTCCATCTATCCACAGTATTGTGGAAATTTTGAATTTGCACCACCTTGTTCTTTCGAGTATAAAATCACATATATGACATTATTAAGATTACTGAAAATGGCTACAGTTCTTGTTTGGTCACTTTAAAATCTATCTGATCTACATTTTATAATTTACCAAGGCTACAAACATAAACAGATTTCTACAAAAACGGAAGATCTGTATCCGGCCTATGCTTACAAGATTTGAGTATTTTAGGCAAAGCACTTAATTCTCTTGGTCTTCTTCTTCTTTCCTATTTGTACTCAAGTGTGTCAAAGTCCAAGACAACCCCTGGCCAGGGGATGCCACATGAATACAGTGCCCTATGGTGGGGACTCCAGGCTCTTTAAAAAGCTAACAGATCGGGGCGCCTGGGTGGCTCAGTAGGTTAAGTGTCTGACTCTTGATTTTAGCTCAGGCCATGATCTCATGGTCATGAGATCAAGCCCCAGGTTGGGCTCTGCACTGAAAACACATAGTCTACTTGGGATTCTCTCTTTCCCCCTCTCTCTACCCCTCCCTTGCATGTATGCGCACATGCACTCTCTCAAAATAAATAAATAAAATTTAAAAAAAAGATGGGGCGCCTGGATAGCTCAGTCGGTTGAGCATCTGACTTCAGCTCAGGTCACGATCTTGCTCATGGGTTCCAGCCCTGCATCAGGCTCTGTGCTGCCAGCTCAGAGCCTGGAGCCTGCTTCGGATTCTGTGTCTCCCTCTCTCTCTACCCCTCCCCCACTCACACTCTATCTCAAAAAATAAACCTCAAAAGAAAAATTTAAAAAAATTTAAAAAAAAAAAGCTAACAGAGCAACCAATAACCCAGGGCCAAAGACTGAGGCATCTTTGGAACCGCCTCACGTGGAAGACCTATCACAGGGCATGCGAACACCGCTCTCCCGACAAACCTTTCTCACCCGGACAGTTGAGAGAAACGAAGGAGGACAAAAGTACGGGTTGGCTCTCCCCCGAGGGGGAAGAGACTTGCCCAGTTTGGTGAAGACAGGATGGAAAGGAGCATGCAGGCTTGACCGGAGGACTTGCTCGGAGCGGGCCCTGGTGGGGAGACTGTGGGTCCCGGGCCAGTGAGAGGGCATCGCTAAGCTGGAACTCCAAACGGATGGTGTGGTGTAATGTCGGCCAAGTGTACCCTGTTGTCTATAAGGAGCTGACCTAAATCAGGTGAGAATGGAAAGTTCGGTGGATCCGAGTTCTTACAGGCTGTTTTCATCACAGGACTGAGCCCTGAACATGCAGGGTGGCCACATGGAGGACTCGTGACATTCCACAGTTTCGGTCCTGTCTCATCCAGCCACGGTCACAGCATTAGAAGCTAAGATTAGGGTCTGGACCAGGGACAGGTCTTGAGAAAAAGTGTAAGTCGAATTCAGTGTGTGGCTTTCAACTTGTAAACAAAACTAGACATTAGTCTTAAAGCCAAGATCTCCCCAGACCTCCTCTTCTGTTGGGTGTTTCAAAGCTCATTTCATATCGTTTTTTTTGTTTTTGTTTTTTTTTAACCCATGCTGCACTTCGCCATGTTCAACATTGCAAATTTCACACATGTAGAAAGTCATGCAGATGAATTATTTTACCTTTGCCTGCACCTACATCAGGTGGAAGAATACCAGCTTCAATGAAGGGAAACAGAAACAGGACACTATATAGTTAGATGTCACACACCCATGAACATGTAAAGCGATATAAAAACACTTCTTAAAATGCCAAAGCATGCAAGGAGAATGAAGTGTACCATGTCAGGTACACATGGAGTCCCCAGGCTCACCCACTAATCAAATCCACACACAGCTTAAGGTGCATTATTCATATCTAGTACGTAACAAGTCTTACGGGGACTTCGAACCAATGTTTGGGTAGAAACATCATTTCCTTACGCTACGGAAGATAATCAAATACACCACTCTTAAGCAATCCTATAATTTAGAGACATGCAAACATCAGAATATCTCTTACAGTATTTTTGGTAATTTCCATTGAATCTCATTTTTTTTCAAAATAATATTTTAAAATATGAATAGAAGCATTAATTCCTTTTCTACAGACTCGAATGGGACTATTTTGCTTTCTCTGCACCAGATGGGATACCAAATACAAAGTCCCATGCTCACGCGCAAAACAAATGCACCATTTAATAAGTGTTTCATATTCCTTGCTAGGAAATCTAAATCAGTATGTGGCCTAGAAAATAACTTTCTGGCGAATCAAGACCAGAACCAGAATTAAGTGTATCTATTGGCATACAGATGTCTATGTCAGGGAGTGCATATATCTGTATATTACATGTATGTGTCTGTGCATGGGGTTGTATGTACATATGCAAAGTTGCAGACAGGAAAAAACATGGCCTTGAACTTTGAATTCACGTGGGGCAAAATGCTGTAATGACATTTTAATGTAAGTTTAAAAGTTTCACACAGACGTGGAAAACCAACATCAGGTAGTTATTCTAATATGAATTAAAGAATTGATTGTATAGACGTCGGGGTGAGAAATCACAAACAGATGTCTGCCTTAGTTGGGAAAGATGAACACTCTGCGGGAAGAAGGAAGGAGAAGGCGTTCACTTAGAGCACAGATTTTTGTCTCGTGACACTCAAAGTGACATGAACGGTATACATACCCAGCTTACCTTCGTCCACAGTGGTCACTGCTTCCTCTGTAATTTGGCTCCCTGATCCTGCTGCTGTTTGCGCATAGAAATAAAACTTATACCGAGTGCTGAAATTTAAATTCTTTAAAGTCCAGCGCGTCTTGTTGGCAGGAATTTTCAGATCCACCAGCGGGCCTAATTCATGTGTGCTGTTGACTGGCGAAAAGAAATAACAAAGGAGTGCAAGTTAACTTCTGTGGGAATACTATTAGCAGTAGGCGTGTCAACCAAACACGTCAAACTTGGATCACACTGATTTGTCTGATCTTATTCCTTCTTTGCCTGACATAAGCGATAGCCGTTTATAGCTGCTCTAATACGGCAAAACGGGGGGGAATATATTCCCGATCATCTTAGAAACTAGGACAATTTTACAGCTAAATTGCTATAGCGTTTCTTTATTTTGTGATTTTGCAGGGGGTATCATGCACTGATGACCCCAAAGCTTGCCTCTGTACCCAAGGAACCCCTCTTTTTCCTTCTATCCCCCGCCCAGCCTTTTTTTTTTTTTTTTTTACTGTTTTCTAATTATAGGTAACACCCACCTAATCTAACAATAGGATCCACCCCAGCCTCAAAGGTCTGTATTATTCTGCAGATTGCTTGATTTTCCACAGCACATGTGTCTTTAAAAAGTATGAGGTGAATGGAGTTCCTTCTGGAAGGTGTATTATGTATATACTGTACAGCATTAAAGAAATAACCAGTTCGTATTTTAAGAAAAGAGCCATTTTTCTTTTTTCCTTTTTGAGCCATAGTTCCCCTTTCCCTTCGCCCAATAACTTACTTGGCTGATATTTTAAGGTGTACTCAGTCAAGACGCCATTCGGGCGGCTCGGTGGGTCCCATTCCAACGTGAGGGAGTCTAGCGTCGGGTTAACAATCTTCAAAGACGACGGAGCGCTGGGGACTTACAGCGAGAACACGGAGTCAACGAAGAGGGTTTCGAATGTTTCAAAATGCATTCGAGTGACATATTACACCACAGTCACACCGTTCACAAGGTTTTCTGTAACTCTCGCGTTTTTTTAACTCTCGCGTTTTCTGTAACTCTCGCGTTTTTTGTAACACTCTTGTTCCGGATTCCGCCGAAAATACACGACCCCGTTCGGCAATTCTCTGCCTCTTGTTTCTCGTCACTTCCACCGAGGCTCATTAACACCATCTTCCGAAATATACAGAGACTTTGCCTCTCTATGGATCCAACCCGATAGTTTTAAAGGAGGCAGAAACTGTTTCAGGAATGGTGTCTCAATAAAAGCCAACGGGTGACTAAGTCAAACTATTCTAACCAGACCTTTGAGCAGATGCAGCTGGGTTCTGGGCTGTTAAGGACTGTTTTTCTCCAACAAGCCAGGTGTCTCCAAGCAGCCAGAACACCCTGCCTGCTGGGCTCTGGGCGGGAGCCAGCGTGCCCAGGTGCAGAGTGGTTCTTACCCGGAGAGCTGACAGACGCCCAGAGTCTCATGGCCACGGGCAGAAGCCCCAGAGCTGGCAGATCCCTGGCTCTGGGAAGGCCCGCGGGGGGTCGGGTTCCCCGTGGCAGAGGCTGGCAAATTACCAGAAGAAACATGTCTGGTCCTCTCTTAATTCACTTCCTCCCGAGGGTGACCGATGCTGGCAGCTCTCCCTCATGGTCGCTGCCTCCTCTACACTCCGAACATTTTCCCTAGGCCTGATAACGGCCCCACCATCTCTCCCGTACTTGGAACCGAATCTCTCCCTTGAAACCAAGGAGCCAACTGAATTTCTCCCTCTGCCTCATGTCTTCCATCTCCTGGGATACCACATCCGGCCAGTTCCATCTCCTACATGTCAACCACATCCATTCCCTACTCTTCTCTCTGCCGCTGCCCCCTTTGGGGACTCCAGTGGCCTTTGCCCAGCCTAGAAGGTTCCTGGCACCTGGTTGTAAGCTTCCCAAGCCACCCCTTTCAGAATCTGAGGGCAGCCAAAAACTCTCCCCAGAAAAACACATATTACATATAAAATGAGGGGGTACTTGGAGCTCCTTACACCCATTCATTGACCCACAAGAGACTGTAGTCTTCAGGTTAAGAGCCTCTGGCTTACAGGTTAATATCCATGATATGGGTCCTCCTTCGCTGACCTTCCTCTCTTTCCTCACCATTACCAGCTACACAGCTTGCACTTCTTAAGGAGCCACGCTGTTTCACACCATCGTGTCTGGGGACATACTATCTTCTCTCTTCCTTAGCCTTTCATTCACTGGTCGTCTCTACTATGATACCTTCCCTGAACCATCTCAAGGAACAGCGCGACGTCTCACTAGTGAACGCCTAGAGAGGAAGGAGCCTTTAACCTCTGAGGAGTAATGAGTCCAACCAAGGACAAGCAATTGTTACAAGACGGGAGCCGGGACACGGAATGACCCTCAGAGAATGCTGGGAAGGTGCCAACATCATGAGCCTTCCTTTTAAAAAAAAAAATTTTTTTTTAATGTTTATTTATTTTGAGAGAGAGATGGAGCTCAGAATCTGAAGCAGCCTCCAGGCTCTGAGCTGTCAGCACAGAGCCTGAAGCAGGGCTCGAACTTATGAACTGTGAGATCATGACCTGAGCTGAAGTCGGATACTTAACCAACTGAATCACCCAGGCGCCCCATCATCATGGGTCTTTCAACCAGGAGCCGGGATGGGTTTGTCTGTAAACTGCTTTTATCTAAAAGACCTAAGGAATCCATTTTTAATACGCGCTCGAAGCAAAATCCAAATGCGTGAATCCCTATCTTACTCTCCTGTCCCCTCTCCCTCATCCACTAGGCTCCCACATCCCTGTACCCAAACTCCTCATGCCCCCCCCGCATCAGCCGATATCTGATCCGCCCTCCTCCTCCGCTTGCCCCTTCTTGCCATGCTTTTCCCTCTCTTCCCAACCCATTCTGCCAAGGCTTCCAATCCTCTACCTCGGCTCAACTTTAGCATAAACTATGAAGGTGTTTATTCCTTCTTCCGGGGGAGAAGGAAACCACGACTTACAGAATTCTTTGTCTTGCCAGGTGTTTTAGGTTCTTACATGAGTTCTCATACTTGTCAGATGAAGTAACAGAGGCTTAGAGAACTTACATAACTCACTTCAGGTCAGAAAGTTAATGACCCCAACAAACATCACATTAGCCAGGTTTCTGACAGTATGGCTAAGGGCCGAGAAAAATTTAAGGCAGGAGAGGGGGGTTCGGAGCAGCGTTTTGTATTGTTAAGGCTTCCAAGGACCCTCAGGCCACCTATGAGCAGACACTATGCCAGCTTTGTGGCACAGTGTCGTAGACAGCCTCTCAGGATGGACAGTACGTTCTAGAAACTCAGAGACGCGTCCGCGCCCTACCTCCTTCTGGAGTATTGAAGGCTCGGTCGGGGCTGGCCGGGCCCTCCCCTTTCCCGTTGACCACTCGCACGTTCAGCGCGTAGTGGCTGAAAGGCTCCAGCCCGGGCAACATGCCGTGAGTCTTGCTGCCCGGGAAAGTGAGGATCTTTTTCTCGATGTGGCGTCTGTTTCGTTTCGATGAGGCCTCCTGCGCCTTCCAGTAGTAAATCTGAAAGAGCAAGCACAGAAGTCAGGGACGTAGAACGGGCCAGACAAGATTCCTCCTGCTCACGAAATTGAAGTCTAACGGTCGTGCCCTAGAAGATTCCCCTGGTGCCTTTTAGAACTCGGTTCCCGGCAACCCTGATAGATATGATCATGAAGCATGACAATGGAAGCCCAGAGATACGGAAATTGAGTTGAGAATATGTGATGCAGCCTGGGCTATATTCTGCTTGGCGGGAGGCGTCTGAGGGAAATAAATGGAACAGCAGGACACCCGCCCACTTCTTTCTAAAACATAAGGTAAAGGAAGATGATAGAAGGATTTCGGCGGCTTACTTGTATAAAATACTCTGAAAGCAAAAATTACTGCCCAATGTTTACATACTTTTCCAGAGTTAATACAATTTCGTGTGCAATGTGTCATTTAATTTAAACCTAAAAGCCATAGTGAAGTTTTATTATTATTATTTCTTTAGCACAGATGAACCCCAGACCACCAAGTGGCTTGCCCCCAGCCGCAGGGCAATCGAAAGCCATAGTGGATCCTCTGCTCCAAGTCTAGGGCTTTCTCTCTAAGCCGAACCGCATCGCTTAATTAAAAATAGTTTTTTTAGGGGCGCCTGGGTGGCTCAGTCGATTAATCGTCCGACTTTGGCTCAGGTCATGATCTCCCGGTTCATGAGTTTGAGCCTTGTGTCAGGCTCTGTGCTGACAGCTCAGAGCCTGGAGCCTGGTTGGGATTCTGTGTCTCCCTCTCTCTGTGCCCCTCCCCCACTCATGCTTGCGCTTTCTCTCTTTCTCTCTCTCTCTCAAAAATAAATAAACATTTAAAAATACTAATTTTGTTGTTTGGTATTAATGGCAGGCACAGGTTTTGGAGAGATGGATAAGCCAAGGGCTGATTAACTTTGGTTAAAAAAATCCAGAATTGTTTATTAAGTCCTCTCAAATTCTTAAAAGTTTAAAGGCGTTTTCAGGAGAAGTCAACATATACACAGAATCTGGCAAACCCAAAATGCAGTGCAAAAAGTGATCTCTAGGGGTCAGGGTAACCAAGTCAAAGCAGCGACTTTCTCTGTGGGTGCAAAATCAATTTTTCTCCTGTATAAATTATATGCAACTCTATGATTCTGAAGTATAATCTGAGTGCTTTTTAAAAAAATGTGCCTAGGGGCACCTGGGTGGCTCAGTCAGTATAGTGTCTGACTCTTGGTTTCAGCTTGGGTGATGATCTCACTGTTTCATGGGCTTGAGCCCCATGTTGGGCTCTGTGCTGACGGTTCAGAGCCTGGAGCCTGCTTTGGATGCTGTGTCTCCCTTTCTCTCTGCCCCTCCCCCACTCACACTCTCTCTCCCTCTCTGTCTCTCAAAAGTAAATAAAACATTAAAAAATTTTTTTTAATGTGCCTACATTATTTTTTGGACAATTTAGTGCATTTAACATGTGTGGTTAGTATTGCTTTATTATTATTATTTTTTAATTAATTAATTTTGAAAGAGGGGAGGGGCAGAAAGAGAGAGAGAGAGAGAGAGAGAGAGAATCACAAGCAGGCTCTGCACTGTCAGCACAGAGCCCTACTCAGGGCTCAAATCATGAACTGCAAGATCATGACCTGAGCCAAAATCAAGATTTGCAACCGACCGAGCCATCCAGACACCCTGGTCACTATTGGTTTAAAGCTAGCTGCATTCCATTGTATTTTAGTTTCTTAAACCATACTTTTCCCCCATTTTGTCCCCATGCTAATAGTAGGAAGAACTGTAGGCCACCTGTGGGAAAAGTGGAGAACGCCTTTTTTTTCACTTTGGACACAATGAGGTTTTGCTTCTGCTCTAGCTGAGGTCCTTAGACATGGCCCTGCCTGAGGCGCTAAACCGGAACTCTCAAGGCCTCAGAGCAAAAGAAGGGCAGTGGGCGCTGGCGGATGCCTGTTCCTGAAGGAGCCCCGTGCAGAGACAGGAGAATGGCGGATGGCCTGATCAGTTCCAGGCAGGAGTCGGTCTGGCAAGACCTGTCAGGCATAAAACAACTCTGAGCAGGAACTGGCCTGGCAGCAAACTGCCCGGCCGGAGAAAGCTTAAAGCTTGCTGTTGGTCTCCGGTTAAATTTCCTAAGCTTTTAGAAGGGTCATATTGTGCTCTGATTGCCCTGATTGCTTTGACTACGCTAATGACGCACGTATAGCTGTTTACTATTATAGAATCACGTAAGCCTGACGAATCAGTGGTTCAGTACAGCAGGAACCTAGATATGTATCGTCACGCTCTGTACATGAGGAATCTGCGTTTCTGCATTAAGCTGTTCTTCCGCTCCAATAAAAGACGTGGTCTTGCTGTGGCAGGGCACTCGTGATCAACTGATATCTGAGTTGTCTGTCTTCTTAATCCTGCTCCTTCCAACCTTCACCCTGTGAGGGATAATGTTCGGACCCTTGGGGCCCTGGCACCAGAACATGTTCCTACAGAGAGAGGGCAAAACATTGGCCTTGACTTGCCCGGTAGCCTTGCAGGTGTCCTCGGATACTCTTCAGAGGTACCGGGTCCCAGTGCACCTCGGCTAAGGTACTGTTGACCACACTCACACGCACATTTCCGGGAGCCACCATTGGGACTAGGGAAAAACAGGAAAGGGGGTAGAAGTATCAGTGTTATTTTGAATTTCAAGCAAAAATGCCGCGAACAATTTTAGCTTGAAGTATGACCCGGTCCTATTCCATGGGTTAAAAGGACTGAGAATTCATTTGATAACTGTCCATTTAACTTGGTGAGAATAACATGCCTTTTTAACATAGCAACACTTAACATTCTGAACCTATTTTTTACAGAGCAGGCTGTTTAAATTCGGGAATGTGGAGCATAATAATTGCTGCCTCCGGCCCTCCCCATCTAAGCGGCCATCTGGAAATGGCCTTGGCTGGCACCTTGGTAAGTCTGTTTCACTGGAATAAATGAAAGTATAAACGAAATAGCATCAAACACTTACGGTCTTCTCCGGAATGGCCCATGACCACAGCCGGCTCTGGAGCAAACCCCACGTCATTCAGGGCCTGCACTTTTATCAGGTATGGAACAAAGGTTGGCGTGCCCGAGACGATATATTTGGATACGTTCGCCACAACCACCGACGCCCATTCATCATCGCCATCTTTCTGGCGCCAGCTAACTTTGTATTGGAGGCCTGGCCCGTTAGATTCGAAACCATTCAAGGGCTACAAGAGAAGCGAAATCAATCAGAGCTTGTTAAACAGACTGTGCAACTGTTTCCCGGAACACCAAATTCCACTCGCAGACTTAAAGAAACTGAAACGCGAAAACCCAAGCTATTAACAATGTTCTCCAGGGACCTTTTACATTTCTTTATTTGTGATAAGATTCAAAGCTTGTTTGGGATCAGCATTTCAAAGGTTCTTACTTTCTTTTTCTTTTTTTTTTTTTTTAAGTAGGTTTCACACCCAGGCATAGCCCAACGTGGGGCATGAACTCAAGGCCCTAAGATCAAGACGTGAACTGAGACCAAGAGTCAGACGCTTAACCCACTGAGCCACCCAGGTGCCCTACAAAGCTTATTAATTTTTGTCTTAAAATTAAATAAATAAATAAATACCACATAGGCCTCTTAAACTCTGGCTCCCCCGTCAAGTGTGGACAACTTCATAGTTTCGTCCATCTATTCCTGTTTGTGTGACAGCTCATCACTGTCTATTTTACTTAGAGACTGAAACTGGTAAACTACTTCTTTCTTTATAAAAAAAAAAGGGTTGGTTTGTCGGGGTGCCTGGCTGACTCAGTGGGAGGAGTGTGTGTCTCTTAATCTCAGGATTGTGGGTTTGTGCCCCACGTTGGGTGTGGAGATTACTTAAAAATAAAATCTTAAAAAAAAGTCGGCATGTCCATCTATCCTGTCATGTTCTATGTATATGAATGTACAAATATGTAGGCATATAAGTGTGCCTGCATGGGTCTACCAAGATAAGTTTTAAACCACACAAGTGAGTGTATGTTAATTTTTGAAGTCCAGAAAATACAGAGAAACTAAAAAAAAAAAAAGAGAGAAGAAGAAGGAGAAGAAGAAGAAGAAGAAGAAGGAGGAGGAGGAGGAGGAGGAGGAGGAGGAGGAGGAGGAGGAGAGGAAGAAGAGGTAGTAGTTGAGTACTGGGAATAACTTGGTACACGTCTTCTAGATGGTTCTCTATGATGATGATAATACTGGCTAGCATTTATTGAGCACATATATGTAGGCACTGTTCTAAGGGCCTTATATATATTAGCTCCTTTAACTGTATGAGGTTGGTTTATTACCATGATACAATACATAATGCAGATGGTTAGCAACTGGCTTAGAGTCACACAGTAAGTGACAGGGCTGGGATCTGCATCCATTCATTCTGGCTCCAAGAATCAAGCTTTTAACTATGACACAATAATGTCACTTAAATAAATATTTTTCCCCAAAATGGATGACATGGGATTTCAATACAGACGTTGTTTAAAACAATTTTTTTTTCTTTCACTCTAAAATACACCAAGGAGAGTTGAAGGCTTCATGGCCAGCTCACCTTCCAGGTAATCACCAAATTATCAGGCTCGGATCCCAGTCCTTCCACGGCCGTCGGATTTGTATCCGGTTCTGGAAGTTAAGCAGCCACATATGTGTAAGCTTCGGTCTTTCTCGAACAGCAGAAAGATTTTCTATTTTATTTCCTGTCACAGAAGCTGCCCCCGTTACCTACCTGCAGCTTTAGTCAGATACTGTTCAGATGAATCGCTGGGCAGGCTCCTCCCAAGGCTGTTCACGGCCATCACTCTGAAGGAGTAGTTCACATAAGGCGACAGCTTCAGCTGGGCTGTAGTCTGCGTTCCAGGAACCTCGGTTTGGTGGTGCCACAGTCCTGCCTCATGCATTGCGTCTTCATATTCAATGATGAATTCTGGCCACAACACACACACACACACACACACACGCACACACACACACAGAACCCAAGACAGTGAAGTCAGTCACGCAACAGTAGGTTGCTAGGACAGTGAACAGGACAATCTAGCAAGAGTAGCTGAACATGAATTATTTCACTTTCAAGAAAAATTCCATTAGAATATCTTGATTTCAGAATTCTATCATTATCTTCAATACCCAATACCCAATAATATTTGGTATTCTTCCTCTAGCATGCTGAGTTTAGTTACTTAAAACTATTTAGAAGTGGTCTTCACATCCTTTGGAAAGTTTAAATATGTGAAGAGATGGTCAGGTTTTTTTTTTTTTTCATAACAGGAGAAATTAAAATAAATATAATGCAGGGCACCTGGGTGGCTCAGTTGGTTAAACGTCTGACTTCGGCTCAGGTCATGATCTCATGGTTCGTGGGTTTGAGCCCCGCATTGGGCTCTGTGCTGACAGCTCAGAGTCTGGAACCTGCTTCAGATTCTGTGACTCCCTCTCTCTCTGCCCCTCCCCCACTTGAACTTCCTCTTTCTCTCAAAAATAAATAAACGTTCAAAAAATTTAAAATAAACATAGGAAGAGACCACGTTCCACTAAACAGATTGGCAGCAATCAAAAGTTGAACGGACTTTGTCGACTCTTGCCCAAGGAAACAAGCATTCTCATACTTTGGTTCTGGGAAGTGTAACTTGGCACAGCTTCTACAGAGAACAATTTAGAACATCTCACAATATTCAACCCCGATATCCTTTGGTTGAGAGATTGTACTCCTAGCACTTTATTTTACATGAATGCGCTCGTGCATATGGTCCCAGACACATGAAAAAGAATCGACATTGCGGCACTATTTCTTGTTGAAACAACCTAAGTGCAAAACAACCTAAATGTTCATCGATAGGACCCTGGCCAAACAAATTACGGTGCATCTGCACAATGGAATAGTCCGCAGCTGTAAAAAATGAATGGGGCTACTCCATACGCCACTGAAATGGGATAATTTCTAAAACATATGGTTCAGTGTAACCAAGCAGGGTATAGAAGGGTGTGGAACGCTTGCATAAGAGCACAAAGATTTACCGTAACACTTACTCATACATATACACTTGACCATACGTGTACTACCTCTCAGAACACGCACACTGATGGCATCAGCGTCACAGAGAAATAGGGAATCAGAGGTGTGCCGAAGATTCACTTCTAAGTGCATATCCTTTTGCATTTACTAAAATTTTGTACATGTTTTACTCTGGTAAAAAAAATTGGTATTTAGATATGTACTAATTGCCCACTAACGCGCCATGCACCATGATCTGAATTACAAAGAGGAAGCAGAAATGTTGTGTGTTGCAGTTCTCCGAAGCTAAGTAGCTAGAGTTTTCCTTTCAATCTCCACTCACGTGCTGGTGATGTCCAGTGCCAGAAACTGGTGCACGTTTATTCGGGCAGCCCCTCTCATTCCCCTGAACTGTAGACTTGGACAGACAGTTCATTGACTGGACAACTCCACTTGTGTCTCTGTTAGAGCATGACAAACTGGTTAAGACCAAGAGTGATCCCGATTCTCCTCCCCAAGTGGCAGTGACAGCTCAGGTCAAAACCCTGAGGTCCATCTTGGATCATCTCCTTTCATACTTTCCGCTGTAGTTTTGTTGGCCGCGCCTTTAAAACACGCAAAATCTGACCATTTTTCAGCACTTCCGTCCCTCTCGGCCTATTCCAAGCCACCATTATCTCTTGTGTGGATCATTGCATAACCTCCCAACTCAGGAATTCCCAAATGTCCTCAGTTCATGGTGCACTTAGTGTCTCGGTAATTTTCTTCATGGTTCCCTTAGGCAAAAAAAATATCTAACATTTCCAGGGAAGTAGTTAGGTCCATACAACTTCATAAATATTCATGTCTTAAGAACTTAAAAAACCTATTCGGCACTGGGTAACTTCTCGAACCTTGTGAAGGGATCGGACACCACCTTCCTCATTGTCCGTTACATGCTGATTTTCACGTGGTACTGGCTTCCTACCACAGCAAAAACGACTTTCCAGATATGGCATCATCACAGTACGATACAGCTACGCCATGTTGGAACTGTGAGCTGCCTCAAGCTACTATTTCATGTGGTGTCTGACAGATGTGACTGTGTTTTGTAAATTAATTTATTTTTCTCTTTAAGAATGAGCAAGTGGGGGAGGGGCAGAGGGAAAGAGAGTCTGACACAGGCTCCACGCTTAGCATGGAGCCCAATGCGGGGCTCGAGCCCATGACCCTGGGATCACGACCTGAGCCAAAATCAAGAGTCGGAGTCTCCACCGACTGAGCCACCCAGGTGCCCCGACTGTGTTTTTTAAATAATGAAATTTAAAAATCAAAAATTAAAAAAAAACCCCCCGAAGCACCCTTGTGAGTTTGCTGGGGTTCTACAGGGTGCTTCATGGAGAACTGCAGCCCCACCCGTCTCCCTGCGTTCCCTCTTGTTCTTCTGGAGACTGTCTTCACTAGAAGAGCCACAGTGATTCTTCACTCGCCACTCCTCTACCTAACTCCCTCCCATGACTTCCCAGCCCTTACGACAGCCTGCAAGACCCGCACGGTTCACAGTCCACCCCTTGGTTGCCGAAGCAGGTCAGGAAGACTGTGGCCTCCCGTGCACCCTGCAGCAGACCCTTGGGGAAGGTGCAGCCAAAGGAGCCTGGTGTCAACACTTGTTGCCGAAGGTTCTTTCCTGAACGGAGGTCTGAGTAGTGTGTGTGTATGTTCTATATATACACATATACAATGTTTATTGCATTTTACATACATATACACACATACGATATTATATACAACATAATATATATTATTAATTTATTTCCTTTGTGTCCTCCGCTAAAATATAAGCTCCATAAGGACAGAAATTTTTGACTGTGTTGTTTTAGAACAGTGCCCGGTACATAATAGGCAGTCAATCAAGATCTATTGAATGAATGAGTAGATGAATGAAAGAGTAGAAATGCTTTGAAATCTAATGGTCTCATTTTCATATTGGAACAAAGAGTCTGCAAGCATCCTAGCCGGCTAAATGCGGCTATTGTATTGAGTTAACTGGAAGACTCGGCATGAATGGATAAGTGTTCTGGTCAAGGACTAAAAACTCAGTTGAGAAAAGAACACCGCTAAATACCACAAGACAGAGAGGAGGCTTCTGTTGAGTTTCACTGGAAATAGCCCGCTTCAGCAGCAGGTGCAATGCATCAACACACACGTCATTTCCGAGTAATCCGGGGTAGTCATCAGAAAGGAATTGAGTTTTCCTGCAGCATATACCTGAAGGTAACAGTATATTCCAGGCCTGTGATACTCTCTGAAGTATCTCTTCAGTTTTAAAACTTCTAAGCAGATCTAGAATCTAATTTTATTAAGTCCTTCCCGTGCCCTTATAGTGTGGCACCTCCTTTGATGTGACTCCCTAGGCTAGCCATCATCATGGCATGGATCGGACATTGCGGAATGTGCCCCTTTGTCGCAGGGGCTGATGGGAAGAAAGAGGCCCGCACTGGAAGGTAACGGACCTAAAGTCCACACCCAGCTCTGTTACCAACTGTGGACCCGAAAAGTCACTTTACTCACCAAATCCCAGTCTCCTAATATACACACTGGCAGCACGGTGCCTGGCCCTCCTATCTTTGTCTCCCACATTAAAGGCCAAAATGAATAGCTTACATCTTACTACTCTGGTGGAAATTTATGGTGATTCTTTTTTCGTTTTTAATGTTTATTTTTGAGAGAGACAGAGCTGAGTGAATGGGTGGGGGGGAGGAGTAGAGAAAGAGAGACACATAATCCGAAGCAGCCTCCAGGTTCTGAGCTGTCAGCACAGAGCCCAAAGCAGGGCTTGAACCCACGAACTGCAAGATTATGACCTGAGCCAAAGTCGGCCGCTTAACTGACTGAGTCACCCAGGTGTTCCGAATTTACAGTGATTCTTAGGGATCTCATACACAAAATGGAAGTGTATTTGCTTAGTTAACATCTTCAGCAATTAAGTAAGATCTTCTGCTAGAAGCTGTAATGGGAACAACTCTAGATCTGAAGAGAGGAGAGCTATAAATAAATGTTTCTGTTCTGTTAGTAATGAAGCAGAGAAGGCCGGCAAATATCTCTGGAAGGGATTTCAATTGCACGTGATAGAGCACTTCAGAAACGGTCGTGAGATTTATCAGGGACAAAGCAAATGACACCGCATACTTGTAATAGGGTTGTTGTTGTCATCGCCTGGGGTCCACGACAGCTGAACACTTTTGTCGAGTTGATCCGTCAATTCTAAATCAAAGGGAGGATTTGGGACATCTGCAGATCGAACACACACACCACAGTTAATCATTCATCTTTACGAGGTTTTCTTTTACTTACTTGTAATGCTATTCACAGGGGGTGCATCTTAAAGACACAGCACACTTAATGGTCAATGAGCATGCAACGGAAATGAAATGCCAACAGCCGAGGTTGCTGGGGACACACAAGCACACCCGGGACAACCCACCAATGAGTTCTGGTTGCTTCTTTTTCAACTGAAACCGAATCACGTGTGACCAGAACCAGTGAGGTGGGCCTACGTGGTTCACCAGCACGCTCGGTGTGTCTTCTCATAAACATGAAGGAGCGCAGACAGAAAAAATAATATCGAAGCTTAATTTCTAATAAATGGGAAACAGAGAATAGCAAAGGCTGAAACACAAATACAGGCAAGTGAACGTACTGCTTATTAAGAAGACTTAAATGTTCTTTTGGAAACGTGTGAAACGATAGATTTTGGAGCTCCTGGAGAATATTTATGTTTTTAAGGGAATTCTAAGATTGCTGCTCTCTAAGTAGCCCTTAGCATGCATACCTCATGCAGATACTCAGTACAATAGTCGGGCACATGGGGACACGCTGTGTTTACCCTCAGGGGACACTAGGATACAGACACCTGTTGGGACGATGGTGTCGCAGAAGCATGTCTGTTCCTTCTAAAGGTACTTGTGAGATACAAGAATTTACGTTCCACTCTGGGCTCTTTCCTGACTTTGTTCTTGGGCGTGATTGTAGCTCTTGGGGAACCAGAGGCCATACGGAAATCCGGGCACTGCATTCCCATCAGTAAAGAAGCAGCAAATGTCTACCAAGGACAGTTCTTCTCCGGCATAATTAAGGATACTCCGTAAAATCCAGCAGAGTTTATACCATGAAACTAATTTTTGTATTTATATGCTGACTAAAGATGAGGGTTCTTTAATCAAAAAGAGTTCTGGGAATAATTCCGGATTTATTTTCCAGACTCAGAAACATCACGCAACCTGGAAGTTGCCTTCCAGGGAAATGCCTCCAGGGAAGTTGGTCTTTGCTGAGTGATTTATGTTTCTTGAACTCAGCGAGTTGGTTTTCTCTAAGACAAAAGTCACATGTTCAAAACAGCCACTGTTTTCCTAGGTAAAGTTCTCGGATATGGAATCCCCAAACATTTATGTTTCCAAAATACCCTGCAGTGAGTTGACATAGAAACCTTATTTGTGGAATGGTATTTGAGATATTTTTTTTTTTCATTCTATAAAATGTGGATGGCAGCTTTTGAAAAAGGGCTATGCTACATTACAAGGGAATCATAGCAAAGAGGGACTTCCATCAATTGAAATGACTTTAGAGTAACACATGAAAGGGGCGCCTGGGTGGCTCAGTTGGTTAAGCACCCAACTTTGGCTCAGGTCATGATCTCATGGTTTATGGGTTTGAGCTCTGCATTGGGCTCTGTGCTGATGGCTCAGAGCCTGGAGCCTGCTTTGGATTCTGTGTCTCCCTCTCTTTCTGCCCCTCCCCTGCTTGCATTCTGTCTCAATCTGTCTCTCAAGAATGAACAAGCATTAAAAACTTAAAAAAAAAAATAACACATGAAATACTTAGACACAAGTGGTAACACATCCGGGGAACATTCCAGTGCTCTCATGAAGAAATGATTCCTAGCAGTGAATGGGCAACACAACATTGGACAGAGCCCTTTTCCCTAAAGAAACATGACGATGTGATAGAGAAACGAAAGTAATTTTTTTGGGGGGGGCAAATGTGGAGTTGTTTGACAGAAAAATAGAGAAAGAAGACTCATATTAGTTTACCGTAAACAGGAGTTGGAGTTGGAGTAGGAGCTAGAAAGGACATTAATATAAAGGATTTTAATCAAAATTAGGAATGGAAAGATATAAGATAGCACAAGAAGACAAAGACTCGACATGATTCAGATTCCAACACTAAGCTGTTTGCTTAGCTGTGGGACACGCATCCATAAACATGCAGCCATGACTTGGCGGGGGTTGGGGATCCTTCCATTTTAAATACAAAGATATTATTTCACCTACTTTTCTCCTAAAAATATCACTAATAGGCGCAAGCATCATTTTATTCCAGGGCCGCTACAGTGGTATATTTATACTGAAATTACCGCCTCCAAGCCATCTTTCAGAGAAGAAAAATGTAGGTATTTAACTCACCCACACAACTGTGACAGTACACCCAGCAAACATTTACCCCTGAGTTCTCCTTCCAGCCTAACCCGGGGCGGCAGCGGTGCCGTGTGTGTCCTAGCTCTTACCGACGACACTAAGCACAGCACTGGCAGACACCATGTCCAGGGTTGTGTTGGCCACACATGTGTAGGCCCCACCGTCGCTGTCCCTCACATCGGCCACCTCCAAATGGTCCTTGTCAACAGTGAACCTGTGGAGAAAACACGTTCAGAGCAGCTGAAACAGACATCCAGCCACACGCGATGGGTGGTCGAAACAAAGAGAAAGATGGGGCGCCTGCGTGGCTCAGGCAGTTGAGCGTCTGACTCTTGATTTCGGCTCAGGTCATGATCTCAAGGTTCGTGGGATCGAGTCCCGCGCTGGGCTCTGTGCTGACAGTGTGGAGCCTGCTTGGGATTCTTTGTCTCCTATCTCTACTCCTCCCCTGCTCATTCTTGCTCTCTCTCTCTCTCTCTCTCTCAAAATCGATAAGTAAACTTTAAAAAAAAGAGGGAGAAAGGTGATAAAGATTTGCAGCTCATCAGAGCAAAAATCCAAAAAATTGGTATCACTTGGATAATGATTAAAGTTGGAAAATGGGGGGGATTAGAACCTTGGTGAGAAGGGATGTCAGGTCGTCTGGTCTGGTGGCTTAGCAAGCACGCTTCTGGAGTTTGAGGAGCTTTCTTAAAGACCAGGGGCACCCAGAGGTGAGGCGGGGGCGGCTGCAGTTACCCTTACTAGCGGCCTTTCCTATGGCTTCTGCTGCTAAGAAACATCCGAACACCACCCATCCAGCTCAATTTCTAACAAAGTGTGTGTTTTTAAACAATTTATCGGGGTGCCTGGGTGGCTGAGTCAATTGAGCATCCAGCTCTTGATTTCGGCTCAGGTCACGATCTCAGTTTGTGAGATCAATCAAGCCCTACATCAAGCTCTGTGCTTAGGATTCTCTCTCCCTCTCTGTATCTCTCTGTCCCTCCCCCACTTATGCTCTCTCTCTTTCTCTCAAAATAAATAAATAAATAAATATTAAAAAAGAATTTATCATTTACTGCAGAAATCTGCCACTTTTGCCACATGCATAAACTCTCACGGGAGAATGTAAATGCAAAAAATAGTATCGACTTTATCATAAGAAACAGGATGACTTAGATTAGCAAGCACCATGAAGAGTTTTCTAGAGGTGGGGCGCCTGGGTGGCTCAGTTGGTTAAGCATCCAACTTCGGCTCAGGTCACGATCTCACAACTCTTGAGTTCGAGCCCCGCCTCGGGCTCTGTGTTGACAGCTCAGAGCCTGGAACCTGCTTCAGCTTCTGTCTCCCTCTATCTCTGCCCCTCCCCCATTCACAGCCTGTCTCTCAAAAATGAATAAACATTTTAAAAAAAGAGTTTTCTAGAAGTTACTAGCAGCATGAGAAATTATTCAGTAGGTCAAAACTCCATGTAAATCGGATTCATGCATGATTTTAATAAGGCTCCATAAACCATTAACTGTCTCTGCAGCGAGTTTCTACTTTAAAAGTTTAGCCAGCTTAACGTGACAGTCATTTCTTCCTATTTTCTTCTCATCTTTAGCAACTCAGATTCCACAAATAAAACTGGCCAGCTGGAAGCACAGAATTACATGGAAATTCTGGGTACAGAAGAGGCCACGTGGGTGTTTTTTAGGGGCCATTGAGCAACAGGCCCTGTTGGGGCGCATTTGCAAGCAAAGGACAGAAAGCTTTTCCACTCGCACACAGCGCTTCTTCCACTAGGGGGCGGTGCTTGGGGCACCTATTCTGTCAAACGGACGCTTCGCCAGGAAGATGGGAATGACTTTGATTTCATTCCAAGCTCAAAGACTGCTTAGACTCTTTTAAATACCTCTGTTTTTCTCCCCCCTTCTCTTTCTACTGGCTTTCAATGAAATCAAAAGAAAATTCCCTCTCCAAATAAAAACCAGTTGTCCTTTAAAATACCAACAAGGATTTAGGTGCACTCTGCTGATTAAAGTGATCATATTTCTGCTTATTCGTAGAATGGCAATGAAAACATCTGTCGAGACTTCACTGTACGGGGTAGAAAACAATGGAAGTCATCCAGGGCCTGAAAGGTTTTTCCCATCCCGAGTTGCCCGGGAGACCAACGCGCAAAAATACAACAAACATTCTCAGGGTCTTATTTCAATAACTCGATGCCTTTTTATGTCCGAGCATTTTGCAGCAGGGAGAAAATGCACACTTTTTTTTTTTTTTCTTGAAGAGAGCAGATTTCGGACACTTTAAAAACATCTCTGCTAAGTCACTTGACAATAAACCTTTAGGTCAAAGCAGCTTAAAGAGACAAGGAAGAGAAAGGAAAGAAATGGTCTTCAAATACCTTCCGTCACTGGGCAGCTCACCGTTGTCTTTCAGCCACGTGATGGTGGGGATCAAGGTGTGATCGTGTTTCACTTTGCACTCAAAGGACACGGTGCTCCCTCTTTGCACTACTGCGTATTCAGGCTGCTTAATGATCCTGGTCGGATCTGAAATTGAACTATCGTTATCCATTGCTGAAGTTGAAGAACTGGCTCAAAGCCACATAAGACAGGGAAAAAGCTCTGTCACCTCTGCCTTACCTTTGATTTCTAAGTGAACTTCATTCTTTGCCATTCCCAATTTATTCCTTGCAACACACGTATAAGTTCCCGTACTGTCCTTTTGGGCCACGGGAATTTCCAAAGTTCCATTTTCATGCAAAACATACATATCGTCACGGAGCGAGCTACCCTTAGCTCCCTTGAACCTTCGTTATGGAAAGTATCACGAGGGGAATAAAAAAGCATAATTTGAAGTCAGACATAAAATGCTACATTCAAGGTCAACACGTGATGATCTGCGTTGTAGTATCAAGTTCAGAGACGTTTGGAATCCACACAGGACGTTTGGAATTGCCTGCCAGTAAGTCAGGGGGGTGAATGGAAGGCAGGACGGAAAACTGGAAGATTTAATGAGAAATGGTGTGGAAGCAGCAGGGCGAGAACGTGAAATACTTAAATTGTAAGTTTCAGTGTCAGAGAGTCACGTTGAATAAACACATCGTTAATTATTCTACCTCTAAACAGACGGTCAAACAGGCAAGATGAAGAGTGATCTTTCTGAAGTCATCTCCCTCCTGGGACGTATCTGTGAGCCCGTCCGTAGGCTGTAATTCTAAAGCGATCTCGATTGGAAGCTATTTGATTTGAATTCCAAAGAGAGTTTTGATTTGTATCAATACGGATTTATTCAGGAAAGAAAAACAGTCGAGCGTGTGGACAGAGTGTGTGTCCATTCGGCTTCCTGGCTACTGTCAGACAGAAGTGGGGACTGATGAAAGGGGGTGAGGCAAAGTCAACCTAGCACTGCGTTTCTCCGCTCGTGCGGGTGGAGACCTGGGGAGACTGTCCATTAATTCTGCACCTGGCTTTGCTCTTAGGGAGAGTCTGGAAAGGGTCTGGCCCCTGATCAATGATCCGTAATGAATGTTCTAATTTTCTTTCACTCATTCCTTCTGAGCTGCTGCCTCGCCTAGCCTTGTGCCTCCCAATTCATGTTAAGGTAAGTGAGCGATGGGACAACAGGCATGTGACTGGGATGCTTTCACAGAAGTAAAAGGACACCAGTGAGCGTGGGTGGATCCAAGACAGGAAGCTGGGGGGAGGGGCCCTAACAGTGAACGCTGGGGAGTGAATTCTGTTTCTGAGCTTGTATAACCTCTCTCTGACCCCAAATGGTATTTTATTATCAAGGAATGTCCCCAACCAGCCCTTCAGCCGGCATTCCTTGTGAAGTCCCAGGTGATGTCCGTGGCATTGGAACATATGGAGGGACCTTAAATTTTTAAAAAGTACATTTCCAGGGGCGCCCGGGTGGCTCAGTCGGTTAAGTGTCTACTTCCTGACTTTGCCTCAGGTCATGATCTGACGGTTTGTAAGTTCGAGCCCCATGTCGGGCTTCGTGCTGACAGTGCAGAGCCTGCTTGGGACTCTGCCTCCCTCTCTCTCTGCCCCTCCCCCACTTGCTCTCTCTCTCTCTCTCTCTCTCTCTCTCTCTCTCCCTCAAAATAAATAAAACTGACCTTGACAAAATACATTTCCAGATACCTCTGTGGTTGACAAAGTTAAGTACTTAGTGCACACCAGGCAGTTAATACAGATTTATGAATGAATTTCAGAATAAGAGTATGATGGAGTCTGCGCTGTCTGTTCTCTGATTAAATAAAGATCCAACACATAGAGAATTTGAAGGCTTCAGCAAATGTATTACATTTTAATATTTATTAAAAACAAAGAGACGGGTGCCTGGGTGGCTCAGTCCGTTAAGCATCTAACTCTTGATTTCGGCTCAGATCATGATCCCAGGGTCATGAGATCGAGCCCCACATCGGGCTCCGCACTGGGCACGGAGCCTGCTTAGGATTCTGTCTTTCCTTCTTCCTCTGCCCTTCCCCTGCTCTCGCTTGCTCTCCCAAAATAAGCAAATAAATAAAAATAAAAATAAACAGAGCCATTACTTACCATTCAATGGTAGGCAGAGGAGACCCAAAGAAGGCACAATCTAGCAAAGCAGGCCTGTTGGCGATGACCTGATAGAGTGTATTTGCAGATGTAAGGATTCGTGGTGGCTCCGCTGAAAACGGTTGAAAACAGTCAAGTAAATATTAAAATAAAACAAACGTTTGGGCCCGTCGTGTGTTGTCCTGCAAGTTTACAGCAAAGCATCACTGGCGTGTCTCTCTCTGAACCTTCTCTAGCAGGACACCGCCAGTCACTCAAGGTGGAGAAATACAAGTTGTCTCCTGCCCCTTGTCGCCCATCTTGCGCAGGTGCGGTATTTTAGTGATTTATTCCTCTATATCTCGCACTGTGCTGTGAATCCCTTACGGGCAGAGAACGAGACTTCTGTTGTTTTCTCCCCAGAAACTAGGTCGGTATCTGGCACAAACATAACGGCCGAGCGCATAACGGATTGGCCCACCCTAACCTCGGGGTTAGAATGAGAATGAGCGGGTAGGGTGGTGGCGAGCGGACAAGGCGGCAGAAAAGAGCGGAGTGTGGGTGACCAAGACACGGAACCGGAAATCCAAACTTCCTCCCAAACATCCACCAACAGGGTGAGCGTGCTCAGCTCTGCGTGTGATTGCCTGCCATTCATTTCAAGCATGAAGGACAAATACCAAGTCCTGAATGGATTCCTGACTTTCATTTCATTTGAAAGGGAGCCTCCTCTACTTAGAGAGTTGACATATAATTTCTGGCATTGCAAAAACAATGCCCGCAGAAGTTTTAAACAAACTTGATGTCTTGGTAGTCTTTGTCCAGTATGAGAACCGTAACGATCCCATAAACCAATCATTCCACACAGAGGACCAGAATAAACATCTTGCCAAGAAGACATACGAATGGCCAACAAGCACATGAAAAGGTACTCATTGTCACTCGTCAGCAGGGAAATCAAAGCCACAATGAGATACCACCTCACACGAGTCAGGATGGCTGAAATCAAGAAGACAAGAAACAGCACGTGTTGGTGAGGATATGGAGAAAAAGGAACCCTCGTGCACTGTTGGTGGGAATGCAGACTGGTGCAGCCTCTGTGGAAACCAGTATGGAGGCTCCTCAAGAAACTAAAAATAGAAATACCACATGATCCAATAATTCCACTATTGGGTATTTACCAGGGAAAACAACAACACTAACTCAAAAAGTTACATACACCCCCATGTGTATTGCAGCACTGCTTACACTAGCCAAGACACGGTGGGGCGCCTGGGTGGCTCAGTCGGTTAAGCACCCAACTTCGGCTCAGGTCATGATCTCACAGCTTGTGAGTTTGAGCCCTGCATTGGGCTCGGTGCTGACGGCTCAGAGCCTGGAGCCTGCTTCTGATTCTGTGTCTCCCTCTGTCTCTGTGCCTCTCCCGCTGATGCTCTGTCTCTCTGTCTCTCTCTCTCAAGAATAAACATTAAGAAAAAAGACACGGAAGTAACCTAAGTGTCCGTCAATAGACAAATGAATAAAGAAAATGTATGTGTATACAAAATGTGTGTGTATGTGTATGTGTGTATGTATGTATGTGTGTATGTGTATGTGTAGGTATGTGTGTATGTATGTGTGTATGTGCGTGTGCGTGTGTATGTGCGTGTGTATGTGCGTGTGCGTGTGTGTGTGGAATGTTACACAGTCATAAAAAGGATGAGATTGTGCCATTTCAGACAACATGGATGAACCAAGGTGGTATTATGACAAGTGAAATAAATCGAGAAAGACAAATACCATATGATTCCACACATAAGTGGAATCAAAAAAAAAATTAAAAAAAAAAAAGAAAGAACAAACTAACAAAAAGCAGGATCAGAACTGTAAGTGCAGAGAGCTGATGGTTGCCAGAGGGGACGGGGTAGGGAGTTGGGCACAATGAGTGAGGGGGAGAGGGAGATACGGGCCGCCAGTGATGGAATGGGTAAATCCCAGGAATAAAAAGCTGAGCATAAGGAACAGAATCAACGATATTAGTAGCAATGTGTCAGGACACGTGGTAGCTACACTTGTGGCGAATAGAAGCCTAAATTGTAAACAAGTATAAACTTGTCACATCGCTAAGTGGTACACCTGAAACTGATGTAATGTTGTGTGAGGCCTCTACTCAAAGAAACAATAACCAACCATTTTGGAAGAGGTTCCAGTGTATCATCGTTTTCTAAACATATTATTAAGAATTAATAAATAAATGTACATCTGTGACTAGGATAAAGGCCAAGCATTATGATTAATGATTTATTTTTAAAAAATCAGAATCATGAAATTGTTCTCGAATTTAATTTTCTTAAGTTTCTAAATATGGAATGGCAGGAACTTTCAGTTACTGAAAGCAGATTAACGCTCTTTTCCTTTGGAGCATTTGACTGGTCTAACCATCTGTGAACAGAGCAGCCTGACTATTTGGTTATTTCTACAGTGAATAATTTGTCACCATAAGGACTGTGTTATGGGGGTGCCTGGATGGCTCAGTCCGTGAAGTGGCCAACTCTTGGTTTCGGCTCAGGTCATGAACTTAAGGTTTGTGGGTTCGAGCCCCGCATCGGGCTCTGTGCTGACAGTGTGGAGCTTGCGTGGGATCCGCTGTTTCCCTCCCTGCTCTCTCTCTCAAAAAGAAGGAGGAGGAGGAGGAGGAGGAGGAGGAGGAGGAGGAGGAGGAGGAGGAGGAGAACTGTGTTAGTAAGAACATCAAGGCCAGGGTGTAATATCCTTTAGGACCGGGTCTGTATCTTATCCATTTTAATATACCCCATCTAGCGCTCAATCCTCTGTGCGTTGCACATAGTAGATGCTCACTACAATTTTGCTGAATGAATGGGAAGCAACAGCAGGCGTTAACTGAACGTGTCACGTCTGTAATCAAGGGAGCGCTTACCCAACACATTTACAAATGCGTTCGCCAGTAAGTATCCATACTCGTTGGAGGCGTTGCACTGATACACTGCACTTGACCTTTCTTGAACATTCGAAAAAATAATGGTATCGCCATCGATTTTCCGGCTGGGGTCGTCAGGGGCAACTGGGTGTAAAGACAAAAAGCACGTGTTTATTCCTCTTTGCTTAGACGACCTGCGGTTTGAGGTCTGCATGACAGTAAGGAGGGCAGAAACACACAGGAATCTAGGGGCAGGCTGAGAACCCAGGCAGAAACCATAGTTTTCCCACGGGGTTAATGCTAGATATTCATTTAGTCCTGAGTGGATTGCTTCTGTAAAACTGAGTGTTGTTTTAAGAGATTCGGGGGTGGGGGGGAGCACAAGTTAGGTGAACTCAGCAATACAAATTGGGATGCTAGTTGAAAATACAGAAACCCTGTAGCCCATCCAAACCTGTGTCTTTTAAAAGCCTCTTGTTGACATAAAGAGATAGATAAACAGGTACATATATAAATACACAGAGCCAATAATCAAATGTGAACATGTCTTCTCCTGAATCGGAAATCCTGAGGCTGAAACAGATCACGTGAAATTTCTCTTAAAGAGAGTGTTTTTCAGCGAAACCTCTCCAGTAGGTTAAAAAACAAAAAAACAACTAAACCAAGAACCAAAAGAGAAAGAACAAACAAACAAAAAAACGAAAAAGCCAAAATCAGGACCAGGATTGATCCTTACTGCAACGGAATGTGAGTAACATAATATGTGAGCATTTAGTCCAGGTCATGCCTAGCAACACGGGAGTGCTGCTACTGGGGATAAATGCCGTTCCGTAAATGCTAAACTGGAGGCTGTGACCTTACGCCGCGTTAAAAGCACACTGAAAGGGCCGACGGGTACCTGCCTCAGCACGCTAGTCCAAATCGACACTGGATAACAGCGCTCTTTCTCTTAAAAGCTGCTCTTGCAACTTGACCCACTTAAGAAAGAAGCCTCTGCTTCCATTCCAAGCGCCGTTTTTTTCTCTTTGATGACAGAAAAAAAGCTGTGCATCTAAGATGTACTTATCCCTGCCTTTAGACACCTTGTGGTTCATCTGTGGTTTATTAACTCGCTTTAATACGAAGAAACCGAACTATAGCTATTCATCCTTATTTTAGTACTTTTAGTACGTGGATCCGGGTGAGGGTGCTCACGCATGCTGTGTTTGTTTCCCACGGCTGCTGTAACAAGTTACAAAATTAGTGACTTCAAACCACATAAAATTTACCGTCAGACTGTTCTGCATGTGGTTGTTTGACACTCCAGTTGCAACTAATAGCTAATCTGTAAAATCGCCTTAGATACTCCAGTTAACTCGACTAGTGACAGGGGATGCCTGGATCCTTTGAGTTGGTTTCTTAGCTCGTGTCTGCCGGTTATGACTCCGAACATTTCCAAATTGCCTTAAGAAACGTGCTCTTCCAACCAGAAGATAAATACAAGTTCTAATTCCTTTAACGGGGTAAAGATGTCATCAGTACATGATAGCAGGGGACAGAAATGTCACGCTGGCCTAGGAAGCCAACGATAGCTGTGGCAGGCAGCCGGGTACCCTGAGAATGCAGTATGCCCCGGGGCCACCCATGGTCCTTGTCCCAGACCCCAAGCCTAGTATCCCTGGGGCCTTTCTGACTCGCCCGCTCTCAGTGACGTCCTTCCAAGCAAAGCTGTCGGAACAGAGCGGGGTTTCTAGAATCTCTTTCTTTGCCAGATATTCTCAGCAGTTTTGGACCCAGCACTTGGGCACTTGGTGTTGGGTCACCCTGGGGGACTCTTGGTGCCCACCGTTGTGACAGTGCCTCGGCGGACATGCGCGGCAGTGGGGGGCCGGTTGAGTAGTGTCTGGATGTTTCAGACAGCCAGGAGGCAGAGCCCTGGCCTGAATCTCTCTGGATATGTGAGGAGAGCTCCTCACGCTCCTTGGAGCTCCATGGAGCTCTTAAAAGTTACCAGCACCTGATTTTTAATGGGTACGGAGCTCCAGGTTTGCAATATGAGAAAGTTCTGGAGGTCCATGCAACCGTAAAATGAATACACTCAACACTGCTAAAGTGTACACCTAAAAATGATTAAGGTGATAAACTTTACTTTATGTGCTGTTTTTTTGTTTTGTTTTGTTTTGCTTTTTAACTATAATAAAAATACATCACCATGAACTTGGAAGACCAGCTCAACTAATGAAGCCAGTAGGACAATCTTCCCTCAGCGGGGACTCGTGAGTCACAACAGAAACCATTTTAAAAAGCTTTTATGTAGCCCACCCCCGCATTTTTATTGGCTATCAACTCTTCTCAATGCTATCCTTTACCTGAAAGGCATCTGACTGTATCTGCCTTGTTGCTGTTTAATGGAGCAGTCTTCAAATATTTATTTTTTGGCAAGGTGTTTTGGAATAAAATAAATCCTTTAGGTAAGAGTAGGGAACGAGCTAATATCTCTCTGTGGGGATTTGGGCTACGTTTTCCTTGAGCACTTTAACTAAACAAACACAAACAAACCCAGGAACTGTCGCGGTGACATATGGCGGCTCGGTCGGTATTGGACAAAGAAGAAAATCGCTAGCGTAGAGATACTGGAAGCCCTAGGAGTCTGTGGGCTGGCTCCTGGGTAGGAGTAACTCTCTACAACCAAACCCCAGTTATCCAAAGCAATAATGATTAATTCTGGGAATAAGCAACTTCGTTTGCCATCAATGGACAACGGGGAAAGAAATTTGAGCATAGAGTCATCACGTACAATTCAGAGCCCCAAAGTTCAGAACTGGGCTGATCAGCTTCCAACAATACATTCCTTTATTTCAACTGTCCTCACACAGCTGGCCGAACCTAGAAATGCTTCCAGCAGTTAGATAGAGAATAATAATTAGTGCCAGCTCATATGTAGAGAGCACTATCAATATAAAAAATATTTTTATATCTATCGCATAATTTTATTTCAAAAAGAACTTGAGGGGCACCTGGGTGGCTCAGTCGGTTAAGCATCCAACTTCGGCTCAGGTCATGATCTCATGGTTTGTGAGTTCGAGCCCCGTGTCGGGCTCTGTGCTGACGGCTCGGAGCCTGGAGCCTGCTTCCAATTCTGCGTCCCTCCCTCACTCTGCCTCTCCCCTGCTCATGCTTGCTGCTCTCTTTCTCTCTCTCAAGAATAAATGAGCATTAAAAAAATTAAAAAAAAAAAAGAACCGGATGCAACGGATTAACTCAAAGGTATGTGCACTATCGAGACGAGAAATTAGAGGCTGGAGCGCGTCGTGGTTTGGCATGAGATGAAGGCTTCAGAAACATCTCCTTGAAATCCGAACATTTGGCCACGGTGTAGAACACGTCTCTGGGTGAGGAGATGGGTTTTCCTTCATCTACTTACCCCACGCCCCAGAAGGGACTGCCAACTGAGCCCTTTACTCTGGAGAAAAGGGAGAAAAGGGAGATGTCTTGGGGGAACCTGGGGTCTAACCTGGACCAGGCCCCCAGGCCCCTGGCGGCCTCGCCTGCGCTCCTGGCTTTCAGTCTCTCCCTCTGACGTCAGCCAAATATGGCACTGCGGCCGCAGAAGACTTATTCTCATTCCTTTCATCCCTTTCCCTCCTCATCCCTTAGAGAAAAGGGACCTTTTAACGTCGTGATGGTGAGATCTCATATGTGCTCCATCTGGAAGAATCTGGGTCGTTCCATTACTCAAATAGGGGACGAGTACAGTTCTACATTTTTCAGGCTCTTTTGCTGACCCTTAAGACCTGTCTTAAGGATTCACATCGTCCATGGCCTTGGCCTTGGCCACTGTCTTTCCGGTCCTCGGTTCTACTTCCACACCCTCCCAGGCACCGCGGGTCACACGATAAAATCAAAGACCTCTTCTGGTGCCAGCACTGTGCAGCTGTGTTCTCTTCTCTGACTTCTGTAGGTTGTTTAAAAAATATCTGAGGCAGTTTTAGGCAAATCCCATACTTAGTCTAGTCTTTGTTTTGGTTCAAGGAAAATGTACAGCAACCTGGCCAGTCCCGGGGGGGGGGAAGAGAGCTTTGGAAGAGTTTGCAGTTAGACCCTAGACACTTCTGGAAGTAAGTCTTCCAGTTTCGTAAGCCGGTAGACTCCAGGTCTGCAATGCACAGTCACGCATCGATAACACAGTACTCTGTCAACAGAACCTTAGTCTTCCCCCTCCCGCTCCGTGACGCTGATTCTCCACAGGGGCCGACGCGCCCTTGGCAGCCGGGGCCTGCTGAGCTGGGAGGAGGTATCGGTGTCCTCAGGTGACTGTCCACAGCCAGGAGCGGGGAGGCGGTGCATTCGGCACTGTGGTCCCCTGTTGTGTGGTGGCTGGCGGGGACGCCGCACAGCCCTCTGCATGATGCTGCAGAGACACGGCCATTCCCTGACCGTCACCCTCAGCAGCTGTCTGCCCTCCCTCTACTTCATCCCCCCTCCACCCCTGCAAGGTTTCTGTGGCTTCTTAGGTGGAAGGTGTGGTCGCCAGATGGCCTATGTTCCCATTTAACTTCGGGGTCCATTCTACGCCCCCCTGAAGGTTAGGAGTCCTCGCCAGGCCGATTCTGGGCCTCCATATGCCAAAGCAGACTGCTCTCCCTTGCCGCCCCTGCCTCTCTGCCCTCCCTCCCCGTCCTCCCGCCGCTTCCTCGTTGCTGGATGCACCTATGGGTGCACAGCTCAACAAGCCGCAGATGAGAAACAAGCCCGTCTCCCCTGCCCTGAGCGGCCCCCAGACTCAAAGGCAATTCTGTCTGGCGGCCTCCAGATTCATGGGCTAATTATCCAACAGGATGGAAGGCGGAGAGGCACAAAGCTTCTCAAACTTCTCCCGACCATTTGACAGTTGTCTTCCTCGTTCACGCCTTCTGTTGGATCCGGGAGGGCAACGCGAGGTGGAGACGCGGAGGGTTCGCTTTGAACTTAGCTCTGCAAGACTCGGCAGAGCTTGGAGATGGATCGGCTGCTGGGGGCTAGGGTAGGGAACACGGTGGCCCTGGAGCATCACGGTGCAGAGAGCTAGGGGGGTCCCCCAGGTGCCGCAAGCCATCACCTTTGAATAATGAGATTCCACACAGCAACCCATGCACTTTTAGCCTGGCCACCAGACGTGGAGAGAGCCACCGTTCACGGACACCTCATGTTACCGCGGTACAAGCACGTGGCGCCTGTCCCTGGCACCACGGGGCAGCCTAGTGGGCGAGCGAGGGCCCTTGCTTTGCTGTCATGCCGCAGGGCGCTTCTCTCCTCGCTGTGGAGCAGAGGGCCTGCTCTGCGGCACGCCAGGGGTCGAGGGACCCCGGGTCTATAGGCGCTGTCGGATCCTGACCCTCCCTTTGCTCAGCTTCCTCGCCGTCCTTCCAGCGGGGACTCGACGCCTACTTCGGGATGCAAGAAATGAACTCGTTTGGAACCTGATTTGGGAGATTCTGTTCTAACTTTCTGCTCGGGACCTAATCAGATGGTTTGGGGTCTGGGCGTGTCACAGTGCCGAGCACGCCCCATCGGTTCCAGTCATCGTGCGTGCATTCCTGGGCAAATCGGAGGGCGCCCCAAGAAACTTCTTCTTTAGGTCTGGGCTGGATTCCTATCGTCTCTGTTTTCACTCATGGCCACAGCTTCCCAATGCACAACCACAAGGTATTTCCTGCCCTTCTTCCTCATCCTGATAAAACTGGGAGTGGAAATATCCACGGCCCAGTTGCTGGCCTCTTTAGAACCTGTGTTCTCCCTGGAACATACTTCCTTCTGCAGTCAACACAGACCGTCTGTTTTAGAGGATCTGATAACGACCGTGTAGTGTGACACGAATTCCTAATAGACATCAGGGGACAGGGAGCTCTTACCTGACTTAGACCCACAGCTGTACGACCCTGAGAGTGAGAAATGGGGACTGAGCCACTTCATGTCTGCCGGTAGCTCTCACACCCATCCTGGGGTGAAGGCTATTTCAGGAAGGCCAGTTTAATGGACCTTTTGGTCAAGTAAAAGTAGAACCAATTTTCGATGCTGGCTTAGAGGTAATGAGGAGAGAAGGTGTTCTACTTCATGAGCCTGAAGGCTGTCTTCATTGTGAGTCAAAAATATCTTTCAGGGCGCCCGAGTGGCTCAGTTGGTTAAGCGTCCAACTTCGGCTCAGGCCATGATCTCATGGTTTGTGAGTTCGAGCCCCATGTCGGGCTCTGTGCTGACAGCTTAGAGCCTGGAACCTGCTTTGGATTCTGTGTCTCTCTGTCTGCCCCTTCCCCACTTGCACTCTGTCTCTCGCTGTTTCTCAAAAATAAGTAAACATTTAAAAATAATTTAAAAGAATATCTTTGCATGGGCGCCTGGGTGGCTCAGTCGGTTAAGTGTCTGACTCTTGGTTTCAGCTCAGGTCATGATCTCACAGTTCATGAGTTCGAGCCCGACGTGGGGCTTTGTGCTGACAGCACAGAGCCTGCTTGGGATTCTGTCTCTCCCTCTCCCTCTGCCCCTCTTGTACTTCTCTCTCTCTCTCTCTCTCTCTCTCTCTCAAAATAAATAATAAACTTAAAAAAAAGAATATCTTTGCAGATTATTATGCTATTGGCTAGGAGGGTGATCTTGAGTCTGGGTTTTAAATGAAAGCTGATTCTGTCTCTCTCTGGGTCAAAGAGAAAGTGTGAACTTCAAGAAGGGAGAAATGTGCAGAGAGTCTCCTGCGGCAGCTGGTGGCGAGCAAGGTCGGGGAAAACAGAAGAGCCAGCGGGCTCTCTGTGGACGGCCAGGCTTAGGAACCTGGGAGCAAGGAGATACAATATCCATTTTAAGTTGTTTTTTTTTTTTTCTTTGCCATAATCTTCAAGGCTTCTATCATCCTCAAGCCTTTAACCGGGTTTTGTGAAACTGGTCTTTGCTGCAATTTAGAGGTTCAGTGGACGGGCCCGTGGCCGCACTTCGGGGGGCCGTTCTGCGCGGCCGGGCGGCAGGCCGGAGAGGCTGGCGGAGAGCCGGCGAGCCGGGAGGGGCCAGGGAAGGAGGCTCACGAGGCGGCTCTCAGCAGCCAGGACTGCGTCAGCATTGCTCAAGGTGACCGCAGCACACTCGGGGCGGGAAAACTTAGCAAAGACGGAGTGTGCAGCATACAACCGCCGTCGGGGGACCTGTCCTTCGAAGGGCTCTACGTGGGACGGACAGTGGCCTCTGAAGACCACGGACCTTGGGAACATCCTGGCTACGCTCAGGAATGAGAAGTCTTTAAATGACAACGGCTGGGTTTCTTCTTCTCGCACAACCCGCTCTCTCTCCCCAGCCTCCCCTGCATCTCCCCCATTCCCACAAGCCACTTGACATTTTGAACGAAAAAGGTAATCTGAATTCTCGGTCACGTTTACTTCTGCCCCTGTCATTCTCCCTAGAGTCCACGCAGAAGACGGCAAATCTTGCCGCGTCCCGAGCAACACAGACCGTCGTGTTCAGAGCACACACGACTCAGTCCCAAGGAACACCTGAAGGTAAGAAAATAAGCATCGGACAGCAATTTGGTGCCTCTGTTTTAACCGCACACGGCTTCCTTCCTTAACCGCAGGGATGTCACCCTCCCCGCGGTCCCTGCTCAGACACAGCTGTGCTCCGGAAACGGAACCACAACCGGAGCCGGCGCGGAAACTCACTTTCTATTGGGACGCCGTTTGACAGCCAGCTGATCCTGGGCTTGGGGTTGCCGTTGGCTCTGCAGATCAGCGTCCCGTCCTCTCCCGGGGACAGCACGAGGTTTTGCGGTGCCAGGATCCAATACGGAGCCGCTTTATTTAAGAAAGAAAACACACACACACACACACACACACACATACACAAAACTTTGAATCATGCAAGTATTCCAGCAAATTTAGTATGCTGAACTATTTCGATACTAAAAAATAAGTATTTTGCAAAGCATCTATAAGCTCCAGTTTTTAAAGAGTGGATAGATTTGTAAGTGATGTCCCAAAGGACACTGCGGATTTTCCAAAGAACGTTGAAGAGATTCATAGACGACTACGTATTGTTTCTAGACGCTTTTGCTACAAATGTCATTTCGTTTTACGTTAAATTTATCAGACCTCCAAAAGGTCACAGATTTCACAACACAGAGCAATTACAGGTACAGAGAGGGGCGAGGAAACATGAATTTAAATTCTGAGTCCTGCTGAATACACCTACTTATAAAACGAGGAAGCAGGCTAAAAGACTTCCCACATTCGAGAAGTCGCAAAGCCAGTCGAGAGCGCTCCCGTGAGCCCTTCACCCAACTTTCTCTAATGAGACGCTCCATCACCATGGTGCAGTTAGCAACACAAGAAATTAACACTGGTACAATACTATTAGCTAAACTACACACGTTATAGGATGTGTCCAGTTCTTCCACCAATGCCTTGTTTCTGTCCCAGGACCCTGTCCTGGATACCACATCGTGTCTACTTATCCTGTCTCCTTCCTGGTCTCTTCCCATCTGACAGTTTCTTGGTCTTTCCTGGTCCTTCCTGACCTTGGCACTGCCAGGTTTCTCCTCTGTAAAGTTGCTTTCCATAATCTATTTGTTACAAATGAGTCACTAATTTCAGCCCCCACTCAAGGGTAGGGAACTTCAGCCCTAGCTCCTTCCCAAAAGAATGGTAAAGAATTTGTGGACATACGTGAAGCCTGCCTCAGTAATTAATTTTTGGGGGCGTGTGTGTGTGAGAAGAAATACTTTGAGGCTATGAAGATACCCTCTTTCTCCTTAAAGTTTTAGCCACTAATCTCAGCTTTCATTACTGGGTCTTGCCTGAAGCGGTTATAACCGTGGGATTTTACTGGTGATTTTCAATTCCCCTCACTCCTTCTACGGTTATTAATTGGAATTCTTCTGTGAGGAAGATAGGAGGGAGAGGATTTTTAACCTGCTTGAGATGCATTATAAATAGCAACGAGAAGAGATTCAAGGTACTGGGAATGCGGATATAAATTTATATTCATTACTAACGAAGAATATAATCGGAGGCATATTTAACTGAAGATTTACAAGTTCTCATGAAGGCAAGAGCAACGCATCTAAAACAAGGATATACCTTTAACTGTGACAGAAATGGTATGATGGATTGCTCCTAACGCATTTTTGGCAATACACTGGTAATTTCCGGAGTCTGCTTCTGAAACCTGAACGATCCGCAGAGTTTTCTTAAAATTCCTATAAAATGTCCGGTTGGCGGGTAGGGTTCCGTCTTCTTTTATCCAGTAAATGACCGGGGTCGGGCTGAGAAGGTAAATAAACGTTACAAGAAGAAGTTCACCTACTGGCTTTTGAGGGTGAATTTTTGTGCAAGTTTGTAACAAATCGTTTGTATAAAGATCACGAGAAATATAAAGACATTGTAACTAGCATCACACTCTTATACATAATTCCCCAGAGGTGGGCGGGCTTGGATGGCTCAGTCTGTTAGGCATCCAATTCCTGAGTCTTGATTTTGGCTCAGGTCATGAGTTCAAGCCCCTCCTAGGGCTCTGGGCTGACAGCATGGAGCCTGCTTGGGATTCTGTCTCCTTCTCTCTGCCCCTCCCCTGCCGGTGCGCTCTCGCTCTCAAAAAATAAATAAATTGACATAAAAAAAATCATACTCGAACCCTGTACTGAAGCCCATAAACTACCATTTTCACACAAGTAGCCCCATGCTAACTCATTGCGCCCCTCCCCCCCAAATTTTGACTTCCCTGATTCAATGATTGTGCTGGCACAAGTGACTTCACTGGAGGGACCTAATTATTTTCTTCAAAGTTCCGATCAGTGATACGCTCGTGGAAAATTTTACATGAAGGAACATGTCAATCAAAAGGGTTACTATGAAATAAACAATGCCCAGGTTTTCTCTCTCTCTTTTTTTTTTAAGCAGCTAGAGTTAAAAATGCAGAGAAAGAGGGCGTCTGGGTGGCTCAGCCAGTTAAGCATCCCACTTCAACTCAGATCATGATCTTAAGGTTCGTGAGTTCGAGCCCCGCGTTGAGCTCTGTGCTGACAGCTCAGAGCCTGGAGCCTGCTTTGGATTCTGTGTGTGTGTGTGTCTCTCTCTTTTTGCCCTTCTCCTGCTCTCTCTCTCTCTCAAAAATAAATAAACATTAAAAAAATGCAGAGAAAGAGCTGACATACCTATTTGCACCCATGAACTTTAATACACATATCCCCACGAAATGGAAGAATTTTGATCTAGTGACTTGACCAGATTTCCAGGAGGGTGAGATAAAAATCCACGGGACACAAACATTTACTAAGCACTGAACTATAGACCAAGCACTAAGTTGTGGGCTGAGAAGATAAAGGAAAGGAAAAAAAAAAAAAGTCTAGGCCCTCCAGAAGATCACAATATTTGTCATTAGAAATACAAGTGGGATTAATTGACTGATTGTAGAATTGTTTTTGGTTTGTGTAGTCGAATAAAAATAATTGGACATGTATATTTGATGAAATAGCTTCTAAAATAAAACATGCTGTGAATAAAACAAGAGGTGGAAAATGTAAAATCATTTTGAAAAGCTGAAGATATATATATGAGATGTGGTATCTGATACTTTATTCTGATGTTCCTTTATAGTTAAATAATCTGCATCTCATACGATCTGAAGGTGAGGGGGTGACGGGGATAGAATCCTGACATCAAACGGAGTCATGAATTATTCTGGAGGCTTTCATGAATTGTTCTGTTCACTTCTCCAGTGAGCAGTTGTTAAGAATGAGAAGTATTTTGATTTGAGTCCTACAGTTAGTGGCTTGTAAATGAAGAGAGCCCCACTCTTAGTTTTACAACATTCATTCATTCATTTTACAACATCCCTTTAAAAGGGGTTGGTAGTTTTCAGTTACTGGAGGAACTGAGTAGCGTGTGTTGCGATTTCCCGACATGACCAGCAGAGGCCTCCCTGCGTCTCCCGCAGCGAACAGTGAAGCCGTTTCCTGGAGACCCATTCTGGGAAGGAACTTGAGAAGGCTGGGTGACCAGCCTGTCCTGTCGAGGACAGCACAGACTGGAACATGTGATCACAAGGATGTTTCTGAGATTCCGTCCAATGTTCCCAGCACGTGTGCCCATATCAACAGTTCCTGCTCTGTGCCGGGCCTACGAGGGAACCATGTCGAAACTTGCCTCTCGTGTGTACCTAACAGAACGGTTGTTCTCTTCTCTGAGCGGAGGCCTCCCTGAGATTCCTGTCAAGGGCACATGGGTTCTGAGGGTGGTATCAGCTCTGAGGTGTGCCCAGAGGAGACATTCACAAGGAAGCTAGGCCTGTGACTTGAAAGCGTGGAAGGGACAGTGTGCCAGCTCTGAGGCAAGGCCCTAAGAGGCCATGTGTGCTTCTGTGGTTAGGATAATAAGCCGGGGCTAGACCGTTGGAGGGACAGGAGAAACTCACGGCCAAGAGCTGCCGTGCTAGCAGCCAGCAGACCCTCAGCACTGGGAAACCACAGCTGAGCTGCCTAGCAGGTGCGTGAGCAGGCTCAACCTAAAATCCCCATCTTGCCCATTTCACAGCGGCCTTAAGACCTGTGGACAAATGACTCATGCTAAATAGCTACTGTTTTTAAGCTGCTAAGTTTTGAGGTTGTTTGTTACGCAGCAGTAGCAAAGAGATACATCCTAATTATAATCACAGCAATCATAAGGTAATTACGGATACTTACTTCAAGGGGAATACTATTACATGAACAGACTATTTCAATAATACAAGATTCTTATGGCTTCTTTTGAAAATAACTATCACATTTTTTTTTTTTTTGGTGCTTGATGGGATTCGTATAAGACAATGCCTCTTGCTGTGATATTAATGCCTCTCTACCAACCTACTAAGTTGCGGTAAGAAATGTACATCACGACAGAAAGCGTCAACTCACAGCCCCTCTGCGATGCATTCTAGCGAAAGGACATTTCCCCTTAATTCCTCCTTGTTACTCGTGTTGCCTTCTGGAGTTAAAAAGGTTGGTGGCCTCTCTCTGTTTGGTTTAGCTGCAAACAATAAAACCACATGGATTAAAAGTTATGAATATGTATTTCTAGAAACACGGTCCACTGCCTAAAACTCTAATCCCTTTTCAAAACCACTTAACACTGCGGAATTTGTTCAGCTACACATCCACACTCTGCCTTACGAACAGTCACCGCTCACTCAGCGAGAAACAGAAGCTATACTGGTTACACAAGCACTGATAGTAAGGGCTATTTTTACTCTTCTGCGTTCTGTGACCTTAGGCTAGGTTTTCATGAATTTGTGGTGGGTTGGCCGATTTTCAAGATGTAGACCTAGAGGGGAAAGTCACCTTATCAAATTCTCCATCCCTTAAAATTAGTGCTCAGGTCGAAGGGAGAATTGACTCTATTCTGGAAGGTGTTAGACTTCTCTGAAAGCGGTGACTATGATTTTGGTTTCCAGTAGGAACAACATCATAGTCAATTCCACTGATGAATCCTGGAGGCAAAATCTGCAGAGGACGTCTAAATGTCAAGACGCCCAAGCTGCAAGGTTTATGGAAAACAAAACAAAACAAGAAAGCTACTGACAGAGGTTTGGCAAATTGTGTGCCATAAATTAAGAATAACGAATGTCCAATAAGTTGAAATTGGTTTCATGGTTTCATCAATGAAAAATAAGGAGGGCTCAATTCAGAGATCTCAGGGAGACTCCCACAAGCCATCTTCCTTTTTATGGAAACCTTGCTTAAATGTGGCCTTGTTTTCTGATGGCCTCTCGGAAAGCCTTAGAGTAGGAATTACGCTATCCTAAGGTTCTACAGTATAGCCCTTTATAGTTCTCAACACTATTTAAGTGCATTATCTATTTGATGCTCACAAAAACTGAGTGAAAGGTAATATAACGAGGGGCGCCTGGGTGACTCAGTCAGTTAGGCGTCCGACTCCTGATTTTGGCTCAGGTCAAGATCTCCTGGTTTGTGGGTTCAAGACTCGCGTTGGGCTCTGCACTGACAGTGTGGAGCCTGCCTGGGATTCCCTCTCTCCCTCTCTCTCTGCCCCTTCCCTGCTCGTGCTTTCTCTCTCCAAATAATAAATAAATAAGCTTAAAAAAGGAAATATATGAATTATTCTCATTTCTCGGAAGAAGAAAAAAAAAAACGGAATACCAGGAAGGTATTACTTGAGAGAAACAGAATTTTCCCAGGACTTTAGAAATTGTGGGGGAAGCCTTATATCCCTGAAATCACTTTGGGAATGGTTTTGAGGCCCATCTTTATCGGAAGTATATTAAAATAAAATAAAATTAAATTAAATTAAAAAATAAGGTAGGAGTTGTGATAAGCCTACGCTGGTCATTGATGGTACCTTAATAGTTTTTACTTTATATCTCAAGGGTAAAAAATTAATACAGCAGAAATTCTGCCTTAGAGATCGTTAAAAGGACCTGTATCCGGAAACCACAAGTTTCATGGATAGACTATACTCGAGAGTCACATTTCCCTTAAGGAAATGCAATTCTTTTCTTTTTAAAAGAACCTTAATCTTAAATGCTCTATTTTTAAAAAGATGATTTCCACTCGGTTTTAAACAAAACTAAGAGAAGTACTGCGGCTGCTGAGATGACATTGATAATGTCATGTGAAAACAGGTGGGAAAGGCGAGGGCTTATTATCAAAGTCTGCTTGATGTTAGTTGCGAACGGTTCCTAAGACTTCGATGAGTTAATATTCTAGCAGGTTAATGCACCTCGATTAATGAGGAAAGTTTGTGAACAAGACAAAAAACGAAAAATACGATTCTGAACATACATGAATGTTTTTTCCCCCAAATCATGTGAAATGGTGCTTTACATAAAAACAGTGAGCATAACTGTCATTGTTATACATACACCGTGGAAAACGTTCTAGTGACATGACATAAGCTTATAACTAAATTTCCCAGAAAACATACATTTATTCTAGTGGCATTAAACACGTAACCAGGAATTTCATGAAGATATAAGGTTAAACAGCTATGGAGGTGAAGTTAGTGGACTAAATTCTACGATGAAGGAGAGGAATATCAGTTACAGTCACCGTAACTCACCACTATAAAACTCAGTGTCACTCAAATTAGCAGCTATAGTGTCATTCAATTCATCCACTGAAATAAACAGAATATCATGAAGAATGCAAGAAGCAGGGGAGAAGGCACTGCATAAAAGTATCGGGCAACAAAAGCAAACATATACAGCCTCGCTGACCAAGAGCCATCCCTACCGAGCAAATACAGACTTTTAAGTTGTACATGACTAACTGATCCGTTCACTCGGCCGCCCCCAACTGGTAATCTAGGAACACACGACTGAGGCCGCAGGACTGCCAATCAAAGGCATCGTGGAGGGGGCGCCTGAGTGGTTCCGTCGGTTAAACATCCGACACTTAATCTCAGCTCAGGTCATGATCTCATAGGTTTGCAAGTTCGAGCCCCGTGTTGGGCTCTGTCAGCATACAAGCTGCTTGGGATTCTCTCTCTCCCTTCCTCTGCCCCTCCCCCTCTGGTATACTCTCTCTCTCTCTCTCAAATAAAAACTTAAAAAAAATTAAAAATTAAAGGCACCGTGGGGCATAAGGCACACACAAATGCTCAAGATACCCAGAAGATTCAGAAAGTCATCGTGGAAACAGCAATGAATGTAAAATACAGTATTTAGGTTATGCGTGCTCTTTGTATGCCAACACTTCTGTAACTAACTATACACAGGTAATTTCCTTATCAATGAACCTGTTTACCTCCAAGTCAGTAGTATTCAATAGTTTATCTATTTTATGCATACTTGTCAACACCATCACACACAGAGATTCAGGAGACTGACGTCTTACCTGAAATCACCTTGACCGAAATAGGCTGCTTCTGCTGTATGGTTTGAGTGTGGTTAAATCTGGCATAACAGATGTAGTCTTCACGGGTATCCTCTGGGAGAACGTTGGAGAAATAAAGGTCTCCGTTCAGACCTTGAGAAACCCTCTCGCTTTGTGGAAGTCTCTGAAAGGCTGGAGAAAGGCAGAGAGAAATCCAGATCCTTCCATCACACGGTGGCCACTTTCCGAATGACCAAGACAGACGTATCTGCTAATAGTTTGGGGAACCTCAGTGGAATGTTTTTCCCCTATAAAGCTCTTCGAGTAAAAACAAATAACTGTAAAAGCAACCACAGCACGACGCGTGAGAACTCCAGCTGTGCCTGCCAGACCCTAATTTCTCTGGAGCAGGGGCAGCAGGGAGAGTAGGATTGTACAGTCACGTGCAGTAAGCAAGTGTAAACCCAAAAAATGCTTTACAAAAGAGTTTGCATGACTCTTCCCAACATGTATATTAGTCCCTAAGTGTTAAACACGCATACACACACATATCTTAGAAAATGCATTATAAAGGCTTGTAAGGAGGGGCGCCTGGGTGGCTCAGGTGGTTACGTGTCCAACTTCGGTTCAAGTCATGATCTCGTGGTTCATGGGTTCGAGCCCCACGTCCGGCTCTGGGCTGACAGCTCAGAGCCCGGAGCCTGCTTCGGATTCTGTGTCTCCCTCTCTCTCTGCCCCTCCCCAGCTCACGCTCTCTCCCCCCCACCTTCTCAAGAATAAATAATAAAAAAAAGTCTTGTTAGAATGTTAACTTGGATTGCCTCTACATGTGTGGACAGACACCAAATACTGTGAGAGCACCTAACCGTGAGCTGGGTCCCCCGTGAGGCGCCCTGCATCCCGGGGACTCTCCCTGTTCGAGCCCGTGGCCTAACTGAAGAATCAGGTAGCACGCGGGCAGTTAACAGCAGACTGCAGCAGAGCCTCTCGGAGGCGCCCCTGCCCCTCAGGTCCAGCCTCCCCCACCCCCACCTGTGCTACTTTTTCTTTCTGGACTTAACAATCACCTTCTACCCTATGACGTATTTTATTTGCCCTGCATGCGGTGTGTTGCCTGCCTTCGTGAACCAGGGTTTAGGTTCCAGGAGGGCACAGACCGGCTGCTGTGCCTGCCGCTGTGCTACTGAAACCACGCCGGGCCCTTACTAGGGGCTCTGTGCTGAAATGAAATTCAGGGCAGCACTCTGACTTTCCAGGTTCATGCCTGACAGTTTACTTCCCCTCAAGTCCGGTTAAGAAACTGTCCAGCCTCAGACACGGAAGGAAGATTTTCTTTTCTTCTCTTGTCTTTTCTTTTAAGTTTATTTTGAGAAAGAGGGAGAGAGAGAGCACAAGTGGGGGGAAGAACAGAGAGAGAGAGTGAGAGAGACAGAGAATCCCAAACAGGCTCCCAGCTATCAGTGCAAAGCACTGTGCGGGGCTCGAACTCACGGACTGTGAGATCATGACCTGAGCTGAGATCATGACCTGAGCCGAAATTGAGAGTCGGACGCTTAACCGACTGAGCCACTTGGATACCCCAAGGACGATTTTCTAAGTAGACGAAGGGTTTGGGGAGGCAGGGCGTCTGATCTCTGCATGAATTTACACTGGGCTGGCTAACAGGCACATGGAAGCTTCTGACCCAGCCCCCAGAGCCCTCACTGAGAGTTCCGTGCCTCTGAAGTGAGAGTACTAGAAAACCCGTGCATCCTCGCAGCCTCGGGCCAGCTGTTCTGTCTTCTGGAGAATTCTCCTGTCTGAGCTGAGCAGTGGCTCCTCCCGCATAAAGCTCCCCACAGAACATTCCACGAAATGCAAAATTCTGGTTGAAAGCCTGCCGCTCCTCCGTGCAGGGAAACGCGGAGCCAGAGCTTGAAGGAATGCTGGTTAGCCATGTTAGCCAAGTTCTTGGTCAAGATGGGGGCTTAGCTGGCGGTTGGAAACTCATGATTATAAGCCACAAGCCCCTACGGAAAGGATTATTTTAAAAATAACTCAGGAGGGTGCCTGGGTGGCTCAGTCAGTTAAGCGTCTGACTTTGCTCAGGTCATGATCTCTCAGTTTGTGAGTTCAAGCCCCACATCGGGCTCTGTGCTGACAGCTCAGAACCTGGAACCTGCTTTGGATTCTGTGTCTCCCTCTCTCTCTCTCTGCTCCTCCCCCACTCATTCTCTGTCTCAAAAATAAATACTAAAAAAAAAATAAAAAAAAAAATCTCAGGAAAATACGTTACATTTATTTAAGGCATACAAAGAGTTAAAGACCAGCATGCATTTATTCTCTTCCGATTCTCGTGCTGTATTTTATTATTGATGGGTGTTGGTAGGTCAAATTACAGGACATGGGACTTTGAGAGAGTGGTAGCACTTGCCCATGGACTTTCTCTGCCTTATACTTAGAAAACGAATGGGTGCAGATAGGAATAGCTTGGTATTGCCATCTGGCAAGAAGAATGCTCTACAAATCTGATTTTTCCCCCCATATTCCAGATGCGATTTCATTTGAAAGGTGCAGATGCTTTGCCAACAGCCTAAAATGTATGCAAATTACACAGCCAGCAGTGCAATATGGGAAAAAGTCACATTTTCTTGTGATGTTGAAACTTTACATATATTTGTCTATTTATTAAGTGTTAAGGTCATCATTTCTGAATAAGAACCAAATACTGGGCCTCATTTGGGCAGTGACATTTGGATACTGTTATTTTTGATGCCGTACACCACTCGCTTACGTTCGATTTGTTATCTCATCTTTCTAGACCTGTTAAAAAGCTGTTATGGGGGCGCCTGGGTGGCTTAGTCGGTTAAGCGTCTGACTTTGGCTGAGATCATAATGTTGCAGTTTGTGAGTTCGAGCCCCGCGTCGGGCTCTGTGCTGATAGCTCAGAGCCTGGAGCCTGCCTCGGATTCTGTGTCTCCCTCTCTCGGCCCCTCCCCTGCTCATGTTCTGTCTCTCTCTCTCAAAAATAAATAAACATTAAAAAAAAAAACCGTTCTGCAGTAACAGGAAACTATGTTTGCTCATTTATGCATTTATATACTTATTTTTCATTTCGTTGTGAGACTTTCTCTGAGTAATTTCCTATGAGTCAAAAATGGCGGTTAAATATCAGAGCTAAATTTTCTCTTCAGTAATGTGTCCCGCCTGTGAATTCAGAGGAAATCGTGTCGCTGAGAATAGGCTACATTCCCTACAAATATTTTGCATTCTTTCCCACCACGCCACCGACACGACTCTTGTCAAGGTCAACAGTGATCTCCATGGTGCCGAATTCAATCGTTGTTTTTCAGTCAGATCAGAAGCTACCGGATCTTTTGAAACGGTTGATGGTTCTGTCTTCTTGACACTTGGCTTCACTTTATCCCCAGGCCTCTGCTCTGTCTTTGTTCTCTTCTCACCTCAGTGACTGCTCCTTCTCATCTGCTTTGCTGGTTCCTCCCCAAGTTTCCCCAGGGGGCTCCTAGTGTCCACACCTCAGGCCTTTCTCTCCCCTCCCACACCCCCTGCCTCAGTTCACTCGCCCAGCACCCCAGCCCTAGGAGCACCTCGGCGCTAAGGTTCCTACCCTGTGACCGGGGCCCCACGTCTGCCTTCTGACTCCTGCTGGGCACCTCCAGGCGGCTGCCTTACAGGCCCCTCACATCCCAAACCCCGGTTTCTCAGTCACCAAGCAGAACCACGTGCTCCCTTTAAGCACAGGAGGTTTGGGAGGTCAGGAGAGGCGGCTAACAGAAATTCCCTTAAGGAAAGGGGCGGAGTAGACAGATGTTCAAGTGTCTGACGGCTACCGCTGACTTCATTCTCTGTGGCCCGGTTTCCTCATCTAAAAGTGGAAAGATGCGGGGCGCCTGGGCGGCCCCGTCGGTTAAGCGTCCGACCCTTGGTTTTGGCTCAGGTCAGGATCTCGCGGTTTGTGCCATCGAGCCCCACATCCAGCTCTGCAGTGACAGCGAGGAGCCCGCTTGGGATTTCTCTCTCGCCCTTCTCTCTGCCCCTTCCTGGCTGGTCCTCTCTCTCTCTCTCAAAAACAAATAAATAAACCTTAAAAAAAAATAAAATAAAATAAAAGTGGAAAGATGAGAAGATGCCCGTCAGAGAAATGTAAATGAAAACCACAGATTTAATTACTTCCCATCGGTCAGAATGGCCGTTATCAAAACAACAAAATCCAGCCTTGGCCAGGAGGTGGAGAAAAGGGACCCTTCGTGCACTGCTAGTGGGAGCGTAAACTGGTGCAGCCAACACGGAAAACAGTAGGTACGGTCCTCGAAAACTTAAATACGGAGCGACTCTACAACCCGGCCATTCCACTTCGGTGTACTTATCCGAAGAAAATGAAAATAACCAGCTTGCAGAGATACACACTCTCCCGAGTCACCGCAGCGGTATTTGCGACAGCCAAGATATGGAAGCAGCCCCAGTGTCCCTCAGCGATGAACGGGTTTAGAGCAGAAGGGGTACACATACGGTGGAATACCACTCAACAGTAAAAAGAACGCGATCTTGCCGTTTGCGACAATATAGATGGACCCAGAGAGTCTGACGCTAAGCGAAGTAAGTCAGACCGTGAAAGACAAATACCGTATGATTCCGCTGATGTGTGGAATCTAAGAAACGAAACACACCGAACAAAGCAGAAAGAAGCTCACAGATACAGGAAACAAACTGTTGGTTACCAGAAGGAGGAGGGGTTGGGAGGCTGGGCCAAACAGGTGAAGGGGGTTAAGAAGTACAAACTTCCAGTAATCAAAGGAGTAAGTCATGGGAGGTAATATACGGCCCAAGGAATAGGTCAGTAACACTGTAATAACTCTGTATGGCGACAGACGGTAACTAGACTAATGTGGGGATCGTTTTATAATGTATAAAAATGTGAAATTGCTACATTGTACACCTGCGACCAACAGGACACGGTGTATGTTGATCACGCGTCAATAAAAAACATTAAGAAAATAAAAAGAAAAAAGAAGCAGATATGCCTCATGGATTTTTGTAAAAACCCGTGAGATGAGTCACGTAAAGGGACTGGCACTTAGTAAATACCCAATAAATATTAGCTGTTGCTGGCGATTAAAAAAAAAAAAAGCCAAATGAAAAAATGTAACACTTTCCAATAGCGCTAGTCCTCCCCCACCTCCCTGCCCATGGGCTCCTGCTGTTTCCGGAAATGGGGATTCCACGTTGACAGCTGCAACACTGTAGTTACCTTTGGTGGCTCCCCCTTAGGCCCCCACCCCCGATGCCAACAAATCCTGCAGGATCTACCTCCGAAATACATCCAGAAGCCGACCATTTAATGGTCCTTCTGGTGGCCACTACCGGAGTCCGCGTCACCGTCAGCTCCGGCCCGGGTTACAGCTGTGGCCTCCCGGCAGGTCGCCTTGCCCTCCTGGTGCCCCCTCTGCAATCCACACGGAGCTGAAGGGATGCCGTTGCTATAGGTTTCGTTTTCAGATCCATCACTCCTTCCAGGCCTCCCCGCTTCATTCGGAGCAAAAGCCAGAGCCTTCTGCCTGCGCCCCGACTTCTCTGATCTTTTCTCTCCCCCTCTCCCTAGGCTCACTCCATCTGGGCAGTGCCCTCTGCGGTTTTACAGGCACCAGTCTGCTCCTGCCGCGCGGGGTCCTAGCCCTTTCCCTTCCACTTGGACATTTGGGGGCCCGCCTTGCTCTCTCCTCCCTTCAATGCTCAAAATGCTGCTGGTTTTGCCTCGCAGCACTTTTTTTCTAAATGCATTTATTTCTGCTTTCTTCTTTACCCCCCAGCTCTTCCCACTGCATAGAACGAACTCGGCGGAAGGAGGAAATTTGGTTTATGAAGAGCAGTCCCTGGTTCATAGTAGGTGCTCAAGAAAATCATGCTGCACATGACACGTTCTTTATTTCAATGAGTAATTATTCTCCTGAGCCCCTCTGAATCACTTTATAAACATTTTATGAATCACGAGAGGTAACGATTTACTGTGACAGCAAATAACCGTAGGAACCTTGAAGAAAGTTCATATTTTTAAAACTTACGATGATCTAGGGCACCTGAGTGGCTCAGTGGGTTGAGAGTCTGACTTTTGATTTGGGGCTCAGGTCATGATCCCGTGGTTCGTAAGCTTGAGCCCCACATCAGGCTCCTCACTGACACTGTAGAGCCTGGGTAGGATTCTTTCCCCTCCCCCTCTGCTCCTCCCATGCATTCTCTCAAAATAAATGAATAAGCTTAAAAAATTTTTTTTAAACTTACAATTATCCATCCAGAATATTATAGGTGGTGGTAATCCAAGCGGGGGCCTGCAGGGAAGGACCAGAGACTGGCCATTTCGAAGTGTTATTGGCTCAAGTTTTTCTTTGGTCCACAGCGGTGACCCTGGGGTACAAAATAATAACTTCTAAGTTATTTCTGCATTGCAAGATAAAAAGAGCACTAGAAAGCAAGACAAAATAAACTTTTGGGGGAAAGACTAACTCAGAATTTACGTGCATTAAGATAACAAGAGAGGGGCGCCTGGGTGGCCCAGTCGGTTGAGTATCCGACTCTTGATTTGGGCTTAGGTCATGATCCCGGGGTCGTGGAATCAAGTCCATGGTCAGTGCAGAGCCTGCTTAAGCGTCTCTTGCCCTCTGCCCCTTCCCAGCACGTGCACTCTCTCTCACTCTCACTCTCTCTCTCAAAAAACAAAAAAACAAACAGAATGGAGAACACCAAATGTCAAAAGATTTGTTCAGTAATCGCATACATACGCCTGTGAGCATCATACAATATTAAGTATACTAATTTATAAGATTGATAGGAGAAGATACATGACATGAAGGTAAGTCACAATAGGTTATAAAATAATAATTCCAAATGAGCTCCTTTGGAATGCAGACGCACGTCTGCCTAGAAAACATGGAAAGAGCGGTGGTTCCCAGCTTGAGGGGAAGGATTCACGAGTGAATTTTTCAATTTCTTTTTCCGTTGTTTGTCATTTTTTCCAATAATGAACACAGGTAATAAAAACAGTTTTTAAAATGACCAGATTTCAAGTGGCTACTGTGCTTTAAATACGTGCCGTTTGAGTCCACATTGTTGAGAGACTAGGGGTAGTAACTACTACAAAAACAGCCATAATAATATCAAGGCTTGAGGCCACTCTATTTCCAGGGGAACCTTGAAACAGAAACGTTAACTACCCATTATCCATTTCACACCGATTTTACTTCCATCTGGCTGTTTTTTGTCCGTACATAAGATACGTGAGAAATTAATAATATCAATTTAGGAAAGAAACGCTTTTCTTACTGCTGGTGTTTTATTCTGGACTTGCACAAAAGACACCCTGGGCTGGCAAAGCACTGGGCCGAGGAACTTAGGGTCCAGTGGAAGGGAGCCGTAATTTTCACACGAAACGAAGTAAGAATATTACAATCGATGGCACTGTTTTCTTGCGACAGCGTCTGGGTGTCGTGACAGACGTTTTTAAATAGGGTCCTGTTTGGTGGACAAGTCCCACTTACTGGACGGACGGACAACAATGTTATTAGAAATGGCCGCCCCGCGTTCATTCCTGGCTGTGCACTGATAGACCCCCTCATAGGTCTCCGCTTTCCCTTCGCTCATGATGTTGACGGTGAGGGTTCCTGAGCCGGGCTTCATGGTGACCAGAGGGTCCTTATCGATGTCAAAATGAGTCCCATTCCGGGTCCAGGAGAAGCTACCCAACACATAAAGGATTAAGCTTGTCAACAGTGGAGAAAAACGGAATTGCTTGCTCTTTAACAAATTCTTAGCAGTTCTGTAGGTTTCTAGAAATAGTGACTAGGTTGTAATATTCAGTAATATGCTCTGTACCTAGACTGTCTCACTGACTCGTGACTTGGAAAAAAGGGCTGGCCATACATTTTCAGGTACATGCCTTCATTAGAACTAGCCGAAATCTGTCTCAAGGAAATCACGCACACAAATTACCTGTCAGTTTTCAAAGAAAATACAGAAAGTAGGTCTCCCAGGCACGCTCTCTTAAAGCTTTATTAGCATTTTTATTGTAAACCCCATTGTTCGCAGAGTTCATAACCTGTCTGTAAAATTTTGCCCTGGGCTGAAACGTGACAAGAAAGGCTCTCCCAAGTACTAATACACGTGTGCGTTTGAAAGCGATCGGACCAATTTCAAGTCACCGAAATGCAAAGTGTAAGTTGGGAAGAGGGGGCGAAATAGGAGGAGCTCGGCGGGGTTTTAAATGTTGGTTATCAAAAGCGGTAACTCTCTAAAAAGGACATTGTGAGAGTTTTCAGTTCTAAAGATGGTTTTGTAAATTCCTTAGGAAGGATTCCAAATTGCCAACTGAAATTCTTCTTTATCAGTCTTGTTTATATGAGGACGGTCTTATATAGAAGTCACAGTGCTCATGTAAGTAAATACTTTCTAATTAGTCATAAATCAACAGGGGTCATGTTCATACCAAAGCATGAATCTCGAAACTTCACTATGTTTTCTTGGACCACTTGGATTTCCCTTCCTGCTGCTTATCCTTACGGCGGTGGTTGACCCAACATCTAGGGGCAGGGGGTGGTGGGGGGTGGGGGGCACGGAGGTGACAGAGGCAGAGAATACTGCTAAAGATCCGACAGCCTCTGTCCCCCAACAAAAAATGATCTGGCCCCTCAGCAGTGCTGAGGTGGAGAAATCCCGCCTTCCAGGGAGTCGCAGGAAGTATTACATCAGTGTGAACCGGAAGGGGAACTCCATGAAATGGCATCACATTCTGGCTCAGGTGCTAGAGGTTTCTAATCATCTGGCAGAACGCATTGCTTTGAAGCAAACCTCTGATGGATGTTTTTGACATACTTAGGTATTTACCAGATAATCTGTTTCTCAGGTGCCAGTCTGCGGCCATTGGGTAAGGCTGGCAATAGACTCAGAATTGAAAGATCTAGAGGGGGCGCCTGGGTGCTTCAGTCGGTTAAGCGTCTGACTTCGGCTCAGGTCATGATCTCACAGTTTGTGAGTTCAAGCCCCACGTGGGCTCTGGAGCCTGGAGCCCTCTTCGGATTCTGTGTCTCCCTCCCTCTCTGCCCCTCCCCCACTTGTGCTCTGGCTCTCAAAAAAAATAAGCATCAAAAAAAAAGTAAAGCAATGAAAAATGTAAAAACTTTCCTTCCTTCTTACTTAAAAATCCACATTACATTTTAATAATAATAGTCCAAGTCTCCCAAACGCCCATACGATACTGTGCAGTTACAGTATTTGCTAATCGGCCGCGGGACCTTGGCTACCTTCCCGAGCATTACCAGGCATCAGTTTCCCATCTCTAAAAATCTGTCGGTTGGACTGGATAACCTCTCATCTCTCCCACCTCTCAAACGCTGTGTGATGCTCATGCCAAGATCCATACGGAGGATCCGGTGTACAGCGCTGCCAAGTCTGAAAACCCACTTAGAGGTATTTTATAGACTTCTCCAGAAGCAAGGGATAGATCTTTGAAGTCATCAAATTCAACTTCTTATTTTACAGATGAAGAACCGAGGCCCAGAGAAAAATGGGCGCGTCCATGTTATAAGGGCAGGAGAGCCATTAGAAGGCGTTCCTCCACATCTTGCTACAAGTTTTGAGCATTTTGCGAAGGGTGTGAGTACAGAAATGCAACTTACGGGGGTTTCCGAGAAGAACACACTGACTTTAATTCATCAGAAAGACAAAACCACGAGCTTACGCGTGATACTTCAGAGACAGGCAGGCTCCGAAATTAGCTGCGATATTAATAGCGATGCTGATTTTCAGCTGTGGAACAGAGAAGAAAGCACACCCACCTTGGAGGAGGCTTCCCTTTCGCCTCACACTGGATCACAATATTCTCTCGAGGGTCAATGATGTAATCTTTTGGAGACTGTTGAGTAATGGTTGGAGGCTGTACCACTTAATTGTAGAAAGAAGAATAATGTGAAGAAATCATTCACGATCATCGTCAGAATCATTCTGTCTATATCAAAATCACCTATCCTACACGAAATATGCTCCGAACGCTTTTAGCAATTTCTACGGCAGCGGCACGTACCTCATTAGATTTTGAGCTAAAAGTCTCCTAAAACTTTGACGTCAAGGCACAACTTCCTTTTGGTGACTTTATAAGGACTCGCAGAGCCCATTTTCCCCCCAAAGAAAGTTTGGGAAAACGATCACCAAGACAAGCTTAGTATTAAGACAGGTTCTTTTCTGATGTAACAATGAGAAATTCTTCTGATTTTTTGGCTCAAATGATGCTTTTCGATAAAATTTAAGTTAGGAGCTAAATGGGCGTTTCTTAGGAAAGAGTCCCTGACTTACAGTTCATTAGTGTGCTAATGCAAATTAATACTCTTTAGGAACAAATCAAGTTGAGAAGTTACCATGGAAAAATGGTTAAATCAGAGACTTAGCATGTCTTATAAGAGGCAGGCGGTAGGTGGCTACTAGCAAAGAAGATAAAACAGCCTCATTTAGAAGATCAGCGGAATGGGGAAGCACTCTGCTACAGGAGACATTTCCATTTTGCTCTTCAAAGGATTATCCAATCATTCATTTTCAAATCATGTGGGGAAATCATTCTGACCCAGAAGAATTAAATTTGAAGGAAGCTGGTATCTGCACGTCCAGGGCTCAAGGCAATTGTAAGATCATCATGTCCTTTTCGTGAAATCAGAATCGCAGAATGTAAGAACAGGAAGGAAGTGGGGAAACAATCCATTTCAACTTTGTTGCTCAGGGTCACAAAAGGGCTGGACTAGGAAGGCACATGGCAGAGAAGAGAACCAAACTCTCCCGGTAGAAGCCACTGCCTTGTACAACACCAGGGAGAGCCATTTACACAGATCAACGGTTTTCGACCTAGGGTCCCCTCAGGGGGCACAGAGCCATTTCTGGAGGCCACTGTGGTGGTCACCAGTGGGTGGGGAGGTGGTAATGCAATCCGTTGGGTAGAGGCCAGACATGTTGCTAAACATCTTATAGGACAGTCCCCCTCCACCCAACAAACAAAGACTTATCTAGATCGTTTATGAGGCTTTTCACATTCTGGCTCTTCCCTTTCCTCCCGCCCATGCTCTGGGCTTCGTGAAACCTCTTCCACCTGCCAACCGAGCATGTCTCCAAGCTTAGTAACTGCCCTCTGCTCTTGTCTTTCTTTACTGCGGTTAATTGTTGCCAGGGCTAACTTTATCACTTCGGCGCTTAATGTCCTGTAAGTCTACACACATGGTTCTGTTAGCTCGTTTTATCTCTGGTCTTACTGCTGTCCACCGCAACGGACATGAAAATGCTGACTCTTACTACATATCCAAATAACACCTGAAGTATAGATGAAAAGCAGAGCTCACGACTGTCCTCTCTTACTGTACACCTACTGGCTGCTCGATACTCAGCGCTATCATGTCCTCCTCCAAGAGGAGGAGCCACCTCCATCTCCTGCTCCCACTCAGCTGGCTCCTCGTCCTCACTTCTGCCACCTTACAAGGAACCCTCACCCTTGCTGCCCTATCAGTTCCAGTGCTGGTTAGTACTTTGGTCTGCGGGTTAAGAACCAGTCTCTTTGCTTCTTACCAGCTGTGAGATTTCAAGCCAGTTTCTTCACTTCCGTGAGCCCTCATTTCCTTATGGGAAAATGGGATTTAAAGCTGGTATCTATGGGGTCTACCTCCAAGGGTCACCGGGAGAATGAACTAAAAGAACGTGAGTAAAATTCTTAGGACAGGCCAATCCAGTAGTGGTTCGGTGCTCGCTATGTGTAAATCATGATCACGATCATTTTTATTTGGACTGGCTTCATCTTTGAGTACTCCTTTAGACGCCGGAGTTTGGGATGATGGACAGCAGCCTGGAATTTCACACCCGAACGGTGGACACTGAGGTGGTGGATGGGGGGCGGGGGACGGTGAGGGGTGTCTCAGCCCAACTCTTGTATTTTTCTGCAAGTGACAGAGGTCTGGTGCATTCAAACCAGAACTTCCGTTCTCGTGTCTGCAGTAGAGACGGTGAGTGCCATTCCTGACTGCCACGTGTTTCCTGTTTACACCCACCTCTGAACAGTGCTTAGGTCACCTGGCAACGAACAAATGCTTTGAAGTAATAGCGGGGAAGGCAAATTTTACATGGTTTTCCTGGTTAATCCCATCTCAAAGGGGTTTTCAAACGCCTGAAAACTAATTTTTTTTTTTGACAACTATTTTTTAGGCAGATACTAGATGCTGATGGAATGCTAGTCCATACGGTCCTGGGGCCGAAGAGTTATGGCAGGGCGTAGAGCTGCTGACTTGGGTGAACTATACGCATGCGCTCACCTTCTGAAAGATCCCAAAAGACATGCCTTTAGTGCGGCAAGCATTTGATGGCATTTACAACCAGGCAGTAATTTCTGTTAAGTTTCGTGAATTTTCTCATTGAGTTACATCAGATGCGAATAAAGCTTGGAAGTTAGTAGCAGAATACTGGCGAAAGAAAGAGCAATCCCGGAGCCCTCAGAATTCATGCAGGGAATATATTAAACTTGCTTCTTGGTATTTAAATGCAATGTTTAGCCACAGTAAATGCACATGCTTAAAGCGACGTTAGTCACAAATCATAAGGCTGTGCATTCAATTCACGGCGTTCATTCAAAAACAAAGACACGGTCAAATGTTCACACTGCCTATTAAGTACAGAAAGACACTTACAGTCTTCAAGAAGTTTTGCTTTTCCCCCATCAATATCAGCAGGTGAGTGGGCAAACAGGATTAAAGAAAACCAGATGTTAGTCATAAGAACGTTAGAACCCTGGAGATAAAAGGGGCGTCTCGTCTATTTGGTTTGACCTAAAAAGTCAGGACGGTGGAAATGGAAGTCGTGGAGTTGTACAAGGAAGACGCCCCCAATAATGGTTTTGTTTACTCCCGGAGCGGCGATCCCGCAGAAACATGCGGAAGAACAAAAGGAATGCTGTAGGCAAAAATAGGATTCTTCCAGGAAGAGGGATGGCTAATTCCATTCCGTACGTGTTGCGCGGCACAAGTAATTATGTTCAATTTGAAAAATCGCTGAAATCTACAATTAATCTGAGTTGGCACATACTGTGTCGCGTCTGATCCTATTATCCCAGACATCACTACGTACGTGGTCATAATACCTAACAATGGGACAGAACTACAATGACAGTGCACCATCCATGCCAAACGCGACACTGATTTATTATTATTTTTTTTTCTATTTCGTCTCCAAGATGGTAGTGGAACTTTTTGGCTTCAGAATCCCTCCTCACCAAAGGTGGCTCGTACCCACCTCAAGGAGCGGCTCATACAGCAGGGGTGTAAGGGACAGGGGCGGGGAAGAAATTGCATTCGCACGCAATTCAAATGATTCTGCAGTGCTGCCCGTGGCTGCGACTTGGAAAGGTTAATACAGAGCGGGGGTGCCCGTGACTTTCTTTTCATCATGCGGATGCCTCTTCTCCATTAGCAGCGGTAACTGAGTTAGCCGTAGGTGACGGTTCCCCTCCGATTGTTAGATTAGGCAGTCAGACTAAGGGAGAATATATTTAACACAAGAGAGAACAAAAGCCCATTTCTCTCAAGGGCTTTTGTCTCTCTCCTGTTAGGGCAAATGCTTACTGAGGGCAATCCAACTCCAACGGCCCTAACCAATCATACATCTTTTGTTTTGTTTTGTTTTTTAACTGACATGAAGGTCGATGAATGAATATTCTTTGAAAAATGAAAAAAAATGATAAGTAAATAAAAACGAAAGAATATTTTTGGAAAATAAATAAATATATTAATAATGAGACATTGCGTTTCATCGCCCTTTAGACTACAGACGCGCGGGCGCAGGAAGTCGCCAGGGCGTGGGGCTGACGACAGTCTCTTCAGTGTCTTCCCACCGGCACTTGCGACCTCCTTCGGCAAAAAAAGAAAAAATGACATTCCCGACATTGGAATAGTCCCCAAGAAAGTGCTAGCTTCCTTGCGCCTTGGAAAGCTTGCCAAGCAGATGTCCTATTCAGGAAGGGAATGGATTTAAAGAGGTCACGCAGATCGAGAATGAAGGATGAGTCGGAAGTACAGTATTTGTTCAAATTTGAAATGCTTTCAGTGCTCTGCATTGCACGGGGCCGGTTGGAACCCAGCGTTATCTTTATTTTTCCCTCCCAGGCCACCCAGAGCAGGGAGAATGCAGCATGCCCTCTGCCATCAGGAAGGGGCTGGGGGGCTGGGGGCCAAGGCAGGAGCTGCCCGCTTTCTCATTTTCAATCGTGGTTTTGCAGATGATTTGTTTTCTTCTCAAAATTTACCTTTCGGTCTCTGATCACATCTTTTAAGCCAAAGATCTTTCTCTAGGCGGCAGAAAAGACACACGTCCTACATCTAGGCTCTTACCTAAAGGGACTTTTGCCTTGTTGGAATCAAGAAAATGAATATGGGTAGGCTGGGGATACTGAGGGGCAAGGGGTTGGCTGAGAAACCATCCCCCAATCTTTCCAGAGCGCTCTGAGGGCATGAAGGGCAGAGGCGGAGGAGCGGGGCGGGGTAAGCGGGGAAGTCTCCAGGACCGTTTTAAAGTGATTCGTAGAGTTTTCTTGCAGGACTGCCCCCATCAAGAGTCGCCTGTTGGGAGGATCAGGGGAGCCCACGATTCGCTCTTTTTCCATCCGCCCCCCTCCTCATGGTACACAAAAGGCACCTGAGGAGGAAGAAGGATAAGGATAGGGAGGGGACAATGGTCTGACCACTTCGATGGCCATTTCTATGGTGAGACTCTATAAACGCCAGGTGCTGGAGGTAAAAGCCAAATTAATTTTGATTAGCTTTTCAGTATCACACAGACACCGTCTCCAGTCACACAGCTCACGCTGGTGGGGAATGCTGGGGAGGCTTTGACTCCCGGGCCTGACAGCTTGGAAACGTTAATACTTACGATCGAGCGGGACTTCCAATGCACTAATCATCTGGCACAGGCAGAGAATCAGGGCCACTCTGCCTGCAGGTAAGAGCTTCTTTTTCGGCATTCTTTTAAGCTGCATTAGCTGAACGCCTGCTGGGACCCACAGACCGGATTTCCTTCTCTTCTTTCGCAAAAGACGGGCGTGCCGCGTTTAAAGCACGTTCACGCGGGGAACTGAAAAGGGTAGAATGATAGCATATTAAAAGAAAAAGAAGGAAACGAGAGGAAGTCCGCAGCACAGAAAATCAGTCCTGTATTATACATGAACTCTAAAAAGGAGCTCACGTTTAAATATTTAACTCTCGAGGCTGGAGTAATCATTTATTCAGACGTCGGCTAAAATCGGGCCAGAAGTATTTGTAGTGGTGTCCAGCAACATCTGTCTGCTGGGCCATCCCTACGGTTTTCCCATTTAAAACGTCCGCATTTAAATCAGAGGCTACCAGGTCGTTCCTAAGAGAAAAAAAGCTGGGCATATAGATCGACTGGAAAGTGTGAGTTTAGAGGGAAGGCCTAATGGCTTCTCCATTCTAGAGAGGATCTTTGGGAAGGCCCGGGGCCCTGTGGCAAATTTCCTTCAAACCCCAAACACTCGTTTACCAGGTGAACCACCAACAACCGGGGCCTCCCCCTTCCCTCACTGAGACTACGGCGTCAGGGATACCCAGGGTTCCGAGTTCCAGGCCTTTCTCATCACGGTCCTCTTCAACAGTGGGACTTACCAAATAAAGTTCAGTGTATCCTTAAAGAGATAACAGAGAGACCTTCGTGATCTGATCTCAAGTTATCCTACCGACCTTGTCCTGTCCCGTTGGCATAGAGCTTTTCTGGTTGGTTTGTTTGATAGACCGCTTCTGTTTCTCTTCCTTGGGTCCGTCCTTCAACATGCCCTGAATTTTCCCACCTTCTTGCCTTTGTTTACTCTATTCCTTTTACCTGGAATGCCCTCTCCACCGTATGTCCCTATCAAAGTCCAATTTATTTCTGTATAGCTCAGTTAAAATGGACACATTAGCTGATCAAACTAGAAGTCATTTCACCCCCGCTAAGAATTGCTGAAGTTCCTTGTGTTTTCTTTTAAAACGTCTGATTATTTTTCAGAGACAGAGAGACAGCATATGAGCAGGGGAGGGACAGAGAGAGACACACACACAGAATCTGAAGCAGGCTCAGGTTCTAGGCTGTCGGCACAGAGCTGGACTCGCAGGGCTTGAACTCACGAACTGCGAGATCATGACCTGAGTCGGAGTCAGACATTTAACTGACTGAGCCGCCCAGGCACCCCTGAAATTCCTTGTTTTAATCATGATGTATACTATACAGACAGATACAGAGATAGACTTTTTTTTTTTTTTTTTTTGGTACGCATGCTCCCTATTCCTTTAGGCAAAGGTGGTGCCTCTCTCACTTCTGTATCCCTCCCCATCACCTAACATAGCGGGCCTTGCACCTGAACGTGTTCACCCCACACAGAAGAACATGAGCACAAACACACAGTGTAGACCTCTGTCCCACAGCCGACTCCCGCCTGGGATGATACAGTTGATCGTGACTTCTCATTATGAAGACAGAGGGGAGTGACCGATGGCTCTCTCGAGAAGATACAGGGATGTTGTTATTACAGACGAGGGTAGCTCCCCCAGCTTAATTACTGAATGACTTGCGTGGCTTTCGTTGCTCGTGTGATTGTGTCTTTTTATAATATCCATCTTTCCCACTAAACTAAGAGCCTCCTAAAGGTAGGGACTGCATCTTTACTGTTCCCTAGTGTGTCCTCCGGAGCCCATCACAGTGCCTGGCACATGGCAGGGAGTAAAAAACTATTTACAGAAAAAAAAAAAAAGAAGGGGAGAAGGGGGAAAGAGATAGAGATTTAAGATCTTTGAAGATGAGGTTGTATTCAGATAGTCTGACTGCCATCTACCTATGGCTATACTTGGGTTTGAAAACCAAACCTCTGTCTATATGGTCAACTTAGTTATCATCTCATGCCTGAATATGGAATACAGCTTAAATGTATAAAAGGAAAACGAAACGATGCTGATAATGTGTTTTGCTAGCAACTGAGTCCTGACTTGAACCCGATTACAACTGTAGCTGGGACACCTTTTGGTAAACAAATACAAAAAAAAAAAAAAAAAAAAAAAAAAGAACTACAAAGAGACATGATACATATAAATACTGTTTTCTGAATGAAACATCCATAGTATATGGTTTCATTTAAGAGCCAAGACATTTGTCTTTCCGTTTACGATATACGAATAATCACGCCCATGAAACATCAAGAGGCAGATTTAGAAGCTTGTCCAACTACTTCCAACAAAAATACACACGAGACAGTCTTTCTCTGTGTGCAAAGCATATTATCATTTAATCAGGTTTACTCAGGTCTCTCGTGATTTTTCTGTTGAAACACCAATTCTGAATTTCAACATAAACTTTAGGGAAATTACCAAAAAATGGCGCAAATGCTCTAACACAAGTTGATGTTACACACTACGCATAGCGGGAGGAAACTACAGAGTCCCACACCAAGAAAACAAATGACCCGGCTGCCTGCTTTCTAGGTCAGGCTAATCCAGTTTATTTCGCTTAAGTGCCTAGCTCTCTGTAGAGGGGCTGGGGAACGAAAACACGTCGTAAGAGATGCACTAACAAATTGTAATGCCCACACAGTCTCAAGCAACTACTACGATTTCTAAATTCTTAATTTATTATTTACTTTGCCTGCATGCCTTAACTCTTCATCCTTCGAAAAAGAGAAAACTGCTAAACCATTTCATAGACACGGGGGGTGCCTGAGTGGCTCAGTCAGTGAAGCATTTCATAGACATGGAAGTATCTTTCGACCTGCCCTGCCCTTTCAGACACTATATGGAATAAAATATCTCCATTAAATCACAGTGTTGCATAAAGGAAAAAATTAAAATTGTAAGAAAAACTGAGGAGGGACTTACTTGAAGAGGCATGAGTAAATCCTCGCGATGAGAGGGGGTCGTGAGCTAGATGAAGTCTTTCTTCGGAAGCAGTAAGTTAATTGCACCACCAAACTGTCACAAAACTGTCTCTAGTGTAGCTTCTGTCTGGGGAGGACAAAGCCACCGCCCTGCTCCTCCTCAGACTCCTGCTTATGGAAAATCACTCACTCCTCCTACGGATGCCATCAGAGGTGAAGAACTCAATGCCTAAGGACAGCATTAGGTCCCCAGCACTCAGTCAAAGTGAGAGTCAAATACAGCTATAGAAAATTGAGCTTCCTCTTTGTAAGAGTGATGGGCTCGGCATGTCTCACAAAGAAAAACCACCGCTTCTGTGGTCTCAGTATTGATGTCGATGCCCTGCCCTGTTAGAAGCCCATCTGCCCTGTGGTCCTACCTTGCAAAGTGATGGTCATCCTCTCTTACCTGAGAACCACGAGTCAACACAGCCCTGCTTACGCAATCACATTAAAATGAATGAAACCCCACTTCGAAGTAGCAGGCGTCCTGTTTCGTCAAGGCTAACGAGTATGTTAGTACAACACAGCCTGAAATCTACAAAAAATATTTGCACAGACATTTTAAAGCGTGCTTGAATGAGACAAATGGTAAATCGGTCTTCAGAATATAGTTCATCCTGGTATTTTAAACCCCATATATTGTTAAAGTGACCCTGGACTACTGATAAACAGAAAAGCCTTTTAATATTTCCCTTCGTTTAACTCCATTCAAAGCAATTCCTTGCCTATTACCTACAGAAGGGGAAGAAAATCTCATCTTTGGTAAGCTTTTCATCATTGGAAAAGAAATACAAATCAAGGTTCCCTTATTTCTTTTTGCCTAAAATACATATTAAATCGTAGGCCAAATGCTCCCCTGCATTGTTCACCATATATTTTAAAAGAATTCATATTAATCCCAAGAAACATAACTCTCCTGTTACCCACTTAAGAAGTCTTGTCATTCAAAAGAAAATAAATCTTTGTTTTTCTCTCAAGTGAAAGACGAAATTATTTCAATTAAGAAAATATATCAGCTTTAACCAGAACCGGAAGGCCATGCCCGAATCACCATTTCATTCTGGTCTGTTTAATGCTCTTCCGGTGTCCCAACCTGGGTGGTTCAATGGTGACTGTGCAACGTAACACGGCCTATTCTCTAAGCCAATAAACAAATACGCTTACGTGACCGGATGCCCTTTGGCATTGTTGCTTTGGTGGCCCATCAGCGCCTGGCCTCACTGGCCACACTAACTGGGTGTGACATCATCTTGACTGTGAAAGGCATTTTTCAGCAGTCAACTTGGGGATGGTTACTTTCTACATTTTGTTAAATATTTACCATAAGAATGAGCGCATTAATGTCCATGCTAGCCCATGCTTGCGCTTTTCAGTCACAGACTTTTGGGTCTGAGACTAGGGAAGGAAGGTCAATGGGAAATGGACAATGACTTTGCACAATGAACACATCAACGAAGTCACACTTAAATCTACACGCAACGACATTACCATGAAAACGCCTCAGAAAAAGTAGTCTGAGATTATGTGCCCACGGCGATTGTAACGGTCTCTTCAAATAACAAAGCCGACTTTGTGAAGCACCGGGGAACATGTTTCTAATTTCCTCCCGGCCCAAAGGGATGTCCCAGAGTAGAGTTTCAACAAGGAATCTGGAACCTCGAACCCAGAATAGTGTTCTCGGAAAGATGGACAAGTAACAGGTGCTTTTACCCAAATAATAGATGATAGAACATGTCTTGGTAACAGTTCAAATCTTCATTCCTCAGAGCACTATAACTAGTTATCTTATTTGATATCCATAGAAACTCCAGAAAATAGGAAGCCAATCACAAGGGCTGTGATTCATCAAGCACCTTCCACGTGCCAGGAATCATGCTGAGTGTGCTCCGTGCATTACCAATCACATCTTGCCAATAACCCCAAAAGGTAAACTCTATTATGCCTCCCGATTTACGGATAAGGAACCCGAGGCACAGAATGGTAAAGTCACCTGCTTCCGGACACACACCCGATATGCGAAGCGCCAGACCTAAAGCTTCAGTTCTGGGAAGTTCTGGAACTTCCGGCCGGCTCGCATTGCCACACCCTGAGGCGCCCCTAGCATTCCCCTCCCTCTCGTAGCTTCTGATTTTGCATTTAGCTAAGAAGCAAATAGAATGACCAAGTTTAGTCACTGATGGTGAAAAAAAAAAAAACTAATGGTTTCTGAATATAGATACATATATATATAGAGAGATCAGACAGAAGATCTTTAGAGTGTTGCCCATAGCATGACGTCAGGGGCCTCTTTATGTGGGAGTCCACATGAATAGTATCAGCTGGAATTGTACCACACGCCGGCCCTGGCCTTTTAAAGGAACCGCTAGTGAGGACAACGTGGACAAGGTACGCTTCACAAAGTTAATTTTAAAAGTAGGCGATACGTGCACACGGCACAACACGCATCAGGTGCAGAAGAACATAAATTCAAAGTCAGCAACCTAGTTTCTCCCTGAGAGCATTACCAAGTTCCGCAAACCCTTCTAGAGCTATTTCGTGATAAGAAGTCTAAACATACATACAACGATATTTTGAGGATCTCTTGAATTGAGAAACATTTATACAAGCCCTTTTGTCATTAAAGTTAGAGCATCAAAAATACCAACGCCTTTCAGTGAGATCTAGCCTTCTGCAACCCATGAGATTATTTGGATGCTGGCTTTTTTCACACGCCCTTTGCTTGAGCGTAGCCAATTACAGGAAAAGAAATAGCAGGCAATGATATAATTGAGAGCTCTAAGACAGAGGATACAGCGCCCTTAATGAAAAGTCCGTATGGGTGAGACTAAGAGTGGCCCTGACTGAGGACGGCACCTGTTCACACTTGTACAGCCAGTTATCTGCCGACAGCCGTCAGGATCAGCTGCAGGGGTGGGACAGCTGACTGGAGAAGGAAAGATGGGTTCAGGAAGAGAGAGAGGGGAGAGCGCCTCTCAAAGGAAGACTGTCTCCTCCCGCCTCCAAATCCAATCACAATGTACTATGAATGAAGGGGTGGCTCTTCCACTCTGAATGCTCCCTCTGCTCCCTCTGCCCTTCTGTGTTCACCCCTTCATCCTGACTAAGGCTAGAAGAATCAGGAGTGGGTGTCTGACCAAGGCAGCAGCCATGTTGAGCGTGTGAGGTGACTGGGCTGTTTTAAAGGGCTGACGAGTGACCAACCAAGTGGTAACGAATTCCTCTCTCAGGGGGAGTGGAAATACGAGGCAGAAAGGGCGAGTGAGTCAACAGTCTGGAGCGGGAACAAAGGCCAAAGATCGTACAGAGGCAAGGCAGCATGAGAAGCCATGACTAAGCAGAGGATAGGAGGCGTCAAGAGCAGAAGGAAGCCAGTGGGCAGTGACAAGATCCGTCGCAACAGGGACAGATTGTTGCTGAGTGACTGCAGCATCCTGGAACACCAGACACCGGGCTATTCCTGCTAAACAGTATGAACCATTCGGAGTGGAGACGCAAGGCATGGCTCAAAATCTCATTAAGTGCTCCTCTCCCGACAAGCCTGAGGGCAGGTTTGGGGAGAAGACTGGGAGAGAGAACTGGCCGATACTGCAGGGAGAAATCAACCCAGTGGTCCCAGTACTTAGCCCAGTACAGTTTTTATCTCCTTGTGCTAATGTCCAGTGTGGGAGGACTGGGGTCTCTGCTCTAGGCTGATGGCAGTGCTGCCATTTTGTAACGTTGCCATCTCACCATGTGACTTCCGGAGTCCCCGTATTCTCCTGCTCTCAACGGCCTCCACCCAGAGGTGACACACACATCTTCTGCTCACAATCCCTTGGCCAGAAGTAGTCAATGACTCGTGAGACATCAAGTGAGTGCCACCAGTCTGCCATGGAGAGCATGCTCGAGTCCCAGGAGACCAGAAAGGTGTTTTTTCTGGGAAGGGTTTCCAATGCGACATCGTATGGGAGGGCCGTCTTCATGTTTCATCTCAGTGATCAGTCAGGTTCCGGAAGAATGGTGAGCCAGGGCTGTGGGGGTGCTGGCTGCCTGCGGGCCACCATGTCGGCCTTCCTCCTGGCTGCATTTCTGAATCATGCTCTCCTATAACTGGGGCTTTCCCCAAACACGGCTCTGCGTGGGGGGGGTGAGGAGGCAGAAGGCCCAGATTTCTCAAATCCAAGGGACGTCAATTCTGCCATGTCACAGATGACCACAATCTTCACGGTAATGTTTCAACATATATTTTGCTAAGGGATCCAGGCTCCGTAGAATCACAACAGGACCGTGGAAATGAGAAACGGAGACTGACGTGACGTGAAGAATTGTGTTCCCCACTTGTTATCAGCGCTGGGAAAGGTATATTATCATAACGAAATAGCTGGCAATCCTCATTCCAGCTGGAGGCCATTTCACGTACAGAACAGATCCCCGTTACTTGCCGATACGCATTCTGCACTACAAAGGATTTATCAGCAAAACAGGGGAGTAATTCATGAAATATTTAACTCCTAGTGCACTTCATTTTCTTTAAACAGGCCATGTGGAAATCTGCATTTATAAAAAAAATAAATAAATCGATACGTGATCCTTTGCTTTCAAAAGAATTTGTCAGATTTACTCCAAAGGGCATCCTGCTCCTTAGCATTTAGAATACAATTCAGTTTCCAGGAAGTGAGATCTTAGCTCCTCAGGAGTCCACATTCTCTATAAAGGCTAAGCGCACCAAAGTATGGACGCTGGAAACAACTTTCTCCGTGATGTTGAAATTGAATCAACCCATCGATCAAAGCTTTAGAAAGCTCTGCTGAGTGTTGTGTGTGCTAAAAGACACTGACTTCTCAGGGACCACTTTTTCTATGAAAGGATCACATTCTATTTCTCCTACTACTTAAAAGGGCTCCACAGAGAGGATATATTCCACGACGCGGTGAAAAGTAATGGCATTTCCAAGAGCCAGTTAGGAATGCCGGCAAGGAGAAAGTATTTTGGGTCCAAGTGTCCTGCTTTCTGGAAGAATCGGGACAGAAAAGCCTTGGGTTTCTATCCAAGTGGGTTGATAAGAACGTTACACTTGGAATTACTGCCTCTTCATGTCTCTTCAGTTGCACTTTCATGGAGCCGTGTTTGTGGGCAAACTGAGCATTTATTTCCTAAAGACAAACATTTGTGCCTCTCTGGAAAGAGAGCTGGGAAAGAAGAAGCGGAGGTGACGTAGGAGGACAAAGGCGAAGCAATGAAAGATATATTGTAGATGTAAGAAATGTCAAGGTTACATTATTATTATCTTTTTTTTTTTTTTGGTTTTGAAATTATGGAAATTTGCCAAGAAACTAGGCAGAAAAATACCTGCGAAAAATCATTCTTTTAAGCACATGAAAGGAATCTCAAAGATTTCCAGGGAAGCATCTGGAAGGGCTCATGGTTTGAACATCTCCAAGGTCTCCTCCAGCCAGGCCCAGGCTCTGGAGTGTGAGCTCTGGGCCTGTGTTAACGTAAGTTACGCTCAATAAAGCAGCCACCCAGAGTAGAGCCATTGACGTGACCCAGCAGAAAATAAAATCAAGACCAGAAATTGGGAAAAAAAAAAGAGGCCCAAGTATCAGATTCTGCGAGGCCACTGGGTATTAAATCTGATGAGGGCTGGCAAGGCAGAAATGGAGACAATTACCTGAACAAAGGGCAGAATGATGTGGGCAGGGGAGGCAAGTCTGTGCCCAGTTCCTTCTCAGAAAGGAGGAGGCATGGGGCTCCCGGCAGAGGCTGAGCAGTGGTTTCTGGGTCCAGGCACCACTTGCTGCACCTCTGTGTGTGTCCAGTGGACACCGCTTGGGCAATAGGAGAGGCAAGATTTTGTGGAGAAGGGGATACAAAAGCCTGGAAGAGCAGCCAACAGATTCTAGAAATGAAAGGGGTGGGTGAAGAACGAAACCAGCAGAAAGGTGAGCGGCGGCAGGAAGGACACCCAGGGAGACCACTAAGAATAATGTTGGAGACAGAACCCAAAGACATTCGTAGAGCTGAAAAGAGCTTTAGGTATGAGTGCTGGGATTGCTCAGGTATGGGTGGGAATGAACAGTTGAAGGTCCTCTTTTTTTAAGCCAGTAAATCGGGGATTGGACACCAAAAGCAAAGGCAACAAAAGTCAGAATGAACAAGTGGGGCTATGTCAAACTAAAAAGCTTCTGCACATCAAAGGAAACCATCGACAAAACATAAAGGCAACCCACTGAAAGGGAGAAGACATTTGTGAATGATATACTTTATAAGGGATTAGTATCTAAAATACATAAAGAGCTCATACAACTCAAGAGGAAAAAAAAGATAAAAAAAAAATGAAAAGAGGTCCTGAATAAACATTTTCTAAAGAAGACACACAGGTGGCCAACAAATACATGACGAGCGTCGCACTGTCACTAATCAACAGGGAAATGTAAAATAAGACCACAAGAAGACATCGCCTTACACTTGTTAGATGGATATTATCTAAAAGACAAGAAACAACTGTCGGTGAGGATGCGGAGAAAGAGAATCCTTGTACACTGCTGGTGGGAATGTAGATTGGTACAGCCATTCGCTTAAAAAAAGGTTGCACAGTCAGGAGAGTATGTGACTCTTGATCTCAGGGTTGTGAGCGCAAGCCCCACATTGGGAGTAGAGATTACTTAAAAATAAATAGAAATAAATAAATGTGATGTGATTTCATATCAATATACATGTACATATACACACATATAAGGGAATACTCCTCAGTCGTTAAAACATGAAGTCCTGCCACTTGTGACAACATGGATGGACCTTGAGGGCATTATGCTAAGTGAAATAAGACAGAGAAAGACAAATACCACATGATCTCATTATATGTGGAATCTAAACATAGCAAAGCAAAGCAAAGCAAAACAAAACAAAAGCTTCTAAGTACAGAGAATAGACATGGTTGTCAGAGGCAGCGGGTTGTTGGGGTGAAATGGATGAAGGGAGTAAAAAGGTACAAACTTCCAGTTATAAAAAAAATGTAAGTCATGGGGATGAAATGGACGGCATGATGACTTTAGTTAATAACACAGGCTTGCCCACGATGGCTATAGTTAGAACACGGTATTGCCTATTTGAAAGTCGCTAAGAGAGTAAATTGTAAAAGTTCTCATCACAGGAAACATATCTTGTAGCTTTGTATGGTGACGAATGTTGTCTAGACGTATTGGGGTATACATTTCACAACGCATACAAATACCAGATCATTACGGTGTATACCTGAAACTCACAGAGTGTTGTGTGTAAATTACACTTCAATGAAACGAACTGCCATTTTCTCATGCAAACAGCAAAACGTGCAGGGCATTTTAGAGGATTCAATTAAATTTAACTCAATAATCTGAGAATCAATTATGTACAGATCAATGGCTGCCTGGGGGTGGTCAGAGAGGGTAGGCAGCAAATGGGCAGGGGGAAGCTGTGGTTTCGGAGGGGGAGGGTTGGCTTTTTTTTGTTTTGTTTTTTATTGTTTTAGGAGGGAGCTGTTTTGAGTAGTGCTCAGCTGAATGGATGCTATAAGGCTTCTGAAGCCAAGTTTTAACTGTGTGAAATGACAATAATACGCCTACCCTCCTGACCACAATCATTACCACAACCACTAAACCATGAAACAGGCTGCCAAGCCCCAGTGGCGGCTTCCAGATGATTCCTGGCCATTTTTAAAGAAATCGAAGTCAATAGTTTTCCATCCTTGATGTAAAAGGCAAGAGAACAGCTCTTTGACCTTCATCGGGTAGCTTCTTAAATAATGTACTAAAAGTATAATCCAGAAAAGAAAAAACAATAAATCGAACATACTCAAAATTAAAAACATTTGTTCCTCAAAACACAGCAATAAGAAAATGCAAAGCCAAGCCATGGTCTAGGAGACAAATATTCATAATCACATATCCAATTAAGGACTTGTATCCACAATACACAGAAAACTCTTACAACTCAAAAATAAGAAGACAATTTGATTTTTGAAAACGGGCAAAAGATATGGATGGGCACTTTCCAAGGACGTACACACGGCTAATAAACCCATAAAAAGATATTTGATATAATTGGTCACTAGGGAAATGCAAATTACAACCAGATGAGATACCACAACGCACCCACCTGAAAAGCTATATTCAAAGAGACTGATTATATCAAGTATCGGTCCAGATGGGGAGTAACTAGAATTTCTGGGCATTGCTACAGGAATGTAAAAGGTATCGCCACTTTGGAAAAAGTCTGGCAATTCTTAAAAGTTAAACTTATACTTACTATACAATCCAGCAATTCCACTCCAAGGTATTAAACTAAGACTGATGAAGCAGAAGTCCCCAAAAGACTTGCATGCAAATGGACACAGTAGCATTTCCTATAATAATCAACAACTGGAAACACTCCAAATGTCCACCAACTGGTGAAAAGATAAACTCGACATGGTATATCTATCAGATGGAAAACTCAACAAGAACAAAGAATGACTGGTGGATATATGCGCCAACATGGGTACAACCAGAAAATTATGCTAAGTGAAAGGAGCCTGACACAAAAATGTATATGATTCCATTTCTATGAAGTTTCTAGAAAGGTAATACTATATAATCAGAAAACAGACAGCGGCTGCCTGGCACTGTGGGGTGGGAGGTGAGAATGGGTAGGAAGGAAGTTTTGGGAGGTGACGGTAGTATTCTAAACCAGATTGGAGTGAAGTTTGCACGACTGTATTGATTTACTAAAATTCATCAAACTAAAGTGAGTAAATGTTACCGTATGCAAACTAGATCTCAGTAAAGCTATAAAAAAGAAAAATGACTTCAAACACCTCGTGTTTTCCAAATAAAGACACAGTCCAGAGGCCCTACCTGCCCTACACATATTATACTACTTCTAGCTCCAGTAGGAGTTAAACACATCTATTTCCAAATAAACAAAATTAAGCAATACTGAGAGAAATGGTAAACAATGTGTTAGCTTTTGAGGCAAAGTGAATTATAAAGAGGTGACTTCAAGAGGAGAAATGCAGAGAGAGCAATGCAGAGGGGACTATTCTAACTAAACTACATAAGGCTAGGGAAAATAGGCTACCAATGTCATTTTCATTAAAATGGTATTTCTTTTTTTTTTAATAATTTATTGTCAAATTGGTTTCCATACAGCACCCAGTGCTCATCCCAACAAGTGCCGTCCTCTTGTGCCCGTCACCCACTCTCCCCCTTCCCACACCCCCCTCACCCCTCAGTTTGTTCTTGGTCTTTGAGAGTCTCTTACGTTTTGTCTCCCTCCCTCTCTGTGGCTTTTTTTCCTTTCCCTTCTTCCTCTCCCCCATGGTTTTCTGCTAAGTCTCTCAAAATCCACCTATGCATGGAAACATATGGCGTCTGTCCTTCTCTGACTGACTTATTTCACTCAGCATAATGCCCTCCAGTTCCATCCACATTACTAGGCATGGCCAGATTTCATTCTTCCTCATTGCTGCATAGTATTCCGAAAACAGTATTTCTATCACCATCTGCAAGTCGGTTTCCTTAACAAGAGCTCAGGACAACTTTCAGAATTTCTCGAGATGGTTTTCATGACATAAGACCCACTTTTACATAACTCTGACTTTAAATCAGAATTACTTCGGCCTCGCCCACACTTCCATCTCATGGGGAGCAGAGAGCTGTCTCATCTGGGAATCTCAGATGAGGACACGTGCCTCCTCCTCGTCCCCATGTGGCTTGGTGTGCTGACGATTACGAACCCTTTTCAATGTCAATGGCATTTACTTCTATCTCGCTAAGCAAAAATAAGGCACCAAAAGCAGAGATTAAAAAAATTAAACTTCTCGGGGCGCCTGGGTGGCTCAGTCAATTGAGCATCTGACTCTTGATTTCGGCTCGGGTCCTGATCTCATGGTTCGTGAAATGGAGCCCCACATCGGGCCCTGGGCTGACAGTGTGGAGCCTGCTTGGGACTCTCCCTCTCCCCCTCCCTCTGTTTCAGTCTCTCTCTCAAAATAAATAAATCAACCTAAAAATAAATCAATGAAACTTCTCAAATGCAGACTCGGTCTCTGAGAAATCCATTTTCTCGTCCAGGGGAGGATCCCGGGCTTCCGGCTGCTGGAGAAGGAGGAGGTTGTCTGTGTGCCGTGCTGGATGGGAACTCTTCCAGTAGGTTCTCTCCACCAATTAACACCCTCCGCTCCAGGGCTGAAATACCTCACGGTAGTCCTCTGGCTGAGAGCGTTAATCCCCTCTGACCACCCAGTGCTCTATGCCTGCAGCTCTTTGTCTTAATTATTCCTACTCTCTCTGCTTTTCCCCTTCTTTAAGAAGTCTCTTCTCTTTACTTCCCTCTCTTTCCGGCCTAGGTCCTGTGGGACACCCTTCACCTTTCTTTCCTTCTTTTTTTTTTTTTTTCCCCGGGCCTGTCCTCTCAACTCCTTTTGCTCAGAAACGACCCGGATTCGGCACAGTCTCGCCTGCCGTGACGTAAGGCCCAGATTCCCCATGTGGCACGTACAGGTGGGGTCAAGCGATCAAGTGGAAAGACGGGCGGCGGAGTCAGCCCCTAGGTCACATCCTGGCTGTGCCGCTTGGAAGCAGTGTCGCGTTGGTTATGTCAAATAACCCCTCTGTGCCTGGGTCTCCTCGCCTGTGAAGTGGGGCTAATCACCGAGCTCCAGGGCCATAGAGAGGATCAGTGAGAAAAACGTGTCACGTGCGCAGCGATGCGCCAGGAGCCTGGTGGGCCCTTAGTAGATGGTGACAAGTGCATGTGACAAGGCCGGTCACACCCAGCCTCCGCACACCTTTCCTGCCTCTTGTGTCACGTGCTCTACTACAAGCCTAACGAAGGACATGTTGATCACCGTGTCTTCTGGACTCTTGCCCCACTGTCCCCGTGGCCTGGGTAAGGCCACCTGCTTCCCGGAGACTCGGCTCGCGTGTGGTCTTCTCGGACCCTCTGCAACAGTAGCCACTCGCCACAGGCGGCTACTTGGATTGAAACTGAGGAGCACTAACTACAAGGAAACAAATCCAGTTCCTCGGTCACACTGGCCACATCCCCAGGGCCCGGTGGCCCGATAGTGGCTGCCATGTTGGACAGCGCGGGACAGACCGTTTCCACCCTCCCAGGAAGTTTTGCACGGAACAGCTCCAGGGGAAAACAGGTTCGCTAACCCACAGGTTCTTCTATGAAAGCACTCGTCGCTTCATGCTTTGGTTGTTGAGTCTTTGTCTCTGTGAACTGTGAGTTTTCTGAAGTGCCACCCCCAGTCAGTAACGGCATGCGAAATGGGTGACTGGATGATCAGAAAACTTAAAAAAACCAAAACCTTTTAATTTTCTGGAGGCCCCTGACCCAGGAGGAAGGAGCTTCTGATGTCCTGGCTCCCAGGAGTCGGTCCTGACTGGCGTTGCCTTGTTTCACCTCCTCGTTTTGACTGGTTTTGCCTCCTTTCTGAATCCACTCTAATCCTTCTTATTTCAGTTCCTGGCCTTCTTGAGTCTCTGACCTCTTTCCTCTTCTCAAGATGTGTGTCTTCCCGGATTGGCTGCTATCTCTTGCTCCTGGGGCTCTGTCCCTGGCTTCCCTCCCCTGCCCCCTCATTGTGCTCTTTTGTGGGATTACATTTGTTTCCAGCCCTTCTGGGTCCCTAACCTGTTCAGGCAAGCCCAGCTCTAGACCGTGTGGCCAAGGATTCTTGGCCTCCAAGGACGGGTGCTAAACAACATGGCTTCTGGGAAAATACCTCAGGCCAGATAAGTCACCGAGTAGAAGATCTCTCTGTATCTGCAGTGCCTTTGGCGGCTTCTGGCACACCAACCTCGCAAACATTGGTTGAAAGAATGAACGAGCCATTTATGTTACCAAGAGATACAACCCGGGGAAGGAATGAGGTGCGCAGGAGAAGGGGGCTGGGGAAGGAGAAGAGCCAATATGGAGAAGACATTTTGCTGCAGGTTCTGACTGTTCAGTCCACGGGGCACACCTCCTAGAAGGTATACACTGGCTCAGAATGGGGAAAGGAGGAGGAATTTGTCCCCAGGCTCCACTGGGTCAAAGGCTCGCCCCCCGCACCTCCGGGTTGTGCCTTCCAAAGCACGGGCACCTCGTGGGTCCTGCCGTGGCGTCACCCCAGGGAGACTGGATGGGAGACGAGAGGCGCTGGTGCGAAGCTGCTGGGAGCCCATGCGGACCTTGACACGACAGGGGGAGGCGCACGGGCTCGGAAGTGGAGCCTGACAGACGGCCGGCACACTGGGTATAAGGGAATCTTTCAAATCACCTAGCCATCCCGGGAGGGACTCGGACACCAGATGAGGACAACAGGGGAAGACTTACAGCGTGGGGTGGGTGTTCTCACGCTCGATGCCCGCCGAGGTTCTAGGAAGGGGGGAGGCAGCGGAAAGAGCGGACCGGTTGGCAGCACGGAGGTGCCCTGGACAGTCCGGTGGGGCGGTGGCTCCCGAGGATGAATGCGACGCAGGGAGAGCGAGTGCGGGGGTGTCGGCCAGGAGTGCGGGCCCAGAAAGGCGGGAGAAAACCTGCCCGCTCGACGGTTTCGTCTGAAAACTGAAATCCGAAAGATTCCCCACGTGTCCTCCCCCGTCCTAACCCTCAGGCTATAGCGAAAGGACCCTGGCCCTCCTTCCGCAGTTTCATCTTGAATAAGAGTTCCTCGATCATTATAAAAACTATTAAGGGCCCAGATACTGGTCTTGGTATTAAGGTACGATACACTTGACTTGTCCCCAGACTTGCCTCGGAGCCCAAGCACTGATTCCTTTGTTTTCTTTTGTTGTCTCTCTAAGTAGACAGTGGGGATCGCTCTGGTTTGCTCTATGCCTAGTCCACAGGGGGCAGAGGTCTTTTGAAGAACAAATGCTATTCTGGTGATTTGCTGTCTCCGTCCTCATCTTCTTAATCAAGATATTTTCAGCAAGTTTTGGTTTCTTCTCTAAGAATCATAGACTTGAGGGGCGCCTGGGTGGCTCAGCCAGTTAAGCATCTGACTTCGGCTCAGGTCATGAGTTCGAACTCTGCATGAGTTTGCAGTTCGTGAGTTCGAGCCCCGTGTCAGGCTCTGTGCTGACAGCTCAGAGCCTGGAGCCTACTCCAGATTCTGTGTCTCCCTCTCTCTCTGCCCCTTCCCTGGTTGTGTTCTCTCTCTCAAAATTAAATAAAAAAACGAATGAATCATAGACTCGAGAAGGAAAGACACTTCAAGAAATTATTTCAACACCTTCTTTCTAGGCAGAAAGGGATTCCTAGGCAAGCCGGCGTGTTCACCCCTCTTCTGCGCGCTCTGAAATCCTCCCGGCTGCCCCTCGGGTTTCAGCCGCAGCCGCGAGGCTCCTGTTCCCCTGCGGGCTGTGAGCAGCTCCGCACAGGTGCACCTAGACTCGGCCTCACCTTGTCTCTCAAAAGGATCCCTCGCTTCCTGCCCTGGGCGTCTCTAATCTCTGGTTCGGTCGTCCCAGGAATCCACTCACACACGCACAACCTAGCAGTTCCGGGGAGACAGTGCTGTGGGGTCACTCTTCCCCAACAGGAATTTAGAGCCAGCGAAGAGATAAAATGCACCCCCATTTCACCCCGGGGCAGACAGTTCTGAGATGCACTTCATAAACACCCTCAAGGGATCCAAGGGGGATCCAACAGCCAATGCAACTGTACATTCTTCTTCTTCTGTTGACTTTTCTCCTTTTCCATTTCACTCTCCCGGGCTGCCTTTCTGCTCCCTGAGATGACATCTCCAAACAAACCGTCTCTGCACAAGTTTTGGTCTCTGGCTCGGCCTTTGGGGGATTCTAAGGCCTTTAAGACACCTGGGTGGCAGTCTTAGATTGGATTTGCAAAGTCTCACACCCTGGATTCGTGCTCTAGGAGTATGACACCCACGACTGGCCGCTTGGTGTGCCCATCACCCTTCCACAGGGACGCCTCAACTGCAATGACTTGTGTCTTCTTCCCAAAGCCAAGAGGGGACACAGGAACAGCTCTACCCTCAGCACCTGCGTCCCCAGCCTCGTTCCGGTTTCCTTATTATCCTCTTTGTACGATGAGGGAACGGGACAGAGAGGCCAGATAATTCACAGTGAGAATTCGCATTAGGTTTTGAACCTAGTCCTGTGGGTTCAAAGCCCGTAATCATTCTACAGCACGCTGAGAGGAGACGAGTCCTTATTACCACATGTCTTGAGCACCTCTGTCCTCCACAGTCATTCCCTGAAGATCTAGAGGACAAGACACGTGTGTCTAGATGCACGTTGTTGCTCTTTCTCTGGATCGTTTCTTCTGGGAATGTTGTCTTTGGGTCTCCACCACCTCAGGGAGCCCAAGATGGCCGATCAGCCATACTGACATTCAGGGTGTGAAAAGTCTTTCTGCTTCACTATCTGGAATCCACCCCCCCTTCTTCTTCCCCTTGGGTCACATTCTTTCACCTCCTGGCTCAGCTTCTTATCCTCCTTTGCCTCATTGGAAACACAAGTGCAGACTCGCTCGGTGCATGAGTCACAGCTGTGGAGAGGAATTTCTCAGGCAGCTCCAACTTGCACCTCAAGCTTGGCTACCAGACTGACTTGAGGGCGCACACTGGAAGGAAGGTGAACACAACCCAGCCCGTGGAGACCACAGAAACAGCTCTCATCTTCCCAGGAGCTAAGTTAGAGCAAGCACCTCTTCTCTCTGGCCCCCTCAGGAACCACGCTGATGCCGTGTATCCGCAAACCCCAAATTTCTTCTCAGACCCTAGACGCCGGGAGGAATACCCAAATCACATTATTTTATGTTTGCTTCATTTCACTCTGTTCATTCAACTCCTTCACAAAAGAGAACCTCATCACATTCTTTGCTTTGTTGTTGGTGGTGTTGGAATGAGAACGGATGCCCTTTCTCCCCGGGTGTGGGGATGAGAGAAGAGCACTAAATCGAAAGAGAAGCTCTCTGAGCGTGCGCGATGCAAGAGCCTGGCCTCTTCCCGAACAGGCGCGAAGTGGCAGAGGAGCCACCGCAGTTCATTGCCCTGACTCCGAGCCTCCCCCTCAAGGCAGCGCCGACACGGGGTGGCTCCTGCCCGGTGCCCGCTTCCTGCCAGCACCATCTGCCAGGTGCCGGCGTTTCTCAGCCATGAGCTGCGCCGTCCAGTCACCTCAAATCGTGGGGTGTTTCTCCGAAGTCCTACCCCTGCCATGAGTACAACTGTCACCCAGAAGCCACTCAGGAAACGAGAAGTCATTCATCTCCAGGAATGACCCAACTCCACGGAGCTCGGCTCACAGGCTTATGGGATGACTTGATCAGAAAAGCTCATTTGCATGTTGGGTGGGTGCCACCAGAGAGGAGCACATGTTCCACAGCTGAACGTGACCTGGGCCAGACCTCCTATCAGCCTAGCAGCTTGAAGTTCACATCCTGAACTTTCTTTACCTGACAACACCATGGAGGCGTATGCGGTCTCTCCATATTGCATTGCCTGCTGTTTCTCGAACGTATGGTAATATTACTACTACATTTAATGCTACGTATATGAAAATATAATGGCTTAGCGTCTTTTCTGTGTAAAGCTCTCTTTTCATGTAACTAGGAAGACATCTTTAATGCCGCATCATTTCATTTCTAATTATGCTTATATCCTGTGCAAATTGAGTCACGCGGTACTTTTTGGTTTAATTGTAAAAGGTAGCACATGGAGCGCCTGGGTGGCTCAGTTGGTTAAGCATCTGAGTCTTGATCTTGGCTCAGGTCATGATCTCACGGTTGTGAGATCGTGCCCTGCATCAGGTTCTGCCCTGAGCATGGAGCCTGCTTGGGATTCTCTCCTTCCCTCTCCCTCCGCCCCTCTCCCCAGCTCACTCATGAGTGCTCTCTCTAAATAAATTAATTAAAAAAATAAAAAGATAACACACACCTGGGACTCTTGGGAAAAACACAAGGACCTTAAGGTCTTTAGGTGTTACTGGAATCAGAATGATTCTGGGGCGCCTGGGTGGCTCAGTCCATTGAGCATCTGACTTCAGTTTAGGTCATGATCTTGCAGTTTGTGGGTTCTGGCCCCACGTTGGGCTCTGTGCTGACAGCTCGGAGCCTGGAGCCTGCTTCAGATTCTGTGTCTCCCCTTCTCTCTGCCCCTCTCCTGCTCATGCTCTGTCTCTTTCTCTCTCTCAGGAACAAATAAACATTAAAAATAAAAAAAAAGAATCAGGATGATTCTTCTACCTTTACTTCAAATGATCACTCCAAAAATGGCCCAAAGGCTGTAATAAACTGATATTTCAGAGACATATTCATGCTTCATATTGAGTGATACAACACTTAACTGTAACTGGCAACATTTATTTATACAGTAGCTACCTTTTTAAAAATATTTTTTAATGTTTATTTATTCTTGAGAAAGAGAGAGAATGAGCAGGGGAAGGGAAGAGAGAGAGGGAGACATAGAATCCAAAGCGAGCTCCAGGCTCTGAGCTGTCAGCACAGAGTCCGACGTAGAGCTTGAACTCACAAACTATGAAATCAAGGCCTGAGTCAAAGATGAACGCTTAACCAACTGAGCCCCCCAGGCGCCCCTTTAGTAGCTACCGTTTTAGCATCCTAATGGCAACCCATCTTGTCTTATGGTCTTCTCCAGAGTTAGGACCAAAACCAAAGTCTCTAGCTCTGTTCCTGTAACAATACATATAACTTTCTTTCTCTGGGTTGTCTTCTCTTAATCAGAAATCGGAGTCTGTTTCAGTCTGATTAATTAGACCAAACGCTCACTTGCTTTCTAGGTTTCTAATGCTACGGGTTTCTAGGGGAAGAAAACTGCTTCTCAATCTCCAGGCGAGGTGTAATGAAAAAGGCAATGAACTCAAACCCCTCCTCTTCCCTCCAACAGCAGATGAACAATAAGGGTCTCCCACCAGACGCGTCATGAACGGTGACCTTACATTTGCTCAAGAGGAGCCAAGACACCTGGGCTCGAAGACCCCTCAGATGGTCCTAGGAGCAACGGTGGCACCTGTGTCACCTCTAGCAGCCGAGGATTCGTCCCAGTCTCACCTTCTGAAACATGTTCAGGGCTGGATGTGCAGCAGCCAAGGCTCCCCAAGGGCCTCAGGAGCACAGCTGCATCTAGATGGTAAACCTACCGTGTGACGGTACCCATGGCACCTCCAACTGTCTCTTCCTTTGTCATCTCTAGATCGCTGTCCCTTTGCACAGTTCTCCTGGATCCAGCAGTAAACCCTGGAGCTTTGAGATATAGCCTAGGGGAACATCCCTGCCTCTGGTGGAAGGTCCCCCCCCGCCCCGCGCCCTCACTCTTGCTTCAGCGGTGATGGCAGGTCGCCTTCTAGAAGGCTCTTGAAGACCTTCTGTGAGACATAGGTGATTTCACAGCACAGCTTTGTCGAGACCTATCCCGTTTTGACCCAGTTTAGCAAGTGGGGGAGTCCCTCTAACTCTCCCTATCACCTCCTAGAAAACAGTTTCACACTAGGTCTCTGTTTTACACTTTCCAAATTACACAGCAGAATCCAGCCTCCTTCTGGAAACCCCTCTTGTCCCAAATGCTCATGTTATCAACTGCTCCTTCCCTGGAATAATGGTCAACATTTGCTGGGCATTACGATGTGCAAGGCCCTGTCTATGCTAAGAAATCTGCACCTGTGAGCTTATTTGGCTTTGGGTCCTGAGAATCTCATGGCTTCCGAAGAGAATATTAAATGCAAATTATAACTATTGGTCACATTTGTCCATATAAAACTATTCTACTCTATAAAGTACTATATGGTTTCACTACGAATACTCTAAATTTAACCAAATTTTAATAAATGTCACCACAAAACATCTTTTATTTAATTAAAAAATGTATATTTTTGAGAGAGAGAGAGAGAGACAGAGACAGAGTGCAAGCGGGGGAGGGGCAGAGATAAGAGGGAGACACGGAACCTGAAGCAGGCTCCAGGCTCTGAGCTGTCAGCACGGAGCCCGACGCGGGGCTTGAACTCACGAACTGCGAGATCATAACCCGAGCTGAAGTCGGATGCCCAACCGACTGAGCCACCCAGGCGCCCCAACAAAACCTACATCTTAAGGGGAAACATTTTCATTTCTTGATGCTTTATCATTTGCAGAGGCACCATTTACATAAGGTGTAGTGTATTTGGGGTCTTTACAGGAGACAGAAAGATAACTACATGTACATAAAATCTCAGACACCATAAGAAAAAAGCTCATCAAAGGAGAATACCAATTCCAATCCAGTGGCCTTCTGTCTACAAACTGTTAATTCGAAGCTTGAGGGGAAGATAGGAAAGAACCCATTTACTCGCCCCGAGATGAAGCTCATTTCTTCCATGGTATAACATTATTTTCCCTAGGGCAATTATTATATTCACACACAGAATCTACTTGAGAAAAAATATTACCCGTTTAGCCAGAAGTCTGTACAGATAATTAAATTCCTGCTTCTCGCCCACAACTGCCCCCAGTCTCATGGAATAAATTAGTGCACGTCAGAGTTTTTTTTTTTAATTAAAACATGTATTTGGCTATGTTCACATTAATATCTTGAATAAGTAAAATTAATTCACGCTGCATTTCTTCCATTTTTAAATTAGGAATTATTTTCTGTTTATTCCTACTATTAAAATGTTAACACAGCACCCTTGCCATAAAAAAAAAATAAGTGTACAATACTGTCTTTCAAAAAGTGCTTTCAGAGGAACCTGGGTAGCTTAGTCAGTTGAATGACAGACTTTTGATTTAGGCTCAGGTTGCAGTCTCAGGGTCGTGGGATCCAGCCCTGCCTCGGGCTCTGTCCTGAGCCACGGAGCCCGCTTGAGATTCTCTCCCTCTCTTTGCCCCTCTCCCTCACTCTCTCTCTCTCTAAAAAAAAAAAAAAAAAAAAAAAAAATGCTTTTACTTGAATAAAAAAGAAGCGTATTAGACTTTGTAGAAGCGCCACGAGTGGAATTTAAAACGGTACCAGAAATAAATGCCAGCAGAAAGCAGTGGGTTTTGTGAGTGGGGACGCTGGGGATGGACTGGCCCGTTTACGCGTGTGCAGCGCCCTGAGAGGCCCACGCGGAAACCCGTTAGTAAGCGAGGGTGAGAATCTGAAAGTCGGGCTTGATTCAGCAGCAATCACACGGAGATGGCTCGCCTGGCGTTGGTGGGCAAAACGCAACAGCCCGGGCCACACTCCATGTTCCTGAAACTGACCGAAAGATACGGTTGTCTGGGGTTGATGGTGGAACATGATTCCCTGGTTATTTATTTATTTTTAATTGTTTCTAATGTTTATTTATTTTTGAGAGAGACAGAGCGTGAGCAGGGAAGGGGCAGAGAGAGAGGGAGGGAGGGAGACACAGAATGAGCTGTCAGCACGGAGCCTGATGCGGGGCTCGAACTCACGGACCGTGAGACCATGACCTGGGTGGAAGTCGGATGCTTAATCAACGGAGCCTCCCAGGTGCCCCCACGGTTCCCTGGTCATTGGGGAGTTCTTCATCTTTAAACTCAATGAGCACATTACCTGTACGGCTGTCCTGTGAGTGCTCTGCGTAAATCTAGCCAAAATGGTAGGGGGGAAGCTCGCCGATGGCGGCTGGTGAAGACATCTGGGATCCAGCTCAGAAGGACTCATTCAGTGCCTGTAACGGTCTAGAGGCATCTTCCTTTACTGCGCGTCTTAAGTACATACAGCACTTTGTGTCAGGCATCGCTCCTGCTCTACAAGTATGAATTTACTTTAGTCCTTATAACGGCCTGATGAAGTATGGGTATTATCCGCACTTCACGGATGAGGAAACTAAGGCACACAGTAAAAGCAATTTGCCTCACGTCATGCAACTGGTGAAGGGGTAAACCAGGACTGGAGCTCAGGTAGGAGGGGAGGGACTGGGGTGAGGGCAAATGAGGGTGCAAACTTGAAGGGGCGCTGACACTCCATCATCCGGATATGCATAAGACCTTCATGCGGTATTTCAGAAGACAAGCTAAGGCACAACAAATACCAGAACTTCAAAGAAAGGTAACGGGCGCCTGGGTGGCTTAAGTTAAGCGTCTGACTCATGATTTCAGTGCGGGTCATGATCTCGCCGTTTGTGAGTTCAAGGCCCACATCGGGGCTGTCGGGGTGGAGCGTGCTTGGGATTCTCTCTCTCTCCCTCTCTCTCTCTCTGCCCTTCCCTGGCTCACTCTCTCTGTCTCTCTCTCAAAATAAATAAATAAACTTAAAAAAAAAAAAAAGAACTTCAAATAAAGATAAGGTCGGTAGTACTGATTTTCTCCCACAGGGCGCGGCATGGTTTTGCTCTGGAGTCTGAAACAGACCACGGTGCACCACCCCCTTCTGAAACATTTCTTTTTTCTTCACAGCTCTGATTGGAGATTGGAACTGTACCAACGCCGTGTGCTCACTTGTCCCCTGCCCTTTAAAGCGATCTAAATATCATCTCACAGACAATAAACTGTGAGAGCTGGGGCTGGTCTGTCTTGGGTCACTGTTTTATCCCCGACGGGCTGAAGGAAGGGTCTCACTGGGGCGGTCGGCGTGTGTGACGGGGAGGCTGTCTGGATGTCATATGAAGGGAGGGACACACCTCCTACAGCTGACACACTCCAATGTGATACGATTACGTACCTGACAGGGAGAACCCATTGAAACCATAGTGAATATAAAGGTAAAAAAAAAAAAAAAAATTGGGGTGAAAATGAAAATAAATTAGGCTGAGAGCAAATGAGATTTTTTATGAAAGTTGAAAATCTGACCCAGATGCTATTGCATCCTAATAGCTGCAGAATCCAGCCTTTAGGATCCTGTATATATAGGATCGTACAGGCTCACTATACCCGCTGTGGGAGTAGGAAGGAATACAGGAATGTTTGCCGCCATATAAGAGGTTTTGAGCACGCTGGAAATCTCAGCAAGGTTTCCTGACATACCACCTTCTGCTTACTGTGCTCTCTGCTTCCAGTCTGCACAAGCCCTGCTTCTTTACCTGGTGTTCGTTAGAGTTCACAATGTTTCAGCAGAGAGAGCCTCCCTTCTCTTAGCCACCTAAGCTGAGCTGGGAAAATGCTAGTCTTTTCTATTTTGGGGGTCTTCGCTATTCCTATTTTGCAAGGATCCTAGTTGGTCGGTTACCCGAGGGATTGTTGCAGGGGAAAAGACAGCAAGATTGAAAACAGCACAGGTTCGAGACTCAAAAATAATGCAAGAGGAAAACCAATAACTTTCTTTCCGGTATGTCCTGGGTTCTGAGGTCAGAACTGCCCCTGGGGCCTGCCCTAAGCCAGCTGGTGAGGGTCCTGCATGGTCCCTTAGTCAGAAAACACCAGGCACCCTCTTTGCAAGGGTCTCTTCACACCGAGGGTGGCAACTTAATAATTCACAGGGAGACAACAGGTTACGCATCAGGCTTTCACCATGAAATTTTAAATGCAAAACTCCTGGGGCACCTGGTTAACTCAGTCGGTTGAGCGTCCGACTTCGGCTCAGGTCATGATCTCTTAGTTTGAGGGTTCGAGCCCTGTCTCCAGCTCTGTGCTGACAGCTCGGAGCCTGGAGGCTGCTTGGGATTCTTTGTCTCCCTCTCTCTCTGCCCCTCCCCCGCTCATACTCTGTCTCTCTCGAGCGCGATCAAAAATGAATAAACGTTGAAAAAATGTCTTAAAGAAAGACAATATGAGCATCTCTGAACACACGAGTAATAACTGTACTAATTCAAGCCCAGGCAGTTGTCCACACCCATGTTCTTAGCACCGCTATTCACGAGAGCCAAAACAGTGGAAGAAATGCATGTGTCCATCAATGGATGAATGGATGAACGATTTGGGCCTATATACATACAATGGAAAGTTATTTGGTCTTAAATGGAAGGAAATCCTAACAGATGCTACAACGTGGATGAATCCTGAGGACGTCAGGCTTAGTGGAGGAATCAGTCACCAAAGGACCAAAGCTGTGTGATTCTGCTTATAATAAGCAGGTAAAGCAGCTAAATTCTTAGAGACGGAACATAGAATGGTAGTTGCCAGGGGCTGGGGGAGTGAGGAACAGGGCGTTAGTGTTTAAGGGGTGCAGAATTTTGGTTGGGGAAGAGGTAGACGTTCTGGTGATGGATGGCGGTGATGTTTGCACGACACTGTGAAGGTACTTAATGCCACTTAAAAACGGTTAAAACGGCAAATTTTGTTATGTATATTTTACCACAATAAAAAAAATCAAGCACTTTTCCAGTAAGGATTTTGAAAAATTACTCTTTCTGAATGTAACATAAAGCATATAGCTAAAAAAAAAAAAAAAAGATGAAAATCTACAGACTTTAACAGGCAGGTCCGCTCAAAAAAGAGTTTCTGTCGGGACATGATGGATAACATGCATTTGAGACACCCTCCTGCACAATGCCCTCCGCTCATCTTCCATTTAAGAAAGTGTATTAGAACCTAAGGGGCACCTGTGTGGCTCAGTCCATTGAGCATCCGACTTCGGCTCAGGTCATGATCTCACGGTTCGTGAGTTTGAGCCCTACATTGGGCTCTCTGCTGTCAGCTCAGAGCCCACTTTGGATCCTCTGTCCCACCCCTTGCCTCTTCCCTGCTCACACTCTCTGTCTTAAAAATGAATATACATTTTTTAAAAAGTATATTAGAACCTAAGAAATTGAGAGGGAGATTATCACAAGGCAATCTGAAATAATCACTCCTATATCGGTTAATTAAATAACTTACAAACCGTGGCACCCCGTGATGGGTAAAACTTGCGGCGAGCCACCTCGCAACGGACCCTGGCACACCAGCAAGCTGAAAACTGCCGGGCTCAGGTCGCGTCAGGCACAGATAGGCTCGCAAGCAAAATTTAGCACAGATAAACATAAATCACTTTAGCGTGTTCAGACAGGAGCTGAACGAGGGAAGTGATTGATCTTATCCCCTCAAGTAAGAATTATGGCAAAGAAAGAGAGGAAGCTAAAAATGTCTTGGTGCTAATTTTAACCGTATGTCATGGAAATCTCATGTCCTGCTCTAAATCTATCATTCTGAGCTTATCAATCACCTTGGCTCAGAGTCACAGAACTGGACCTAAAATTATCCAAGAAGGCATTGATGCCATCCTGTGAATATTTTCTGAAGAGTGAAGTTCACCGCCATTTTTAAAATACTATAATAGCCTTTGAGAACATCCAACAGGAATGCAGAGGGAGAGGCTGGGTAGAATCCCTTTAGTCGCGGTCCGTTTCCTGTGAGATATGAGATTCACATTATCTCAACACCTACCGTGGGTGGGGGAGCTGCTATTTGTTGAACAAATACATCTACCCTATACATCTTCAAGTAGGGGTTAATCCAAGTTCATTGAGCTAAAAGTTCTGAAAAAAATGCAAGTTTTGGTGACATATCTGACCCATGTATACACTTTGTCCCACTAAGTGTGACGATATATGTTTTACTGCAGAATTACTAATGCTTTTGGGGTGCCTGGGGGGCTCGGTCGGCTGAGCATTCCCGCTTCAGCTCAGGTCACGATCTCGCGGTTCCTGAGTTCGAGCCCCACATCGGGCTCTCTGCTGTCAGCCTGTCAGTGCTGAGCCCGCTTCAGATCCTCTGTCCGCCTCTCTCTCTGCCCCTCCCCACTTACTTGCTTTCTCTCAAAATCAAAATAAAACATTAAACAGTTATTAGAAAAATAAATAACTACTAATGCTAATAAATAAATACCAATGTTTGATTACTGGATGCTGCCTTAGCCCCCGCCGGATCTGTTAATAGAAATGGGCACATGCATTGCATTATCGTTCTAAAATAAAAATTCTAAAAAGGTCCCGAATTCTAAAACTCATCTGGCCCCAAGATTCCAGAAAATGAATCATGGATTTGTAGTCCCATGTTACAGATGAAGAAACCGAGGTTCAGAGAATGGCAATATCTCGACCAGGTCATATAGCAAGTGAGAGGCAGGGGCACTTAAAAGGGCTGTCTGCTTATGATGCCTGGACACTTTGCATTATCCCAGACAACAGGGAAATAACGTGACTAGGAATACAAGGTGAGAGACTGGATATTTGGCGTTACTCTGGACGGGCTCCCCGGCATAAATGAGCAGTGTGCCTAAAAAATTGGACAGACCCTGGTTACTTGAGCGTGACAGTGTTAGGATCTTCCTTGAACTTAAGCGTAGGTTTTTAATCGCTTTTATGGTTTTTTTTTTTCATTTCCCATTTTTGTGAAAAAAAAATACGAAAATTGTCCACACTCACAAATCGAGTAGAACCCTGGCTTCTGTTTTGCAATTGCTGTGGTGTGTTCCAGACGCTTTTATACACTTATCTTTTTAAAATGTAAATATATATGCGTTTTATATGTAAACATATAAAAAACATTGGATTTTTCCTGTCTGCAAATTTGGGGGTGGGGGAGACTTCTGTCCTCCCCCACGGGGAGATTTAACCACTACCATTCTATGCCACCTATAGGGGATGGTTTTCTATATAATTTAGTGGCAGGATCGCTGGGCAGAGAGAGTTTTAAAGTGGGTTATCCGAGCACCAACGTGGAATGGAACGCAGGTAGCTCGTATTTTTCGCGGCAAGCTCAGTGAGCTTCGGCAGCGTGAATGCCAACATTCACGGTGAAAAACAAAACTCTTCGGTCTCTCCAGGTACTTCCGATGTTCGAACAGCTTAAAAGTAAATAGAATAGTAATAAAAAGAGCGGAACGAAAAGACAGCCGTGGAACCCTCTGGGTGAAGAGCTGGCCTCTCAACTTGGGTGGATTCAGCATTCTCTCTCCTTTGGTGGCTTGCATTACAATTATTCCTCCCGTTTGGCTAATCAGCCTTGAAGCTCCCACGATTCTGGCTCCTTTCACCGGGAAGGCCGATCTGCGAAAGGCAGGAGGAGGCCGCAGCTTCGCGTAGGAGAAATAAATGAGACATTTAGTAGGTGGTGTAAAAATCTTTTTTTTTTTTTTTTTTTTTTGCCATGGAGAATTAGTGGGATGCGCAGGGCTCCTGGCGTATCCAGCACGGTGTCAGTCCATCCTATTTAGCTGAGCTACGACATCCTTTTACAAAGAAGTATTGAAATCACAAGAAGATTAAGAGTTGAAATGGAGCCCTCCCACCGAACAATAACGAACGCACGCAGCTCTGTCTCTCGCTGTTTTTCACTGAACTGTCTCAGAAATCACGAGGCTGACCTAGAACTGCTATGTGTAGTCCCTTTGGCGCTCCCGGAAATAGTCTGACCCCTGTCCATTCTTAACGAGACTGATGGGAAGAACAAAGCCGTATTTTACATAATGAAATAAGGGGTCTGGCAATACAGCTAGCAGCTGTTATAAAGAAGACACAAATGCCACCTTAATGTGACTTCTTCAATATTTAATAAGCTGCATCTCAGTCTGGTGTGTAGGCTCACCAAAACCAGGTCAGAAAGAGATAACGAAAATAATAAATTAACTTCTGCATGACGACAGGGAAGGTAGACAGGAAAGCAATGGGCCTATTATGCTAAAAGCCTTGAAAATGGAGGAGGCATTAAATATATTTAAAAATTAAATGATGACAAACCTGTCCTTCTAAAATCCCAACAGTCTTGCACAATGGGTCTCTTGTCAAAGGAAGTAAGTGATTTGCTGCCTCCTCTTTGGTATGACACAATAAATACAGTAATTACTTCATGGGACAACTTCAATTATTTTCGATAAATTGCTTCGAATGGTTGCATATGTTTCCACTTTAAAATATGTGAAAAACCATAAAAAACATAAATCTACTTTTTCCCCTTTAATCTCATGAAATGAACAAAATTAAAGAAACCGTTCCTTCCTTTCTTCAATGATACGCTCGCTTATACAAAGAGTACCAACCCAACTTCACGTCTTAGAAGTGCTTTTTTCAAATTTTAATATATATATATGTTTATCCTCTACATGGCGGGCCATAAGAAAAAGGAATGACGAGCGTTCTCAAGGAGCTGCGAGTATATGAGGGGAGCTAAGACAGGAAACTGTCCCACGAGGTACAAGTGTAACACAAGGAATAAGGACGTGTCGCGTGGAAATGGTGTGGCCAGCATGGGAGTTCTGACGAAGGCGGTATTTGAGGATTACAGATGGAAAAGCTTTCATGAGGTAGGAAGGATATGAATTGGATATTGGCAAGGATTTGAAAGGATGCTGGGGGTGTCTGCTGGCCACCCCGGGGGGCTGAGGAAGGGGTTATAATCCGCCCACCAGAAAATGCAGGTAACAGAGCCCCAGTGGCAGCTGGGAGGAGGCGGGGGTGCATCTCCAGGGAACTCAGGAGCCATCGGGGTGACCCGGCTGCCCAGCTTGGGGGCTACTCTACCCACACTTGCAGCCTGAAGCCAGGGAAGGGGCTGACCTTCGGCTTTGAATAAAGCTGGCAGTTTTGATGAATAAACTAAACACAGCATAGTAATGACAGAACGGAGAGGATTTTGGGGATTTAAGTGTCTGGAAGACTTCTGATTAAACACAAGCGAGTGGCTAAATCTGGAGATTAATTTTTTTTAAAGTTTATTTATTTATTTTTGAGAGAGACAGAGACAGCATGAGTGGGGAGGGGCAGAGAGAGAGAGAGTGGGAGGGGAGAGAGAGAATCCCAAGCGGGCTCTGCGCTGGCAGCACAGAGGCCTATGCGAGGCTTGAACCCACAAAGCCGTGAGATCATGACCAAGGGGCGGATGCGAATGAGCCACCCAGGCACCCCTAAATCTGGAGATTTCTTGCAGGAGAGCAGGCCCCACGGCGTGGAGGTGCGGGGCCAACCACAGGAGACACAAGAGCCGTCACAGCACTGTAATGGTGTCTCTTAGACATCACGGTCACATGACTGTGGACATGTCTTAATTAACTAGCAGCCGTGCATGATAATTTATGGAGTAGTGTTCTAAATACACCTAGCTCTTTATAAAGAGCTGGATACCTATACAAACTATAAAAAGGTAGTGCACGAAGAGCAAAAGATGTCACTATGCTGTTTCCCATGAAATGACTAAAATTGTGACTGTTAGCAGAGAAAGTGAGCAGGGAATCCCTCCTGCCGTGAAAAACAGGCTCATGCCCGTTGTGTGTAAATATACAACGTTATGTTCCTGTCGCATTGGTGCCTTACTAGTGCCTGGGATGAACTGCTCAATACATTTTTGTGTCATTTTTAAAAAATGTTTATTTATTTTGAAGGAGAGAGAGACAGAGCATGAGCAGGGGAAGGGCAGAGAGAAAGGGAAACACAGAATCCAAAGCAGGCTCTGGGCTCTTAGCAGAGCCCGACACGGGGCTCAAACCCACGAACTGTGAGATCACAACCTGAACCGAAATCGAGTGCTTAACCGACTGAGCCACCCAGGGACCCCCTTTCATTGGTGTTTAACAAAAGAAATATTTTCATATACATTTTTTCCCCTGGAGACATGATTATATTTGATATATAGATATACAGACATATACATAATGTATATTTTACATACGTTGTATTTTACATATAGATACTTGGACAGTAGCATTCACCTCCCTGTTTTTATTAGGAATTTCTGTTTAGCTGGAACTTGTTAAGAAAGCTCACATGGGGACTTGGTACTACGAAAGACATTTAATACCCCTCAAAATGTCCATATAAAATCAACTGTATTTTCTACCAAGTTAGACATGGACATTTTTATGTATTCAATGTTTTGCCGTTCGTTGGCACCTGGCCAAGGCAACACATTTATAGAAGAGACTGGTATTGCTCCTCCTGGCAAGGGCTCCCTCGGCCATGTTTGAAGACCCTTCTCTCATGGGTTCAAGGCAGCAGGGAGAAGGAGAAAAAGAAAGAAGGAGAGAATATTGACCGTTCAAAACACATTTCTGCTTTGTAACTACACGTGATTTCAATGTAGGAACAACTAGTCCTCACCAGCAAAAGAGTGACCTTCCTATGCAAATCGGTTTGAAATACAGTGGTTCTTAAACCCTCCTGCTCATGAGAGCTTCCTGAGGTGGTTTGAAGATATGCGCCCCTCCACCCTGCCCCGGGACACACGGCTTACTGACATCCTTTGCAGCCTCCACCTCTCTTCCTCCATGCCTCCTGCATGTCTCTCATTCCCAAAGTTCTGTCGCCCTTCTTAAGCTCTCCTGTCCTAGGGTTCCACTGCACCCTCTTCCCTTCTCATACGACAACAGTGCAGTTTCGAACTACTTTCATGTGCTCGAACGCCAAGCTGCAACCTATAGGCACTCCTCCTGCCGTTCTTTCTCCTTCTCCCCACCTTAAGAAGCCATCAAGTCCAGTGAATCTCTCTCCCACCTCCAGCATCAGTATCTTCCCATCCTCTTTCCACACGGCTTCCGATGCTTTGTTGCAAAATCTCGATCACGTGACCCCCCCGCTCTAGTCCCCGGGGGTCCCACGGTAATGTTCAGACTCTCCACTAAGCACGTCTGGTCCCTTATGACTTGACATTTGCTCACTTCCAATGCGACCCCCTCCTGCACACACTCACGGGTCTCGCCATTCCAGCCACCTGCCGAGTCAGGTCCTCACGCCTACCTACGCACTGTTTCCCCAGCCCGGCTCACACTCTGGCCCTTGTTAGTCCTCCCCGGAAGCCCTTGGAGACTCCTCGCTGAGTCAGATGTTCTTCCTCTGTGCTCAACTCATGGTTCACACTGAACGGCAACCGCTAGCTTACTTGCCTGTCCCCGGGATAAGATTTTCACTCGCACAGACATCTACTGGGAGCCCTCCATACATCACTACTCTTGTTTACAAGTCTGTCTCCGCCGGGAGCCTCACTGGGGAGGGCAGGGAACAGTTCCCGTTCTGCTTTGTGTCTCTGGCAGTTAGCGTGGCGCCTGGCACGTAATTAGCACTCAACTGAATGAGTGGTTGACTAATGGCTTGCTCAGTCTACGCACTGAGTGACTAAAGCAGCGCTGTGAGCAATGGGCTAGAGGAGACTGAGAGGAATAGATGCTTCTCTGCAGAGTTGGGAGCGCTGATACAATTGATGCTGGTGTTCAGTGACTTAGTAAATGAACTGGTTTGTCTAGCTGGACCATCTGAGCTTAAGTCCATCCGATGCTTTAGTCCTCTGTCTTCTCCCGGAGTCTCAGTCATTGGATACCTGATCACATCGTGTCTTCCACATGGCTACAGAAAAAGCCAACCTCCCGCCCTCTCCTCTTCACCCAAGGCCATTTCTTTAGAGCACGACACTCTACCACGAATCCTCCCAGGAACAGCTGTTGGCGTTTAATTGGAAAAACAATGTGCATTTGTTCACAAATGCTAGTACGGGCTCCAGCAGGGATTACTTATCAAGGAATATGTGATCGGTTTCAATCTGTTTCTAAAAAAAACTTTACAATGGGTTTCAAGGTGGATACTTGATCTGGTCAGTCCTTCTCCCAAAGAGATACAATAAAATTCCCAGCTTGCTCAGAGAAAACAATGGATTTCCCAAGGACGGTGACCCACTGGGAGCAGGGGAGGAATTTACTTTGTCATTAGATATCTTCTGAAATGCAGGTCCCAACTACCGATGGGGATTGTTTCGGTGAAACCTTACTGTCCTGATCTCTCCCAGACCAGGGCCCTGATTGCCTCATAGATTAACCCGTCTAAAGGCATTGGGAGCCAGGAGCAAAACTCCTTTGTGCACAGTGATCACGCACAAACTGTTGTCAGGAGTTACTGGCAAGACGAGAAGAGCAGAGAGATGGGCCTGCTACATGTGTGGGCCATCTCCAGAAGTCCCTTCGTCCTTCTCCTCGAATGTTCTCTTCCACACGGTCACCTAGGGAAGCTCACCCTCATCTAACCCCACCAGGGCGGCCCCCACTGGTGCCCCCCTCTCAGAGCTGGTCTCAGAACCATTAAAAGTCATGGATGTTCCACTCCTTTAGAACAGAGGTCAACAGACCTTTTACGCACAGAATCAGATAATACATATTTTAGGCTCTGCGGCCATATATTCTCTGTTGCAACAACACAACCGTGGCATCTTGTGTAAAAGCAGCCGCAAGCAGTGCTAAAGAAACGAGCATGGCTGGGCTCCAACAGACCTTCGTTTCTGGACACTGAAATCAGAATTTCATGTAATTTTCATGTGTCATGATAGTATTCTTCTTCTGATTTTTTTCTGACCACTTAAAAATGTAAAAACCATTTCTGGCTCACAGGCCACACAAACAGAGGGCCAGGTTTACAGCAGTTAGTCTATGGGGCACTGTTTTAGGACAGTGCTCGCCTGCCTTACCCACAGATGTAGTGTTGGTTGTAAAGGACACGGAACCATTTCAGAAATCAAATGAAAGAATGAATGAGAAAGACAGAAAGACATAAATAAAAAAGGAAAGAAAGAAAGAAAGAAAGAGGACAGAGAGAGAGAGAGTGAGAGAGGAAGGGAGGAAGGAAGGGGGGGAGAGAGAGAGAGAGGAAGGAAGGGAGGGAGAGAGAAAAAAGGAAGGAAGAGAGAGAGGGAGGAAAGAAAGAAAGAAAGAAAGAAAGAAAGAAAGAAAGAAAGAAACAGGAAAGAGAGAGAAAGAGAGAGAGGAAGGAAGGAGTTGAGAGAGAGGAAGGAAGGAAGGAAGGAGGGAGGGAGGGAGAGAGGGAAGGAAGGGAGAGAGAGAGGAAGAAGGAAGCAAGGAAGAGAGAGAGAGAGGGAAAGAAAGAAAGAAAAAAGAAAGAAATAGAGAAAGAAAGAAAGGAAAGAAAGAAGGAAAGAAAGAAAGAAGGAAGGAAAGAAAGAAGGAAAGAAGGAAAGAAAGAAAGAAAGAAAGAAAGAAAGAAAGAAAGAAAATTCAATGTCACTGGAGAAAATGATGACAGAGGTTCAGTAAGAGGATTGCCCTGAGCAGGATAATACTCACAGAGACAAATACACCACAATGGGAATAAAAGAAGGAAGGTAGGAAGGAGGAGTGGAAAGAGCAGAGAGAAGGGAGTAGAGGAGGAAAGAGGAGGAAAAAAGAGAGAAGGAAGAAAGAAGAGGAAGAGAAGCAGGAGGAGGAGAAAATGGAGGAGGAAGAAAAAAAGAAAGATTGAAGGCACAAGAGTATTTATTGAGTGACTGATCTGTAACAAACATTCTCCTAAGTATTCTGTGTGTCTTCTTTTCTTGGATCCCCTAAATCCCGTGAAGGAGGCATCACTCCTCCCATTTTATGAACACTTGGCTATAAAATGGCAGGACGATGCTTCGAAGCCAGGTCTATGTTCCTCCGTAGCCCTCACCTCCATTCCACTGTGGTGTCTACTAAGTCAGATATCTGTCATTTTTATTATTTTTCTGCACGTCTCATACGGTGACGTTCCAGTATATTGAGTACTTAAGTCTCAAGAAATCCTAAATAGGAAACTTTTGTAGCTGCATAAAAAAGGTTTGTTCATTCAAACTCTTAACGAACTGTTTTCAGAGGTTAAAATTCACGTATCGGCAATGGATACTCAGTGACACGTGGAAAACGTACATCAGGACCGTATTCCGGAACCTGCAGTAAGCTAATGTTAACATGTCTCTATATCCCAACTAGTTTAGATTCCATAAGAAGCTTAGTTTTAGCTCACTTTACACAGACACACACATATTTTGTATTCTCCTATGCTCAAGAGTGTATTTTAATAGAGACATGAAGTCTTTCTCAGCTTGGTAGACAGCTTAAATTACACTAGAACCTGTCCCCACTTCCTACCTCACCCCCTAACTGCTTCTCAGGGTAACCTTGCAATCAGCGGGAGCCAGGGAGAGTTTTCCAGCAGTCTTCCCAAGAGCAGCACCTCACCCAAAGGAAGCCATATAAGTAACCGTATGGGCCATCACTACTTAATTTGCGTTTTATCTATCTATCTATCTATCTATCTATCTATCTATCTATCTATAGATCTATCTATTTATTTTTGAGAGAGAGAGAGCACAAGCAGGGGAAGGGTGGGGGGCGGGACACAGAATCCAAATCAGGTTCTGCCGACATGGGGCTCGAACCCACAAAATGTGAGATCATGACCTGAGCTGAAGTTGGACGCGTAACCAATTGAGTCACCCAGGCGCCCCATGAATTTGCTTATTTTTATCTCTGATTTAGGCACAGCTTGCCTTCTGTGGGAGAAGGTAAGTTATTTCTTCAGCCAAAGATCATAATTCAGACCTCGAGTCTGCGTTGTTGTTTGCAACGGCTTTTTGCCAGTTCTACATTTGTGGGGCGTGATGGTGTGTGGTGGTAACGGACGGCCTGCTTGGAAGAGCGTATGCGGTGGATTGGGCTGGGACTTCCCCCAAACAAAAGTTGTCTAGAACTCAGGGTGCTTCTAGGACACAATCCCCTGTTTCAAATAAAAATGCGGAACAATCATGGCAACAACTGAAACAATATTTGGCATTCCATTAAACATCCTATATGCATTGCCAATGGCATAAATAGAAAAGTCGAGATTCTCTGCCTCTCAGTGTACTTCTTTAGGTAGCTGGCATACATGCTTGTAAGCATTGTCTGCTCATCTTTGTTTCTCTTCTCATGAGTAGCAGTGTCTGTGAGGGCCAGGCACACAGCAAAAGCCAAGAAATGACTGTCGAATTAAGTCAAATCAATAGCTACCCTCACAGAAGTGAAGACTGCAGAGCCTTCTCTGGGAATTCCTCATTAGCAGGAATTCTGACCCATCGTGGACAAAAGTCTTCTAACTGAGTGGTTCTCGAAAGTGTGGCTTCCGGAAGACCAGCATCCGCATCACTCGGTGACTCGTTAGACAAATTCTTGGGTCCGACCCCAGCCCCAGTGAATCAGAACCTCTGGTGGGGAGATCAGAATGTGCACCACAAGAACCCTTCCGGTGATTCTGGAACACAGTCTTGAACCCCTCTCACCTCACGAAGCGCAGGCTCGAGGGACTCCATCTTTCCTGAAAGGAAGATGCATTTCCCACACGTGGGGCAAACCTGCGGTGTCCCTAAACATAAATGTGGATGATTTTTGATAATAGGTAGGCTTATTCATTGACCTCATCAAATGAGAATTCATCTCCAAGTCTCAATGGTCAACCCTCCATGCCAAACCCAATGAACTGTCAGGTGGAAAAATAATACTGTCAGGACGCATGGATCTTTTTGCTCTTCCTCATCTTGCTGCATGAAATGTGGGCCTCCCCAGCAGTCCAACTGAACGAATGAGTGTTCTGGGCACAACCTGTGCGGGGCAGAACCGAAAGCAGGAAGGATGCTATATCTTGAACATAATCTACCGGGTGCCATATTGTCCCCAAGTCGCCAACCGCCAGACTTCTCTGTCCTGAGTAAAAATTACTTTACTTCATTTAATTCATGCTTTTGTTTCACTCACTTGTTTTGCACGTTTCTGTCAGCTGCGCACCATTCCTATCCAAGACAAAAGCTAAAAACCATTTCCCTCAAACATCTAGAAAGGAATCATTTACATCCTCGAAAAGTTGAATCAGCAACTCCCTGCGTAGGCCAGAGTAGCGTCAACAGTTACAGAACAAAGCCGGCATTTCTCCTCTTTGTGATTACAACTGTCTAAACATTTCTGACAGATTTCATGCGGTAATGTGTTTCTGAATGTCATCTTACAGAAGTTGAACAATAAAGAATTAAACTCGAAACTTGAAAAAGCTAATCAAAGAAAATGAACTGTAATCGGTTTTCAGGGGGGGAAGCGAAACCGCATCAACATTTGAATATCCATTATTCCTTTTGTCATTTCAGCATTGTGCACCATCGTTCTCTATTCTTTCAGCGTTCTGAAAAGGCTTTAAATTCTGCTGATGGTCATCAACCAGCTACAGAAGCCACAAAGCTCTACAATGCCACTGGACCATGTCAAAATGCAAAAAAGATAGTTAACTACTGCAAATAGGGCTTCTGTCGCCAGATAAACGGCGTCGCGCTGGTGTTACGGTGCTCACATCTGGGCATGTTCAGAGAGCAATCTGGATCTGTACGTGAGCATGAATGAAACTGCCTGCAATTAGTCACCTTTCCAATGGCAAACCCAGAGTCTCGTCACTTAGCTGCTGGCGGATGAAACACACAAGCTCACAAGGGAAGAGTTGTGTTTCCAGGCAGCCCCGTCCTCCGTATACCTTTAATCCAAAACCAGGCTTACTGGCAAACATGAGTGTTTTGAATTAAACATGCCATGGACATATTTTATTATCTCCTGCATTTACTTTGGGTAAACACTACTTAATTTGACTCCCTTCTGAGTAATTAAAAATGCATCATCTCAATGGAAAATAGAATTAGTTTCATTATGCAATTCCTTTTTGAATTAAAAATAGCCAGATAGCAAGCAAATGCTTAGGGGTCATAAGCCTGATGATACATAATTAGAAAAGCAGGAATTAATACAGTCTAATGATTGGCATAACCACGTAGAGAAAGACAAGTGGATTCGAAATCAGTGCGTTCTTTCTCCAAGATGTCTTTCTCGATGGTTCAGCGTAGCTTGTAAGGACTGGCTAGTGACAGTATCACCAGTGTCGAATTTTTTTTTAAAAGATTGTGAAGGTGTATTTTTTTTTAGAGTGGTTTTAGGTTCCAAACATAATGAAGAGGAAGGTACAGAGATTTTCCATGTGGTCCTTGCCCCCAAAATGTCTAGCTTCCCCTATTAGCAGCCCCTTCCACCAGAAGGGTACATTTGTGGCCGCTGATAAACGGCACCGACACATCATAGTCACCCAAAGTCCACGGTTCACCTCAGGGTTCACTCTTGGTGTTGTGCCTTCCATGGGTTTGGACAAATGCATAATAACGCGTATCTCTTACTATAATACACAGAGTATTTTCACTGCCCTAAAAGTCTTCCGTGCTCTATTCATCCCTCCTCCCCTCCCCGCGGTACTAACCTCTGGCAAACACAGATCTTTTTACTGTCTCCATAGGTTTGTCTTTTCCAGAATACTTGGAATCGTATACTATGTAGCCTTTTCAGATTGCCTTCTTGCACTTCATAATATGCATTTAAGGTTTTTTCATGTCTTCTCAGGACTTGGTAGCTCACGTCTCTTTTAGTCCTGAAGAACATTCCATTGTCTGGATGCACTATAGTTTACTTACCCATTCGCCTACCGAAGGGCACCTTGGTTGCTTCTGAGTCTTGGGAATTCTGAATAAAGCTGCAATAACCTTCCGTGTAAAGGTGTTTGCGTGGACATAAGTTTTCAGCTTATCTGGGTGAATGCCAAGGAGCAGGACTGTTGGATCGTATGGTAGCAGTATGTTCAATTTTGTAAAAACCTCCAAACTGTCTTCCGAGGTGGCTGTGCCATTTTGATTCCCACCAGGAATGTATGAGAATTCCCAATGTTGCACAGGTTCAGGGTTCTGGAGTTTGGCCATCCTGATAGGTGTGGAGTGCTATCTTGTTGTTGGTGAGTTTTTTCTTTTTGTTTTTTGTTGTTGTTTGTTTGTTTGTTTTGAGGTGTAATTCACATACAATGTTATGTGAGTTTCAGGTGTACAACATAATGACTCAACGTTTGTATATATTGCGAAATGATTACCACAATAGGTCCGGTGAACACCGGTGACCATACACGGCTATGAAATGTTTTTCTTGTAATGAGAACTTTTAAGACCTACTCTCTGAGTAACTTTGAAATATGCAATACAGTGTTCTTAACAACAGTTGCCGTGCTGTACATTATAGCATCATGACTTACTTTATAACTGGAGGTATGTCCCTTTGACTCCCTTCACCTATTTAGGGCTACCCACCCCCTGCCTCTGACAACCGTCAATCTGTTCTCTGTTTCCATGAGCGTGGGTGTTTTGTTTGGCTTTTGTTTTTTGCTTTGTTTTGTTTTAGAGTCTACATTTAAATGAAATTACAAGGTATGTGTCTTTCTCCCTCTGACTTATTTCACTTGTAATCATGCCCACGTGGTTGTTACAAATGGGAAAATTTGGTTCTTTTTTAAGGCTGAATACTCCTGTGTGTGCGCGTGTGCCTGTCTGTCTCACATTTTCTTTACCTATTCATCCACCAAAGGATATTTAGGTTGTTTCCGTATCTTAGCTGTTGTAAACAATGCTGCAATGAGAAGAGGGCTACATATATCTCTCTGAGTTAGTGTTTTCATCCTCTTCAGACTGAACACCCAGAAGTGGAACTGCTGTATTATATGGTAGTTCTATTTTTTATTCTTTGAGGAACTGCCATACTGTTTTCCACAGTGTTGGTACCAATTCACATTCTCGGCACGTAGGGTTACACCAGCACCCAAGGACTCCCTCTTCTCCACATCCTCACCAATCATTACTTGTCTTTCTGATTCTAACAGGTGCGAAGTGATACCTCATCGTGGTTTCAACGTGCATTTCCCTGATGATGAGTGACGTTGACTGTCTTTTCACATACCTGTTGGCCATCTATACGTCTTCTTTGGAAAAATGTCTATTCAGATCCTTTGCCTATATTTTTTATTAAAAAATTTTTGCTAATGTTTATCTATTTTTGAGAGACGGAGAGCGACAGAGTGTGAGCGGGGGAGGGGCAGAGAAAGAGGGAGACACAGAATCCCAAGCAGGCTCCAGGCTCTGAGCTGTCAGCACAGAGCCCAGTGTGGGGCTAGAACTCATGAACTGTGAGATCATGACCTGAGCTGAAGTCAGACACTTAAACTGACAGAGCCCCCCAGGCGCCCCTCCTTCGCCTATTTTTTAAACACTTTTTTTTTTTTTGCTGAGTTGTAGGAGTTCTTTATATATTTTGTATTTTAACTCCTTATCACATATATGATTTGCAAACATTTTCTCTCATTCAGTAGGCCACCTTTATATCTTGTTGATGGTTTCCTTTGCTGTGGTAGAGCTTTTTACTTTGGTTCAGTTCTGCTTATTTATTTTGCTTTTGTTGGCTTTGCTTTTGGTGTCAAATCCAAAAAAATCATCACCAAGATCAATATCAAGGAACTTATCACCTGTTTTCTTCTAGGAGTTTCATGGTTCTGGGTCTTACCTTGAAGTCTTTATTCCATTCTCAGTTAATTTTTGTGTATGGTGTAAGACAACGGTCCACTTTCATTCTTTTGCATGAAGCTGTCTGGTTTTTGCAACACCATTTACTGAAGACTCACTGTCTTTTGCCCATTGTATATTCTTGCCTCCCTTGTCATAAATTAATTGACCTTATATATGTGGGGTTATTTTCTGGGCTCTCTATTCTGTCCCAATGACCTCCGTGTCTGTTTTTATGCCAACACCATACTGTTGATCACCAGAGCTTTGTAACATGGTTTGAAATCAGGGAGTGTGATGCCTCCAGCTTTGCTGTTCTTTCTCAAAATTGCTTTGGCTGTTTGAGGTCTTTTGTGGTTCCGGAGAATCCAAGTTGTTTTAACTTGGATTTCCCTGATACCATATTACATGGAGGATATTTCCATAAGCTTATTTGCCTTCCCATATGAATATATATACACATATGTACATATATACATACATACATATATATACGTGTACACACATATATATTCTGTATGTACGTACACACACACACACACACACACACACATATTCTGTGTTGTATGGCCAGTTACTAAGAGTATTTGTTACATATATATTTTTATCGTATGTAAATGAGGAGAGTGATCAATGTTTCTTTAGACCTTGCCTGAAACTAATATATCACCGCCATTCTTGGAGGGGGGAGGGAAAAGAACAAGAGAGGAGATGAAGAGACACAACTGTATCACCCCACCCCAGAGGAGCTGACACCTGACTCCACGTTTAAACTAAAGCATTGAAAAGAGTATCTGAATTGTAAATGGCCATAATTTTCTGAAAGAACGACGTGCTGGTGGATAAAGAAGACTCGACTGGAACCAGGAAGTCTGTTTCGGACTAGTGGTCTCACACTAAAATGCTTACAGGGGGCTGGGAGGCAAGCAGTTAAGGAATGTCTGCCCCGTGATGGAAGGGAGATTCATGTCTGTTTACCGGGCAGCTGAGAGCCCGCTGCTACTCAGCTCCAGCTGCGGTCGGGGGAGCTCACACCAGTGTCGCCGCATCCCCGATTTGTTTGTGAAGTCATACGTTCAAATTTTTACACGAAGTCAACTGTTTTTAAAGTGCCGTGCGGTTCCAGGACTTCGGGGCCAAACAAACGCGTTCCCGGCCAGATGTCGTCTAGCCTTCATGATGCTAAACAGCTATGGATCTCCTTGGGGCTGGTTCCTTCTCTGAAAAATGCACGTCCAAGCTTTTCTTGCCACCAGATGCCTATTCTGGTCCTCTTCGGTAATAAATCTCTTGACTTGCGAAGAAACCATTTAGAAACGTTAATTCTCAATAAGTTAGAGGACCGAAATGATACCAAAGTCAGGCAAGACAGTCTCAAAACGCTGATGCAATCTGAATCTTGGAGACACAATTGCTAATTCAGGAGTCGAATTTATCCACAGAAGTCTTTGTGGTTAAATATGCCACATTCAGTTAGGGAAACAACCGCCAAACAAGAAGAGACATAAAGGAAGTTTTGGGTTTTGAGAGGTAGTGCCTCCTAGCGGTCAAGAACACACAGAGCAGCCAGCATGGCTTGGGGTCAAAGCCAGGTTCCCCACTTACCGTGACTTATGCAACTTATTACTTAAGGTCTGTTTGCCTTGATTTCCTCATGTGTAAAAATGGGAATCGCAGTTCCTATGTCATAGGGTAATTATGAAGGCTAAATTAGTATAGAGCTTAGAATAGTGTCTGACACAGAGAAAAACATCCGGAAAGAATGAGCTGTTGTTATTACTACTAGCATAGAACATGTTTAATGGCTAATCCACCAAATCTCTACATTGGTTGAGCTGGCATTTTACTCTAAGATATCTAAAAGAAATTAAACCCAATCTTTATCCAATCAAGGCCAAAACCAATGGCTTGCCTAAACAATTCCACTGACAACTTGTCAGGGAGGACCCTAACACGCCACAATTCATAGAAATCTAACACAGGTCAACTTAGGAAACGCGGGTCAATGCGGTGGAACAGGGGCCGTCTGGAATCAAAGGGTGTGAATGCCTCATCCTCCGTGTCCACCCCCTTGTGATTAATTATCAGCCTTACTGCATCCACCCACCAGCTGTATCCTAGCTCATACGCCTGACCCCAACCCAGGACTACAACGGTCTAATGAAAACTGTGCTTCTAATTGTCCAGCAGGCGATCATGGCTTGGCTAAGAAAGGCTCTTTTCACTCCCCTCCTTTCTGATTAACTAGATGGCTTTATAAATCCGCTTAATAAGTTCATTTGTGTAACCCAAGGCTAGCTGCCCTTCCTTCCTGCTGTGGAGAGGGCTCAGCTGCTTATCTTTGGATGTGACCCATCAAAAGAGAATTGTTAATTTTTTTTTAATCTGCTAAATTGACAAGTACCCCTGATCTCACATCTCCCCCAATTTAGCGAGGTTTTCCTAGACCATAAAGGAAATCGAAGTGTATGTAGCAAATGGAGAGACGAGCAGAAGTCTTTTCTAGTTCATAAATAAAGCCCTTATGACTGTCTCGTAAGCAGTGAATTTGATCATTGCCAACGGGTCTGTGTAAAGTAAGCAATATTTACACAGATCTTCATCATTTCTAACTGGTTTCCATATGCATTGTGTCATTCACCCCGCCCCCCCTTCCCTTCCCACACCTCTGTCACCTAGTACTTACTATTGTTAGTCTCATCTTACCAGCAAGAGAGCTGAAGCGCAGAGAGGTTAAGTAACGTGTACAAGATCACAGCGTTAGACTTGGGCTTGGTTTCCGGTCTTGTGATTTTAGACTGAGTGCCATTTCCATGATAAGGCGTGGGCCGGAGATCCACCTGTTGCCTTTGAGCCCCACCCCCCACTATGCTTTGTTCTTTGTTCTCCTGGGGCCTGGAGTTTGCAAACTAAATTCCCACACTCCCTTCCCAACTGTCTCTCCATTTGGCTCTGCTAACTAGAGGTACCGGTGGGCAACACGAAAGCATGGTACAGACCGAAGAGTCCTGGTTCGGACTCGGAAGGAGGCGGTTGATGGCGGCTGCCATAGAGACGGTGGGGCAGGTGCGATTCTGGACTCCAGCATCCCAGGAAGGAACGGCAGGCTTCGTTGGCTCCAGCCCTGGTTGAGACAGCGCCTCTTGAGTACATCCAGAATCAAACGCGCTGTCCTGCGACCCATGCGCAAAAGCAAGAGCAAGTTCACGGGCTCCAGCTCAGGGACGTCAGTCGCTTCTGGTCTAGCTGTCACCTCTCAGTCCCTTTCGCACCTCCAGCACCCCTCCCTCTCTTTTCTTCGCAGCTCCAGCCTTTCCAATCCATTCCCCTGTCTAAAATACTACTTTTCTCGTACCTTGCCTTATTTTTTGAGGGGGCGGGGTGTACCTGAGCGGGGGAGGGGCAGAGAGAGAGGGGAAGAGAGAGAGAATCCCAAGCAGGCTCTGCACCATCAGCTCAAACCCACGAACTCTGACATCATGACCTGAGCCCCAACCGAGAGTCAGATGCTTAACTGACTGAGCCACCCGGGCGCCCCATCTGTACCTTGCCTGATACACATACACCTGCAGGGTGACAACCCTTTGGGAGAGGGATATACAGCAGAAGACATTGTCTCTGCCCTTACGAAATTTGTAATCTCTCTGGGCAATCGAACTGACACATTCGAACCAAGAGCTAACGAGACGAGATAGATAGATTCAAGGGCTGAGGTAGACGGCAAGCTATCTGTGTGACGGGAAAGCGCGTGGGTTAAGCTCATCGCAAACTCTACTTGGCCGGTGCACGGGGCGTGGCAGGCGCCGGTATCCTTCCGCACGCACGCAGGCATGTCTGTTCTCGGCCGGTCCAGGAGCAGCCCCGGGCCAGCCCACCCTCTGGTCTTCCGAATCGCTTCCCCTTTTCTGGACATGCTGGGTTTCTACTTCCTGCCCCGAAGCCAGCTCTGGTGCCAATTTGTCTGGTCTATTCTTGTTCAGTTTCCAGTTCATTACCTTCTGGCTCGTTATAACGTTAGCCTCCCTGAAACCCACATTTGCATCACCATACGTAAGAAACTTTTTGTCTCGAGCAAAAAGGGCCACGATTACTACACATGTATAATTTGGGACTGAACTATTCATTACAACAGGGTTAAGAGTAGGAGAGAAGGTGTCTCAGTGACCTGCTAGGCTGTCGAATGTTTTTCCGCCCTTATTACCTCTACTGGTTTGACTTTTTTTCTCATCAAATGGGAGAATTCTCTAACATCTGAGATTGAATTTTATTTATTTTTAAGTTAAAAAATTTATAATGTTTATTTTTGACAGAGAGAGAGACAGAGAGACAGAGCACGAGTGGGGGAGGGGCAGAGAGAGGGAAGACACAGAATCCGAAGCAGGCTCCAGGCTCCGAGCTGTCAGCACAGAGACCGACGCGGGGCTTGAACCCAAGAACCATGAGATCATGACCTGAGCTGATGTCGGATGCTTAACCAAAAGGCTTAACGCCCCTAGTTTTATTTATTTTTAAAACAGCTCCTTCTTACCGGGGACTTACTCTAACCCAGGTTCTTTGCATGTGTTAAGTCTCTTACACCTCTCCCAAACCGGATGTCTTCCCATCCTATAGACCAGGAAAGTGAGATCCACCGTGGTTAAGTTACTCCTCTGTGGTTCTTACGCACTATTGGCGAAACCAAGACTCACACTGTCTGAGTAGGTTGTCTGACTCTTGAGCCTGTGCACCTGCAAACAAGCTAACCCACCCTTGATTCCGTGGATGGAGACCAGCATCTGTGACACCCACCGCAGTGCCTCAGCGGTCAGTGTCCTGTGGTCAGTGTCCCATATGTGGTCCGTGTCCTAGGTCAGGGGAGAGCATCGTGGGCGGAGCCCCATCGGGGTGCGGAGGGGAGGCTTCGGGAAAGGGGCTCTGGAGCAGCTTGGCTCCTCTCTGGTTTATAACACGGAATTCTGTGCGTGGCTTCATTCGAGAAGGGCTCGCCGGAACCCGCTCAAGAAGGGCACCAGGCTCGTGGCCCGCAAGAAGCAAAGGCTAACTCTGATTCACGCGGACAGGACTCTACGCATCCGCCTTGATGCACGTTCACACACTCCAAAGCCTTCAGAAGGACCGGAAACACAGGCAGTTAGCCAGAGAACCATAGGTTTTCAAGCGACTGGCATCCTTTTATCCTGGCAACTAGTGGACAAGACTGGATTTCCAGAAAGTTAGGAACCCGAGGAAGTTTCTCGATTGCACTTTCCAGTTGTGCACTTTTTCTGGCACGGGTGCTAGCTTTTTTTCTCTCCTCTCCGGTACCGGGCAGCTTGAGACCCTTCCCTGGAAAGAGCTGAATACGGCGCTACTGAGGCACTGCCTACAGAGGAGACCCCTGAGGTTCCGCTCTGGCAGGAATCGAAGCTTAAAGTCCCTGGTACACGGGAGAGTATACAGACAACGTGGATCGCTCCCCCACCACCTCTGATACGTGACTGAAGCAGTAGCTGAACAATAAATATAGAAGTGAAATCAAGGGGGCGCCTGGGTGGCTTGGTGGGTTAAGTGTCTGACCTCGGCTCAGGTCATGATCTTGCACTTTGTGAGTTCAGCCCCTCATCGGGCTCTGTGCTGACAGCTCAGAGAGCCTGGAGCCTGCTTTGGATTCTGTGTGTGTGTCTCTCTCTCTGCCCCTCCCCCGCTCTCTCTCTCTCTCTCTCCCTAAAAATAAATAAACATCAAAAATAAATTGGAGTGTCTGGGTGAGTTTGTGGAGTGTCCGACCTTGGCTCAGGTCATGATCTCGTGGTTGGTGGGTTCAAGCCCTGCGTCAGGCTCTGTGCTGACAGCTTGGAGCCTGGAGCCTGCTTCAGGATTCTGTGTCTTCCTCTGCTTCTCCCCGACTCATGCTCTCTCTCTCTCTCAAAAATAAACATTAAAATTTTTTTTAAGTTTAAAAAAATTAAAAATAAAAAAAGAAATGAATTAAGGAAACCAGCTCTGGCAGAAGTTTAGGTATTAGCCCACCGGCTGGGGTATGTTTTTAAGGGACAAGGAGGTTCCAGGGGGGCTGCTAGCATCCTGAAGTCACCACGTGAATACAGGATCAGAGCGGAATTGGGGGCTGACCAAGATTTTTATTGAATTGATAGGAAGCACGCTAGCCTCAATGTTTACACCACAAAACACAGACTCAGTGATTGGGAGGCTGTTAGGAACATTATTCTAATTCATACAGTCTCTTGTGATTCGACGACGGGCAAATTAAATGAATTATAGAAAAAAAATCCTTCTGAAAACCCAAAAATGATAATCCCTCTCCCCAAGCGATCTGCTTCCCTCCGCCAGGACACAAACGGCTATGTCTTTGGCAGAATCCTGAATGTTATTTATTTCTTGAGCAACACATTATTTTAATCGAAAAGAGAGCAGTAGGCAAAACAGGCAAAACATCGAATGTCCTTGAGGACAAGGGTCTTTACTTAAAATATGTGTGGCTGGGCCAGTTCAGAGCCTCCTCTGTGTCACTGCCAGGAATTAGTCACAAGGCAAATGCCCAATCAGTTTTTGTAAACTTATGATGAGCCTTCATCCCAACAAAGCCTGTGTTTGTCACCAGCGTCCTCGCTTCTCTAGCTACTGGTTCGAGGATCAGTGACACACTTCAAAGATTTGGGGAACAGTCTCTGGCTTTGCGAAGAGCATTTGTTCTCCTGAAAACAAATGCTAGATTTGTTCCTTTGCTCCAAAAAAATGAGAGGAACACGTCTTTTGATTGTCTTCCAGCTCCACCTCCGCATCTCACGATGGAAAGTCACGCTACCCTTTCCTCCAGCCTAGCAGAATCTGTGAGTAAGCTGAGGGCTCTGCTATGACGTTTCTGAACCTCGGAAGTCACCGTTACACAAAAGCGAGGCAGGATTTATTCAGCTAATGAATGATACTATCTGACAAAGGGCTGAAACTTGAGATTTCTATAAGCATGCATTCATGCATTCATGCATTCATGCATTCATTCATTCATTCATTCATTCATTCATTCATTCAGCAAATGAACCACCCACTACATGTCAGGCAGTATTCTTGGTGTTGGAACACATTATTGAACGCGAGAGACAAAAGTTCTTGCCTGGACTTGATACTCCAGCGGAGGGAGACAGATAGTAACAAAACGAATTGTAAATTACCTAGTTTGCTAGGTGGTAAGTGCTACGAAGAAAAAAAATAAAACTAGAGGAGATAGGGGTTCCAAAGTGTGTGTCTGTGTGTGTGCGTGCGCGCGTGCGTGTACGTACGTGTGCCCAGGTACACTAGCTCACCAGAAAGTGGTATTTGAGCAAAGACCTGAAGAAGAGGCAGCAGGCTATAGGGACATACGTAGCAAGAGTGTTCCAGACAGAAGGTACACGGCGCAAAAGTGCAAAGGTCCTGAGGTGGAAGTGTGCCCAGCTTGTTCAAGCAGAATCAGGGGAGAGGAATAAGGGTGAGGCCGGGTAAGGGCTTTGGCTTTGTACACACTTAATTAAGGTACAGAAAAAGGTAAGTAATATCCGGAACGAATCACTTGGAAATAGAGAGATAATTACCAAGATGAAATACAAATTTAAATAAAACGCATGCCGCAAAGCCGAACTCTATGACTGGTGATCATATTTAAATGAAAAAGTACGTGTTTATCATGATTATTGACTAGAAGGCATTGCTGAGATTATTAAAATCTAAGTAAGCTGGAGGCTTATGAGTAGATAGTTTTACTGTGTAGTGAGTGACAAGGGATGTGTGGGGCCGGGCTCCCCTGTCCAAAATGGATAAAATGGTGGGATTATATGACTTGGGTCTAAGGAGATGACTTAATTTTCCTTCCTTTAGATCTTCAAGGCCATTTATTTTCTAGATGCTTCTATTAAAACGCAAACACTAGGTCAGGATGGGAAGGAGCCAGGTAAAGTGTAGGAGGAAGTCACATCTAAAGCAGGTATCGGGTACCTTCTCTTTTTGTTTTTTAAGTTTACTTATTTATTTTTGAGAAGGAAGGAGGGGCAGAGAGAGAGAGAGAGAGAAGGGGGAGTGAGAATCCCAAGCAGGCTCCACGCTGTCAGTGCAGAGCCTGACTCGGAGCTTGAACTCATAAAACGTGCGATCGTGACCTGAGCTGAAACCGAGTCAGACACTTAACTGACTGAGCCCCCCAGGCGCCCCTCAGGTCACCTCTTTGGAGAAGGGACAGACAGCGATCCGCCCTTGAAATCCCGTGTGCAGGGCACATACAGAGGCTCCCGGGGAAAAGCTCTAGGAAGGGAGAGGTGTGACTGGAGGTCGGGGGATGACAAGGGACAAGAAGCAAGTTCTATTAGTGTGGACAAATGTCATACCTGTGAGCAACCACACTGCCGCCAAGATTCCAAAAGCATCTTTTTTCCAGATACGATCAGCCACACTAGCAAAAGGAATGGCCAGCCGCTAGCGAGCCGCCTTGCTCCTGGGGGCATTGCCAACCACGTGGCGTCCTTCGGCTTAGAGTTGTTTCTGGTTTCTTTCCTCTTTCCGTAGCAGACATTTATTCTATGCCAGGCGCATGAGCATGGAATGGGTATTTAGAACCACAGGTGCGGTGTAACTGCCATGAAAACCCTCAGATTTCTTATTCGATGCGAATGGGCAGCAGGTAATAGCTTCGACTTCCACAGGAGACCTTACTGGTCATGTACACACGGCACGTTGACCAGAGCTCCAAGGCCAAGGGCTTCCCTTACGAACTAAGTAAGCACTCTGGCGGGCACCTCTCCCGCTCCGACGGACGTGTGGCGCTGAAGCACAGAGCTCCGGAATGAGACTAACCTGGTTTGAATCCCTGCTCTGCCGGTCGCTAGCTGTGTGTTCCTGGCTATGCGAACTTCAGTCACTTCTTCTATAAAATGAAAGAATGATGCGCAGAGCGCCTAGAACATGTCAGGCACTCGGTAAGCCTCGTAAATAGTGACTGCTTTTGCAGTCAAACATAATGGTTTTCAGAATAGGTCTTAGTGGGAACATTCAGTTACGCTGCGTACAAATTTCATACTGCTTGGGGTTCTTTCTCTCTCTCATTCCCTCTCTCGAAATAAAAAAAAAAAAACAAAACTTAAAACCAAACATACACACACACACACACACACACACACACACACATACACACTGCTTAGGACATACTTTGATTATTCTCAACTGTTATTGTAACGCTGTGTTAATTTCACCTTATTAAATATTGAAGAAGGGCCATCACCATTGGGAAGGCATTAAAATACATGAAATTAAACTAATTCGTCTTTATGGAATATGGCCTTAGCGGATCCCAGACGCTATTTTTACAACAAACATCTATTTTCTAAAAAGGCCAGCGTGTCAGACATCTAGACGACAAAACGCAGAAGCATTAGACAAATGCGTCTCCGGGTAAGTGGAGACCTTTCAAGAAAATGACTTGCTCCACACTGCGCTCACCTCGGGGCGACGTTAAACAGGAACAGGTCACGTGAGCAGTTTCAGAGAAGAATGGCCAAGGTCCACCCTGGTTGAGGCACACAAGCCAGGAGGAAATAAAATTTGTATCCAATCTGACCTTACAACATAGAGGGTTTCTTTTTTTCTCTTTAAATTTATTGCAAACTTGAAATTATGGTGCTCATTTTGTGGCACTAAAATTCTTTATGAATCAATAGAAGCTCAATCGTGAAAAGAATGTCTTTTTTTTTTTTTTTTTAATCTTCTAAGACCTTTAGTCTACACGACTGCGCCTGATGCCTTGCCCCCAAGCAGCACGTCCTTGACACTGGGGAACAGGGAGAAAAAGAATTGTCTTTAAGTTCAAGTACTTTGGGCCAAAATATAATACCATCAGCTCATAACAGAAACTCTTTTTTAGGAAACAAATTCTGTCTTACACTTTATTCAAGAAACAAATTGCACTTCGATTGGACTGTATATTTCATAGCACTAGATTTCAGTGACTCACAAAATCGCATTACAAGTAATTCTTTAGGAAAATAAAAAAGGGATCTGCAGAAGGTTCTCCATGTTCTATAAATAGATGTAAAACATTAATTATCAGGAAGAAGCTATATACTGTCAACAAGAGAAAAAGCAGACTTTTGACTAAAAAAAATGAACTTAAATTGGAACGAGCCCTCTAACAGCACTTTCGAAGAATTCTGCATAATTTGAACAATTTGTTTTGTTGCTTTTGTTTTCGTTTTTTAATTTGAACAATTTGAAAAGGCGTGCTATTGTGTATCCTAACCAACACCTCCCGTTCCTTTCTTTCCGGAAGCGAATTATTGACTGAGGATGAGCGTAATTTCACTCCAGATGCCGAAGCGGGTCATAGGCCAGCCGGACTGAAAATGATGCGAGTAAAAGGTGGAAAACCAGTCAGAAATGTCTTGCCACGGACGAAACTGACGGAACAATTTTAAAGTATTAGAGAGTTTTCCAGAAAATAGGTTCCACGACCCACATGGGTCCCCAATGTGACTTCTAGAATAGGAACTAATGAGGAATGGGGACAAGGCACCTGGCGGTCATTAGCAACAAGACCAGACGCGGTCGAGCTGCAAAACAGAAGTAAGCGGGGTGCCCTCCCCTCCCCCCGTGCATGAACCACATGATCGTTGGCTAGCTCACGCCACGACTCTGGATTAAATGAAAGGAGTGACATGTCAGATTTGGGGACTTTCTCTGCTTATCCTATGTAGATGAAAAATAAAGGGAAAATTAGGGAATTTTTCTATTTTTAAAAATCTATAGTTCTCCGTGTGATTGATTGCAGAGGAGATGAATGGACAGTGGTATGAGTTTTGATTACCCAGGAGCTCCAAATAAAAAATTTATGAATATAAATTATGATTCGGGCATTTAAAATTATGATTTGAGGCATTAATTATGCCAGAATTCGTCCGTGAGTACACATGAATTCCCTGTGCGGCCAACGCATCACTTGAGGACAAAATCTCTGAGCCCTATGATTCATCTTAGCGCACGCCCTAGGGTTAAGCCGTTTTTCATCTACAAATATGAAAGAATTATTAAAATGGAAATGTTTCGTGGAAATACCACCTCGGTCACTTGGCATGTGTCGAACTGAGCACCCTTTCCAGACACTGACCGCGGGGACAAACAAAGCCACCACCACGAACATAACAAGGACAGAAAGAGAAACAATGCAGCTCTTTCCCCTTACACTGGACTCAAATTAGTCTGCTTAGTAATAATGACATATTGTCCCATGTTATTGCTTCAAAAAAATGTTTCCAGTGACCCTCGGGAATGCTATGTACTGTTTGCCTTCAGTTTCGCCCTTGGCAAAATTGTCTTTGTTCAGATAGCTCTCTGAGAAAGGCATTTCAGTCTGAATTGTGTACATGCTAGGTCTTTCGGTTAATAAGAGTTTTTGACCTTTTGGTTTCTACAGCCACTTCTTCTCTCGGACATGATTGATGGCATTAATTCTTCTCGCATGTGGTCTGGGGGAAACCACTCCCCCTGCCTCAAACAAGCATACTGATTCTGAGGACAACCTGGGATGACCACTTATCACTGCTGCCAAGCTGGGTCTCTGAGCTCCAGAGACGAAGCTCACCAAAGGCAGAGATGTCTCCACTAAAGTTGTGTTCGTGGCACAACGGGACAAAAGCTCACTGAAATGTAAACAAGACAACGAGAGGCTATGACTCCTGGCATGTCTGCTTGTCCCTCTCCAGGTCCCTCTCCTCAATTCTGGGGTCTCTGCCCTCATGCGCCCACCCCAGCGTGACTCACCTACCTGCTTTCTCCACCTTTAATGGATGGAGAAACACTGATGCCGAGTGAACTTTCTCAAAACAATGGTTGGGCTGACGTCACATCTCATTCACGAACATAACGGGTTCATAACTGAACGTAACTCAAACTCAGCTCAGTATGTTCACAATCACACGTTTCGGACTTAGCGTATTTACAACAGAACTCTATCTTTTTCTCAAAAGCAGCCCTCTGCCTTTTCTATTCCACCTGGTAGCACCGCCATCCACTCAGTCTCTCAAGCCAGAGGTCAGGTCTTGCTCTTTGTCATCGCTCATTCCTAACTGGCGTACACGTCCATTCAATACACTGTAAACTATCTTCTCCACTGGGATCCCGCATCAGGCTCTCTAGCTCATCACCTCTCGCCTCCTGCGGGTTCCCAGCTTTCCGTTCCACCCATCTATGCGACATCCAGTCACCAGGGTATTTGTTCTACATTCAGATCTGATCACATGACTCCCTTCCTCGAGATCCTTACGGGAGAGCCCATAAGCTATCCCAAACTCCTCGCCCAGACAATGGTCTCCATCATGCCTTCACAGTACCTCTGACGTCTTCACCTTGGGTCACGCCAGGGCACTTGAAGGGAGCGCATCACCCGCAAGGCTTCTAGTGGTATCTACTGTGCCTCTTCCCACAGCTGGGATGTCCTTCTCCACATCTGCCTGCAAGACTCCAGCTCACCTTCAATGTTCTTTCTCAAGGACTCGCCTGCAAGGCTGCCCCATTTGCCTCTGTATCAACATCACACTTTTATATGCATATACACACACACATAAATATATACGTATATATGTAATGTTTACCCTTTTTGGGCTAATTCCACCACATTGCAATTTGTGTACAGTTTGCTTGTGACTCTTTGATAATGTCTGTAACACAGTGGCTCATTCACGAAGGAAGGAAGGAAGGAAGAAGGAAGGAACGAACAGCTCTCTCCAAAGTCACTGTCAGCCACTCCTTCCTTAGGTCTGTTTTTTGCTTTAAAGCCGCTTACCGGATTTTCCTTTTGCCGTGCAAATACTACACTTCTCTCCCTCCTCTGCTCAAGACTTGGCTGTTTCCCCCACTAGTTTTAGAACCATTCTTCCGTCAACGATCAGTTCAAGTTCAAATCAGCCGTGAATCTTCGGCAATCTCCATCTAGTGACTGGTCGCCCCTCCTTTGTATTCCCAGAGCACTTAGTCTGTACATTGAACAGTCGATAATGCTACCCTGTGCTTTCTTTTTATGTGTGTTCCTACTACATACATGCACATGAGAACAGTCTATTTACATGTGTATAATAACTAAAGAGTATGAGTCCCTGAGGGCATGAGCCATAGTTTATAATGCAGGCTGCATTAGCACAACCTCTCATGGTTCCCAATATATAAAAAGCAATCATTAACGTTTATTAATGAAGATGGCCACCAGGCCTACTATCTGTAGGTCTCTTAAGTAGTATTTTAGTTGTATTAATGAAGCCTGAATAACTTCAGAATAAACTTTGATTTATTCTTGATCGAGTGGTGAGATTCTAGGGTTAGATCTCAGCCATGCCCCAAAGGTCATTCGGTGGTTACTGAACACTCCCCTTGGGAAGAACTGTGTTCGACTCTCCGCTGAGGGGAATGTGTTTTACAAAAGAAAGTCTCTCACTCACTCTTTATAACAAAGATCTTTCCAGGCCCTTCCCATGTTCACTCCAGCACTTACTGGATCGAGGCAGCTATATTTTGGTAATAAAAACAATTTAGAGAGAGTCAGTCTATTATGTGATATTTGATATCTACTTTTTTACTGAACTTGTGGGTTGTTCTACAGAAAAACAACCGTAGTGTTCAAAGATTTGTTTTCAGGAAAATGAAAACGCCTATTGATTTCCCATAACGCGGCTCTGGGCGACCACCAACTATCAGCAATACATTTGAAGAATCAAGGAGAAAGATTTCCTTAGGGATGACTTTTGGTTTTGGTACATAACAGGTATTTCATTTTCATTCAACAAATGTTTACAGACGTGAATTAAGTACCCGGGATGGTGCAAGAGGCTGTCTACGGCGTCTTTATTTTTTTCCTACCCTTCTATGGAACAAACACTTTCAAGAGCCTTCAAAAATACGTACCACCCAAGTAATTATTTTGCACAACGAATCAACTCAAAGACCTTTTTAAAAATATTAAGCCATATCTGTAGTTGGATTCTCTAAAACAGGATAATGGTACATAACAAAGAAATATTTTACAGGACACTTGGAACTTAGAGAGATGTATTTTCTAGGTCTTTTGAATAATTTAATCAACATAGTTTTGTCTAGTTACATTCGTCAAATTCCTTCTCAATTTTTTTTTGTTTTGTTTTGCTTCTTTTCCCCCAGGAACAAAGCCATTTAAGAAACTACCTTAACTACATGTTCTCTGGGCTTAGCGACCACAAAATAAATACAGATTTGCAGGAACCATTTCCCATGTTCTCCTCCATGTGGATTGTTCTCTGTCTTCCATTCTCTCCGTTCATAACCTATTCCTACGGCCTCTCCTTCACCAGGCTAACGGCTTCTGTCAGTGCAGCTTTTATTCAGTACAGTATCAAAAGCTTTGCAGAAAAACGGATTAATCATGTTCGCTGCTTTTCTTTGTTTACCCCTTCAATTCTTGTGGAATTCAAGCACGCTAAGAAAAATGCATGTCTAATCACAAATGTGAAGCCCCTCTTAGTTATTTTGGTGCATTTCTCTTGGAAACCTATCATATAATTAAAGGCTCTGTGAAAATCACATTGATGAGTTTTCCCAAACATGTCCTCCACATCATTATAAGGATGGAAATACATATTCCGTGTCCCTCGAGTTTCAAACGAGAAGCTTACGTATACCGATGCCAAGGGAGTGATTCGGTACTTTACTTCTTTATTTTCAACAGATATTCCTTGTCAGACAGACATAACTAGGCATTTTTAAAACATAGTAAATTGGGGGTTAGATGTCATTAAGCAAATAACAGAAGTCATGTGTTCTATGAGCTGCCAAAATAGACCTTGGAATGGTCTCGTCACTACTAAGTCTAAATGGAATAAAGAATCTTCACTCGAGTCTTACTCCTTAAAATCGCAGAATGCCATCCTTCGCCATTAATTTCATGCCAACGATTAAACGGGATAAATACTGGTGACTTTGCCACTTCTGTAAGTCATAGTTTCGCACGGTAATTCTCCACTACATATAAGGGCCCACTTGTTCAGAGTGAACTCGTTCACTTTGCTTTTCCCAAAGTTGAAAGTCGTTTCTCTCAATAGCACTGATGGTTTCCTCTATTAAAATGCCTCAGAAGGGCATCTGGACGGCTCGGTCTGTTAAGCATCTGACTTTGGCTCTGGTCATAATCTCACGGTCTGTGAGTTCGAGCCCCATATCAGCTCTCCACTCTCAGGGCACAGCCCGCTTCAGATCCTCTGTCTCACTCTCTCTCTCTGCCGCTACCCTGTTCATGCATTCTCTCTCTCTCTCTCTCTCTCTCTCTGTCAAAAGTAAATAAGAATTTAAAAAAAATGTCACATAGCTGGAGTCCTCAAGCCACGGTGGGCAACACCACTGAGCCGTTTTTTCTACATTCAGACATTTTTCATCATTTGAGAAATGATCAAATCATTTGAGCTTTCTCATCACCTTCGCCATCTTGCTGAGAATTCTAGAGTTGGTCGCAAAATTTTAAAAGCAGCAATAGACTTCTTATGTCTCAAGTAAACAAGTAAAAGATACTAATCAAATAAAAAACTTCACAAGCTCATCTCTTTCAAACCATTAGCCAGGCAGAACCCCATCGAGTCGAGCCCTTCTGGAAACAACTTCTATGGAAAAAATAAGTGGTTTCATGGGAATCCATAATACTGCAAGAAAAGTCACAGCCCTGAAGGAAGCCGACTGGAAAGAGACTTGCCCTCCTGGGCTACTGGGAATCCCTGTCCCTGGGAAGAGGGGGTGTCCAACTGAAATGCCAGGTTCACCAAGCATCTAACGGACATCCATCTGTATATCTCTTCCTGCATTATTCAACGAAAAATTGCACGCTCTTAATATTTTCAGCCTTTTCCCTTTACAGAAACTTCGAGAACAACAAAAATGAAAAAGCAGGGTGGGATCATCCACGGGACACGCGGATGGCACCAAGCATTCGTTCAGCCGGAAGGGCGTTCCTGCCGCGGACTTCATAGTTTATACAGTCTCGGGCCAGATTGTAGGGTAGACGCTTTTGTGAGGGCCCGGTATTTCCGCAAGAAGGCGGCTAGATCTGTGGCTGTGTTCCGAACGGCACTGGTGTGAAATAGACACACGGAAGACCCGGGCGCAGATGGGCCCGCGCGAGGCACGCAGCCGCCGGCGAGGAGGTCCGGCCCGCACACCTCAGGTGCAGCCTCGGCGCAGGACGCGCGGCGGGAGCACATTAATCAACACGTTCGAGGAACGCATTCATCACCGCCCCGTCAGGCCGGCGTGGCCCATTGTTGAACCGCGCGTGCTAACGACCGCGAAGGCAGCAATCGGAATGCGGATCCGCACCGTGCCGCCAGAGACAAGCCCCTTTTCACGGCCGGCCCCCGGCACCATATCCTACTCGCCTCTTTCAATAGCAATCACTCTCTCCTGTCGTCGTGCTGGTTTATGGACTTGCTTTCCGCAGCCGTCAGCCAGACACAAAGGCGCTTTCCAGAACAGCTAAGTTAGACAAAAGCTGCAGGAGGCCTTCCGCGGATAGGAAAACTCGAGGCCTCGCAGAGATTTTTTTTTTTCTCTTTGCCTCGCAAAACAGATGCTGTCGTGAAAGGCGAAAGAAGACAAAACAACGCAAAAGCAAAGCAAAAGGAAAAAAAATTAAAAAAAAAAATAGCCTAAGCACCTATTTGTGTATGCAGTCAGACGTGACAGCGACATACTGCGTCACCAGCAGGGGTCTGGGCCTGGCTTCCTGCTCCACACGGGGCTTCATTTTCCTCCCGGGTAGTTCCCTAGATAACTGTCCTGTCAGGATTCGACTCCCTCCAAAAGCAGCCAGGGATGAAATGTCCAGATGCTGGCAGGAAGGGGTCTGAGAGGAGCCCCCGCAGCTTCGGCGCCCGGCTCCACCTTTGTGTGCGTAGGGTCCGTGGGCGCGGACGCGCGAGGCTTTCTGGTGCTCTCCCACTTGGGAGCTGGTGGCCCGCGACGTTCAGTAAACATTAATTTTGGCCATGAGATCGCTGAACAGAAAGATCATCATTCTGAATGACTGAGGGATGCCCTTTAGTTTTCATTAAAAATATTTTTTTTCAAGGTTTACTTTTGAGAGAGAGACAGTGTGAGCAGGGGAGGGGCAGAGAGAGACAGAGGGAGACAGGATGCAAAGCAGCTCCAGGCTCTGAGCTGTCAGCATGGAGAAGGACTCGGGGCTCAAACCTACAAACCGCGAGATCATGACCTGGGCTGAAGCCAGACACTAAACTGACTGAGCCACCCAGGCGCCCTAAGGATGCCATTTCTAATTATTATTTTGCATAGTCTTCCTCTCAGGGGCAAATAACTACTACAATAATTGCAGTAGAGCTTGTGTTTGCTGGGAACAAGGGTCACAGGGCAGTGGCCCCCTCCCTAGTGGCACGGTTCTAGGTTCTGGTCATTTCAGTGAACTCCCAAGTTAAAATCCATGGCCCTGCTGATCCGGCCTCACCTCACCACCAGTTCTAGCTCTAAACATTTAAAGTGAAGTGTTTTAAGCATTTAAAACTAAGCCGCATGCACACCAGGAAGAACAAATCTGACCCAGTAAGTATCTGCAGAGAGCTATTTGCAAAGGTCACCGCGCCCACCCTCCGGTATGTAAGCGCTAAGTTGCTACACATCTCCTGTACGGGAGTGACTCAGGCAACTGTCTCCGCCCAGATCCGAAGCAGCTCTTTCTCCCCACCAGACCACCGTGGGAGGAGAGGGGAAAAACGAAGAACAAGGTTTGCAGGGTTCCCTCTACGGACAACCAGCATGACGGTCACGGCCACGCGAACACGATGTGACCTTTCTCACCTCTCTCCCACCCTTGTCTGATCGCCCCCTCCCACCACCGCCCTGGAGAGAGTGCTGATGTCCTTCCTTGAGTACCTTTCTGAGCCTTCGGAGACAGCTATCAACCAGACTGCGCAGCCGGGGTAGTGGGAGGGGGTCTGGGGTCGGTTTCCAGAGAGAAACGGTTGTGTCCCTATGAATTACGAAGATCAGGTTGCAAGGAGTAGAAAGAACGTAATCAGTAAAGGCATCTCAATGAAAGATGCCAAAATAACTCGGGGATAATATCATCGGGACGCGCATTCTAGTTCAGCCTCCCCACAGCAGCGCTGCGCGTGCGCTGTAATGCGCTTTCATCTGACCACAGGGCACGGGCGTTACTCAAGCTCCGAATGGTAACGGAAAGCTGCGGAGAACGCCAGGATGGAGAACGGAATGTTCTCTCCCCTTCGGCTTCCGGGAATGCCGCGCCCTGGTGCAGAGCCGGCGTTCCAAGCCCAGCTCGGCCGCGATCAGGAGGCAGGGTCTGTCCCCGTGTGCTAAGGTCTCAAGAGCTGTGGGCGCCGCGCCGAACCCTGGAGCCGGCCCTCGTCGCATGTCAGGGTGAAGAGGGAGGAAGGCACTGAGTGCAAGAAAAGATCATTCTGGTTTTCTAGCTGACTAAATTCCTAATCAATGCTAGCCGGTATAAAACAATTAAGAGGTGACTATTCTTTGCTTAGACTGAGATCCCCGTGTCGGTTTCTGTCAGCCCTAGGCTTCCCCGGGGAACTTTTAATTCATGCGCTTCTCATCTCTAGTTTCCTGAGGTGGGTGTTCCTTCTGTGGATGACATGTCTCCTAGAGCTGCCTGGTGTCCAGTCAGTGACAGGAGACAAACCTTCTGAGCTTTACGGTGACCCTCAAGGACCTATTTTGATAGATCTCTTTGTTGCTTTTTTAAAAGTTATTTATTTATTTGTTTGTTTATTTATTTATTTATTTTGAGAGAGAGAGAGAGAGTGCACAAGCAGGGGACAGGCAGAGAGAGAGGGAGAGGGAGAGAATGCCAAGCAAGTACCATGCCATCAGCACAGAACCCAAAGTGGGGCTTGGACTCATGAGCCATGAGATCATGACCTGAGCCAAAATCAAATGTCAGACACTTAACCGACTGAGCCACCAGGGCTCCCCTTGATAGAGCTCTTTATTGTTAAACAGGATTAAAAACAGTGGTCCCCTTGTGCTTAGTAATACAATATTGATGCACATTCACAAATCAACTTAATTATAAGATAAAGTCTTTTTACTGGGATCTGTTCTATTATTATCTACTCAGAATACAAATACTTTTCTCCTAATGCCTATACATAATTTTATAAAAGTTAGTATGGTGAGTCCAAAGGGAAGAACTGCTGTTGAAACATCAACCAAATCCAATCATTAATAACTACCATAACCTGTCAGGCTTTCCTTTTTATATCACTTGCCAAATGGGAACACGCCTTGAGGTAGAGTAAGACATGATTCTTCTTCAGACTTCTCATAGTTACAACCGGGACGACACTAACACGAATGCTAGCACGGAAAACCAGTCTCCAGAGTGATTTGGGGGCATTCCCCCTCTCCACTCTTACCTTGCTGGAATGCCACCATTGGCTGTCCTGGAGTAAAAAACATTTTTTAAACATTTATTTATTTTTGAGAGGGGGCGGGGCAGAGCATGAGTGGGGGAGGGGCAGAGAGACAAGACAGAATCCCAAGCCGGCTCCAGGATCCGGAGCTGCCCGCAGAGACCCGCCGATGCAGGGCTTGAACTCATGAACCACTGAGATCACGACCTGAACCGAAGTTGGACACTTAACCGACTGAGCCACCCAGGCGCCCCAAGCTGTCCTGCCCAAGGTTTGGCAGAAGAAATGGAGAGAATTCTTTTCCTTGGAGAGAATTTACACATCAGTGTTAATGACGAAGGTGAACACGGTTTTTCTCCGTGGCTGGATATCAACCAGTACAGGTAGCACCTTCCGGAGAGAAGGATGTGGGCGTGGAAGCGGGGGTTCGCGCACCGCAGTGGCGGTCATTCACGTCTTGCCGATACCACAGCACCAGCGAACGTGGGAAAGACTACTGGAAACTCTAAGTAGCTCCAAAAAACTTTCTTATTCTAATGTCAGAGGCTGAATTCTTGAATAGCTGGGGACATTCTGAATACAAGAGTGCTTCAGAATTTGGGGAAGTTTCAGGGCGCCTTTGTTTCAGGGAGACAAGGGAAAGGAATGGGGGAAGACACTCGGTATTGAGTTTCAACCAGATTAAATCATCCGCAAAGATAAAATGAGATATTTACGGGCTCGAATAGAGCCTGACCGCTAAAAGTTCACTTGAGTCATTTAACAAAAGACTAGCCAAAAAGATCAATGAGAAGGTACTTCTAAAAGTAGGATTCAACCTTCACTTGTTCCTCCCCAAGATTTTAAGTGAAAGAACTCTCACACAATGAGTGAAAGAGAAAACGGTGCATCTAGCCAGGAAAAACCTAGAAACCACACGCGAGTGCCCTTGAAGGTGGGAGAACCCCCTTTATGGAACTCTACCACGGCCCCCCTCGGGGGCACCATAACGCTCCTCCTCAGTGGTGCCTTCGCTCGCCTGGTCTTCATGTATTTTCCCTTTTACTAGAAACCACCATTTAAAATAAGCTCCTGGTCTTACTGTTTTTCTATCTCTCCTAGGTACACACAATACATAATCTACAGAAGAACTTGCCAGAATTTACTGCTGATACTAGTGATTTATTGTAGGCTACTTTCCTTAACGCCATGACTATTAATTCCTAATTCCCAACAACTGTGATTTGGCACATCCAGACTCCCACGTCCCTGTCAGAACCGATCGGTCTCACTCTTCCATTGCTTTACCTTGTGGTATTCTTGTACGGACGCTTGTTGGAGGAGGGGTGTAGAGGTACGTCAAAACTATGAAGTCAGTCATTTTACATTAACTAAGGGAGTTTTCTACTCAAAGAGCCATCGATGCAAAATTAACCTCTTTGGGTATTGGTCACAAGTACCCACCTCAGCCCTTTTGCTAGTCTTCACTAATTTTTCCCTTTTCAAGGGCTCTTCAAGCAGAACAAAACACGGGCTACTTGATTTACAAAGCAAAGTTCTTAGTTTCCAGGCTACTGATTTGGGGATTTCGGGTGGTATTTTGGAACACCATCGTAGTCAGTTATATGAAGTCAGTTTTAATACAATACAATGGAAGAAAATTCATCTGAGGTATGAGTCATTTCCTCTTCAACGGACAACGGCATCTGAATGGATCAATTTAGCCATTTCCCAAGGACAAGAGACAACACGCCTGCAGGATTTTCCTACCTCAAAATCTTGCAATCATCTTTTCATAATTAAAGTCCGTGAGAGTTCCTTTATTTGTTAAATGAAACCAATGAGGCAGAGGACTAAGTGTCTGAACAATCATGCTCTCATAAATTCCTCATGAGATGGAGTTCTCAGAACTATGTTCCAGATCTCCAAGGAAGATACCCTTCATCAAGTTCAATATTATAATAGATGCCTTTTCAGAAGGCATCGTGGGCTGGGAAGAGACTGTTCTAGAGCTGATAATTCTGAGCGCAATGGGAAAGTGGTGGGCAGTGGGGGTGGGAAATTGAGTTACACAGCCGGAAGCACATATCAAAGTAAGATTTCAACTTTCCAAACAGACTTTTGTATTATTCGAACTTCAGTGGGAGACCACAAAAAAATCACGTACGGGTAAGTATATTTTCCGGAGCGTTTTCCTATACGTGACTGAACCAAAAGGAAAACTCTCTTCTTGTAAATGATTCCTTAGCATTTTAAATCTTTAATTCCTTCAGAAACATATTGCTTACTAGCAACGCTTTCACTCTGCTATTTGCTAAACTTTATGATGCGTGATTTAGTAAAACAAAACTTTCATTACTCTGGAAGGACATGAAAGGCTGGTCCCCACCCCCGCCCCGGCCGTGTATTTGATCCACCTTCTTTGACAAGCAGAATGACTAGTGTTTTTGCATCTATAGTCCTACTCCACATCTTCATCATACTCTTTGGATCAAAAAGTATTAATTATGGCAAGAAGATTACATAATCAGATCATTTTATGGTGTAATTCCCTTTGTACTCACTTAAACCTTTTCGGAAGACCAACCCCTACCTTTGAAGAAGGTCTTCCTGTCCGAAGAAGTTGTTCTTTTAATTCTTCAAACCAAATGTCTTCTTAGCCCTGTGGGGCGAAGAGTGGGGGAAATGTTAACAAGACATTCATCGTCAATCAGAGCAGACTGTCAATAACTCCAGCTGACTCCCTGATGGGAAACACAATTACCGAGGGAGCCCTGCAAGGAAGGACAAATTATGAATAGATTTGCCAAAACACATCTCTGTTGGTTTCGATCAGAAGCGATGGCAGAGAGGTAACTAAAAATAATTCTGGGGGCCATCCCCTTAAGGTAACCTAGCCGAAAGTGACATGTCTGTTCCCTCTTTCCAGTTCAGGAAACGGAAGGGTGTTTGTGTTTATTTTGTTTTGTTTTGTTTTTGTAACGCACTTTTACAGCGAGGCTAGGATACTTCCTTGCTGTGGCCTCCTTATTATTGTTGCTATTCTTAACATTTTTCATTTAGGGGGCACCTGGATGGCTCAGTCGATTAAGTGGCCGACCCTTGATTTGGGCTCGGGTCATGATCTCAGGTTTTGGGAGTTTGAGCCCTGTATTGGGCTCTGCACTGACCTCATGAAGCCTGCTTGGGATTCTCTCTCTCCTTCTTTTTCTGTTACTCTCCCACTTGGGCTCTCTCTCTCTCTCAAATAAATAAATAAACTTCAAAGAAATGTTTTTTCATGTAGGAGAGTAGGAATTCTTTTGACTTTGTTCCGAAGGCCCCCCAAGTTCTCAACGAAGGTCATAAAGAGATGGTGGGGGCGGCCAAGGTGGTGGTGGTGGGGGCCATCGGGGCTGTGACAAAGGGTCGGCTATGGACAGCTCCAGGGCGCGACCAGCTCCAGACTCGCTGCGCGCCTCGGCCTGAATGTTTCCTCTGCAGATACTCCAGCTGAGAACCAGCCAGAAAAGGACAGCCTGGGCGGGGAGATGACAATTGCAGCTGAGCCCATTAGGTTTCATTTTTTTCGACAATCCATTCAGCGACACCCAGGGCTTTCTAAGGGAGGATTTGTGGCTTTTCGGACTTGGGATTTTGGGAAACAGAAGTCACACTATCAGAGCTCTCAAAAAACCTTTCAGAGAGGAGAAACAAGGGTCAATTCAGGAACTCCCGACTGCATTGAAATATGAAGACAACTATGAATTGCACAGCGATTCCATTAATAAAATAAAAAGATGTGCCATCATCTCCAAGGGTCCTGTTTATGCGTGCATTACACAATATTTTCTGTATTAAATTGCAAAGACCTCTATCTTAATGACATGTAAAAGCACTCTTCATAGATTTTCATTGGATCTGATGCAATGACATTTTATTAGCACAAAAAAAATGTTGTTGAGGTTAATGATTCCTCCCTGGAATTAAAATCAATTTTAGGAAAGAAAAAAAAATTTTAGAGTAATCAAGGGTCTTTACTTGCTTTTTAGTTCCCACTTTAAAAAAAAATTTTTTTTAACGTTTATTTATTTTCGAGAGACAGAGCGTGAGCAGGGGAAGGGCAGAGAGAGAGAGAGGCAGACGCAGAATCTGAAGCAGGCTCCAGGCTCTGAGCCATCAGCACAGAGCCCGACGCGGGGCTCGAACTCACAGACCGCGAGATCATGACCTGAGCTGAAGTCGGCCGCTTAACCAACTGAGCCACCCAGGCGCCCCCCCACTTTTTTTTTTAAGTAGGCTTTATGCCCAGCACAGAGCCCAACATGGGGCTCAAACTCACAACCCTAAGATCAAGACCTGAGCCAAGCTCAAGAGTCGGACGCTCTACTGACTTAGCCACCGGGGTGCCCTGAGTTCCCACACTTAAAAACCTCTTTTGAGGTGTGAAGGAAAGAGTTTGCAAGAATCCGAAGTTATGTCTACAATAAGAATTCAATCTAACAAACATATGGAACATTTAACATATATCTGTAAACACACCAGATAACAGGTAAAGAAAATATATATATATATATATATATATATATATGGATATAAATGAGGATACAAGAATATAATATAATATACATGAGGATAAAAGAATAATATATAAGTGCATCTTTACAGGGGAAACTTGACAGGTTAGCAGGTGGATCTGTCTCCTTCCTCCCCCTTCACCTAGCTTTCTCTCCATCTTTCACCATCTCTCTCTCCCCCGGGCAGCTTGGCTCGCTTCTGGCTCTGTCCAGCACCTGAGGTAGGTGGCTTAGCCCGACACCATAGTTGACATGACGGAAACCCCTCCCACAGAGGGATATGGACCTTGGGTCAGTCTTTCTCTTCACCATTGCAGTGTTAATGTCTGACATCGGTTTGGGCCTTAGGGAATCAGACCCTGCCTAATGCGGTACTTTGCTTCCAGGTTATTTCAAGCCAACATCACTCGGGGGGAAAGGAGTCTGTCACCTCTTCTAGCCCAGTGTGATGGAGTTCTGCACTGGGACTCAAGACCAAAGCCTCAGCCAATAAACATCGTTATTTGTCTTGCTTTGTCAATGTCCCCACCACAAGTATCTCCTTTGGGAATCACAGATGTAAGCATTCGTGGGTTGCTGGCCAAAACACACCGCTATCCTTCGCCCCCAAATAATCAAGGTAAGGTGAATTTGCAACTCAAAAGGGTTCTTAAAGTCTCTTCTAAAATGAATTTGTGGGGTGCCTGGGTGGCTCAGTTGGTTAAGCGGCCGACTTCAGCTCAGGTCATGATCTCACGGTCTGTGTGTTCAAGCCCCGAGTCGGGCTCTGTGCTGATGGCTCGGAGCCTGGAGCCTGCTTCGGATTCTGCGTCTGCCTCTCTCTCTCTCTGCCCTTCCCCTGTTCACGCTCTGTCTCTCGAAAATAAATAAACGTTAAAAAAATTTAAAAAAGTAAAAATATAAAATGAATTTGTGTGTATGCTCAGAGAGTGCTTTAGTTCACTGAACCAAGATCTTTAAGGGAAACGTCACCCCAACTGTTTGGTACCACTCCTCGTGTGTGAAGTATCCACACGCCACAGGGCTGTGCAGCTACTGCTGAAAAAATCTCTCTCACAGATGACTGTGGGCTACAGCTCACTACTGGGAAGTGGACCGACTAAAGACACATGTCAATAGAATTAATTTCCCCATAACTTTTACCTGGAAGAGAAAGAGACCTCCCATTTTATGGGCTACTACTGTGTCCCAGACCTTGTGCATAGATTGCAGGTGACGCACCAGTTCTGTAAGTACCATCGTCATCACCTTGACACAGAGGCTGAAGCACAGAGGGGTGAAGTAAATGGCCCTACTCCCATGGCTCCCTAGTAATACACCCACTTCTGAGTGAATCCAAAACTCGTTCCTCTTCTACCTCCCCCAGGGGCTTTTGAGAGAGGCCAGGATGAGCCTGGAGATGGGGTGCTCCTGAGATTTACAGGGAGGGTGGCAGGAGAGGCTGTTGGAAAGGGTGGTCACGTTGATGGGAAGCCTTGAGGAAGCCAATGGTCATAGGAACCGGGAGGAGGCAGGAGGGAGGGCCACAGGGTTGAGATCTGCAGGAAGGATGCGTGCCCATGGGGGGACTCAGCGGCTGTCAGCAGGAAGCCCCCACACCACAGACAGTGCCAGCATCCCCCATGGGCCGCAGTCTCCAACCCTCAGTGACACCTACTCCGCTATCATTCCGATGCCCCCTCCTCCCCCCACCCCCCCGCCAAGAATTCCCTCTGTTAATAACCTTTCACAAAAGGGGTAGGTCTGAAAATACTACTGAGTATGGTGTAGAAGAAGAAGTTTTTGAACATAGATTTTAACAAGAAGTCCAAGGAATGGGGTTCTTTTGATAAACTTGAATTGTTTTTTGGTATAATTCAATTCAGGGTGAAGTGTCCTGAAAAGAATACACATGTAATTTTGCAGAGGCGTGGTTTCCCACAGACATCGTGTGGGGAAAACTATTTCATCTTTGCTTATGTGTATTATTGACAGCACACTGCCTCATTTTTAACCTCCTTGTGATGACTGAAATCCCCGAGCTTTTGCAAAGACCACCAAAAGACGACGTATTAATTGTATTGCCATGTCGGCAATTATGCCAAACATTTCTAGGGAACGAATATTTGTTACATTCATTACTCTTGCTTTGACAACCGCGTCAATGGGCTTTCATCACTCTGAAACACATCTAGGTGGACAGAATGGGGTAATACATCATGGCTAAGGATTATTTTTCCAATAACAAAGTAACAACTCCATTTCCTTTAACCAGCATACAATCAACTTATCCTATTAAGTAAAACCAGTCCTAAGTCAAAAGGTCAAGATGAGATCTGATGTAATTTAAAAGTAGCCTTCAGAAAAGATAAATAATATCTTGGTAAAAAATATAGAAACCCAAAGGCCACGGTACACACAATAAATCAATTACAATAAAAGGAATTCGATGGTGCAGAAGTATAACATTAAAAAATTCAATAATTCAAGAAAGTGAACACTTGCCTTAGCCACTCATGGAAAAATAATGGATTTCCTAATTGCTCCAAAGGAAATCGAACGATAGATTGGCATGGGTTTTTTTTTTGCAGGATTTTTGTTTTTGTTTGGTTTAAAATGAGAACACATAACATTGCAAACGCAGCTGAAAATCTGTTCTTGCAAACGCTCTGAGGTAAAAAGTAACAGCAATCAAAAACAGCAAAAATCTCATTTGGTTTCTACGCTGGCATAACCGTGACGACGTTAAAAATGCCAGTATGACGCTCTGGTTTCTGCGAGGTAGATTTCTAAAAACTGGCTTTAATTGATGATACGGCAAAAAGAAGATTACATTAAAATGCCAGGCATTTGACCCTCTAGCCAATTCTGTTCTCCACTGTGATGACTTTATTTCCTGTTTACACTCTCAGAAAATCAATAGAGTGGAGACACTTTTTAGAATATCAAATGTGATTTGTTGTTACATGTAACAACGTACTTATCCACCCGCACTATTATGTGTTTATGGAGCCTGCAAAATTGTTTTATGCTTTTACCATTATGAAATGATGATGATTTACAAACTTATTTTTAATCTCTGGTCTTCACAAAACTTCAGGAGTATCAAAATCATGGACTAACCCCCTCCCCAACTCTTCTTTTTCTCTCAACTTCCTGCCTTTGACACGATCCTTGGACTGAATCTGGGGTCCATTCATACTTATTAACTGGAGAGAAAAGGATAAACAAACAACCCTATTAAAATTGGCATTTATCTTTGGTTTCCCTGTCACCCAGCAGCCTAATTCAGCTTGGCAGGGACGAAAAGCCCGAAACCTCTTGAAACCCAGTTCTCCGCGCTTCGGCAGCCTCGGAAACAAAGTACGTTCCAAAAAGCACAGAGTATGGTCTGGAATGAAGCCGGTTCAACCAGCACCTCAACCAGATGGCACCAGAGAGCAGTCTAGGTGATGGCTGGGGTTCCAGGGACACAGGGTCCCACCTTCCAGCCCAAGTTTAGCATCAAGTGCTATTTACTCTTGCAAGACTAGTCAGCTTGTTGGGACTCGAGGCAACTCCATGATCTCTTAAATGTCGGGGGGGTGGGGGTGGGCAGGGCAGGGATCCACTCTGATCGGAGACGTGGAGGTAAACCCGGGTGTCATGCTTTACCTTTCAGAGAAGCGAAACCACTGATCGCTTGATCAGTCATGATAAACAGATGGAAGATTGATCCCCCCAGAAGCTTAACATCGCCATTCGCTACCTTGTAGCCTGGGGCAAACATCGACGAGAGAGCAAATCACAGTCGTGTCGGGCGTGTTGGATATACGCCATCTTGCCGTCTGTCAGGGCACTGGAATCGTGCCGTCACATACGGGGCTGTAATGTTTTATCCTACGTGCATGGTGCAGTTCATGGCTTAACCGGAGCAACTACTATAAATGGAAACCTCGAATTCCAGTGTGCAGTAGTGGCTAGCCTTCCCCCGAAGAGCCCTGCCCCCTCTGCCGTGCCGAGTGGCCACGGGGAAGAGACCCCTGTCCAGGCTCTGCCCTTCCAGCTCCCCTTGTCCCTAGGTGAGACTGGGAGATGTAAGGGCGCTGGTAGGTATCACTTCCTTGCCCAGATGTTTAAGAAGTGAGTGTCTTCCCCCCCCCCTCATCTCTCTACTTCTGAGTGTGACTTTGGAAGTCACCTGGCATGGCCTGTGTCCACACCTGAGGGGTGACAAGTAGACATCCTTCTAGCCACACAAATGGCCTGCATTACCAGCACGGGACCGGTCCCAGAATGGGACAGGAATTCTAACCCAGGGAAGTTTCTACTATGTGGGGGTTTGTGACCACAGTTAGCTTTGCCCTATCTAATAGAGTCGGCGTTCTGTGAATATAACAGAAGACTTACATTTTTGTTTAAGTTTCTTTGCTTATTTTTTGAGAGAAAGAGAGAGAGCACAAGCAGGGGAGGGGCAGAGAGAGAGAGGGAGAGAGAGAGAGAGAGAGAGAGAGAGAGAGAGGGAGAATTCCAAGCAGGCTCCACACTATCAGCCCAGAGCCCAACGTGGGGCTTGAACCCATGAACTGTGAGATCATGACCTGACCTGAAATCAGATCTCACGTTTCATGGGTTCGAGCCCCACGTTGGGCTCTGGGCTGACAGCACAGAGCCTGGAGCCTGCTTTGGGTTCTATGTCTCCCTCTCTCTCTCTCTGTCCCTCCCTTCCTCGCACTCTGTCTGTCTCTCTCTCAAAAATAAATTAACATAAAAAAAAGAAAAGAGAGCGGAATGTTTAACCAACTAAGTCACCCAGACACCTCAGAAACCTCAGATTAAATCTATTCGTCACTGGTCCTTCTTCTGTGCCTATAATCTAAAGGGAACAAATTTAATTTTAAAATAAGTTCTACTGGAGACAATGAAAGTAACAGGGCTTATTTTGGCTCCGGGAAGAAAAAGCTTAAAGGAGGCTAAACTGTCACTGAATAAATGAAGGTCCTGAAATGTTTACAGAGCAGATAGTTGAAAACCTTCTCTAAATACACACCAAACAAATACGGAAGCTTTACTCGATGGTACAGAAGATAACACTGTACCCACAGCACGGGGAAGGCTGAAACTCGTGTTGAGAGCATCTGACTCGGCAGGTGCAGGCGGGGCCTGGCAACCCACTTTTCTAGCAGGCGGCCCCACGGGTTTCTGATGCAGGTGCCACACTATCAGCAGCGTGGTGATGAAGGTCTCGGACAGTTAAACTGTGAAATACACTACTTTGTGAGGTTGTCGGACTTCCTTCCTAGAGGAAAGCCGAACCCGGGAAGCGTCCCACCCACAGGCTGGGAAACACGCTCCGTCAACAAGCACTGCAGAGCTCCGGGAATCTAGACAAGTTCGTCATGACCCCAACCTTTAAGCAGCCCGCGGTCTCAGGAGGGTGACTGTGAAGGTATACCCGTGTGTGTGTGTGTGCGTGCGTGTGTGTGCGCACATGTACGTGTGTCTGTGCAGAGGAGGTAGTGATGCGGAAAAGGAGGAAACAAAGATACTCTCCAGGTTTGAACTGGGGGAGACGAGATCTCCTCCACGGCAGTGCGGATGGGCGTCTGTGGCCCCAGCTAGCACACTCATCTCCCCTGGGTGTCCCTGTCCCAGAACGGTCTCCAGATAAGGTTACCACCGACACCATGCAGAATGAACCAGAGGAAGGGGAGGCGTCCAGCCCTATTCAAGAAGCAAAAGCAATTATGCTTACCTATTTTGCGCATCGAACTTCTATGTAATGCGCCGGGAAGAAAAGATGCTAAGGCAAAGAAATAGAATTTGTAAAACCACATGGCTATGTGGGGAGTTACTGTTTTATGAATAGTGGCAGTCAGAAATGACGAAAATGTTCCGGGGACGGGTGGCAGTGATGATCACATAATGGCGGGAATGCACCCAAACGGTCAAAATAGTAAATTTTTATGTTATATATGTTTGGCCACAATAAAAAATCATAGTTATAGGCTTCCTTCTAACTCAGTAAGTTAATGAATATGATAGGGTATTTGCAGGAAAAAGAAAATTAACCTAAGCCTACATTCTGCCATACTTTCTGTGTCCTTGAGAAGTTCGGAAAACATGAATGTATTCCACAGATATTTAAGGGGAATTATTGTGGCCGGGCACTGTTCTAGGCACTGAAGACCCAGTAGTGAACAGAAGAGAAAGAAATCCTGCCCTCAGACGGCATTTACTTATTCACCCCCTCAAACACTGAACGAGTATTTACTGAATGCCCGGCACCTGCCGAGCTCTAGGCTGGGCACCAGAAATACAACGGTGAGAAACCAGCAATGGAAACATCAGCAGACCAGACCCTTCTTCGACCTCACGAAGCTTATGGTTGACCACGGGAGACATATACAAACCTAAAACATCCACCTTGGAAAGTCATCGAAGCAGAGATGCGTGGACTCCTAGAGTGTGTTGTGTGGTGACGGCAGCTGGCTTGGTCAAGGTCTTTGTGAAGGCTCTGATGCCTGAGCTGAGACCTGAGGGGGGTTGGGCAGGGACAGTGTGGCCGGGGCAGAGCAGAGGGAAGCAGAGAGTGGCCTCATGAGGCTAGAGAAGTAGGTGGAGGCCCAGGAGCCACGGAGCGCCTGTGGATTTTTGGGTTTCTGTCTTAAAGGGCAACGGGGAGCCATCGATGTACTGGAACGAGGCTGGGGGTGGGAGGGGAAGGATCCGATCAACAATCATACTGATTTGGCTGCTCTCACAATTTAAAAATGACCAAAGGAAATTGAAGGCAAAGGACTACAAGCGAAGCCCTGTACAGTTATGAAAATAGGCGAAACTCTTTGAAGCTCTCAGAGGAAAGACAGTACTTAACATTTCAAAGAATTATCGTGATCAGATAAGCAATCCTAAACAGCACGCCAACTTTTAATTTGTTACTACTACTCAAAACATAGTCTCTTAAGGTTCTATTATAAAACCTACTAATGAAGCTGAAAATGACTAAAACAGAGGCACCAGAATTTGCAAGGTTAGTGAATGAAGTTGCCCACACTTGATTCGTACTGTTTCAAGGGGATACTTTGGGGGGAAATAAAAAGTTAAACGATTCGATCAAAAAAATGAAGTATATTAGACTTTGTAAAATACGATTGTGTCGGCGTCTTTACTTAACCTATATGTGACAACAGGACATTTAACTAAATGTTGCACTAATTTGATTGATATTTAAGAACTTGGACAAAGAATCAAATACATATCATTTCTTCCTTTAATGTATGGTTATTGATGCTAATATATACTGTTGAACGGGAAACAAAATTCAGATCTGCACAATGCTGTGTGCGCTAAGGGCAGATACGTAAAGGAGTAACAAAAGCACCGTTTATATATAACCAAGTTAGCCACAGGCTCACAATTTAATTGATGCTGATTAAACAGTCAAGAAGTAGGTGACAGACATTTCTGCATTTCCAATTCTGGATAAAAATAGGCAGGAGGAAACATCATGCTTTTCATTGTGCAGTGAGTTCATCTGACCTCTGGACAACATAGTACATTCTAGACTATCTCTCGAAGTTCAGGCAAGTTGTACAGACTTGACCCTTATAATTCACACAATTCACCTTTTCACCAAATTGTCATTTATACAATTCGGTTCTGTCAATTCGTTGTTCTGCTTAAATTACCTTAAGAATATAATGTAGATAGCCAGAGGGCTCCTGAGGCAGCCCCCCCTCTCCCCCCCCCCACCCCGCGCGACATTTCGTTACAACCAAAGCCCCCCTGGTTTCACAGGGCCTGGGAACCACAGCTGATTTGCAGAGGCCTCTGTCACCGTCGCTTTTTGAGATTTAGCCTTACAAAGATCTTCATTTTAAAGTTTAATCTGACTCGGTTTAAAACCTATTATCGTTCTATCAAGTTACACTTTGGCCTAAACGAGTTTAACATACTTGGGTACAAACGCGTTCCTAGATTTCCCGTGCAAAATCCTTCTGGTTTTTAAAGCGGGGCTTTCAACGCCCAGTAAAACGTGCATTTGTCTCCACACTGTAGCTCATATTCCTAGGAGATGCCACAAATAATATGTCAGATTGTAGAGAAAGGGATAAAAATGCAGTAAATCAGATTTAGCCAGAGTAAAAAAAGAATGAATACATTTACCAGAAAAAGAAGCGAACAATCTTGGTTTTGAAAAATTAGAAGCATCATTTGCATTTTTGCTGTTGGCACTAAACAAATCTCACTAAAAAGATGAAATGAGAAGAGGTCTGAAAAACTTTCAAACATTTGGATAAAGACTAGACATTTCTTCTTCTTCTTCTTTTTTTTTTTACTATCAGCTTTCAAAGTTGGCAAGTCATTCCTTATTCAAATTCTCTTGAGATGCTCTAGTTTTTTAGTCTCTTCTTATACAGACACGAACTCACAAGTAGCCCCCACAATTTCATTTCTCCTCCAAGCTTCCTAAGTAGCTGCCATGGTCACTGAACTAAATTTGAGGTCTTTCATACCACTGAGCTGGAAGGAAAAAGGCATGAGCCACAACGGAATCAGAATCAAATGGGTTCCAAACACAACTCTGATGTAGCTTTAGTGCTATTCATCCTGTGGTTCCCGCGAGACTTATCAACTGGCACCTGGGACCTCCTAATAAGGATTGTGTCTCCAGTTCTAAGTTGTCTACGGAAGCACTGATTTTCAATTTTACTTGTACTGATTTCTTTGAACCAAAAGGAACGTTATGAGCATGAAAAAAAAAAAAGGCAAAAAGCAAAGAAATTCGAACGGGATTTAAATGCTAAGCCTACCGTGGTAGATTTGTCCAGAGTGGTACCTGAGCCGCGTGGCCCAGTCCCGGTCAAACCCAAAATGGCTTTGGGAGTCTCAGATCCTTCTGTTCTCCAGATGGGTCTCCCAACTTGAGATTTTGAAACGCTGCTCTTACGGAAATCTGGAATACTATTAGTTCCGGGTCACTAACTAAAGTTAAGTCCAAATACGAAGCTGTCCATTGAAAAAGTGGTCATCTTTAATGCAACATGACCTGCATTAAATGAACCATTATTTCTAAATAAAGCAATCAAGTTATGAATTCAATAGCTTACCAGGTGACATTAGGCAAATTACTTCCTCTCTGTGTACAAAACGGGGTTAATAATCCTGACCTATCTCTTAAGGTCTCTGGGGGCAATTCATTTAGGAATTGTCTAAGTGCTGTATAAATGTTTCTGGTGTTATGAGAGCTTGGTTTTATTGTCATTGGGACGCCACCGCCATAAAAAGGAATTGAGAGGTTTAGTCAGAGGTGAATTAACAAAGCAAGGTCTATGCTAATACAAGTGCCCTCTGACCTGGGATCACTGAGCTTGAAAAATCCACAGATCAAAATGTAAATGAAGTTTGCATTTTCAGAGACAGAGTTTTTGTTAATTTATTTCCTATTCAATTCCTTTGCTTTGAAAATCATTACTTTGGAAGCAAACCATTTTCAATTTCTACCTCCCTTTTTTTTTTTCCCATTATTTCTCATTGCTGTTCCCAGCACCACTTGCATTAAAGCATAACACTGGAGGCATCCGAGGCCTTTCTTTCTCCATCGACTATCTGGCACACCCAGGAAACGAGCCTGTCAGGAGGCATGAGATGTGCAGACGAAAAACGTTTTTCATGTTAAGGTTTTGTTTGTTTGTTTGTTTAATTGCGTGACCTCCAGATGCTCATTACTTTTAGAGGAAGTAAGTTCCTTTTCCCCAGTTAAATGTCCATGGTTCACACATTTACTTGACAAACAGTTACTGAGCCCCTAGTACATATGTAGCAGCCAGGTGCTGCTGTAGGTGCCAGAAGCAGCAGTGAATTTAAAAAGGCAGAAATCCGGGGTGCCTGCGTGGCTCAGTCGGTTAACCGGCCGACTCCAGCTCAGGTCATGATCTCACAGTTTGTGGGTTCGAGCCCCATGTCAGGCTCTGTGCTGATGGCTCAGAGCCTGGAGCCTGCTTCACATTCTGTGTCTCCCTCTCTCTCTGCCCCTTCCCCACTCATGCTCTGTCTCTCTCAAAATTAAACAAACATTAAAAAAATTTTTTACAAAGGCAGAAGTCCCTGCTCTCATGTAACTTGTATTCTGGGGGAGAAGACAAGTAGTGAGCAAAATAAATAAGTAAATAAATGGAGTATGTTAGAAAGAAAGGAGGAAGTGTGGTGACAGCGTGGACGTGTAGAGACGGAGAGGGCTGTATCTTTAAACACGATGGTCAGAGAAAAACCTCCTTGAGAAGGCGGGATGTCAGGGACGGCTTGAAGGATGGGGGCGTGAGAACCATCGGGGAAGGGCTTTGCAGGCAAGGTGAGGGTTCCGGGATGGTGCAAAGGCCCGGAGGGAGGAGTGTGGGGTTTGAGAACAGCAAGGAGGTGAGGGCCGTGAAGGAAGCGAGCAGGGAGAGAAGGACGGGAGAAGGGACGGCAGAGAAGGAGTGGGGGAGGCAGGTGGTCTGGGCCTGGCGCCTGGGTGCAAGGCCTCCCACTTTCACGCTGAGTGGGAGGTTCTGAGCGGAGGAGTAACATGACCTGACTTCCACTGGAGAGGCTGGATCGGGCTGAGAAGAGGCTGGAGGGGAAGGAGGCTGAGACCGGAAGACACGAAAGACGACTGCGGTGTTCAGAGCAGACACCGGCGGCTTGACCCGGGGGAGTGCCTGGGGAGAGTTTCACCTCTTTCCATTACGAATCACATCCTTCCTCTTCCTAAGGAGTTACTTCACTCCCTAAGAAAGTATTTTTTCTCTATAAGCCTTCCCTCGCACCCCCTCCCTGTCAATGCTGAGACTTTCTTCTCCCATCAGACCACCTTTCCAAAGGGTCAAACAATCCACCTTTGGATGAGGTCAAATCAGCAAATACACCACTGTTATAAGCTGAGGCGCATTGAAAAATTTTTAAAGAATTTATTTGAATCAGGCGGCACCCAATCTAGCAGTAGAACGAAGCTCCAAGGAGCCGTACGGAATGAGAGGAAGACACGCGAGGCAGAAAAGCTGTTCGGTTACCGCGAGGTCATTTTCCTCTGGGGGCTGGCAGGTGTCTGTCTGGTGGATTTCCTCACGAGAGCAGCTCAGGCGATTCCTGATTGACCGGTTCAAGATTCCGTTTCTGACCTTCAAAACCGTCAGTAAGTCCTGGCTTGGTTGACAGGAGACACAGCATTAGTGACTCCAGTTTGGGTCTGTTGTCTTCTTTTTAACGCTACTCTCCCAAAGCACAGATGACTGGATGCGTTCTACTGAAGTTCTCCGTAAGGACACCTGCCACCCATCAGGGGCTGTGCATTGGAGAACTGACGACTGAGAGGAGATGGCCTCCCGCTGAAGCAGTGGTGGGGGCGAGGGCAGGGGCGGGGGCGGGGGCGAGGGCAGGGGCGGGGTGAGGGTGGGGGCGGGGGCGGGCTGGGTTGGGTACCGAAGTCTGGGGTGAGGCAAGAGCTTTGGTTTTCAATAACCTCTAGACCTGCTTCCATTTTGAATGAATCGAGTCCCCCTGGGAGCGCACATAGTTTTGAAGTAAATGATTATCCCATTTTCATATCCTTTTACATCTGCAGGAAGCAAAGAAATGCTAACTGTCCTTTAGCTCATGTGTGTAAAATTTATTAATTAATAAATATTTATTAATTTATTTAATATTTATTTATTTATTTATTTTTATTTATTAATTAATTTATTTTTTAATGTTTATTTATTTATTTTGAGAGAGAAAGTGAGTATGCCTGCATGCTCACAAGTGGGTGAGGAGCAGAGAGAGAGAGAGAGAGGGAGAGAGAGAGAATCCCAAGCAGGGTGCACACTGTCTGCACAAAGCTGGACGTGGGGCTCGATCTCACAAACCTCAAGATCATGACCTGAGCTGAAATCAAGAGTCAGACGCTTAACCAACCGAGCCACCTAAGCGCCCCCAGTATTTCATTTTTTATCTTTCGCTGGGGCCATTATAATCAGACACCATATAGTGGGCGAGCCTAAGCCCCGAGCCCCGAGGGCCAAGAAACCAGAACAGACTTGACTTCGCTAAACAGAAAGGAGGCAGCTGCATTCAATACCGTTCCGTGTCTGTAGAAAGGTGGTGGCGACGGCCACCATCTTAAGAGGAGATTCTGGAAATGGCCCTTGTGGGAAAAGAAGGAAGATACACTAGTCTTTTCAACCGGCCTAGAAAAGTTCCTGGCAACTTCAGGAGCAGTGATAAAGAAGCCACGTGTAACCAGAGAGATCTCGGATTCTGGCATTCTGGGACCATCGTACCTTCTCTGGCAACATGGGGGGACTCTCTCTCTCTTTTTTTTTTATCTGGGTCTGTTTGCAGAATAAATAAGAATACAATATTCTATTTTATAAATGAAATGATATGTGACTTTTATTAATGGATTACTACTTTAAATAAGTTGAACATGACATCTCAAGTTAATGCTATTATCCGATCTCTCTGTGGAGTTCATTCATTTATTGGATATGTTTATTGGTGACCTCTTTTCTTCATTTTGGGTGACTTAGAGAAAAAATACTTCTTGCTAGGTCATATATATATTTTTTGTTTATATATTTTTGAGTGAGAGAGGGAGCACCAGCTGGGGAGGGGCAGAGAGAGGCCGAGACACAGAATCCGAAGCAGGCTCCAGGCTCTGAGCTGTCAGCACAGAGCCTGACGCGGGGCTCGAACTCACGAACCGCGAGATCATGACCCGAGCCGAAGTTGGACGCTTAACCGACTGAGCCATCCAGGCGCCCTGCCATTTATATTTCTTAATTTTTTTAATGTTCATTTATTTTTAAGAGAGAGAGCGAGAGAGCTAGTAGGGGGAACAGAGAGGGAAACACAGGAACCGAACCAGGCTCTAGGCTTCGAGCTGTCAGCACAGAGCCTGACGCGGGGCTCGAACTCACAGAGCACGAGATCATGACCTCAGCCGAAGTTGGACACTTAACCAAATGAGCCACCCAGGCGCCCCTACCTCTTGCCATTTAGAAGAAAAAAATTTTTTTCCTGAGCTTGAGGCCCAGCAGGGGGCTCCAGTTTCTCCAAATGCTTGCACTGCCCAGTCTCCCACCGCCTTCGGGCGTTACTCACGCGTCATTTTCTCAGCTCCTGGAGCAACCTCTGTGGCTGCCCTCTCCCAATGGGCAACATACACCCAACTTCCATCTCCTTTCCCTGCTTTATTTTCCCCCGAAGTACTAATCACCACGCAACATATTCTATATTTTACTAATTTATTTTATTTCTTGTCTGAGGCACTAGAATCTATGCTTCAGGAGGACAGGGGTTTTGTCTGCTTTGTTCATGCTACATACCCTGTGCCTAGACCTACGCCTAACACACAGAGGTCACCAATAAACATATCCAATAAATGAATGAACTCCGCAGAGCAATCGGGTAATAGCATTAACTTGAGATGTCATGTTCAAAGATCAAATCTGGCGAGCATATCCATAGAAAGTATTTCTGGAAAAATACACGAGCCTGAAAACAGCATTTACTCTGAGGGGGAGAAATTTACATAGGATTTCACACCTGTATGTACCAGGCATACCTTTAGATCATTAGAATTTTTTCTTACTCAGAGATGTCCGGTTGATGTGAATTACGAGTCATAGGAAATGTTTTTTATTATCTTTAATAGTAAAAACAAAACAACAATAAATGCCTACTTAATAACAGTTAAGCACATGCATGTGTAAAAATCTACACACAAACATATGCGATGGGTGGAATGAAGTATGCAAAGTTAACACAAAAAGATAGTATGTCAATAACTCTTCAACTTTTTAAAGAATGTTTATTTATCTTTGAGAGAGAGAGACTGGGAGAGCGGCAGAGGGGGGGACAGAGGAACTGAAGCAGACTCTATGCCCAATGCGGAGCTCAAACTCACGAATCGTGAGATCATGACATGCGCCGAAGTCGGACACTCAACCGACTGAGCCACGCGGGCGCCCCAACTCTTCTACTTTTTGAGTAGAAGATCTCAAAGATGATGATGAGCAGACCTGCCTTGAGTGGTACGTTGGTACCAAAGACACCTGTAGCTAACAAAGACTTCCCCATAAGAGAGACAGTCTGAACGCCGAAGAAGGAGGCAGAAGAGAGTGTATCCTCACAACATTACACCAAAGATACGATACCAAGTATTTCACTTGGGTCCAAGGCTTGAAAAGCATTTCAGTTTTCCTTTGAATTTCATGGCCGACCTATCGTTATCGAATACAGTCTCCACAATGAGATTTCCTGAGAAAAGTAAAAGAAACCATGAAAACCAGAGCAACGGTCAGGACCTGTCACAGAGAAGTGGGTTGGCAAAGCAGGAGAACGGAGCAACAAGACCATGGTTATTCACAGAGTCAAAAGATCCAGACCAGAAACAAGGCCGTCGCGACCGGTGAATGTGACTCGTGAGCAGCCGAAATCAATGTTATTCTCCCTCTGCTGCAGCCGAAGGGTGCGAACGAGGCCATTTGTTATAGAAAGGGAAAGATTTACAGATTTGGTAGTTCATTTTCTGGAAATGAGGTGTAAATCTCGAGTGTGGGGAAGGGGCCCTACAGTCCTATCGGTAACAGTGGCCCGTGGTGACCAAGCAAGGCGAAGTTCTCAAAAGGAACCAGGGACAGGGAAAAAGGCAAAAAAGGGACGGAGACCTCGTTTTGACGGACGGAAAGGAAGGAAGCGTGAGCTCCGTGAGCCGTGTTCCCTAACCCACAGTTCTTTTAGGATCATTCAGTTATTTGGGATCTTTTCTCTCTTTTCTCTCTCTCTCGTGATTACTTTCCTTTCCAACCAAGAGCTTTGATTTTATTTTTAATCTACCCAACACCAGCTGTTACCAGAGCCTTCCTATTAAAAGGGCTTAGCTCAAACAGTCTGATCATTAAAGCAAACAGCAAGCACATGGAGCCAACACAGCGTTTTGGAAAGAGCATTGGTCCAAACGCCTGCATCAGACCCCGGCTCTCAGGAAGCACGTTCCTAGCTCGAGAGCCAGGGGCACACTGCGGAAGCTCACTCTTCTCCTCCGGAAAATGGAGGTAATAAGGCTTGTCCTTTCCACAGAAGATTCTTAAGAGGATCAAACTAGACCATGCAGACTGAAAAGCACTCTGTACAAACATACGAGTTACTTCGACGGTGACGGTTATGCTCTTTTACAGAAAAGGGACAACTGTCCCAGGAACACAGAAGAATGTCTTTCAGTACATTTACTCTGGGTCTGGCTGTAATAAAAGTTAGGCAATGGGTATTCAGAGGTGTGTTTTTAGGGATGCAAAACTTTGCTGCCTTAGTATAAGCACACGGCGTTTCATTTCACGAGGTTAAAAAAAATGAGGGACACTGAATATAATCTCGCAGGTGGTCTTTGAAGATATTTCATGAGCTAAAGCTAAGAAATCCAATTATGGCATTTAGCATTAAAAAAAAAAAAGTGCCCTTAATCCAGCTTTCCTTATCCTCTTGACCAGAATGCAGAATGAATACAGAAAACTTGGGGAAACTCTCAACCTAGGGCAGAAAGAATGAAAATAGAATCTTCTTTTTAAACAAAAAGGCAAATGGACAAAGCTTACTGCCACCCTTTGTACACAGGAAGTATGCATTACAATATGAAAAAAAAAAAAAAACACACGACAGGAATGCAGCAGCTAAGGGTAAGCCCGGGAGAGAAAATCGTCTTCAGGTAATATAAAAACGGCCCATGAAACCTCTAAGAACAAATCTCTACACAGAATGACAAACTGTATTGAAATCACATGTCAAGACACCCTTACAACACACATAAACCTACTAGCATTTATTTTTCTGTCAACGGTGTTTACATTTGCTACTAAACATACTTCAACTAAATATGACGCACAATGCCCCGCCCAATCCCTCTTCTAAGGGTTTAACAAGCTACATGAAAGAAACTGACTTTTGATACAAACTCCACTAACCAGATCAGCACACCAAACAAAAGCGAATCAATGAACAGACAACAGAAGGCTTCCGACAAGCCTTTATGGTTGGAATATGAGTCTGATCTTGGCTTCGGTTTTAAACAAATCATTAAAGTGATACCTGGGAGGGGGAGCAAAAATCGATGGGTCCCAGGAAGCCCACATCCCTTCCCTTCACACGGAAACAAGCCACGCGTTACCTTACAAACCGAGGTCTCTGACTGCTTACCGTTTCCTGCCTGGAGCGAAAGGAAAGTCACACAAGATGCCCATCCCGGTGCATCTCTGCAGATAAACCCCGGGTGACTGAAAGCCGCTGTGGCCGGACCATGTGCAGTAAAATGTTAAAGTCCTCTCAGCAGCCAATTCAAAGCTGCTCGGACCTCCGGGGCCTCCCAGCGCGATCAGCCTGGCTTTGTGGCAATACAATGGGGGTTAAACATTTCCTCGTATCCACTTAGAAGCAAGAAAAATCTGTTTAGTTGCTCACAACTATTTAGCAAAATACACGCTAGCTTAGGGTTTGGCGATGCTGTTTTAAGAAAGTAACTGCTGTATTTCCACCTATGGGAGTAGACATAAGGAGTTATATAATTTCTTCTTTATTTTTAGCCTCGTAGAACTTGAAATGACATTTTAGGCTTCCTAGCTGGTCATTGTTTTAAATATTCTTTCTGTACAGGACAAGGCAATTGCTTTGGCCTGGTTTGCTCAGTTTAGCATTGGAACCGATTTCACACACATGTATAAGGTCCCATCCACAGGACTCCCGGCCATCATTTCTGCCTTTTTTCCCTTTCAGGGTGGCCTAGAAACCCTATTTGCTTTAATTAAGTTTACTGTGAGAGCTTACCAAAATAAACATTGCAGCTGTTTTTCTTTGTTTCTTTCCCCCTATTTATTTCTCAATTAAATTCCTCTTTTTAGGCTTCTCTGCTACCCATTATCATTAGCGCTTGACCTATCCAAGCTGTTAAAACTTTTAAATATTGGCTATGACTGTTCTTATAAGCCAGGAATTATTGATACATACGTACACACATACAAATAGTAAATGGTGAGCAGGTACTTTGATTACGGTGCTAAATATGTCACAGTTGTATGTTAACGAGACCCAAAGAAAGTACTGGAAGATCTTCTAAAATGTAGTATGTATGTAGAAGGACCTCATTGTGCGGGTTGCCACAAATCTTTAAGCCAACCTGTTTTTGCTTGAATTTCTAGTGTTTACTTTGCCAAGCTTTAATGTTCTCCGGACAAACTTCAAGAGAAGTAGGTTTATAAGCCATTCACTGGCTACGATGCAAGTTGAGAAAGTGTCCGGTTAGCCTATTTTCAATGAAAGGTACTTGCTTCCTAAGGACAAACCCAAAACCCTGTTCCCCGCCCACTACGATGGCTGGCACGAACAATCGGTGGGTAGATTTCTTTGAAGCTCTTTTCAGCACTTCTTCAGACCTGGCTGGAATAATGCCTTCCCTCACAAAAGCAGAACCAACATGTAACACAATCTCCTTCAAAGCGTATTGTCAGGGGAGCAACAATAACCACAGCCACGTGACCTTCGAGACCCAACCGAGTAGAGACATCAGAGAATCCTGACTCGGCACATCTGTTTCTGCGTAATCTGTCCTGATTAGATTTGACTGGTGTTAATAAAAGCTTTAAAACTAGAAAATAACTTTCCGATTTGTGTTTTTGGTGTTTTTTGTTTGTTTGTTTGTTTTGTTTTGTTTTGTTTTTTTTACTCTTTTAAAAGATGAAGCCTGCAGAGGAGGGAAGCCTCTAGAGTTATTTCCTCCCAACTACCTACCTGCTGCTCTGTGTGTGTCACTGGCGGGACCAGCTAATCAGAAACACGATAACCTGATGCTTGAGCCACCCCTACGGCCCACACCGCAGGTCGCGGAAACGGGCTGGAGAGTAGGAGTTAGATTTGTTGCACCTTTTGGGATTTTCCGATCCTTTCTTTGGAGTGCCTTTTACAAATTGAAACACTCCGCCTGGAAAGTAGAATGTGCCTGTGTCTCTATTAATATGTTAACATAACCTTTTCTTTTCCCAGTTAGCTATTCCCACAGGTATTAAAAAAAAAAAAGAAAAGGCTCATGCACCGATCTGAAAGAAGGCTGTATTTTGAAGAAGAGTGTGAGGACTACTTGAAACGGTACTTTTAGCCGTGATTGTGTTCCAACCGGTACGGGCTGAATGGAGGACAGAGGAGTCTGATTATGCAGCTCGACTGACCGAGCCTAATCAGAATTATTTCGGCACACTGCTTCCCTACAACCTCAGACCCATTAAACGCTAAATGCTTCTGCCTGCCCACTTCTCGCCCTGTCTCCCACTGTGACCTGTTCCTTTTCAACAGCGGTTCCTCAGTGGGCCACTCCAAACATTTTTCGGTAAACGGAGGCACTGAGTTTAACGGGTTCCTCCAAATCCATCAGCCAATCTGTCATTTTGTGGAAAGAATGGGTACTGTCCCACTTTAATTTTTTTTTAATGTTTATTTATTTTTGAGACATAGAGACAGAGCGTGAGCAGGAGAAGGGCAGAGAGAGAGGGAGACACAGAATCCGAAGCAGGCTCTAGGCTCTGAGCTGTCAGCACAGAGCCCAACGCGGGGCTCGAACTCACAGACTGCGAGATCATGACCTGAGCCGAAGTCGGCTGCTCAACCGACTGAGCCACCCAGGCGCCCCTACTGTCCCGCTTTAAAACGGTACCATTGAGACCGCTTTCAGCTTGCTCCGCTTTTTTTTTTTTTATTAAGAAAAGTTGAGGTCGGCAGCTGTTACTGTTTCTGCAAGAGCAGCTCTGTCTTCAGAAATCGAGTTTGGGATGTCACATTTTCAACTCATCCGGTTATCAACTCCTGTCATCCTGCTTAGCGCATCATTCTCAAACATGTAGTTCCCATTCTGGGGACCTGGTGAGGTGACTTTATGGCACCAAAATGCACCTTTTGCTTCTGTTCCCCTAATTCGATCTCCCACGTGGTCCAGATTCATCCATTACTGGCGTGTAATTGACTTTCTGCATGCTATGACTTGTTACCCTTTTTAATTTAAGTACACAAAAATGTTTAGATGTGAGCTTTTTAAAAACAAAAGTTTATTTAGTTTGAGAGAGAGAGAGAGAGAGAGAGAGGCAGAGAGAACAGGGGAGAGAGGGAAAAGAGAATCTAAGGAAGGCTCCTCACTGCCAGCGTGGAGCCCAATGCGGGGCTGGATCCCACCATAGGTGAGACCGTGTGACCTGAGCCGAAATCGAGAGTCAGACACTTAACCAACTGAGCCCCCCAGGCGCCCCTAGATCTGCTTTTTAAAAGATATTCCTCTGCATTTAAACCTAAATTATGTATCTAACTTCTGATTGGGATAGATGCAGTCGGAAATTTTTCCGTCTTTAAAAATTACTTTCGATCCAGATTTTATATTTCTAAATATGATGCATATTCAACCTCCGTGCCTCAGTCTCCTCATGTGTAAAATGAAGATAATTTGGCACCTTCTTCGAAGAGCTGGCAAGAGCGCTAAGTGAGTTAATGTTTTTAAGTCCCTTAGAACAATGCCCGCACACAGTAGCTGCGCTATGCACACGTCAGTATTAAATAACGATAAACCAGACACCATCTATGAAGGAGGAAATGCGCAAAGGATTCAGGTATTCTTCCAGAATGCAAGAGTTCCACCCTGAAGTATCCGTTTACCTTCATGATCTTTGTTTCTGTCATTATTTAGCTTTTGTACTTGACCAAGTTCGCATGCACTGCGGTTTTCTGAAATATTTTCCAAGTCCTTTTCTTTTGTTAAGATGCCTTTCTTTTGAATTCCATCATAGGAACCAAAAAACAAGAGGTCGAATAGCTGGCTGAATGAGAACTAAAGAATTTTGCTGACGTAGCCTATAAACCGAGTGGGAAAAATGAGTTAACCGAGTAATTCTCGCCCCCACTCTGAACTACTGCGCTATACCCACACGGTCACGGGCCTTCACTGGGCATGTTTCTCAAGGATGCGGAGCTGCAGAGTGGAGGCAAGGTAAGTGCCATGTCGTTTGGTGACAGTGTCATAAGAGCCATCTGTTTCCGTAAATACAGTACAGAGACCCAGGAATCCAACGGATAATTTGATGGCCCTGCGGACTGGCGTCCTATTGCTTTTTCATAATTTACTGATAGGCAAAACGCCAAGATTCTGGAAAGGTATCATGGTGCCGAATTAAGGAGGGAGACGGAGAGAAAATGCTTTCGCCGCGAGTTGCGTGCTTTTCAGCATCTCAAGAGGACAACAGACATTCGTTCTCCTTTTGAATCCGGGTACCATCAAAAGTAACAAAACGTTCACTCATTCTCAGCTCTTTCTTTCTCTTTCTCTCAATCCCCATCTCCCTCCCGCTCCTGCCCCACTTTGTTTTGAGTATGGACAGATTTTACAAGCCATTGCTTTTAAAAAGGAATTCTAGTATTGTTACAATTGAGAATGATTCTGTAAGAAAAAAGTTTCTTCAAATGAAAGTGGTCAAAAACTCTGATACCTTTAACAAGAGTACTAAAATGACAGACTTTCTCATACATTCTATCATGACAGCAGTTTTGTATAGAGTTATTTTTATGGTTACACATATACATGTCAAAATATGCATTTGATTTCAAATGTCTATCTTTAAAAATTTTTTTAATGTTTATTTAATTTGAGAGAGACAGAGAGAAAGGGACAGAGTGCAAGCAGGGGAGGGGAAGAGAGAGAGAGGGAGAGACAGAATCTGAAGCAGGCTCCAGGCTCTGAGCAGTCAGCACAGTGCCTGACGTGGGACTCGAACTCACAGACCACGAGATCATGAGCCGAAGCTGGACACTCAACCGACTGAGACACCCAGGTGCCCCTCAAATGTATATCTAATTGCACTGCATTTAAAGTCTTCTTAATTAGAATAGTCTTTATACACAGGAAAACTTATTGGAAAAATCGAAGAATAGCAACAATGACATCATAACTGAAATTTGGAAGGATATAACAACAGGGATAGAAACGAGAAGAGAAAAAAAAGGAGGTTGTAAGGAATAGGAAACATATCAGGGTTCAAACTATATAAAATTGCCTCTTTGTAGGCCAAAAAGGTCAAATATCAGTAATTTCATATGATGGACCCTAACTACTTCTCTAGGATCTACCAGCTCGAGGAACATTCAAGTTTTGTAATAGAAATATAGTCAGGGTATTATGTTAAGTGAAATAAGTCAGTCAGAAAAAGACAGATACCATATGTTTCCACGAATAGGTGGACTTTGTGAGACTAAGCAAAAACCAGGGGGAGGGGAAGAGGGGAAAGGAAAAAAAGACACAGAGAGGGAGGGAGATAAAACATAAGAGACTCTCGAAGACTAAGAACAAACTGAGGGTGAGGGGGATGAAGGAGGGGGGAGAGGGGGTGATGGGCATTGAAGAGGGCACTTGTTGGGATGAGCACTGGGTGTTATATGGAAACCAATTTGAAAATAAACTATTATAAATTTAAAAAAAAAGAAAAAGAAATATAGTCAGGGTTCCCAGAGCAAATAATTTCCATTTATATGACTGGTTATAAAACAAGACTCATCAACATTTTCTGGAAGTTTTGGTTGCTATAAGCAATGGCCTCTCCCCCTTTCCCCATCCCCCTACCAAACAGCCACTTATTGCTAAAGGGCATTTGAGTGTCAGGGTAGTTTTTCTACCTCTTCTTAATTACACGTGCACGCGCGCGCGCACACACACACACACACACACACACACACACCCAAATATACTTTTGTATAAGAATATACTATAGGAGTGCCTGGTGGCTCAGTTGGTTAAGCATCCAACTCTTCCTTGGTTTCAGCTCAGGTCAGGATCTCATGGTTTGTGAGTTCGAGCCCCACGTTGGGCTCTGTGCAGACAGTGTGGAGCCTGCTTGGGATTCTCTCACTCTTCCTCTCTTTGCCCCTCCCCCGCTCTCTCTCCTAAAAATAAATAAACTTAAGAATATACTCTATGTAAGTTCATTTTCCAAAATGGCTTGACTTCTGATCTCCAAAACTCCACTGGAATAATGTAGAAGTAATTCATTCATAAAAATAAGAGAGAAAGAGGTTTGATAATTCCTCTCTAACAAAATTCACCAAAATCACCCCAGCTGTAAGAGATCTTTTTAATCACCTACTTTCAAATCTTTTCTGAACTGTACAAACCACCACCTCTTAGAAAAATTCTTAACAGATGCTCTCATTACTGCTGTTACAATGATGTTGGTGGGTAAGCTCACAACCAGGCTCCCTTAGATTTCTTTTAGTCATCCAAGCATTGGATGGATGAGTCATGAATGAGTTTATGAATCCGTTGAAAGTTATGGAACCTTACCCCAAGAAGATTCAGAAACCCCTAACTACCGATTGTTCATGCAACAGGAAATTCAAGAACCTAAGAGCCCCTAGAAGACCAATGAAATTCTTTTAACGGATTTTACCTTTTCTGCCACAATTCCTCTTACTCATCACTCATTTGCCTTTTTCTTAGACCACTCTATAGGAACCCTAATAAAATTCTTCACAGTCCCCCACCTCCACTACGTCAGGGTTTCCTTACAGTTCTTGTCCAAAACACGTGGGTGATTTTGACAAAGTTTCAATCTTGAAATTTTTAATTTTTGAAGTTAACACTATGTCGGGAATATTTTTCATATTGCTAACAGGATTCAGGATCATAATTTCAAGTGAACACAAAATACTCCGCTGAAATGCTCCGCCTTTATTTTTCTCATCAGACACCAAGGATTTCTGAAAAATTTTTCTAAGATGGGGACGCCTGCATGGCTCAGTTGGTTAAGCGACAAACTTCAGCTCAGGTCATGATCTCGCAGTTCCTGAGTTCGAGCCTCTTGTCGGGCTCTGTGCTGACAGCTCAGTGCCTAGCTCCTGCTTTGGATTCTGTCTCTCTCTCTCTCTCTCTCTCTCTCTCTCTTTCTCTATGCCTCTACCCCACCCACACTCTGTCTCTCTCTCTCAAAAATAAACAAACATTAAAAAATATTAAATTTTTTTTCTTAAACTGAATAATAGTGGAAACTTCTTTTGATGTGTGATCCCACATTATTTTTTAAATGGCAACATTGTTATTTCCAGTGTACCCAGAAGTGTACGTGGCAACCTTTATAATGTTGCTGTACTGGAAATTCTCTTGAAATATTTTGGCCGGTTTTGAGATGGAAGACAAGTCCATCTTCCCAAACACCAATGTGTCACCAGAACGCTAGGAGACTTCCATTGCCTACGGAGTAAAACCCCTAGTCTGTTTTCAACATTCTTTACAATCCAGCCCCTACCTGTGACTCCATGAGCCTGAAACACCCACAGGTCCTTCCACCTACACGGGCGTAGGGTCCCAGGCCCCTCTACGCCAGGCCCGGTCCAGCTTTGCCCCTCTGTTGAGTCTGTTTCCGGGCCCCACTCTTCGAATGTGCCCTTCACTCCCCTTCCTTTGTTTAAATCTCTCCCTTCCATCAGCACCAAGATCAAGTCCATTGGCCCCCCGTGACGATTTACCTGAGGGGCACAGTCATCAGAGAAGAGCCTCTCTGTCCTTGGACCTTATCATCGAGCACTACTTCTCTTTCATTTACCACCTTGACTTTAGCTTTTGGAAAAGGTCATTTTCTCTTCTTCCCATCTTGACTCAGAAGCTATTTCTGTTAACTCTAACATCAAACGCCCTGCTTTGCACAGAGCAGTTACCTATTAGCTGTTAGAGCAGCTGGTGTGAGTATGGCTGTGTTTTCCTGCATACACTTCTGAATGTGAACTTGTAAACGGCGTGAGAAAAATATCCGTTACATTCCAGAGGAACCATCTTTGCCTCCTCACATATTGATTAGCGGGAATAATTAGCCTTGGCTCCGTGCCCCTCTTTCCCTGCCGCCCCCCCATCCCTCCTCACCTCCTGTCTTCCCTGTAATACGCTTTCCATCATTCCAGCCTCTCCATCAAGTCATCTGCCACTAGAACTTTCCTCTTCCTCCGTCATTCTGTCATGTATCCATTTCCTTTTAGCTCATTTATTCTATATACTCATAAAGGGGCACAGTGATAATCAACTCTGGGGCCAGCCCGTCCTGGGTTCAAGCTCTGGGCCTGTCTCCTCACTCATCTGTAACCTTACACCTTTTTGCCTCTTCAGAGTTCATTTTCTCCATTTGTAAATGGCCCCCAGGGTAGCGATCTGCCTCGCTGAATCTTGAGGAAACAATACTTCAGTACACACAGAGCATTATCTTCTTTATTAGCAAATGCTTAATAATGGTAGCTTTTAATAGTCCCTGTAGATCTCAACTGCCCATTTTACAAATTCTTTTCCAATTCTGTCACTTCTCCGAATCACTCTTATTTTCCTAATACAAATCCTCTCCACCTTCTCTTTCCTTTCTGTATCATTTAATCATTGAAAAAGAAAAGAGAAAAAAGAAGTTTAATTAGTAAAAAAAAAAAAATAGGGCAATGAAATAATTTAACAAAATAGAAAGACAAAACTGGAAGCGATTCTGTTTACCTGGATCTCTTTTCTCCGACACTCTCCATTAGCTTTATTCTTTCCAAGTTCATTGTATATCTAATGTGTGTATTGTGTGCATAAATATATCTATATCTTTACAGCTACACATAGCTCTAGAGGGTTCTGGATAAAAATGCGTTTGTGCCTTGACTCCTTTTGTTCACAACCACATCCCCAAATGTAACGTATGTTCTAGTTGGCATTTCTAAAGCCGACAACCGTACCCGAAGCCATCCTTGTTAAAGTAATAAAATTTTCATAGAGAAATAGGAAACCGATGAGATGTTTGCCCGTGTCTGGGAAAGAACAGGAGAGGTCCTTCCAGCTGAAAAGAACAGGATACTCAAAGGTGATAAGCGGGGGACAGAACCTGGCCTGAGCGGGAAAGAGAGCGTATCGGTACAGGCTTCGTCATCTGTGATCAGCGCGGAAGGGGACAGGCACGATCAGACCCCAGCCCCGCTGAGATGAGATACCTGACCCGAGGCGTGCCCCACACTGGCCAGCTGTGCCCGAGCGTGGCTCGCGGACAGCTGGGAAAACGCTTGCTACCCAGCTTTCCGCCGGATTTCTTTCAATTCTTCTAAAATAAAAATAAAACAGCATCTAGTAAGCAAGGAACGATAAAATGGGATGTCTCTGATATGGCTCATATTACAGGTAAGGTGGGGAATGAGAAATGAGACTAATTAGAACATGAGGAAATTTGATTATGGGGTCAGAATTATGTAATAAAAAGTGGCATCTATTGACTACTTTAATTTTTATTTAACTTATCTATTCGTTTTTGAGAGAGAGAGAGAGCTGGAGAGAGAGAAAGCATGCTTGTGCAAGAGGGGGAGAAGGGCTGAGGGAGAGGGAGAGAGAGAATCTCAAGTAGCCTCAGTGTGGAGCCCAACGTGGGGTCCGATCATGACCTGAGCCGAAATCAAGAGTCGGATGCTTAACCGACTGAGCCACCCTGGCGCCCCTCTATTAACTAATCGAAGCCTCACGATCACATGATGAGGTATTTCCTATTCCTGCTGTCACTTTACAGAAGACGATGCTGAGAGTCAAAGAGGTTAAGTAACTCGGCGAATGTCACACAGCAAGGAAACCGGACTCTGTTAGCGGGCAGGCCTTCGTGTTGTGTGCGCCTGAACTTCAGGCCACAGGTGTCAGCACGTCCGAATCTGAATTAAACCTCACACCGACCTGCCAGACATCTCACAACTGGCTTTAGAAGGCAATAAATGCTTCTGCCACTGACGTCTCTCCCCTCCCAGGACAGGAGAGAGGAAGAGATGAAGGGGGAGATTCTCTATTTGTTTCCCTCATAACATAGAACCGAAGACAAGAGAGCGGCGACTTCCCCCCTTCGATTCCTCACCTGGCCGGTTCACGTCCCTTGAATCTGTCCCACCAGCCTTTTTTTGTTCTGTTTTTGTTTTAAGTTTTCACTGCCAAGACAGGGGGCGGGCTGGCCAGCCGCCAAAGAAGGGAGAGTAATTTCGAGAACGCTCGGGAGAGCGCTCAGATTTAACTCTTTCGATTTCTCTTCCACCCTCCGGAATGCGGAGCGCTGCTTACCGCCCACGAAAGTCCCCTCGGATGGGAGCAGGGTTTTGTCCCCATAGAGCTCATTCCAGAGTGGGGGTGTGCAAAACGTTCTTTTGGCTTTTGGATGTACCGTCTCCTCCAGCTACAGCACGGAAATCTTAGGACTGCGTGGCGTCCTCCCAGAACTCAAATTACATTCCCGGGAGAGATCTCAGCTCACACAGAGGGTGATGTCTGACTCAACATCTCTCTTAATCGCCCGCTGGCCCCCTCCCTGGCTTAGCTCTTCTTCACTCTTCTGTTTTCCACAGGCAGCAGAAGGGGCTACATTCAATGGGGATTAATATCAAGAACAAAAGCATATTTTCAGTTATCTACCTTGAAACCAAAACCCTTATCCTGAAAATGCCTTGCTTCCATCTATTCCATTTGAAATGACCTCACGCACAAAGGCAAACCTTCCACCCATTTTGCTGCGGTCCTTACGAATCGCTTACGGCCCATGACCCCTGCTTCACTGACGCGATCTCTCTCTAGTTCAAGGTTTTGGCTGACCTCGTTTTCCATAGTTAATTGCTCATATTTAAAAGGTTGTCTAATACCACCCAACTCATTTACATAACTGAGGCAGGCAGTCCATGACGGGGACCTTCAGCTTCTTCCATTCTCCAAGTGCCCCTTCCCAGCTGCCTAATCCAATTTGAAGCTTTTTGTGGTTGAGTGTCTGTCATTTGGTATGTTTGTATCCATGTGTTTGTACTCAGAAGAAAGGATGCAGTGTTTACGAAAATATAATAACGAAAAGCACAGAAGGCTTAAAAAGGTGGAAACTAGAGAGATTAGCTGATTTTAAACGATCTGCAGGAATGAACAGCTAAAACTATTTGTCTTTAAAACAATATTTCACATTGAGTGTTTTAAAATCCTGAGTATTGAGTGCATCTGTACTGAACATCACAAGACTTTCCGGATTTGTCTTCCCTACAATATTGTGGTAGCCAATCATGCAGTTTCCCAGATCTTTCTAAAGTTCACTAGAAGTCGTAAATGTTCTGAAGGATTTTATATGAGAAACCCAATCTAATTCTCCGGAGACCCACTATACTTCTGCTCCTTCACATACGATTCATGTTTGTTGTTGTTGTTGTTGTTGTTGTTGTTTTAAGTTTATTTATTTTGAGAGAGAGCAAGCGGGGGAGAGGCAGAGGGAGAAGGAGAAAGACAATCCCAAGCAGGCTCCGTGCTGTCAGCACAGAGCCAGACACGGGGCTCGATCCCAAGTGAGATCATGACCTGAGCCGAACCAAGAGTTGGACGCTTAACTGACTGAGCCGCCCAGGTGCCCCACACCCTGATACATCTTAAAGATTTTCCAGAGACACTGAAAATTCAAGTAAAGAATTGGATGGAGGGAGCACCTGGGTGGCTCAGTCAGTTAAGCATCTGGCTCTTGGTTTTGGCTCAGGTCACGATCTTACAGTTTCATGGGTTTGAGCCCCAAGTTGGGCTCTGCGCTGACAGTGTGGAGCCTGCTTGGGATCCTCTCTCCCTCCCCTCTCTCTGCCCTTCCCATACTCACACTTTCTCTCTCCCTCAAAATAAATTTAAAAACTTTAAAAAATAAAATAAATTAAAATAAAATAAAATAAAATAAAATATAAAAAAAGACCTACAAGACAGATCATCTCTCTTCTGGCCATGTGAGGGAGAATACACAAGAAAGCGGCAGTCTGCAACACACGAGGAAACTCTCACTAGGAACCAAATCGGCTAGCCCCTTGATTTGGACTTCTCAGCCTCTACAACTGTGAGAAATAAATTTCTCTTATTTAGCTACCCAATCTGTGGCATTTTGTTATAGCAGCCAGAGCTGACAAAGACAGTCCCAAAACCTATGTCACACACTGGCAGCTGCACCGGTTCTGATGAAGCTAAAACAGGGGGTGTGTCGGGGAAGCCCAGGAGTTGAAACTGAGGAGCAGATACAAGCAGGCAGGGCCAACTGCTACGGACATGAAGCATGAGACGATGAGATTTTTATTAGAAAGCTTTCTTTGGCAGCAGTGCGGAGAACAGGAAGGATTCAAGAAATTGCCAGAAGACTGGCTGTAGTCGTTCAGAAGTTATGAGGTGGAGAGGAGATGACAGATGAGGAAGGTATTTACAAGGCATGGTCAACATGACTTACGAGTGGAAGGAACTTAGAGAGACATTCCACCCAATACCTTTATTTTGTGGATGAGGAAACTGAGGTCTAGACAGACTGATTTACTTGTTTAAGAATCTAAATCTTATTTAGTAAATCTATTACTTATCTATTTACTTAAATCATTAGTAAATCTATTGACTTGTGGCAGAACTAAAACCAAAGTTTAAGGCTCCTGACCTCTAGTACTCCCTCCTTGCAAACACAGTAGACTTGTTCATACTTTAAAACATTTTTCAGGGAAAGAGGAATTTTATCCCCTTTAGCATTAGTTTTCCTCGCTATAAAACATATCTGTACAGAATTAGTATTATGTCATCAATTCATTAATCCAGTTTTCTATTCACTACAAGGTCAACTAGGTGGTGAATTCCATTAGGTTGATTTTTTTTTAATATACAGTTTGTGGGGTGCCTGAGTGGCTCAGTCAGTTAAGCATCTGACTCTTGATTTCAGCTCAGATCACGATCTCACAGTTCCTGAGATCAAGCTTTCAGCACGGAGCCTGCTTGGGATTCTTTCTCTCTCCCTCTCTCTCTGCCCCTTTGCTGCTTGCATCATGCTCTCTTTCTCAAAATAAATAAAGATTTTTTAAAAAAATACACAGTTTAATAAACATTGTGTAACAAAATGTAAGTAGTTATTGCTCAGTCTTTCATAAAAGAAAGTCAACACTACTGTCTGAAATTGAAATTTATCATTAATAACTAAACCTCAGTCCTTTAACACAAAATATGTTTTCTCAATTATATAAGAATTTAAGGGGCACCCGGGTGGCTCACTTGGTTGAGCATCTGACTCTTGATTTCAGCTCGGGTCATGATCCCAGGGTCATGGAATCAAGCCCCACATTGGGTTCTGCACTGAGCATGGAGCCTGCTTAAGGATTTTCTCTCCCTCTCTCTCTCTCTTTCTCTCTCTCTCTCTTTCTCCGTCTCTTCCCTCTCCCCCATTCCTGTACTCTCTCTCTCTCAAATTAAAAAAAAAAAAGGAAATGCATCTCTTGGTGAAGATCTATTTTTTTCAATATTTTTATTTATTTTCGAGAGAGACAGAGCATGAGTGGGGAAGGGGCAGAGAGAGAGGGAGACACAGAATCCAAAGCAGGCTCCAGGCTCCGAGCTGTCAGCACAGAGCCTGATGCAGGGCTTGAACTCAAACCGTGAGATCACGACCTGAGCCGAAGTCGGACGCTTAACCAACTGAGCCACCCAGGCGCCCCAATCTATTTATTTGAATATTGAAAAAAATTGTAAAAGAAAAATACACAAATTTATTTTGAGACTTAAAACATTCTTCATCCTACCACTTACTTATTCGTAAACAGAGTACAGAAAGTACTTGGTTTGATATCCCCTTTACAGCGATGGTGTCCTTCTGGCCAGTTTCTGTGACATTTGGAAAAGTGAAGGGACAGGAAGGCTGGAGTGGAAGCACAGACAGGCTCACTGACATGCAGAGCTGTGCTGCCCAGTCTAGCATCCACTGGCCACACGTGGCAACTGAGCACTTGAAAGGTGGCCAGTCCACAGTGAAATGTGCTATATGAGCACACATATGCTGGGTTCTGAAGATTTAGTCAGAAAAACAGAATGTGAGAGCTCTCCCGGATGGTTTCATATTCAATACATATTGAAATAACATTTTAGATTTACTGAGTTAAGTAAAACATATTATAATGAGTTCACCTGTTTCCCTTCCCTTTTTTAATGTGACTGCTAGAAAATTTAAAATTAAATATGTGGCTCCTATTCTACTTTTGTGTTGGACTGTGCTACCCTAGACATTTGCAACACAGTTTGAGGCAGTAGGGCATTCATAAATAACAGCATAGCTGCCAGGTACATTGGTATAAGAGGCTGGGGAGATAAATTATGCCTAGACCAGTAAAAACTCAAGCTCTGAACGCCCAAAGCCTAAGAAAAAAGAGTCCCAATAAAGTCCTGGCTTCCATCTCAAGCCCTAGAATGAAAACCATCCCCTGAGGACTTGATCCAAGAGGATCTTCTAAGGATAGAAATTTCTCAACTAATTTCCAGTCTTCAAACTGGAAGTTCATAAGTTAAACTATTATTTTCCTACCACAAAGGGATTCAGGATATGTCTAATGAGGATTCCTTTAAGCCAGAAACTCTTACCTCTCAGGATAGAGTCTTGTAGAAAGTTTTGAGCTGCTTCCAAAAATGTGCCGAACGGCCCCAAGGCTCCATGCATGAGGAGCTCTCCTTGGTACTGACACCTCTGCCTTTGGTTGATCTCAGTCTTGGCTCTCTACGCCTGCAAGCTGAACCCCTCTGCCCGGCCCTGCCTATTTGCTCTGCCCGAACAGGCCCAAACCCATACCCTGCTCATATCTCAATCACCGCACTCACCATGTTCTATGAGGGTATGCATCTTTCTTTACGCATTCATCTCTCCCATTAGAATGAGCTCCTTGCGGCTAGCAATAACATTCTGTACCCATCTCCGTACACCAAGTACATATGTTGGTATGAAGTAGTCACTCAGTAAATGAATAAATGCCTAGCTAATACTTGCAATTATGCTCCTTATCTCCTCTGCTGGGCTATATCTCCTCTGCTGGGCTGCACCAAGTGTAAGTTAGGCTTTAAAAAAAAGCCTACAAAGTGTAATTTTTTTTTTTTGCAAGCAGAGATGGTGTGTGTGTGTGTGTGTGTGTGTGTGTGTGTGTGTGTGTGTAGGAGATACAGTGGGAAATTCCAGGGGAGAGGAAGAGAAAGCAAAGAGTCAGCAGAGGGATAAGAACAAGATATGTTCACAGCATGACAAGCTGAGGCTGAGGGTTGTGAGCGGGGGGAGTAGGACATAAGCCTTATTTAGCAACTAAGGAGATTGTTATTCCTAAGGAAGGAAAGCCTCAGAAAGATTTAATTTAGGGGACTGATAGGATAAAAGGAGTATTTTAGGCAACAGTGTGCTGTGGGGGAGAGGATCAGAGGCAAAACCAGCAATTAAGAAGCTACTGGGGTAATTAGTAAGTGAAGGGGAAGGGCCTGGGTTCAGTTTTGTAGGGAGAGTTTCCAGAAGTTTAGAACTGGGAAGGAAAGTAAGTGAGCTATCTCATGCAAGGGATGTATTAACAAAAGAGCCAATATTATGGAAAGTTTTGCTACACAATGGGCAAAAAATCCCCATGCACAAAAACCTAGGTACAAGATATGTTATTCTTCAGAAATTTCACAGTTGGGAGGATGAATAATAATTCAGTGTTATTCTCGGGTCTAGAGACTGGCCAAGGAGAGCACTGGCCCACCAGGTTTCAGGTTGGTAGCATTTTATTTTTATTACTGCTCTGAGCCTCAGCTCTTTCAACTTTTTACATAGTGAAGTCACTATCCTTTTTACTGCTCTTTAAGTGTGTACATAATTATTGACTCTTAAATCTTGTCCTTAGTCAATGAGCCAATCTATTTTTATATCTCTCTCGTTCACTATATATTTCATCCTTTAATTATTAATGGTTGGATACCACTTTTGTATGAACAGTGATACTCCCCTGTATCTTAAGAACATTTCTTAACAACAATACATCTATTTCTCTGCTGTGGGCCAAAATAGTCTCTCACCTGGATTGTTACAACAGCCTCTAAACCTGTTTCTACTCCTGCTCGCGGTGATCATTTAAAACAAAACCAGATAAAGGGGGCCTTATCTCAGTCGGTACGGCATCCGACTTCGGCTCAGGTCATGAACTCGCAGTTTGTGAGTTCGAGCCCTGCGTTGGGCTCTGTGCTGACAGCTCAGAGTCTGGATCCTGTTTTGGATTCTGTGTCTCCCTCTCTCTGTTCCTCCCCTGCTCTCTCTCACTCTCTCTCTCTCTAAAAAATAAAGACTAAAAAAATTATAAAACAAAACTAGATCATACATACTGCTCAAGACCTTCTAATACCCCTTCATCATATTTGAAATAAAATTCAAATTTCTTGCAATGGCTACAAGGTTCGACATGATCGGACTTTGTCTACTTGACCAAAGGCATTCCCACCACTTACCTTGCTGTTGATTATGCTTCACCCATAATGGCTCCTTCAATTCCCTGGACCTAACAAACTCTCTGCCCATCTCCAGGCCCTTCCAACCAGCTGGCCCCTCCACTGGAGACCCTTCCCTCAGGTCTACCCATGCTTCAATCCTCAATATTCAGGTTTTTGTTCAAATGTCACTTTCTCAAATACCCATGTCTCCTACCTCCCACCATACTCTAAAATTCCCTTCCTACCCTCACCTCCACACCTTTCCTCCACTTTGTCTGCTTCATGATATTTACTATAATCTAAAATTCCTGTTTACCGATCCTGAGATGCTGATTGTAACAGAGGCTGCTGGTGTCCCTCCAGCATCCCCATGGTACTCATCCCTCCGGGCACATTGATGGCTTCCTGCTGTCAGGATCTGCCACTCTCCACCTGAAGAGTTGTCCTGGAGTGTCCGTGGCTGTGTGCCGCCCCAGTGTGGGGCTGGCCTGAAGAACCGGGATTTGACACACTGGCTGAGTTGATACCTCGGCCAATGACCAACAGGAATTGGTAGATCAACATCCCAGCCTCCTTAGCCCTTGGGTAAGACAATGCTGAGATATTTTCTAAACAATCTTTCAGAGTTCACAGTGGGACTGAGTTCCAGTTGCCCACAGTGATTACCTGCTCATTATTACACCCTGATTTTCTTTCTCTCTTCTCTGTCTTACACACCTACGCCCCTGTGTGTGCTTCCTGGGACCAATTCCCAAACAAACTACTTGCACTCAAATCCTCATCTCAGAGTCCTCTTTGAGAGTAACCCAGCTCACGTTCTTTTTTTCTCTTTCTTTTCCTCTCTTCTTATTTTCCTCCTCCTTCTCTCTCTGTTTTGCAATTTAAATATTTTTATTTATTATCTTTTTAAATTAATCTCTATGTCTAATGTGGGGCTTGAACTCATGACCCCAAGATCAAGGTTCATATGCTTTACTGACTGAACCAGCCAGGCATCTCTCTCTTTTTTACAATTTGAAATTGTTGAGAGGCATGTGGGTGACTCAGTCAGTTAACTATCTGATTTTGGATCAGGTCATGGGTTCGAGTCCCGAGTCGGGCTCTGTGCTGATAGCTCAGAGCATGGAGCCTACTTCAGATTCTGTGTCTCCCTATCTCTCTGTCCCTCCCCTGCTCATTCTCTCTCTCTTTCTCAAAAATAAATAAACATGAAAAAAATTAAAATCATCACAGGTAGAATACTTTCAGTACATGGTTTGTCATAGTTTAGGTAGCATGTTTCTTTACATGGGGTTAAATAAAATAGATTACTTGTCAGTTACTTGTTGACTGAGACCCCCACTAGAATATATGCTACCTGCAGAAGTTTGTTTGTTTTGTTTTTTAACCTCTGCTATATTCCTGGTATACTGAACAGTGCCTAGCTCAGAACTGATGCTTCATTAAAACACTCGATCAAGTGTGGCTGGCATTGAGGTGGTAGTATCGTCTCCTTCAAGAGCTACGACTTACTACTCAGGGAAATGAGACATCGAGCTCTCCTATTGAGTAGACTAGCTTCGTCACTGGACTGTGGAGGATCCACAGGGAGCACTGTTAGGTCAGTGGCAGGACCTAACAGTGGCAGGACCTAAGGAGCGGCAACGCTATCGGGCTGACTAGGTTAAGAGCCCTCTCTACCGAGTACAGAATTGTGAATAGACTTTAGGAATGGAGCACGTAAGACCTCATATTTGTTTCGCTTCAGTTTGCGACAACTTAAAAGGAGAGATGAAGCCGGGGAGGCAGACACTAGACTTCCTGCTAACATGACAGGTTTAAACAATCAATAAAGATTTACAGAGATGTAACCAATTGCACCTCAAGATTGTGGAGCAGTTCTTTTTGGAAGAGATGGAATATAAGTTTAACAACAAAAACATTTGTCTTTTTGTATTTCCTGTGCAAACACAGCAGTGCAATTATGTGAATTGCACAAACCCATTAGTCATCCATAGTGAGCCTCTAAAAGGCAATGTCACATAAAGCAGAGACAGCTGGGCCACCTCCCTGAGAGTGCCTTGGGGCCTGAGGGACCCCTCTCAAAGCACAGATTAAAAGACCACTCCCTCCCTGACTGTGGAGTCCTTAGTGCTTGAGTGGCACTAACAAATAAGGCCACCGTTACAAGGATTATTATTATTATTATTTGTAAGAATGGCCTGCCCTCCAAGAATTGGTTTCAGATGACTTTTTTCTACCCAGGTCCTCAAAAGCTTTCAAAGTTAGGTCGTCAAAGAGTCAAAACTGTGCATTTTGCTACCTTGGAATACAAGATGTCGCATCCTATTATCAAATCCCTGGAGCTGACTGGTCCATTAAAATAATGAGAATTGTAATGTTTCCCCTGCAATATTAAGAGCATCTTAATTACTTAATCTCCAGTGGGTGGCATACATATAAATTTTATGCATAATCCAATCAAAGAGCTACTGAACAGTGCTCTGTGTTACAGTCAAAGAGAATTTTCCTTCAAAGGTGACACTTGACCGGCCAACATCAGAACCACTAAAAGAAAGTAAATGCGGACTGTCACTCTTGCCTGTGTGTCAGAGAGACTGCTCTGCCTGTGTGACATGTGGTATGTGTTTTCACATATGTGGTTCTATGGAGGAAATAGATTTGTCATGTGACATTTTGGGAGTTGGTATTAAAAAACCCCCATATATAGAAATAATCTTATATTATTTTGTAAAAGTTTTATTGATGATATTTTCTTGACGGGTACGAAAAATAAATTTATGGACAATGCTTATGCCAACGGTAGTTACTAAGACATACGGGTTTACACATATATACGTTCTTTTAGTAAACACTGACCGAGCCACCCCGGCGCCCCCATGCTTTGTTGCTTTTCATCGCCAACAACTACATGAGACAGCGGCTGTTACGATCGCCATCTTACAGAGGAACACAGGGTTTCCAAACTAGTAAGTGGCGGAGCTGTAAAAATCCAGTGCGTGTAAATACTTCACATAACTCCGTTTCCAACGGTGATGTCAGACCGCTCATTTAGTGTTTCCAAGTTTCAATTTCCTGAGGGAAAAGTATCATGTACGTGTCCTTCCCAGCATTTTAGATAAGTCAGAGACTCCTTGAAACGAAATCACAGAATCATGAATTTGCAAGTTACCTTGGAGAGCTTTCAAAGTCCACCTCTCAATTCTACTAGATATTGCTAAATGAAGTTTCCAACAATGCATAAAAATGTATAATACATGCGTAAACTGCAAAATACATAAAATGTATAATGCTTCAAATGTATAACTATAAAATAGGTTTCCGAAGAGTATATAAATGATTCGACATTAGAAAATATATTAGGGTCTCCTGGGTGGCTCAGTCGTTTGAGCGTCCAACTCTTGATTTCAGCTCAGATCATGATGAGATCAAGCCCGGCATAGGGCTTCTTACTGGGCATAGAGACTGCTTAAGATTCTCTTTCTCCCTCTCCCTCTGCCCCTCCCCTCGCCTCCTGCTTGCATACTCTTTCTCTCTAAAAATATTAATAAATAACATAATAAAATTAAAAAGTGTAAATTAAAATAATATGATACCATATACAAGACACCTAAGAATATATGTAACAAAAGATGTGCAAAATTGTTGGGTAGAAAATTATAAAACTTCATTTAAGAATTTTCAAGAACTCTGCTCATTAAAAGAAAGCCTCATTGTCATAAAAACATCAACTACTTCCACATTAAGCTATAAATTCAGCAAAATTCCAAGCAAAGTCCCATGCAACTCATTCATGAAATTTGACAAGCTAATTAATTTTTTAAAGATTTTTTAATGTTTATTTATGAGAGAGAGAGAGAGAGAAAGAGACAGAATGTGAGCAGGAGAGGGGCAGAGAGAGGGAGACACAGAATCTGAAGCAGACTCCAGTCTCCGAGCTGTCAGCACAGAGCCCGACATGGGGCTAGAACTCAAGAATCATGAGATTATGACCTGAGCCGAAGTCGAACGCTTAACTGACTGAGCCACTCAGGCGCCCCAACAAGCTAATTCTAAAATGCTTATTGAAGAGCAAAGGGACAATACATTTCTAAATGTACAAATAGTGAAGGTAAAGATAAGATACAGCAGAACAGATACGAGACTGATAGAAGTTGTTTTCTCTGGAGAGGAGCGCAGGTTTAAAGAGAGTGAGGGCAACAGAGGTGAAGAACTTTTCTATCTCAGCCCTACAATTATGGATTAAATCTTTTTTAAGTAACGGGAACACATTTACATATTGCCTGAGTAATATATAAACTAAAGGGTGATGAAAAATGCATGTGTGATTTATCAAGTAATCAGCTAGAAGCCCAGAGGTGGAGAGGAACATTGATGTATATCCTTCCTTTTTGCAAATGGTCCAGCAGCCAAATGTGATGTGGCTTGGTCTGCAAAGCTGTGGAACCAGGAGCCACAAAAAGAGTAATTGTTTTTTTAAAAATGATTCTTACGGCCTGTCAAAATATAATGATACGGACCCAAGAGGAGCTAGAGGGCTTGACTCGGATTAGTTTATAAATCACGTGCGCCACACAACGAGGTCTGGGAGGCTGACTGGTCCCGGGTCAGGAAAGGACCTGAGTGTGGGCGGAGCTACTGCAGAGCTCGGATCTGAAATGCAGGCATCACTACTTTGCTAAGTCATCACTCTAGCCAGGCAGTGACGGCAGGAAAAAAGGGGACGAAAAAGTCTCAGTTGGGAGCTTCACTTCGCCAACAACATTGTAAGTATAATGTGAATACTGGCCCGGGTGCTGGGTCTTTGGCTTTTTTTTTTTCTAAGCTCTTCCAAGATTTTCTTTGTTCTGAAGTCCTTTCACAATGGAATAGTACTGAAAAGTTTCCTTTCATTAAGGGGGGGGGGGCAAACATTTTAGCAAAATCAAGCTCTTTTATCTTTTCATTGGATTTAGAATACATATAGTCTGGTAGACGAACATGTATGTACATGAATGAAGTTTGGTTAATAAGGTCTCCACCCGTTGAAAAAAGCATGTATGGAAAAGAAGACTGGGGAAAGCCCTATCACCCATAAGAACTGGCTTGTCCTGACAGACCGTGTATAAAATCTCAGGAAAGAATTTTATGAATGGAATCTTAATAAGCTGATGACGAAAATCACAAATACTCCTTTCCCCCTCACCAAATGTTCTTTGGCTGTACTTTCTTTTTAAGGGCTTAAATGCTTCCTGCCATCTTCCCAATATTCTTCTAATTTTTAAAAAGGGTACGGGGGAGATGTTAGCTTTAGCTAGTACGCTTCATAGGGCGGTTTTGCCAATGTCAGGTGATGTCAAGTTCGCATTCACATCGATTCTCATGACCCATGATGCACCAGCCTCTCCTGAAAGCCTGCATCTCTTGAGCGTGAGACAGGGTTTCACGTCCAGTGACTGGGTAACCGCCAGGTCTCTGCTTGTTTCTGCTTCAGTGTGCTCCCTGAACCTTGTAAGTCACTCGTCCCTGTCAAGGAATTTTGTTTACCCTATTAGCAAAACCAACTGAGTACTGCCTCTGGGCACATCAATGCGCCAGATGACTTGGTTGGGAATTACTGCCTGAGGACAAAATCTGAGGGCATTGCCAAGATGAGGGAGGACACCGTAAACCCCCCAGGAGTTGGGGGATTATGACTTTATAGATTGCACAGAAACCATTAAAAATCATTCCAGGGCCATCATGTTTTTCAGATTTGCAGAGATATATTTATAAGCTCAAGACTTGGCTAATGGCCACCAAAATTTTATTGAGCTCCTGGTACATCTCGTCTCGTTCATTATACCTTACAAGTAAGACATGGGGTATGTTAGAGATTTTTAAAGCTGCTTAGATGGCTACCCCACCCCAATATTCTCCACTGTCCCATACCCTCCAATGAATCCATCCATCCATCCATCCATCCACCTCCATCTATATATCGGTGGAGGGGTGTCACGCTTGCACCCCCCATCCATCCATTTAATAAATGCTTATCCAGGTCTTGGGGTGATAGAAATGAAGGAAACTGAAGTCTTGCCTTTAGTGGGATTTACACGCCAAAGTGGGAATAGGACGTTCATAAACAGTGCCAGGCACACCGTAAACTCTACAGACAGAGCAACAGAAATACTACAATAAAACCAGGGAAAGTGAAGAGTGCCGTAGGAGAGACACAAAATGTTACCAGTATGGGTGTTTAGAGAAAGGGAATGGCTTCTGATAGGGAATTTGAGGGAAGATCTTTTTGACACGTGGTGATTGGCAATCAGTGACCGGAGGACGTTCCCGACTGAGGGAAAAGTGATAGCAAAGAATTGGGAAGACATGGTGCATCTGAAGAAGAGAGAGAGAGCTCTACGTCATTGGATCACAGGGCATGGAGGGGAAATAACAAGAGACACCTGGTAAGTTATACAGACGCCTGTTTTTCAAAGTCCCCAAAGGACAAGTTAAAGACTTTGAGCTGAAGGCGGTGGGGAGGCACCAAAAGTCATTTTTTACTACAAAAAAGATGAAGTATAATCCTACACACAAAATTCACACATCATCAGTGTCCAGTTGCATGAGCCGTGACCAACATCTGCATCCATTAACGAGCGACCCGGTCAACATATAGAATCCTTCCATTACCCTAGAAAATTTCCTCTTGACTCATTCAAGTTGGAATCCAGCGGCAAACAAAGTTCTGAGGTTTATTCCTATAGACTGGTGTTCTTGGACTTTGTAAAAATACAGTCACATACACGACAGGTACTTTTTCATGTCTGGCTTCTTTCACTCAATATCATCTTTCTGAGATTCATCCATGTCCCAAAATGTTTTTAGGTGGGAAAAATAATATGACAGCCTTGCTCTAGATAATTAATCTGTCCCTAACATATGGAAGTTTCTGGAGATGGGAAAGTAAGTTCAACAGCATATTTAAGATAATGGGATCTGTAAGTGTGTACAAAGGGATGTGATTCAAATGATATTGGGGCAGGTGGAGGGCTAAGAACTGGTCAATTAACTGAAGAAGGAGAGGGAAAAAGCCGAAGATCACTACAAACATATCCTCCCCAGTTGAACTCTCTGCAAGGTGCAAGTTTAATCAGCTAATACTTGCAACAAGATTATCAGCTAGCTGGCTGGTCCTGAGAAATGGGCCCGGGTGAGTGACCAGGGAAGAAAGAGTAGGAGCAAATACAAGTTAACACTATATAGAAGGATAAAAAGGAAGACAAGAAATAAAAGATATGTTTCAAAGGTTAAAATATTTCTAAGGATAAAATTCACATGGAAATGCAAGGGACCCACAATAGTCAAAAGAATCCTGAAAAAGCAGAGCGAAGGCCAAGGAGTCATACTTCTTCATTTCAAAACTTACTACCAAACCACAGTAATCAAGACGATGTGGATACTGGCCTGAAGATGCATATACAGATCAATAAAACAGAATTGAGAGTTGAGAAATAAATCCTTAAATTCATAGTTAATTGATTTTTGACAATGGTAACAGAACAATTCAATGGGGAGACAAGAGTTCTTTAACAAATGGTGCTGGGATAAGTGGATATAGACGCTGCAAAAGAATGAATTCGAACCCCTACCATAAACCATATACAAAAATTAACTCAACATGGATAATAGACCTAAATGCAAAAGCTAAAACTATAAAGCTATTAGAAGGAAATATAGATAGTTTCTTAGATATGACACCCAAACCACACATGACAAAAAAAGTTTTTTAACTGAAATTGGAATAAAACCATGTGTATTTCAGAGAACATAAAGAGGCACCTGGGCAGCTCAGTAGGTTAAGTGTCCAGCTCTGGCTCAGGTCTTGATCTTGTGGTTTGTGCAGTCTAGGCCCACACTGGGTTCACCGCTGTCGGCGCAGAGCCTACTTCGGATCCTCTGTCCCCGCCCCCTCCCCTACTTGCGTTCTCTCTCTTAAAAATAAATTAAGAAAGGAAATTCTGATTTAAAAAACAAAAGCAAAGGACACAATCAAGAAAGTAAAAAGATGACTCGCAGAAGAGGAGAAAATATTTGTCATGTATCCGATAAGGGGTCTTCTATCCAGAATGTATAAATAACTCTTCAAACTCAACAACAAAAAGACAAAGAGCCCAATTTAAAAATGGGCAAAAGATCTGACCGTCGGACACCACACCAAGGGAAATACACAGATGAGAAGCAGACACGTGAAAAGAGGCTCCACGTCACCTGCTATTAGAGAACTGCAAAATAAAACTACAGTGAGATGCCACATACACCTGTGAAGGGGGCTGACATCCAAAAAGTTGACAATACTAAAGCTGACGAGGATGCAGAGCAACAGATCCAATAGGAGTGGGGATGCAAAATGGAAAAGCCACTTCACAAGACAGTCCGGCCGATTTTTACCAAGTAAATCAGTCTTCCCGTGCAATTCAGCAATCGCGCTCCTGGGTATGTATCCGATTGAGTTGAAAACTTATGTCAGCATAAAAACCTGCATACCAGTGTTGATGGCAGCTTTACTCCGAATCACTATACACTGGAAGCAACCCATATGAATGGATAAGCAAATTGTACATAATGGAATATTCAACGACGAAAAGAAATGAACTCTCAAGCCACAAAACAATACAGATTAATCTTAAATGCACAGTGCTAAGTAGAGGAAGCCACTCTGAAGAAACTACTTATTTATTCTGATGATATGACAGTCTCTAAAGGCAAAACTAGAGGGACAATAAAGAGCCCAATGAAGGCCAGGGGGTTGGGAAGAAGAGAGAAAGGGTTGAATTAGTAAAGCACAGGAAACTTTTTAGGGGTAGTAATAGTGTTCTGTGTGATACTGTGGGTAGGACGCATGACAGTATGCGTTTGTCGAAACCCACTGAACTTTATAAAGAGTGAGCCTTAATGTCAAAAAATTAAAAAAAAAAAAACATTTAGGAGGCCAGGAGAATCCTAGGATGAAATGCAGCCTATGTCAGAACAATCTAGCTGCTGTTACAAATGTGTCCAATGACTTCACTGAAGTGGGAGGAGAAAAAAGGTCTGAAGTCACTTCGGAAGGGAGTAGAGTCTGTACAACTAAAAGCAAAGGACACTGAATGTAAGTACTACACTGTCAATAGATACATCCCAAGGGAACAGGGGTTAGCATTCTGATATTTCTACACATTGTCTACTGGAATTGGACAGTTAATGAAATGGATGGTGGATGACAGGAGCCGGGTTTCTCACTGTTGGACTGAGTTTACGGACGAGCAGGGCAAGAGACTAGAATGATCCATGTGGTACTGGATGAGAGTGAAAGACATCAGTATGAACTCACGATCGGCCCGCTATGGATACAGGTGGTTACATACAGGAACATCCACAGATACGCAGACAACACAGCTTATTACACTCCTATGTATTTCTTTGCTCCGTCAGCCGAGAACAACTAGAAGCAATGTCATCCCTGGTGGCAGTGAGCACACCTAATGACCAGATCTTGTTTCTAATGCCATTTTCTGATAAAAGGGATCAGAACTCCTGGAGAAATGGCTGATTCTAGGACGGGGACAGAAATAGAACAGATGAGCCCGGAGGACCCAATGGTGCCAAAAAGTAAGTAAGTCTTAAAGAGAACCCATCGTGGGAGAGGCATCAAAGGGACACGGGAACCAAATGAAAGAACTCCTAATGGCCAAATTTGGAACAATTAGAGAAGATAAACGGAGTAGTACTGGATTATAATGTAAAGTGTGAGATAAACATCCCTGAGTGCCTACCAGTATAAATAAATACAGTGAATAAATTAGAACATGAATAGAAAGGGACAACTGTCTTGGGCAGAAGAATTCCAAATAATTTACGTAGCTATTCCACCCTTGAGGAGGTAGAGTCTAACTCCCCACTTCTTAAATATGAGCTGCCCAGAGTGACTTCCTTCCAAAGAGTACAGTATGGAGAGGGGAAAGCTGAAAGTCACTTTGACAGCAGAGAAACCCTGAGAACTCTGTCTCGGCTGAGTGACAGAGGTCAACAGCAATGGCGAAGTCATGTTGATAGCAGGTACCCTTGAAACGATGTGTGAAAATGGTGCTCCGTTACTGCGGTCTTCCTCCCCGAAGCCCATCACCCCAGTCTCATCATGGAAAAACATCCCACAAACCCCACTTAGAAAGACATTTAAAAATGTATCGGACCAGTGCTCCTCAAAACTGGCCAGAGTCATCAACAACAAGAAAAGTCTAAGAAACATCACAGCCAACAGGAGCCTAAGAAGATAGGACAACTAACTATAGTGTGGTATCCTAAATGGATCCTCGAACAGAAAAGCAACATTAAAATCCAGGGAAAGCAAAATAGGTATAAAGTTAATCACAGGGTGCCAATATTGCTTGCCGACTGTAACAGATGCATCACACTGAGGGGAGGTGTTAAGGGGAGACTGAGTGTGGCGTTTAAGGGAGTTCTCTGCACTATGTAGCCATTTTTCTCAAACCTAAAACTGTTCAAAAAAATTTATTTTTTTTAACGGGCAAAGATTTGAATAGACATTTTTTCCAACAAAGTGACACAAACGGCAATAACCGCATGAAAAAATGCTCGGCATTTCGGCGTCATTAGCCATTAAGGAAAGGCAAATCAAAACTAAGCGAGATACCATTTCCCGTTTGCTTAGGACGGCCATCATTAAAAAGACAGGTAATAACGAGTGTTGCCGAGGATGTGGAGAAATCAGACCCCTCAAAGATGGCCTGTGGGACTGTACAACAGTGAGGCCACTGTGACATATAGCCGTGCACTTCCTCAAAATATTAAATAGGATGACCCTAGGACCCAGCCATTCCACTCCTAGATTCAGACCCAAGAGATGGAAACACGGAGGTCTACACAAAACCCTTTCCACGAATCATCTTGGGAGCATTATTCATCATAGCTAACATGTGAAACCAACCCAAATGTCCATCAGCTGATGAGTGAATGAACAAAACGTGGTAATCCATACAACGGCGTATTACATAGTCATGTCACTGATATAGGTCACGATGTGGATGAATCTTGAAAATGTTATGCTACGTGAAAGAAGGCAGTCAAAAAGGCCACCCCGTTCATATGATGTGTCTAAAAATAGGCCAAGCCATAGAAACAGAAGGTAGATGAGTGGTGGCCGGGGGCTGGGGGACGGGGGAGAATGGGGAGTGCTAATGGGTATGGAGTTTCTTTGGGAAATGATGAAAATATTTTGAAATTAGGTAATGGTGATAGCCGCACACTGAATTGTGTGCTTTCAAAGGGCAAAGCGTACGGTATGTGGATTTTATCTCAATAAAGGTGTAGTTTAAAAAAATACATTGCTAAGGCCGGCCAGTTCCTTGCTCACCCAGAGCTAAAAGCAGGAATATGTTCCTGGTGCTCATGGTCCTAGGGAAATCCATGAAGACACCTTTACACACTGCCCATGCCTCATGGTCAATCCAACAAGTGGGTGTTATTACCTGCAGCTTAAAGATCCAAAGACTGCTTTCATTTCATTTCATTTCATTTCATTTCATTTCATTTCATTTTTATTTTAAAGAGAGAGAGAGCGAGTGTGACTGGGGAAGAAGGGCAGAGGGAGAAGAAGAGAGAGAATCCCAATCGGGCTCCACACTCAGCACAGAGCCCTACGTGGGGCTGGATCCCACAACCCCGGGATCAGGACCTGGGCCGAAATCATGAGTTGGATGCTCAACCGACTGAGCCACCCAGGGACCCCAGGACTGTCTGCATTTTAAGGAAACCGAGGCAGAGCTGGATTTAAAACTAGGCCAAATCCTTCCAAGACCAGCTCTGAACCACTGCCTTTCCCCGCATCTCAATCTCTCCGACGTCGGCTTTCTCATCGGCGACCTATTCCCCTCAAGGAATTGTCTTTAGGATCAGATGAGAGAAGACGGACGTGATTTGTGGCATATGAATCATTAATTTATTCTTCCTTTTGGCATTCAGACAAATACATATTCAGAATGAAATGACAGAGCTAAATCATACAAACAGCATACCCTCGTGGTTACAGATACAGAAAGCCTAAATATGGACACTGTGAATAAAAGGGCTACAGACATATAGAACTGCTTCAAATTTAAATATCTAATTTTCCCAGCTCAAGGGTGATTTGCTTGTCATTTGTGAAAACCTACTTTCTTGGTTATTTGAATTACAATTATATATAAGTTATACGTACCCGATTACGTGTTTTATAACCCTGCTGCCGAGTCACTAAGGTAAAAGGCTTGTGAGATTACATAATTCTGAATATCTATCTCATATGGGGGCGCCTGGGTGGCTCAGTCAGTTAAGTGTCCAACTCTTGATTTTGGCTCAGGTCAGGATCCCAAGGGTTGTGGGATTGAGCCCTATGTCTGGCTCCACAGTGACTGTAGAACCTGCTTTAGATTCTTTCTCTTTCTCCCTCTGTCCCTGTCCCCACACATGCTCGCTTTCTCTCTCTCTCTCTCACTAAAATAAAAAAAATTTTTTTTAATAAAATAAAATAAAAGTTACATATGAATCTGTGTGTTTCCTAAGCAGAGGTCTGCTGGTGTCATGCAGAGATGAAAGACCAGCTCCACGGTCAGATAACCTGAGTTTAAGTCTTAGCTCTGTCCCTTTGGTCAAGTGGCTTAACCTTTCCAAGTTTTGGTTTCCCAAGACTAAACAGATGAAATTAACTAAACAGTTACACAGTCGGGATTCAAACCCAGATCTGACTCCAACTCATTGTGCTGTACCGTGCTAGACCATTATGACTGTTTATTAAGATCATTAAGTAAACCTGATGCAAAGGCTAAAGATTTTACAATCCTAGATCAAAATGCATCATCTTCCATGTTATTTTTGTACCCTGGAGCAACCGTATCCAAGGACAAACGAGAAGTAAATGTTGAACTGAGTTTGGGGAGGGATGTCATACACCTGATCCTGAATATTAAGATAACATTGGTTCGGTTCTGTGGTCATCAGCTTTTATCGAAGATGGAAGAGAAGAAGGTGAAGGTGTTTCCTCAGCCACCAATAAGCATGGAAAAGTACCTGCTTGGCTCCAAGCAAATAATTTGACTATTGTACCCAAAAAGCAATTGCCTTGAAATAGTATCCTGCTAAAACTCGAGGTTCATATTTTTAACAAATAAAATTGGATAACTGTATTATTTAGAAATTAGATACATAGCCTTTTCAGCTTGAATTTATAACTAATTTATGTTTGAAGAAGGTATTTGGTCAATTACGTGGCATTGTACAAAACATCTCAGTTTTTCAGGGTGTTAATTCCAAAATTAATAACTGAGTTCTACTCTTTCTGCACCTACTAATATTTATTTCTTACATATTTTTAAAAGTTTATTTATTTATTGTTTAGAGAGAGACAGGGGGAATGAGTGGGGAGGGGCAGAGAGAGAGGGAGACAAAGAATCCCAAGCAGGCTCTGTACTGTCAGTACAGAGTCCGACATAGGACTCAAACTCGGGAACCGTGAAAGCATAACCCGAACCAAAACCGAGAGTTGGAAGCTTAACCGACTGAGCTGCCCAGGCGCCCCTGCAGCCACTAACATTTAAAAATAAACAAATCCATTGTTTGCTCAGTAATCGAATCATCAATATTGGAACCTTCTAGGAATATTAGACAGATACGGCCTAAGTGGAGTCAAGTGAGATTTGGGGAATTTTTCATATTTAACTTTTGGAAGCATGATCTCATCCCTAAATTCAATTTTCTTTTTTAAATATATATCTAAAGGAGATTCTTAACAGAGAGACACGTGAAAGAAAGATCAGATTTTTGTAAGTGAAACCCTTTTGAGGAGTGAAAAGAAAGTTCTTATTCAAATGCAAGGCATACATAAATATCCAGTTATCCCAAACGGTCGGCAAATGAAGAAATCCAGTTAAAACAAATATTTGCCTCGCTACAAAGATACCACACACACCACATATTGCTTTTCTATCGATGTCAATCAATAATATAAAAAAAGACCCAAGCACTCCCACGCCACCCACTTTAATATTTGGTTCTCGGGCTTTGGGAAGTAGCTGTGGATCTTTATCTGCCTCAGCTTCACTATTATGCTTTTTCGTCCTCACTGTATCCACTTTTGCAAAAACACACTTAATATCTGAGCTTGGAGGTGGACTCTCTTCCAGATAGAGAGGGCTTTGCAGGATTGTTATTTGTCTCGTGCTCCTTGCCAGGTTTCTGACGTTCTGCCTAGATCCTACTGGGGTATATTTAGCTCTCCCTACAGCAGCCTCGCCCATGGATTCACGCTTTCACACCCCCTTCTCCCTCCTGCTGCATACATAATTTAAACCCCGAAGCACGGTTTCCGAAAGACTAATCTCTGCACACAGAAACATGGCGAAAATATTTTCTTAATAGGACTTGACTTACCAAATGAAGTTTATTAAAACTTCTCAAAGGCCATCTGACTTGCTAAGGACACACACACACACACAGACACACAGACACGCACACGCGCATTCAAGATCTCTGAATTAAAATAAAAAATATTCTGCCTGAAAAAGAAAATACTATAGGGTAATAGATGAGCAGCGTAGATTTTTAGATACCCCTTTCTAGATCACACTTACATGCCTGTTTGGTTTGTGCCAACGGGAGCCCCCTAAATGTGACCAGACATAGATTTTACTCCGATGTTGCTATGGAACCCTTTCCCAACTGGAAATTAAATTTCTCCATCTGTTTGCATGACTTTGTATTCACGGCAGTGCCGAGGGGCAGCTGATCTAACAAACATGCCACTGAACAGATTCCTCAAACCAGAAAAAAAAAACAAGTGCGAAGTAGAGCAAATACCATGAGACACCATACAATTCTGAAAGATTAGGACCCCAGAAAGCACACTGGTGTGGATGAAAAGTGGTGGGACTTCACTTAGGGCTACGCCCTCACACAGGACACCTACAACAGACACTTCTCAACAGTCTGATAAATACGACGTATTTAGGAAATGCTACAAATCCAAATATGATGTTGTCCTACGGTCAACCGAAGAAGGGACACTTAACAATTTGCTCCTGATTTGGGTTGTATTTTTAAAGTACCAAAAAGATAACAAACCATTTTAACAATACTAGATTTCTTCCGTATATTTCTGCCCTTGGTGAAGCCGAATGAAAGATTCTTCAATAAAACAGAAGATTGTGAGATAGACAATATAATTTCAGCTTTATTTTTATTACTGAACTTATCACACATTTATAATGTGATTTGTGTAAACAAGAACCAGAATTTTCAAAGACTATAGCCTATTCCCGTTAATTCGAATTATCCGAGTCCGTAATTTTACATTCAGAGTTATAATGACAAAACTCTAAACTTATCGGCCCACGACCATGTACATTTTATGACATCAATTTGCAACTGATTATTTACATAAGTAAGTTTATAAATTTCTCAAAATATTAGACACAATGAATTACTAGTAATAGTTTCTTGAAAATTTTTGTAGTATTTTATGAAGCAGAGTCCACTGAAAAGTCTTTGAATTTCCCTTAAAAAAAAAACTAACAAAATTTTAAATTCATTTGATGAAAATACATTCCTAAAGACAAGTCAACAGATGCTACTAGCTCAGTACTTTTCTCCTCTTCAATCACTTTTTGTTACCAAATAGTTTCATAGTTGTTTGTTCAAACCGTGCTTATAGGATATGTTTCCTTGCCTGAATTGCATGCAGTTTTTTTAAATTTAATATTTATTTATTTTGAGAGAGAGTATATAATTTTTCCAAGTTGAACTTGACTGTTGGCATCCTTGGAGAAAATGCTATCTGATAAACCAGATAATCTATCTTACTTGATAATTTTATGGTAATGAAAACTAAGGTTTTGGGGGCTCTTTAGATTTCATAACAGACTGTTAAGATTTAAACATGCATTCCAGGGGCACTTGGGGTGGCTCAGTTAGTTAAGCGACTTCACTCTTGGTTTTGGCTCAGGTCACAATCTCATGGTTTGTGGGTTCAAGCCCTGGCAGAAAGGAGCCTGTTTGGGATTCTCTCTCTCCCCCTCTAGACTCTTCCCCTCCGCTGCTCATGCTGTCTCTGTCTCTCTCAAAATAAATAAAGAAACTTTTAAAAAATTTTAAAACTTCGATCCAGCTATCTGAAAACATTTAGAAATAGAATCATTCATTTTGGTAGTCCTGTTGACTTATTCTCTAAGCTTGATGAGATAGTCAATCATATTTCTCTCTACCCTACCATTTTTCCAACATAAAATTATCTGAAAGTGCCCCCAAAGATAGGATGCAATTGAGGCAAATAATTACTGACCAGGAATTCAAGACAGTACTATATAATCTTGGGAAAGAGGTGGCCTTGAGCCAACATTTTCCAAAGGTCTAAGTGAAACATTTTATGGACAGTCTAGGCTTGGAAGACATTACCGTACACTTGGAGGACTTTCTTTCCATTATCGCACTTGCTATGTCAAGTGTCTCAGAACTCAGAAATAAAAGCAGAGACTCAGGCAGCAGAAAACATTTGCCTGCATGGCTTAAAGGCTCCTGTCGTTTTCTGGTTCTGCTATAAACGTATCATTTCCAAAAGATAACAGGCACACATGGCAAAGAAAAATTATTCTGAGGAGAGGGCTTAATACGAGAAGAACATTTTGTCAAAACTGCCTAGAACAATAAATTAGCAATCATCAGGTCACTTCCACAAACATGAATAAAATCCTAACATTTTTGAGAGCGCCAAATATTTCATCTGTGAACCCCCCGTCCCTTTCTCTGATAGATAACTCTTTCCGCGGGCTCCAAAGTAGCAGCAAAAGGAGAATGGGTAGAAGTCCAGCATTTGCTGTATCTATTTCTGTAACCCATCTCCTACATTATACATACGAGTTAAAGCTTCAAGACTGTGGTTAATTTTAAATCTAGGCAAGAGGCAGCACACCCACATTTAGGCTTAAAATATAACATCTTTCATAACTACTTCTTGGTACCTTGCCGAAGGCATGTAGGCTTGCAGCCATCCTAATGAGGCTTCTCCCACCCTCCTTTGGCTCACGTCGGCCTCCAAAGATGTGATCGGTTTTTATGCACTGATATTATCCACCAAAACTGGATTTCTTCCTTGCAAAACCGAGAAATCTGTCACTGACTATAGACTTACATGAGCTAGAACTAGAGAAATGCCTACTGCCTCCTAGAAAGACAAAATTTTGGGGTGTGTTTTTTTTTCAGGTTAAAAACCTAGTAGATGTTAGACGCCAGATCTATTAGTCATAAAAATGCCTTAGTGGAAAGTGAGGGTAAGAAAACAAGAAAGGGAAAACTGGGCTAAAATTCATTTCCTTGGCCATTTCTTGGGAAAGTGAGAAGAGGAACATTGTTGTTCTAGTTCTTGATCAGCAACACTCCTCCACCCAATTCTGCCGTTACATCTATTTAGGAGGGGGCGGGAGGAGAAGGGAGAGGATGAAAAGGCCTTTGGCCCTCCCCCCACATCCACGTGTGGCCTGCCTGAGTAACAGCCTCAGATCCTCTCGTGGTACAATTTGAAGCAAGAGGCCTGTGTTGGCATGGGCCCGATCCAGGGTAGGGCAGAACTTTATTCACATGTTTTTGTTCCTTGTGCTGAGAGAGCCCAGAGGGGTGTCATGGCGGGCTCAGTCAGTTAAGCGTCTAACTTCGGCTCAGGTTATGATCTCACAGTTCATGGGTTGGAGCCCCGCGCCGGGCTCTGTGCTGACAGCTCAGAGCCTGGAGCCTGCTTCCAAATCTGTCTCCCTCCTTCTGCCCCTCCCCCGCTCATTCTGCCACTCTCTCTCTCTCAAAAATAAATCAGCATTAAAAAAAGTTGCTTAAAAAAAGAAAGTTAAAAAAAAAAGAGTATCCTAGGCTCCCAAGGCTAGATCCCAGTGTTCCAATACGCCAGCCATAAACCATCAAATAGCACTCCAGTTGGTACTATGACCAAAGAAAATAATAATTAAAAAAAACTTTTTTTAATGTTTGTTTATTTTTGAGAGAGAGACAGAACGTGAGACAGGGAAGGGAAGAGAGAGTGGGAGACACAGAATGTGAAGCAGGCTCCAGGCTCTGAGCTGTTGGCACAGAGCCCGCCGCGGGGCTCAAACTCACAAATGTTGAGATCATGACCTGAGCCAAAGTTGGACGTTTAACCGACTGAGCCACCCAGGCACCCCAGAAAATAATAATTTTTTCTCTTCCCCAAAGCAATATATGCGACCATCAGTCACAAAGGCCACATGGCCAGCCAGTAGGCAGTGCAGGTGCCAGAGGATGGAGGGTGTGCTAATGCACAGAAGCGTCCCCAGGGCTGCCCTGGAGGAAATGATCCGCCTCCTTTGTAGGTTTCAAGGGAACCTGATGCTATAAAAGCATTCTTAAAAGTCAGGGCAAGTAAACATATTTTTGTAAATTATTGATAACTACTTACTGAACATCCCTAGGTATAAGGCACTGCAATGACCGCTGGGGATATGCAGATGAACAAGACACCCCTTGTTCCAGAAGCTTATCCAGTTGGGGCAGGAGCTCCGTTAATGTAAGTTACATACTTCAGACAAAAGCAAAAGCTTTTAGGGCCAATGAAACAACCGTATCAACAAAACTATTTCAAAACTATTTCAAAGCACAGCTCAGATGCACCACGCATCTTCTTCACAGGCTCATTCTTCACAGGAACGTGTTTGTGAATTTTCTGGTAAAACGTGAAACAGCCTTTCCAAAAAGAGGCGCAAGGACATTGTATGGTCAAGTATTTGTTGAGGTCGGTGCATGGGGCTGGCGTAGAAATCAAGTATACTGCCTATGACACAAACCATCAGAAAGCTAGAAGGGGGAAAGCCTGGCTTGACAGGCGTAGCTCATTTTCAGTAATGATAACACAAGGCTTCTTTTTTTTTTTTTTTTTTTTTTTTTTTTTAACGAAGGAGCCTCTAACTAACAGTACACAGAGCTGTTTATACACCTACTTCCTCCTGGCCGACCACGAGCTACTCGAGGGTGGGAACACACTGCATGACCTACAGAGCGTGCTCAAAATCAGAGTGTTGAATGAATGAATGACTCTCTACCCAAAGCATCATTCTCTGTGCCCCCACAGTGATTAATACCATCTTTAAAATCTTCCAAGAGAGAATTTGTCACAACTTCTATGAATCAGGATGGCCTGCCTAGATGAAAGATGGTTCGAAAACTTCCTTGTTGTATGACGTCTGAGGGTTTGAAGCTCCTGCGGATGAACTTGCAAATAAGAGACTCATAATATTGAAGACACTCATGAAGACACCACTTTTCTCTATTCTAAGACAAGTAATCCCTACTGGGACAAAAAAAAAAAAAAAAAGGCGAAAGAGATCAGTCAAGGGACGGCTGTCTCTCTGGAGACATTTCAAACTCCATAATCAAATTAGAGCCTATCTCGAGTCCTAGGCTGATCTGATACACAACCAAAGCATAACTATCAAAATTAGCTGACTCTCTAAATATCATCAGGCTGGAAACATTCCTCATTCCATTGACCTTCAAACAGATCCTTCCATCTTATTTGCCATGCACAAACTTGTGAAGTTTAAAAAAACGTCCTCTGTCCAACCTCTTGCAGAGGAAGTCACTTGACAGATGTGGCTAAAGGGCCAAAGAAATAGAGGCGGGGAGAGGTGCCTGGGTGGCTCAGTCACTTGAGCATTCAACCTTAGCTTGTGAGTTTGAGCCCCGCACTGGGGCTGACGGCTGGGAGCCTGGAGCCTGCTTCAGACTCTGTCTCCCTCTCTCTTTGTCCCTCCCCAACTCATGCTCGCTCCTCTCTCTCTCTCTCTCAAAAATAAATAAACATTTAAACAAAAGTAGAGGAGAAGAGCACAGACCTGAGGAGCATCTGAGAAATTGCTGGCAATCCCCAGGAAGCCTTAGAACTGACCTTATTACTCAGAGGTACTGGACGGGGCTAGTCCGATTTTGACCTTAAACTGCCATTACACCAGACATTCTAGTGATTCATCGTTAACCTGAGATGGATATCTGTTGGGGGTAGGTTGCCTGGTACCCATGCTTTGTTTCTAAGGGCACCACGAATTTCTTTCCAGGAGTGACTTCAACTTTGGCTATAACCCGGACAGGCTCAGAATCCAGTTCCCTGACCCTCACCCTCCGCCCAGGCCCGCGGCAGCTCTGTAAGGCAGCCTGATCAATCAGGTGTCTGTCTGCCTGGGATTCACATCCTGGGCAGATCGCCTATGAGCTGAAGTGACGGGTTTCTCTGTGGGACCACTGTCACCCTGACCACACTGTTCCCATTGTAAAAGTTAATACCTATAAGCTTTCTTCCTGCTCTCTGGAGGTGACCTGGGTCCCACCCGGAGGCGAGTCTGCTCCTGGAGCATCCTACGAATTCCGTGCTGTCCTTGCGGTCCTCCGATACACTGCCTTTCCTTTAGTTCGGTCAAGGTTAGGTTTTGTTATATGTAAGGTCAGCGTGGGCTGGCTCTTACTGCCTTCCGGGGAGAGGGTGAGTGCTGGAGAGGAGGAGCACCTGCTCCCGTTACTGCGACATCTTCCGGAAGCCTGAATCTACCAGTGAGTAGCCACACCAGGGGCTCCTACTCATCCCCCTCGCCTCCTTCCCTTGTCTCTCTTCTTCCCGGTAAAGGTCCGGTTAAAAAGGAACATTAAGCAACGTCCACTCCGGGAAGCTGGTGAGAGAACAATCCCCATTTCTTCCTCAAGTCTGTCTTAAATCCTAGCAACAATCAGCAGGGCCATAAAAGCTACCACTGAGCAGTTCTTTCTGAAATATCGTGACGAGGGAATCTCACAAGTGCGACTCTGGGGACAATCTCACTATAGCTTTCTCAGTGCACTGAAAGCAGACAGTTAATAGAGCAGCATTACTGGAAAGAGAATGGACCATACAGGCTGTAAACACATCTGCACACCGTAATTTCGGAAAAGAAATTTTGAGCATCAGAAAGCTTCTGGCTAGGACAAAAACAAAAAAACAAAAACAAAAAAACAAAAACAAAAACAAAAACCCAAGCTGCTTAGTAAGCAAAACAAATCCCAGAGCAGCTGCAGCATTTTCACACTCGGGAACCTGGATTATAGTCCTGGGAAGAGAAAGGCGTATGAAAAAGAATAATTAAAAGACAGCAGAGACAAGTGTCAACAAACCCCGGCTATAAATATCCTCAATGAGAATGTTGAATTTCCTTCGGGAAATTATGAAATTGACTGCGGGTAGTTTCAGTTAAGAATGGGGCAGATCAAAATGAAGAAAATACTTCAGAACTCAAAGCAGTCCCAGGAGCCTGGCGATATAATTATGGCCTCGCCACTAATCCTAGACACTCAAGAGGTTCGAAAAAGCTTCCAGAAGGTTGAGCAAACCGCCGCCCTTCAAACCGCCCCAGAGCCAGGATACCATCCTTTCTCACCTTACTTAACCAACATCAGGGCAAAACTGTCCCCAAGATTGTTGAGAATTGGTAGCATTTGAAATGCTCAGAATTTTCATTCCCAACAGTACAGCAGAGTAGATATTCTGGAACTCAAGAAAACACCAAAATACTCTGGGTAGAGTATAAGAGACACGTTTGTAAAAGAATAGCTGAGTTCTAAGTAAAAAAAAGGGAAATATCAGAGAATAACAATTGAGCGAAAACATTGATCGTAAAAGGCTCAGCCAGAACTGCAATCAGCAGTTCCTTAAAGGGTAGTTTTCCATGGTCAATTTCTGGGGGGGGAGGGGAAAGGGGGGGGACAAAGTGTCAAGAGTAAAGATTTTGGGCCTGCATCAGGAGAGAAGTCTGGATAGAGGCAACTGCATGAAGCCTGGATCCCTAAGGGCTATGCCCTTGGTGAACTGAGGAAAAAACAAACAAAACCAAAAAAGCAAAAAAGAACACCTTACCCTACAAAGCAAGATGGCGGAGAAGCTGTCCCTCTTGACTTGGATATTGAGTGAATGATCAATTCACTTGACAATCTGTAATCAGAAGCCACCAGAGACACCCCCGACTTTAGGATTTTAGGTTCTGATTTACACTCTCTGCGTTATCAGCCCAGCCTAAGGCAACAAAGTAACTGCAACCAGTCCTGGGTCTCTCCAGAACAAACCTAACTCCTCTAAGGAGGAACGGACCCTCAGACCAGGCCTTACCGAATTCCCATAAAGTACCAACCAATATGATACCACAATAGAAAAAATTACATTACACGAAAAAGCAAGACACCATGAGGGAGAGTCAGCAGCAAGAAGACACTGCACAGTCTTGCCGAGACCCCGTAGGTTGGAATTTTTGGAATCAAAATATAAGTGGTCTGCTTCCAAAAAGATTAAGGAGGGAATTGGATAGATAAGCAAAGACTATGTGACTATGAAAAAAATGAAGCTGATTTGAAAAGAGTCAAATAGAACTTCCCCAAAATAAAAAAAACATAATGACTTAAGTGAAAAATGTACTGATTGAGTCAACTAGCCAACAAGACTCAGGTTAAAACCAGGAATTGGAAAACTACAGCTCAAAGCTGGGGAGATAGCAGACTGCAACAGAGACCAAAAATATACAAAAGAGGAAAAATATGTAAGAAAAAAAATGGTTAGAAGGCAATGAAGGATAAAATTAAAGGAATAATATATGTATATTAGGAATTCTAGAAAGAGATAATAGTGAGGATAAGGGAGAAACAATATGTGAAGAAATAATACCTAAGAGTTTTCCAGAAAGGATATAATATACAAACTCCCAGATTCGGGAAGCAGATAAAATACAAGCAGGATTAAAAAATAATTTTTTTTCGAAAGGGTGCCTGGGTGGCTCAGTCGGTTAAGTGTCAGACTTCAGCTCTGGTCAAGATCTCATGGTTTGTGGGTTTGAGCCCCATGTCAGGCTCTGTGCTGACAGCTCAGAGCCTGGAGCCTAGTTGGGATTCTGTGTCTCCATCTCTCTCTGTCCCTCCCCATTCATGCTCTGGCCTCTCTCTCTCTTAAAAATAAATAACATTAACATTTTTTTTTAAAACATGAAAACCAGAAAACATAAAAATAAATGAATTCCTGAACCTAGCATATCATGAAACTTCAGAATTCCAAAGGCAAGGAGAAAAATCTCAAGAGTATCTTGACAGTCAGTAGCTTGAATAAAGAGAAGGCAAATGGAAAAGGAATGGGGAAGGAGGAAGAAGGACTGGAAAACGGAAGGAAGGAGCACCACACAAAAAGAACAGAGGGGCGCCTGGGTGGCTCAGTCAGTTGAGTGTCAGACTTAGGTTCAGATCACGATCTCAAGGTTTGTGCTGATACCATGGAACTTGCTTAGAATTCTCTCTCTCCCTCTCTCCCTGCCTCTGCCCCTCCCCGACTCTCTCTTTCTCTCTCTCAAAATAAATAAATAAACTAAAAAAAGAAAAAAAAAACAGAAAAGGGAGGAAACAGGATGGGAGAGGCAGTGGACACCAGAATGGTGCTAATGACAAGCCTGGAAAGCAGGCTTGACCAAGGACAATACCCCTGAGATTCTGACCATAAGCCAGCAAGGGACTGTGGTTTCAGATTAGTAGTACTGGACGCCTGACAGAAACAAATTAAAATCCTTCTTGAGACAGGTCTCAGGCTTCACCGATATTAAGTTCAATCTATTATGGGCTCATAAATAATACCGCCAAGCACTCCGGGGAACAGGCTACCACGAAGGAAAATCAGAACCATAGATCTAGAGTCTCGAGAACTTCAAATGTTAGTGTCATCAGATACTAATGAAAATGATTAGATCTGAAATAGCTTTTTAAAAAGTATGGTAAAGAAAATCCCAAAAGAACATGCAAGGGAATATTATTCAGCCTTAAAAAGGAAGGACATTCTGATACGTGCTATGATATGGATGGACCTTGAAGACATTATGCTCAGTGAAATAAATCAGGAGAAAAAAGACAGACGCTGTATGATTCCACTTATCTGAGGTCCCCAGAGTAGTCAAGTTCATGGAGACAGAAAATAGGGTGATGGTTGCCAGAGACTGGGGTAGGGGGGACGTGGAGTCATTTAATGGGGACAGAGTCTCCGTTTTGCAAGATGAAAAGAGTTCTGGAGGTTGGTCGTCCAGCAACGTGAATGTATTTAAATCGTACACATACAAATGGTTAAGACCGTAAATTTTTGTTATCTGTATTTTACCACAATTAAAACATCGTTTGAATCACAAAAATATAATGTTAGGGGCGCCTGGGTGGCTCAGTCGGTTAAGCGGCCGACTTCAGCTCAGGTCATGATCTCACCATCTGTGAGTTCGAGCCCCGCATCGGGCTCTGTGCTGGCAGCTCAGAGCCTGGAGCCTGCTTCAGATTCTGTGTCTCCCTCTCTCTCTGCCCGTCCCTTGCTCATGCTCTGTCTCTATCTCTATGTCTCTCAAAAGTAAATAAACATTAAAATATATATATATATAATGTTATAAAAGTGAACAGGCAGATTTACAAAATAACCAATGAAACTTTTGAAAATGAAAAATAAATCATTGAAAAATTTTTAAACGCTTAATAGTATGATAAACACTATATTAGCCGCAGCTAAAAAATTATTAAAAAGAAAACAGAGCTAAGTAAATGATCTGTAGTATAAGAGAAGCAGAAAAAAATATGAAAGAGAGGTTAGGTCATAGAAAATCAAATGAGAAAGTCTAAGTAAGTGTAGTTAGAGCTTCAAGGGGGATGGATGCAAGTGAGGCAATGTTTAAAGCAATAATGGCTGTGATTTTTCCGGATTTGATAGAAGACATGAATTCATTGCCATAGGAGCCACAGTGTACACCAAGAAAGATGAATGGTAAAAAATACCACCTAGACATATTACAATACAACTACAGATCTCCAGTACCAAGAGACTATCTTTGCACGTGTGTGTGTGTGTGTGTGAGAGAGAGAGAGAGAGAGAGAGTGAGTAAGCTTTTTTTTTAATTTTTAAATTTTATTTAAATCCAAGTTAGCTAACATATAGTGTAATAATGGTTTCAGGAGTAGAACCCAGTGATTCATCACTTACCTAGAACACCCAGTGCTCATCCCAACAAGCGCCCTCCTTAATGCCCATCACCCACTTTCCCCTCTCTTCCGCCCCTCCCCCCCACCCACCCTCAGTTTGTTCTCTGTGTTTAAGAGTCTCTTACGGCTTGCCTCCCTCTCTCTTTTTATCTTATTTTTCTTTCCCTTCTCCCATGTTCATCTATTTTGTTTCTTAAATTCTACATAGGGGTGAAATCATATGATATTTATATTTCTCTGACTGACTTAATTCACTCAGCCTAATACACTCTAGTTCCATCCCCATTGTTACAAATGACAAGATTCCATTCTTTCTGATGGCCAAGTAATATTCCATCGTATATGCACACCACATCTTCTTTATCCATTTGTCAGATGATGGACATTTGGACCCTTTCCATACTTTGGCTATTGTCGATAGCGCTGCCGTAAACATTGGGGTGCATGTGCCCCTTCAAAAACCAGAGAATATCTTAAAAACAATCAAAGAGAAAAGGCTTCTCATCCCCACAGAGGGAAAGTTAAATCACATACAGACTTTGCAGCTCTCACTCATCATAGCTTAAATACATCTACACCAGGACATCCAACCGTTTTGGAAAACAATTCTCTATTATCTGGTAAATTCAGAGATACACATACATACACGGCGACCCAGCAATTAGACACCTTAAGAAAAAACAGCAAAAGAAAACAGCAGCAACAACAGACATCGCCGGTGTGTGTCAAGAGACATACACAAGAAGGTTCATAGCAGCGCTGCTTGTAATCATACAAAACTTTAAGAACAGCCCAACGGGATATAAAACTGTGATACATACTATGGGTACCATATAGTGTCCTGATCTTCGGCATTGAGAAAACAACACCCTGAAGAAATCTCACAAATATTAAAAATGATTATGACATTAATTATACGTGGTTCAAAATACGTAAAACGAAACATTGATTTAGGGTCACGGCCACCTCTTGGCAAAGGGGCGTGACGAGGAACAGAACACAAGCAAATAATAATGTTAGACTTCCTGCGTGGGTTGTACCCATTTTTATTCTTCTCACCTTACGTATATGTTATATTCATTAAAAAATAATAATAGCCAGCAGTTGACAAATTCTAATAATATAATAATATATGTATAATGATATAATATAAATATAATGATAATAACATGTATGACATATATATATATATATCATTTCTATGAATGATATATAAGTACTATCTTATCCCCATTCTACGGATGGGGAAACAGAGGCACAGAAAGATTAGGTAACTTTCCCGAGCCTCCAGGCTATCAAATGGTGGAGCCAAGAGAAGAATCCATATCCTCTCTCTTTTTTGTATCTATGTAATATTCCATTCTCAAAATAAAAAGAATCGAAAAGGAGAAAAAGGCTTGGCATCAATGTTCCAAGCACTATTGCCATTAAAAATGTTTTGCAAAAGGTTAAATACGTCGCGCGTATATACATATGTGTGTGAGCATCACAAGAAATATGCATCGAAAAGTTAATAATCATTTTACCCGTGAAAACTTTTTCTTCACTTTTTAAAGGATCTGCAATGAATATCACTTTATGCTCCACGGACAAAAACCAACATTATGCAAATACACTCTTCCCCTGGGCTTTTTAAACAACAACAACAACACATTTCCCAAATCACGTGGCAAATTGCATGGTAAGCCTAATTACATCTTGCCTGGCAGATAACAGATAAGTGTATTACCGGTTCCAAAAAAGGGGCCTCATTTTATATCCAGAGGCGACTAGTGTTTTAAATTTCAGCCAAAATTTTAAGAGGCTGGTGCAGAGCTGCTTTGCGCAGGTTCGATCATGCACCTCAGCCCATTTAAGGGGCTTCGGGGCAATCCCGCCAGTCCCCGAGGCAAGAGGACACCGGGGTGGGGGCGGGGGATCGTCTGTGCACAGCCACCAAGCTGAATGAGACACAGAGGGAATTTGATGCAACGATCAAGAAACAGACTCACGGTACAAAGAGATTAGCTTGCCTGGCTAGCACGTTTAGAAAAACAGTCCTTCGACGGGGGTGCCGGCTTCCTGCTGGCATTCGGGAACGCAGGGGAGGCTGTGACGGGGCTGCGTGGAAACTGCTAATTGTGTGGTGCCTGGCCCACGGGGTGGCTCAGGAGTGGCATCTGTTTTGTTTTCCAGAGGAGGGGGGAGAGAATGCATTTCTGCAGAGTTTTTGTGTTTTGAATATAGACATGTGGTTTTCTGAGCACAGACGATGCACAATGTTACACTGGTTTCAGGTGTACAACTTAGTGTTTGACAAGTGTATACGTGATGCTTCTGTTCGCCGTGAGCGTAGCTGCCGCCTGTCCTGACACATGGCTACTATGACAGCACTGACTGTATTCTCTAGGCTGTGCCTTTTATTCCCATGACTTATTCCTTCCATAACTGGAAGCCTGGATCTCCCTCCCCGCAACTCTCCTGAAGGTGGGAGAAAGCTCTTTACAGACAGGTCATGGTGGAGTCTGGTCGAATTTGCCAGTAAAGGAATACAGAGTCAATCCCTCAGGTTTCTGGGGAAAGGCACGCTCGCTCGACCCCTCGATCCCCCACCCCCACCCCAGAAGTTTGGGTTTGTAACATTTTTCTTTTAACAACTTAATGTAAAATAAAATGCAAAATAAAACCTGCATCGACTTTCTAAAGGTAATTAATTACTCCAAAAGTACTCAGCATCACTGTCCACAGAACAAACCAGAGCACCATGGAACACCTGCTTTTCAAGGTCATGTATCATGATGGCTCCTTCACTTACAGCCTTGTGAGTTGCAGCGGGTTGCTAACTTTTCCTAAGCTTGGGTTCCTGGCCTGTGAGATGGAGATAAGAATACCTGCGGATGCTCTGGAAGTATTCCTTCCACTCCTGTCCTGTGTACTCACCCCCACGCCACACCACACCACACACGGGCACACACACACACACACACATACACACACACGCCCCATGCCTTCTCACAATGACGTTGCCCCGGAAAACAGCCTTCAGAGGTCACTTCTGTCTGGCTCGCCACCTCCCAAATCAACAGTAACACCTCGAATGTATTAAACTGAGAACGGGGAGTTCTTTTTCACTTTAGATTTCATTTCGAAATAACAAATTACAAAATAGGAGCTGGAAAGGGAACACGGTAATAAATATTTATGAGGTCTGCGAACCAGAAATAAAGACAAACGCTGCTTTTTCTTGTCACATGAAAGGGAAAACAAACAAGACCTGAGGAGGCGGCCGGGGAGCCAGAGCGAAACGCCGAGAGCGGGGAGGGAGACGAGGAGTGGGAACCTGATATCACACGGAGCTAGGACTGGGCGACAGGAAACCCGGGAGATTCTAATGAACACATCCCAGGAGCTTTAATGGCGTTCCATCTTCACATCCAAGGGCAGTCATTTTGGCTCATGGTGAAAAGCTCTAACTCTTGGCTTTTAACCAGAGAAGATTGAGAAATTTAAATAAATAGTAAGAACAAGAGTTTGAAAAATGTGCCTTTTTAATGAAGTACAGTCTCATACTCCATCAACTCCCGTTTTGGCCAGAGACAACTGCGTGTCACGGGGGCCAACGGCCGGGGAAATACAATGAGTAGAGGCTGAAGTTTCTTTGTTATTTTACGTTGGGTACGTGCGATCGGTTTTCACTTCCAAGTTCAGCGACTGAACTCGGGGGGGCAACCAGCTTTCTTGTTCCGAAAAATGAACATTGTCATGATATGTCGCTAAGAGCCAGACTTAGAGCTGGGACATTTGGTTGAGGAGCAGGGAGGTGCACAGGAAAAAAAAAAAAATTGTCGCAGGTCACAGCTGGTCCGGGGGCGGGGGGAGGGTGGGGAGAAAGCTTTCGTTTCCACAGGAGCCTGAAGTTTTAAAAGCCGACTAGAGTGTATTAAACTTTTAAACCCTGCAAGTCACTAAAAATCTCTTAGATCTGCTAGAGACCTCTTTCAAGGGAAGGGAGATTAGACGGAGGAGATTTGACAGCCACAATAGGAACAGAAATAAAACCCTTTCATGTTGTTGCCTCAGAGGCTTACGTTACAGTACTTCCACTTTAAAGTACATGGGAATGCCTAGGCACCTTGTTAAAATGCAGATTCTGAGGGAGCGGGGCCGGGGTGGGGCCTGAACGTCACCACCTTACCAGGCTCCCAGGGGGATACAGACCGGCTGCGGTCCGTAGCCCATGCTTTCAGTGGCGTGGGTGTGGAACACGAAAACAGAAGCCAGAAGATCTGAGCTTTAGCGCCCGCCGTCACATTAGGATCTGGAGGCCTGTCCCCAGGGCTCAGTGTACTTGTCTGACAGACACGAGCTGGCCCCGGTGACCTCAGGGGTCGCCGCGAGGCTAAAATTAAACAACATGCAAGCGTGCTTTGGAAATGGTCGAGAACGAAAGGATGGCAGGATTACCGCCATTATTAAAAGGAAGATCACGAAGGATAAACGACTGAAGGACCCAGGGGGAGAAGCAGAACGAAGCTCAAACCCTGTGCCGTCTGATCTTAAGCCAGTTGAAGCTTTGAGCTTCAGTGTTGCAATTTAAGGTAATAGGAGCAGAAGACTATCTCTATTTCCATCCATGTTGCTGAAATTTACAACCCCCCCAAATTTACCTTCCTATCTCAATGCATATATTATATTATATTGACAATTTACAATTGGGGACAATTCAGGTACGTGTATTTCCCTAGGTAGGGGTGGTCACTGTGTCCGCTGTGACCTTGATGCCCCCCAGGGGATGACGATGACACTCTGGGCACGCAGGGTCTCCATAGCACCAGTGTTAACTGGGTACAATGTAATGTAGGCTAGCATAAATGCCCAGACGTACCAGAGAATTCCAGAGACGGAACGGATTGGTATGGGCCAGGACAGTCAAGAAAGCCGTTGTGGAGAAGGAGCATGTGTTTCGAGGCATGCTCAAAAGGAAGACAATGGCTTAAGGTAGCTTAGAAGCAGGGCGGGGACAACGCTGAGCAAAACCAAGAGGGAACTCAATTGGAGGCGTCGATCGTGATGGCATGCAGTGTGAGGCGTCAGGCGACCTCCTGGGTTCTCATGTGTCAGAACACGGATGCCCCTTGAAGGATGCAGGAGGGACGATGGCCCAGAATACCAGAGTAAGGACTGTCACTTTCTCCTTAGAGACAGAGAGCCATCTGAAGAGTTTTAGCTTGGCAGTTACAGAAGGAAACTGGGTAATTTATTTTCTTAAGTAGCCCCCATGCCCAGTGCAAAGCCCAACCCAGGGCTTGAACTCACAACCTTGAGTTCAAGACCCGAGCTGAGATCAAGAGTCAGACACTTAACCCACTGAGCCAACCAAAGCACCCCAAAACTGGGTATCTTAATGTGCGCTATCGGGGAGAACACTGAAGACATGGGAATCAGTAAGAATGTCTTTAAAATTCAGTTTTCTAGTAGCGGATCTATTTTATTTTAATGTTTATTTTTAATTTTTTATTTATTTTTATTTTTGGGAGAAAGAGAAAGCATGCGCAGGGCAGGGGCGGAGAGAGAGGGAGACAGAAACTGAAGCAGGCTCCAGGTTCTGAGCTGTCAGCACAGAGCCCAACGTGGGGCTTGAACCCACAAGCTGTGAGATCGTGACCTGAGCCAAAGTCAGACACTTAACGGGGCACCTGGGTGGCTCAGTCAGCTAAGCGTCCAACTTCAGCTCAGGTCATGATCTCGAAGTTTGTGAGTTCGAGCCTCATGTCGGGCTCTGTGCTGACAGCTCAGAGCCTGGAGTCTGCTTCGGATTCCTTGTCTCCCTCTCTCTCTGCCCCTTCCCTGCTCATGCTCTGTCTCTATCTCTTTCAAAAATAAGAAAAAAAAAAAAAAGTCATGCGCTTAACCGACTGAGCCACCCAGGCACCCCTGCGGTGGATCTATTTAATCAACTGAAAACTGAAATAAAATCTCTATTTACCTATATGTACTTTTTTAATTAATAAAGAAAAAAAATAATTAAAGCACAGCTGCTTCAGGTCAAGGTGCAACGGGGCCCTGGGTGCCGAACCCTCAGGTCTGCTGAGCTGATTTCTGAAGGAAGGTACTAGAGTGTGAGGAGCATGTAAGGCCGCATGCTGGAACCGGAAAGCCAAAGGAAACCTAGGGAGGCACAGTTCCGGGGGAGGAGAACGTCGCCTGGAGGATGAGGCAGAACCACAGCCAGGCGCTCCGGCCCGCGGTCCAAGCGACCTTTCACCTCCATCATCCTGTCTCTGCCTGTTCCTACCGACGGGACGTGCCATGGAGAAAAGGCAAAATCCAGTATTTTTAGTAGTAATTTAGAAACTTCTTACTGGCTTCCCCTTGTGTTCTGACACTGAGGTCTTAAAAGAGCATTTAGCTTAAAAACCTACTCCCGTATCCACCCTTTAATCTTATCTCTGAGCAATTAACTGATTGAAAAAGTTGTCCCCCAAAGCTCCAGCCTTCTTGCTGTTGTTCTATAGTCCTTCATAGCGATTTAACATTCATGAATATTTTACCAGTGTCCTCCCAAGATCAGAGTCTCAAAATAACTTACATTGGGTACAAATAAATCACTCAGGGTGGTAGGCTTTGATTTATTTTTACAGTGAATATAAAGAAACGACATATGATAAGATTGAAAATTATCGTTCACATCTATCAGATTTTTAAAACATGCAGAAAGACACCTACTCAATGAAAAAGTCTTATGAAATTATCACAAAGCCACCTACTAAAGGTATATAGACATTTTCAAAGATACTATAAGAAATCTTAGTTATAAAGACAATGAATATGGAGGCGCCTGGGTGGCTCAGTCGGTTGAGCATCCGACGTGATGCTGGCTCAGGTCGTGATCTGACGTTTCACGACTTCCTCAGTCTCTGCGCAGACAGTGTGGAGCCTGCTTGGGATTCTCTCTCTCCCTTTCTCTCTCTACACCTCCCGTGCTCGCTCGCTCGCGCTCTCTCAAAATAAATAAATAAACTTAAAAAATCTTTTTCAAAAAAGCAAATGAATATGGATACACGCTCATGATCGTCTTCAGTTTGCAAAACAGAGCGTGTGTGCCTGGTGCCGGAGTCTCTGAGAAGCGTCATTTGTGAAATCGCGGCATCACAGAGTTCAGAGTTCTCCATAAACGCTCCGGGAAGCATCTCAGTGACTCAAGACTGAACGCTGTCTTTTTGTTTCTTCAAAGATTTTTTTTTAAGTGTATATTCTACCAGCCACTTCCAAGGCTTCACTGTCCCGAGCAGAGGAATTCCCTGGGTACAAACCCAACGATCTTCCCCCTTTAGGTCCATTTTCTCTTGTGCTGTCCTCTGTGAAGATGGACAAAACACGTCCAGTGTCTCCCCTAAAAAGAGCTCCATCAACTTGACAATAGAAAGGAATTATGTACGCCTGAATCCCCTCATCTGAAACAATTCCAGATCTTTCCCTTTTCCCCATAGAACTTTCTTTCCATTTCTTTAGTTATTTCAGGTTCCCTTGGGAACTCAGTCCAATTTCACCATACATTTTCTAAGGGGACTAACGGTGTGGAAGAATTATATCAATTTGCAGGTGGTGCATCTTTCATTAACCTCCATTCTCTACCAAAGCAAATGTTGTAATAAAAATGACATAAAAGTGCCTTCTGTATTGTAGCCAGTTGGTCAGAAATTGCTGGTAATTACAATAAAGATATAATTTAAAGAGTGCTTCCTGTATCCGGGCACTGATAACTTTGCTGTCAAATCCTGGCAATGGCTCTAAGAGGCAGGTGTCGCCATCTCCATGTTTCACAGAAGGTCCTGGGCTAAATTGTCGAGATCCCGATCCTGGATTCTGACCTTATCACAGGGCTATATAAAGATGCATAACAACAGACCCACATTCATATGCATGGCAAGGACATGTATGGTGGCTGTCATAGGTCAAGCTTCCCTAGCACTAGACTCTGAGATGGGGACTGCCACACAGGAATTTTAGCAGGGAGGGCTCTTGGGCTCAACAAGTAGGGGAGACTGAGCAAGGCGACACAAGGCAGTGGGGGAAGCAGGACTGTGGTGCGGTCACGACAAAAGCGCCAACCGACCCTACATGTCCTACAGAGCTGTCCTGAATTGGGGCAAGGGTCTTTGGGTCCCCACACTAACCAGTCATTGAACATGCACTGCTGTCAGGTGGTATAACCTTGAGGGGGGCAACTCTCTGTAGCCAAAGCCTGAGGACAACCAGCAGGGAGAGACACAGCCCTGAGCTCTCTGCTGTCAACACTCTGAGAAGCTGGGAAAGAGTGTCTCAGTCCTAAAGGTGGCAGAGGACCTAGGTGGCACGACGACACAACATCACAGCCACGGCTTACCTACAGTGACTATTTTTGGTTGTTGTTTATTTATTTTGAGAGAGAAAAAGAGTAAGCTGGGGAGGGGCAGAGAGAGAGGAGAGAGAATCTCAAGCAGGCTCCGCACTGTCAGTGTGCAGCCCGATGTGGGGCTTGAACTCATGAACCGTGAGATCATGACCCGGGCCAAAGTCAAATGCTTAACCAACTGGGCCACCCAGGTGCCCCTATAGTGACTATTTTCTGATCCCCAACTTAGGATATGGTTGTGTGTACCTACTTATGGGTTTGTAAGGGATAGAAATCACATAGCTTGACTGCTAAAGAAATAAAAACATAATGATAAGATCAAGACAGGGGGAGAAGAACCACAAATACTACTTTGGCTTATGAGGAATCTGTCTCTACTTCTGTGTCTCTGTCCCTTTGCTGTGACACAGTCACACACACACACTAAAACGGGGACTCTAAACAAAACATGGAACTCTGCTAGCATAGAGGGGACAAATAAAGGGCAGAGAATAATTTGAAATATCAGTAACCTAATTATTACCCAAATGAATAATCGCTATTTTGAATAGTCCTGGTCAACATTAATATATATGTCCTCCAAACGAAAGATGTTCTAAGGGATAAATAACCAAGCCCAATTAGTGGCTGTGCATCCTCAATAATTTTTTTATCTTCAATCTTTCCTCACAAATTTTATTTTCTAAACGATATTAAAAGGACGTGATTGCCTAGGATGGTTCTTGCTTTAAAAAGACCATACGAACAGCACAAGAACTTCTGCTATGGATCGTGAAATGAAAGTTCTGTTTCATTTTCCATTTTATAATGAGGACAGTCAGAAATATCTTTAAGGTTTCAATCAAAATTATTTCTTATTTGTTGGGATCTAGGTAGCCATTATGGAGACGCTTTTAAAAAGCTAGAAAGCCAACAACTAGCATGAATGGCTTACCAGGGCATGAATCTGAAATAGATCCCCAGGGGATAACGAATCCACTTATATTATGGGAAAACGCGAGGAGTCATTAATTCATATTATGCTGCCTTGCTATTCTATTAACGACTGCGAAAATAAATTCTCCAGCTACCATTCTCCTTGCGACATGAGCAGCGAGATATCCGCGCACAAGCTGGAGTTCAAAACGTTAATAATAAACCTGAATCCAGAATAATTTCGAAAGTATGCAAACCACAAAAGGCAGTGGAGAGTGAAAATTCGAATGTAGCAACGTTATCTGATCAGAATCCCTTGTCATTGTCCTGCACCGAAACGGTCCGCAAATCGCTGAGGTAGTCTATGACCTCGGCGGTGGGATTGAATTTAGTATCCAAAGTCAGTGGCTCAGCATTTCCTCTCCCCTTTCTTTTTAAAATCCCACGGCACAGAAGGGCAGAGGGTAACAACACATTTTACTGCTAAATATGATTTGAGCCTGTTGGAAGACGGCCCACTCAGAAGGGTCACCCTGGCAACTCACCGATGGCTTCCGCTCTCTGATAGGAGTTGTTCCCAGAGATCCTCACTGCCCCGCACAACTGGTGCTCTAGCCACAGAGCAAAGAGAGGGAGGTCTTCAAACTCGAACACTTTTCCGTGGCAACTCCAGAGCTCACGTACACTCTGTCCTGTGCTTTATGTTTACATGCTAGTGCTCGCAACACTCACTCCGGAATCCGAGCAGAAAGCAGCCAGCTAAACGGTGGCATTCCCTACCTTGCCTACAGTAAGAGAGTTCAGAAGAAGACCCAACCGCGAAGCCCAACGGCAGTGGTGAAAGGCGACAGGACCTTCCCTAGCCGTCCTGCCGTCTCGTGCTCACTGTCCTCCGTGGCTCCCACTTCTGTCCGTCCCTGTTCACGCTGTTGCTCTGCCAAGGCCAAGGTAGCCTAGGTAGGCAGAGGGCAAACCCGTCGGTGCCCCCCTGCAACTGTCCCCCACTGAACCAAATGAGGAGTGGTATTCTTGCTTCCCAAATCCACGAAAGACCATTCCCGCCTGCCAGTTCCATAAACACCAACTGCCAAGAGTGGCTCGTTATGGAGACATCATGTTAGTATGTGTCTTCCACCCAGAGAATACGACGGAGAGAGAAAAAGAGACACAGAGGCAAGCAGGGACAGAAAGAGGCAGGAAAAAAAAAAGACCAAAACAGGAAGACATAGTTCTTGGGTCCCGCACAAAACCGAGTGTAAACTCTTTCCTTGCTGGCGGCTTTCAGGGTGAGCGAATCATGTTCCGTGCACGCACTCTGACCACTGACAGCCCACTGCGTTCACGGCAATGACTGAGCATTCTGAACTTCAGAGAACAGTGCCTCGTCCTTGAGCCCAGCTACAACCTGCATGCACGTGCCCTCCTTCTAAGCTACACCAACTCAGCATTTCCATAAATCCGTTTTCTATACATAAAACCCATCGGGCATTGCGATGTGTCTGACCAAATCAGAAATATCTTGGGCTGAAAAGAGTTGGTTTGAAAATAATTAATGAGCATCTTTTCTTTTTAGGCGTGAAAGTCGTATTTTATTTAAAAGGAGGAAATAAAACTGAGAAAGAAATAGGATGTTTCGGGAAACTCGACTGCGCGGCCAGTATTCGCGCTATGTGTGAAAACGCCTAACACGCTGTTACTGAAAGGAACTAGTAGAGAAAAACTGATTCATGGATGTGGAGATAATTGTCCTTTTTTAACTAGAATTTTTTTTTTTTTTTTGAGTCGGCTTCACTCCTAGCGTGGAGCACGGTTGTGGGGCTTGAACTTGCAAACCTGAGATCAGGAGTTGGCTGCTGAACTGACTGAGCCAGCTAGGCACCCCCTGTTTTTAAACTAGAATTTAAACATGGCTGGTTTTGATTCTCCCCTGCTCCTTCACTTCCGGAATGGAACCAGCTCTAGAGAAAACAAAAATGAAAGCCATGTAAAAGTTTAAAATCACAAAAATGAAAAATAAAACCTGGGGGCACCTCAGTGGCTCAGTCGGTTACGTGTCTGACTCTTGACTTCAGCTCAGGTTACGAGGAGTTCATGGGACTGAGCTCCGAGTCGGGCTCTGCACGGCGGCGCAGAGCCTGCTTGGGATTCTCTCTCCCTCTCTCTCTCTGCTCCTCCCTTGTGTGCACACATGCTCTCTCTCACTCGTTCTCTCTCAAAATGGGTTGATAAACATTAAAAAAATAGTAATAAAATGAAACCTTAATCAGAGCCTAAAATAATAAAGCCGAATCTGTTTGTTGAATGCAGAGTGATTAGCCAAGGCCAATGTCATCAATGTGAACGGATTTCCTCAATTCAAGTTCTCATTCCTCTAAGACATTTAAGTAACCTGATGTTGCACTGAAGGCGTGAGAAAAGGGAAAAACAATGACTCAGTGGAAGGGGCCGTCTGAGGGTCAACAGACCAGGGCTCTGCCTCTGCCTCTCACGTAGCGTTAGCTCAGTTACTTAATTTTGCTTCAAATGAATCCCCTTATGCGTAAAAATGAGAGCGAGAGATCAGCCGTCCTTTAGGGTTTCTGGAAAGTTGGTAGAGAAATGGACTAGAAAGAGAAAAAAGGGAGCATTTTGTGATTTTCCAACAGGTCTTAAGGGAAAAAATCAGTAAGCTAATTAAGGCCACAGTAATCAAATAAAATTCACTCAAAATAGCACTATTGTCAGTAGTATTTGAATTTAAAATTTTTAGCCATGCCGTTCCCTCAAAGAAGGCTCTGAGTAATGTCTAACTCGTGTAGACGGCTCTGGAACAGTGCTGCCTCTGTTACAACAGCTCCCTTCATGACGTTCTGAAGAATGCTGGGAAAACCCAAAGGGAGGGACCCTGACGTACCCTAAAGAATGCGGGGAAAATCCGGCTCGGTCCCCCCAGAAGCCACACTCAAATCTGGCCGGAGCAGTGAACGTAAGGAACAGACAAGAAACCACGATTCCAACAGAAAAAGATACACTTTGAAAAGCAAATCTCGTTTCTTAGATAATTTCTGTAAATACCATGAACTAAAATGGAGAACAGCACTGACCTGTAACTCCTAACTTTTAGGGGTTTCTTTTAAGTTTATTTTTTACTCATTTTGCAAGAGAGAGAGAGAGAGGGAGAGAGAGACAGCATGAGCAGGGTAGGGGCAGAGATAGAGAGAGAGAATCCCAAGCAGTCTCCACTCTGTCGGTGTACAGCCCGACGCGGGGCTCAATCTCACCAACCGTGAGATCGTGACCTGAGCTGAAATCAGGAGTGGGACTCTTAACCGACTGAGCCACCCAGGCGCCCTACATTTTGGGTTTTCATTGTTTTTTAAATACTGGTTTCAATTTCCTTTCATCCAACTCACAAAGCCCTCCCCCCCACATTTGTCTCTAGGAAAAAATCCTCATTTATTATACTAAGAGAAGACCCACAAGGAGAGACACAAACGAAAGGGTAGGGAATGTCAAAATGAGGTGGAAACGGAGAATGCAGTGAGTTGTGTTTTAAGTATACGAATGAGTAAGTTTTTTGTTGAAGGATGATGGTGGACGTACAGTGTTCTCCTAGCAGCAGGTGTACAACGTAACGATGCAACAATTACACGCAGGAGGAGACTCTCACCACTATCCGTGTGTCACCGTCCCTCACCATACGACGTTATCGCAATGTTATTGGCTGTATTCCCTATGCGGTAATGTTTATCCCCACGACCTATTTCTTTTATAACTGGAGGCTTGTACCTCTCAAGCCCCTTCCCCTACGTCACCCATCTCCCCACATCCCCCCATCTGGCAACCCCCAATTCGTTCCCTGTATCTATGAGCCCCTTTCCTTTTCATGTTCTTGGCTCTTTCGTTCTGTGTGTTAGATTCCAAATCTAAGCGAAATCATATGATGTTTCTCGCTTTCCGTCTAACTTCTTTTGAAAGCTTAAGTACCAAATCAAACCGATATTTCAAGAAAGACTTGTAACGATTGCCTCTAACTCCCAGATGAATGTTTCTAGCCAGGAACCCTCCCCTCAGCTCCACGCGTACGCTGCCAGCTGCCCGGCGGCCATTTCTACCTAGATGTGCCATGGATACCTCAAAGTCCTTTCCTCCCCAAGGACAGGTCTGCTTCCCCCTCTAAATTCCCTCTATGTCGCCAGAGTCAGCAACCTGAGAATCCCAGGCCCTAACATTTTCTCACGTCCAAGGCCCAAACTACCACCAAATCCAGCAGCGTCTAGCTCTTTCGAAGCTCTCTTCCTCTGTGCCTCACGGCTTCCTCCCTAATTTCAGCCCTTCCATCTCTTCGCAAGATCAGTGCAAAACAAATTTTTCTTCAATCTTGCTCACCTCCAGCTGTCCCTACACTCTCTCCAAGGTAACATACCTCAAATATCAATGACTGGGGTGCCTGGGTGGCTCAGTCGGTTAAGTGGCTGACTTCAAGTCAGGTCATGATTGGGAGGTTTGTGAGTTCAAGCCCCGCATTGGGCTCTGCGCTGACTGCTCGGAGCCTGGAGCCTGCTTCAGATGCTGTGTCTCCCTCTCTCTCTCTGCCCCTCCCCCACTTGCGCTCTGTCTCTTTCTTTCAAAAATAAACATTAAAAAAATTTAAATACCAATGACTGCCATCTTAAAAAAATTTTCTTAATGTTGATTTATTTTTGAGAGAGAGACAGAGACAGAGAGACAGAGTGCAAACGAAGGAGGGGCAGAGAGGGAGAAGGAGACACAGAATCCGAAGCTGTCTCCAGGCTCTGAGCTGTCAGCACGGAGCCTGATGTGGGGCTCGAACCCATGAATGACGAGGTTATGACCTGAGCTGAAGTCAGACGCTTAACCAACTAAGCCACCTAGGCGCCCCCCATGACTGCCATCTTATAACCCCTCAGCTGCTTACACACACACACACACACACACACACACACACACACACCCTTTCATGCCCTGTGATTCAATAACCCAGACACCTTATTATTCTGCATGCAGGTTTCGCACCCGTATCCCACCTGTTCCTGCCTACAAGACCCTCGGCCACTCCGCCAGGCCAACCCCTGTTCATCTTTCCAGGGCCGCTTCAGGGGTCGCCTCCTATAAGAAGCCTATAAGAAGACACGATCTCCAGCCCCAGGCTGCTTTCAGCCTCTTTTGCGTTCCTTAATGCGCTCTCCACATACTTCCATCTTCTGGGAATTGGTTACATCTATTTCTGTGTCGTCTCCTGCATCTGACAGATACTCCTTGAAGGAAAGGGCTTACCGCCTTTGCTCCCTGAGATCCTTGCAGTTTATAGAATTATTGAAAATGAATCAAACTATATAAAGAAAAAGGAGACTGGAGGGTATACGGGTATTTTGGAGGATTACAAATATTTGGAAATAGTAACTGTTTTTCTTACTTATGCAAATAACACTTCATGGTTACAAAGTGCTTTCACACAAGTTATTTCGTTTTATCCTTAAAACATTCCTAAGGGGCGCCTGGGTGGCTCAGTTGGTTGAGTGTCCGACTTCAGCTCAGGTCATGATCTCACGGTCTGCAAGTTCGAGCCCTGCATCGGGCTCTGTGCTGACAGCTCAGAGCCTGGAGCCTGCTTCACATTCTGTGTCTCCCTCTCTCTCCGCCCCTCCCCCACTCATGCTCTGTCTCTCTCTGTCTCAAAAATAAATAAACATTAAAAAAAAAAAACATTCCTAAAAAGCAGGGTAAGGCAACTGTCAAGGTTCCAAGAGACCCTAAATACATAAGAAATTCTTTTGAGAAGAGAAAGTGATTGATTTTTCAAGGTGTGCATGTGTGTGTGTTCAAATAAGCCTTCTTAGATCAGAGCTACAACATCAAATAAATTCTGTTCTGTCAAAATAACCAACTGATTTCCTTCCTAACTACTAAAAAAGTCTCCTGGAAAAAGAAAACCTCTCAGTTCTTTGTAGAGACTTTTCAATAACCTAGTCCCTTATTTGCTCTTTTCCAAGAAGTAGATTTTGGAAGACAGAACGGCTCGTTTAGATGTCTAAAGACAAAGAGAGAAATGATTAACTCTCACCTTCGGAAGATCCGCTGGGGTCTCGAGTCTCCTGAAAGTTTCCCTGAGGTTCGAAAGCTGCCCTTTGCTCAGGATGCAAACAGCGGTGGTGAGCGCTGAGGAAGAATGTCACGAGGATTCCTGAGACGAAGGAAGAAAAAAAAACAACACAGAACAAGTGTAAATTGTTTGGGGTTAGTTAATTCTACTAAGCTGATATTTCATTCTACCCACCATCCTGCTAAAATCGACAAGGGGTTCGAACTTAACGCATATTAAATTCCATGATTAATTTTAACCAAACATTTCTGTACTTAACAACATCATTGTCTTAAGCCTTTAAGCAATTTAATGGCGACAGGGAATGAAAACAGGTAACGTAACTCCAATTACATCTCAGTGTAGGATGAAAACCTGAATGACCCCTGAAAAGCAGGAAGCGACCGTGCACACAATTAAAGAGAGGACTGAAGGCGTTTGGTCTTATTCTATTCCGATACTCCATGGGAATCACACCGACACACAGGCTGTGGCTGGGAGAATCTAACGCCGACGGAAAAGAACAAACAATGAAGAACGATGTATTTGATCGAGGTTGACGATGGCAGAGAGGAACGCAGCAATGCAATTAGGTTTTAGAGGTGGCTTTGAAGGCGGTAAGAAAAGAAGGCATCTGGGAATAAAGAGCGTTGCTGAACACACTACGGGAAGAAAACAAACGCAAGGTTAAGGGAGAGCTACACATAACGAGGCCTTCGTGAATCGGAAACCAACCAACAGAAGTACTCGAATCCTGTGTTTGCTTAATACCTCACGTTTATGAGAAAGGGCAGAAATCACAGAAAGGAGTATTCAGAAAGCCTCTTTAAACCGGAACTCGGGTCAGCGTGTAAGGAGGAGAGCAGAAGCCAAGAGCGCTACACCTGCTCCCGGCACTAAGGGTCCGACCTCGGGCTTGCTAAGTGCTCCTCTACCTCGGGGACGCTTTTAACAATACCGGGAGAGCTTGTAGAAACTAGCGCTGGCTTGGCTCCATCCAGGCCAGATAAATCTTTGACATGAAATCAGAATCTCAAGGGGGGACGGAGACCAAGCATGGGAATTTTTTTTTTTTCCAAAAAGACCAAGTCTGAGAAGACGGCTCATCTGGTTCTGACATTCTGCCTCTTCCCCATGGTTTGCACCTGATGACTCAAGTTTTGCTTTAAAAAGTTTTTTAATGTTTATTGATTTTTGAGAGAGAGAGAGAGAGAGAGAGAGAGAGTGTGTGAGTGGGGGAGGGGCAGAGAAAGAGAGCCTGAAGCAGGCTCCACGCGCTGAGTTGTCAGCACAGAGCCCAATGTGGGGCTCAAACTCGGGAACGGCGAGACCTTGACCTGAGCTGGAGCCGGAAGCTTAACTGACGGAACCACCTGGGCGCCCCTCAAGTTCATTTTAAAACAAATACAATTTAGGGGCATCTTGGCGGCTCAGTCGGCTGAGTGTCTGATTCTTCATTTCGGCTCAGGTCACGGTCTCGCAGTGTGTGGGGCTGGACCCGGCGTAGGGCTCTCCACTGATACTGCAGAGCTTGCTTGGGATTCTCTCTCTCCCTCTCTCACTCCCTCTCTCTCTCCCCCTCCTTGCTCACACACTCACTCTCGCGCTCTCTCAAAATATGTACAATAAACTTTAAAACATTAAAAATTGTAAGAAAACAAACACAACTTAAATTAATAGTATCCAAAGTTTAAGACCCTATAAAATTATATAGTTGCCGAGGATTCAAGAGGAAGGTACTGGGGCCGGGAGAAAGCGTCCAAGGGCCGTAGGGCCCAAGCCTTAGGTCGGGTCCAAGCCAAAGACCACCACTAGGACGAATCAAGTCTTCAGGGGAGGTAAAGTCGATCCTGGGCTGGGACTGGACCCACGTCTCTCTCAGTCTGCGCGGGTATGACCGAAAGACATGGAGCCACACCCTTGACCGGGGACTGATGCCACTGGCTCTCCAGGCCCCACTGGCCCTTACAGAATAACAGAGACAAAAAACGAATCCTACTCGCTAAATTCCGGCACTTCCTATGGGCTACACCTCGTGCTAAGGAGCGCTTTGATCCTCACGCGCTGCCCGGACCTCACTACTGTTATCGTTACCAGCGTATCCATAGTTTAGAAGCGAGGACACTGAGGCCGAGCGCTTTCGGGCTTCTCGCCAGCACGGAGGAGCCAGGGTTTGAACGAGGCCAGTCCCTCTCCTGACCGCGGGCCGGCTGCCGGGGACACAGTGAACGCAGAGCTGGAGGCGAGGCTCCTCCGCTCCGGGTCCGCTTCGGCGTCCCCTGTCCCGCCTGTCCCGCCGCGTGCGTACTGGCACCCTGGAAAGAGGGGACGGAAGTGTCCCCAGTCTTCCTGGGACCCGCGGAGCTCCTCTAACTCCATCCTATCCGTCGTTCGACTCGGGAGTAACACCGCACAGGGTGACCTCATTCTCCCTGCACGACGCACACCTACACACGCACAACCGCACCTGCCACGCCACACATACAACCACGCCACACACATACCCCCCCACACACAGACACACACACCATACGTGCAAACACACCACACACACACACCACAGAAACACACATACCACACCACAAAAACACACATACCACACCACAGAAACACACATACAACACACACCACTTACACATGCCACAGCACTTAAACACACACAACCACACCCACCACACCACACATACAACCATGCCACACACTCATGTACACACACACAACCATGCCACACACATACCACACACACGCCACACACGTATACACAAACATACACGATACGTGCAAACACACACAATACATACCACCCATACACATACCACACCACATACACACACATACCACACACACACCACACCCAACCACAGCATACACATACACACATCACAAAAGCACACTTGCCACACACACAAATACACCACACGTACACACCACACCACATGCATACACCACACGTATACAGATACAAACCACACACACAGCACACACATACGTACACACACACCACACACACAACCACACCACACAGACATACACATGCCATACCACATACCACATACATATACTACACATTCATTCACAGTACACACACAAACACATGCATCACATATACACGGACCACACACACACAACTACACCACACGTGCACATGCACACACGCTCCCCAGGATTGAATTACACTATTTTGAGAGACTTCAGCTTGGGCAACTATCTGGAGAGTTGCCCCCGAGGTCCGCCCTCACCGCCTCAGGCCATCAGGAGTATGGGCTGAAAAGCCTACCTGAGGTATCAGGAACATCATTTGCGATTCATGAAAACATTACCGAACATTCTTCCGCGCCCCTGCAGGCCTCTGACAGAAGTCGCCCTGTCGTCCTTTGCTGCCTCACTACGTTCACATTGTGTAAGTTATTTCCCTGCTTTAAATGGCATCGTTATGGACTATAATCAACCCTAACTTACAAATATCCCACATACGAAATATATTTTATTTAAGAGCCTGAGGCAAAAATACACTGTTTCTGGCGCCTTAGGCGTATTCCAATCGTATGGTGGCAGAATTACCTTCGCGGCTCATTTTCATGACAGGGCAAAAAGATGGTTTTCATTAGACACTTCCGGGAAGAAATAAGAGAATGATAATAAAAATAAAAACATGAAATTTTGGGAAGTGGAGGGGGCCTAGATGGTCATGGTATCCAACCTCCTATCCGCCCACGGCCTGACCCGTTTTAAAGGACTCTGTATGGAAACGAACCTCACTTCCCGCAGCTTTCACTCACCAGTCCCAATTCTGGCCTTTGAAGACATATCCAGATTTGCGTTCTAATGTAAACTTCCCAGCCACAGCCCGCTGTTCCGAAAAGCAGGACAAGCTGTGGTTTCAGCAAAGTGGCCACTGACCGGACACCCCGGAGTCTCCCACAGAGCCTTGGCGGATGACGCATGAGGCAGCTTCGTGCAAGGGTCCTGCCCCAGAAGGGAGCGGATAACCAGCCAAGTCCAGCAAGCCAGCTCTCTCTGGGATTCAGAGTGGATTTCAGGGGTCAGAGGAGGGCCTCCCGGAAACGCAAAGGTAAGCGGAAAGGCCAAAAGAGAGACCGTGAGAGAGAAGCATCATCCCTGTAGTTGCCTGACCCCACTAGCTCCCCAAACCTTTCCAGACCCAGACGGGGGGCTATGTGGCAAGTCCGAGTCTCTGTTCTCTCCCACTCCAAATGTGTAGGACATATGGGATAAAATTATAGCGCCTCATTTACCCTCCCCGTTCTTGCAGCTGCTATTCAGTCTGACAATGAAGGTCTCCTTATCTTTCTGTAGGCATTGTGGTTAGGACCAAGTAAAGGCTTTATTTTTACCCCATTCACACTGCACCTTTTAAAAAAGGAGCTCATTGTTCCAACTTGCCAAAAATTCATCACCTCTCAATTCCACCCCTCCGAAATATTTGTTATGCCTTGCACCTTCGTGCCACCTACAAATTAGACAAGCATGCCATCTAGAATGATAGTCAAGCTATGATAAAAACCCCTAATAGGACACTACTTCACAGAGCGAATAGGAGTGCTGAAAACAGCAAACACCAGCGTGGCCGAGAAATAAAAATGAATTTATTTTAGTGTTGAGGTCATTACTTACAATCTATAATTACCAATTCTCCAAATCGACTGCAAATCACCTGGAAGATATAAATAGCCACATAAAGCGACATGACCACGCAATCATCGGCTGGATAAAGGTTTTACCGTTTCCTTGGTAGAAACCTGCAAAACCCAGAATTAGATTTCAGCATCATTAGAGAAAATTAGGCCATAGTTGAGATAATTGGCAACATGAACTTCGTAGTTAGAATAATTACCTGTGCAGCAGACCAAGAAGTTATGTTTGAGAAACATATTGCAAAACCAGAGCCAAGTTAGTTTCATCCTTCCCAGAGGCAATCATGGAAATTAGCAGAGTCTGTCATTTTAGGTCATCTGGTATACCCCTGCCAAAGTAAAATTGCTCTCCAAAGATCTCGACTGCTTTGTCTAATTTAGCTTTCAGTAAGCCTCACGGGATCCCCCCTTAGTGTAAAGAGCCCCACACTGAAGAGCTTTTTAGGTTCTTATGCCTGCTTTTCTTAGTTTTTCTGTCTGTAATATTACTGTCAGACTGTCAGGTTACAGTTTCTCATGGTGGTCAGTGTGCCTGCCCGGAACAACCCAACCCATCCTCACTGCTCTAACTGACACTTCCGGTCATCCCAGGACGGACTTTGTGTCAAGCAAGACTGGAAATCTTCAAAGGGAGGGCCCCGTGGGCCCGTCTACAAAGAAAACACGCGAGTGTGCGTGTCGATTTCCCGCCGCCTCTGTTGAACATGCAGAGGCCTCCGTGCCTTGCTTCTTTTTTCTCGGCTGTGTCGAATCGTTACACTGCTCGCTCAACAATTACCGTTTGAGCCACTGGGGTCAAGGTACTGCCCTGAGAGCCACGAGAAACACAAAGACGACTAAGCGGCTTCTGCTCAAAGCCAGACAGAGACGAGCGAGAAGAATACCACCTTGTGTCGTATGGCGCTTTGTGGTTTATTTTTCACGAGAGTAACCTACCTGGACGCGGAAAACTAAGTATTTTTCTTGCCATCTTATGGATAAAAATAAAGGTTGAGCAAGGTTAGGTAAGTTATCGATAATTCGTTACAGCTAGTAAGCGGTGAAGCCAGGACTCCAGAGACGAGCTTCGGGATTGCTAGTCAATGTTACTCCCACCAACCCACAGGTGCATTCACTGCTTATGCAGACAGAATGACTACCCGGCAACATGTATTCAAAGCTTACTCCATACTGGGTACTTTGGGCATGTATTTGGTCCTTGTATTGGAGAACAACTTTACGAGGTGGGCATTTTAGCGTCCCACCTAATAGGAGAGAGACAGGAGAACGAGGTACAGAATGAGAACTAACGGCCCAGCGTTGCGTAGCTAGTGGGTGGCAAAGAGGGAGAAACACCAAGAGAGCAGTGCCACCCGGAAGAAATGTGGAGGAAGTCGCTGGATCTGTTGCTAGGAAGGACGCTTAGAAAGTTTTGGAACGTTTTCTAGCGTTTCCAGAACAGTGAGACTTTTCTTCTCTTGGGAGTCCTGCGAGAAAACACTGGCATCGGAGACGAGAAAAAGATGGCAGTTCCAAGAAAAGAAGGAAATGCGGCGGTTCCCTTTCCCTCTGCGGTGGCCACGGGCGTGTGAGTCACCTGATGGGACAGAGAACTGCCAACACGTGAATACTCTCGGCCGCTTTAATGCTTGCAATGTGTATTTTCTATTATTTTAAATTCTCTGGACGGAGCGCACCGGTTAAGCAAAGCAGAGAGAAGGGACCCTTGGCATTCACGGCCTCGTGTTTGTGGTTGGTGATTTGACAGTGACTGCCTGGCAGGCCCCTGGAATGTGACTTCGCAGTTGGCCGGGACACCGATTTCAAACACGAACTCGCTGGCTGCTCCGCACTCACACCTCAGTTCAGTTTCCTTATTCTGAACCCGATTTCAGGTTTGAAAGGAGGGAGCCAGGAAGAAAGCAAGTGCGCCCCAGTCTTCAGTGAGAGACTTTCATGGCCCCCAGGAGGGGGCAATTAAACTTCTGTTAATCCTACAATAGTCCCACAAAGTGGCCATTAGTATACGGATTTTCTACATGGGCCTACTGAGGCACAGAAAAGTCCAGTAATGCATCCCGAAGTCAGAGAGCTTGTTCACGTCGGAGGTGGGAGTTGGATGCGGTCTGTCTGACTCTCTGCTATGGCATCCCTCTTATACTTCTGCTGATGTCATTGAACACACAAACACATAAACAAAAGCTTTGTGAGGAGGGGAAGACACGAGCCAAGAGAGAAAACCTCAGTTATGTTGGAAATCCAGTTAACTTTGGACATGAGGGACAGACAGTCCCTGACTTACGATGGCTCGACTTACCAATTTTTGATTTTACGATGGTGTGATAGCAACATGCATCCAGCAGAAACTGAACTTCAGATTTTGAATTTGGATCTTTTCCTTGGCTAGCAATACGTGGGATGTTCCTCTCACGACGCCGGGCAGAGAGCCACAGCTCCGTCGGCCATGGGAGCACCAGAATCAACAAGTCCCACACTTGTAACCGTTCTGTACCCACATGCCCGTTCTGTTTGTCATTTAAGTATTCACTAAATTATATGCGATAGTCAACCAAACAGGCTGTATTAGATGATTTTACTCAACTATCAGCTAATGTAAGTGTTCTGAGCACACGCAAGGTAGGCTACAGGCTAAACTGTGCTGTTTGGCATATCAGGTGTATTAAATGCACCTTAGACTTCGGATATTCTCAATCTGCGATGGGTTCATCAGGACGGAACCCCGGTGTAAGTGGAGGAAGAGCTGTATATGCAAAAAAAAAAAAAAAAAAAAAAAGCCCACAGCACACTTAGTGGAAACATGTCTCATGGGAAAAGCCAAGCACTTCTACAACCTTTCCATATTCTTGGATTGAGAGATGCCCCGAAATCTTAGAAATCAGTCCCCGCAGGGCCTGCTGTGTTCCCCGGGACTTCAGAGGTCGAGGGAGAAATGGGTCAAAGACAGGGACGGGTCTGGCCAAACAGCCCATGAAGCACACGAATGACACGCACGCTGTGAAGTGCGAAGAAGGTGCAGGGGAGTCTGGAGGCGGGAAAAAGCACCTCGGGCTGGGCTGGGGCAGTAAACACTGCCCACTTCGCTGAATCGGAACTCTAGGGAGCAGCAGAGATGGGGGCACATCTGTGCACCACCATGAATAAGGAGAGAGCAAGATGGCGGGGAACTGCCGACGGCAAGAGCGATGGCCAGAACGCAGGTGCCGTGCAGAGGGTCAGGTGCAAGGGACGCACGCGGGGCCTCGGGGAGCCCCTGCTGTACTTCAGCCACTTAACCTCCACATGAGGGGTGCGCGGACCCATGTCAGGTCTTCCCCCAGTTGGAGAGAACACTCCTCCGATATCAGTTTTCAAGAACTGATGCCACAGCCCATTGGCGGAAACCCGCTTATTTGCATATCGCCCAGTCCTCTTGCTAAATAACAGTTGGAGTCAAGTCAAAATGCAATGAAATGCCAACACCCTTCAACAGTAATACAAATGCCTTGCAACCTCGAAGTTGAGTTTAATAGAATATACAAAACAAATCTGCTTTGATGACTCTGAAAAGCAACTGAGCAAGTTCCAACTTGAGCAGCGGGTTTATTTATTTTGTGTAGCTCCCGTCATTATTCAGATCGCTCAAAAAGCACTTAGCGGGTGCCTACAGGGTAACACACAGGAGTTCGAAGCAGGAATGCTAATGGTTTTTATTCTCGTATTTCATTTTAACCGGATTGTTTCAGGCAGGATTTGATTTTATCTGGGGGAAACTTCGATAGCTGATTTTAGCGGCATTTAAAAAGTGTTTTCATTTTTCAACGTGTGAAAAGGACAGGAAAATTAAAAGAAAAAAATTAAAGTGGAATGTTCTCGTCCACCACCAGGAATAAAAATTGTCAGGGTGTCCGAATGGCTCAGTCAGTTGGGTATCTGACTTCAGCTCAGGTCATGATCTTGCGGGTTCATGAGTCCGAGTACCATGTCAGGCTCTGTGCTGACAGCTCGGAGCCTGGAGCCTGCTTCAGATTCTGTGTCTCCCTCTCTGTCTGCCCCTCTCCTGCTCACATTCTTTCTCTCACTCAAAAAAATAAATAAATAAACATTGAAAAAAAAAAGAAATAAAAACTGGCCTTTCTGTCTTATGTTTTTTTTCTGTATGTATGTGTCTACGTATATATTTTTTAATACAGAGGTAGTATAATACATTATATACTCATTTAGTAACGTGCTGTACTCACCTAACAAAATGAACATTTCCCCAAGACATTAAATATCGTACAAGATCAATTTTGGTGTCTGGGTAATAGTCTACCACATAAATAAGTCATATTCATTTCATCAATTTCCTAGTTTTGGCCATTAATGCTATTCCATTTGACTGATTATTTCTAAATCACTTTCTAAACATGTATTATTTTACTAGCACTGGCTGAACAACAGTCAGTAAAGTTCTTGCCCAGTTGATACACGGGGCATTAGTCAATTACAAAGTTCCATCTCCCTCACTGGGACCTGGAATCCATTGACTGCAGTCCGGTGCCTCGGAGAGCCGGCTCACATTCCCACCAGGTCCCCTCGGCACCCCTGGTCCTTCACAGCCCTGCCCCCGCCCCTTGCTGTCCATCTGTAGCTCAGCGAGGCGTAGTCTGCTCCATCGTGTTAGCCCGGATTACTGGGAAAAGCCTGACTTTTCCAATGAACATATCGGAGCAGGACCCATGGCCAAATGGTCCCCAACCCCAGACTATGTGTGGAGACCGTCCTTCCCGGGGCAGAAAGCGAGTTTGAGGGAAACACTGTCAGCCTGACATTAAAAAAATAATGTTTCTCACTGTCTTAATGCGGTCGAATCAAGTCTCGAAAGAGACAATGGGCTAGACTGGGAAATTATAAGTAACTATTTTCATTGATGTCGCTGTTATTAACTTTTAGATGAGAAGACATTACAAGTTATATGCCTTAAGCAGCTCATGATTTTGAGCCTTTATGGCTCAGTTCTCAGCCCTGCTGGTTCTTAGGAATCCACAGACGGTGCCATCGCTGCCTTGATTGTGGTGACGGCTGTACAGGGAAATGCGGGAGTCAAAACTCCTCGGACTGTACATGTTAAATATATGCAGTTTGTTGTATGTTAATTATACTTCAATAACTGTTAAAAGATAAAGACTCCCCCCACCCCGGTGCCCAAAACCCACATCTGGAATTCTGATTTAATTGGCCTTGAGTGAGCCTCTTCATGTGAAGCCAAAAGCCATCGCTCTAATTGTGTACTGGGGACGAAGAGAGAACTTATCGTGGGGAGCACTGAGTAACGTACAGAATTGTTGAATCATTATCTTGTACACCTGAAACTAATATAATACTGTATGTTATATACTTCAATTAAAAAAGGAAAAAAAAACGAGATTCAATTATACTTTAAAAATGCAAAAAAATGATAGATTGATGCAATCTATATGAAATTGAGAAGCATCTTTTCAGAGAAGTGATTCTGTCATGTTCAAGGGCAAACAATAACAAATCTGCTTGTTTTTTAAAAGTGCTACCCAGAAATTCAGAATTTACTAAACTTCAATAACTCCTTAATCACACTTTGAAGAGCCTACTGTATACTAGGTCCTGTGCTAGGCAGTTTCATGGGGATGCATGAAACATAACTTTTCAGGAGCCCAACGATCTCTTAAATGGATTTGAACTAAATTAAATTCACAAACTAGTTTAAACATTTATTTATCTAACAAAAGCTAAGCATGGGAAAAGGAAAGAACGAACCTGTTACGGCCCACAGCGCAATCACGGCTTCTCGGGGAGAGCCGCTCAGATCCAGGAGGTTTTGCCCTATTTGCCAAGCCATTGAGCTACCCACAGGCTTTTAGCAAGAATGTGGGAAAAGCCGGCCCAGAAAATTGGAAGCTTCCTGCCAGAGGGCACCATCACCCCTCCTGACACGGGCGGCTCTGTGCCAGGGCTTCGGCTATAGATACCGAGGCAGCTTCGCATCCATAATAAAATAGCCAAGCCCTTTCATTAAGAGAAAATTAATATTCAATATTCACTCACATATGTCTTTACTCTGTTATTAATAAGAAACTTTGAACATAATTAGTATTGGCTTTGAGTGCAGTTTAGAACTGCACCCAGCTGGAAAGGGGCCATGGAGCATAGGGTTTCATTACTCTCCAAGGCTGAGCACTCCCTCAAAGGGATTAGAAGAAAAAGAAATGGGACCGTTCAGGAAGAAATGGTCTCCTTGAGTTAACTGGGATGACGGTGTGTGGTAGTGGGGACGGGACTGTGGCTGTCAGGGGCGGGGCCCTTCCCAGGCCCTTGTCCCCTCCGGCCTCCATCGTACCCCCAAAAAAATGAAATCAGAGAAATGAAGCCTCTGGGACAGGGGACAGTTAGCGCGACGTGTCCAGAGAGCAGCTCACGGTGAGGCAGCACGCGGAACACCTGGCCTGGTGAAAAAGGAGAAAGAAGAGCCGCAGAATGTTCCAGATGGACATGACCGTTTCATCAGGGATGAGTGCACGAACACGAGACAGGAACTCAAGAGGAGGGTCAGTGTCGATAAGGGCGGAGCAGCACAAGAAACGTAAATTGGGCTGACGCATGATTTCCGGGCTGCGGACCGCCACCAGCGCTTCAGCTAAAGTGGAGCGATATTGAACTTGTTTTTGCCTCAGTAGAAACAGATGAAACATGGGACTCCTGGGAGGCTCCGTCAGGTGAGTGCCAACTTTGGCTCAGGTCGTGATCTCACGGTTCATGGGTCTGAGCCCAGCGTCAGGCTCTGTGCTGATGGCTCAGAGCCTGGAGCCTGCTTCGGATTCTGTGTCTCCCTCTCTCTCTCTCTCTGCCCCTCCCCTGCTTGTGCTCTGTCTCTCTGTCTCTCAAAAGTAAATAAACATTAAAAAAATTAAAAGAAATGGATGAAATATTTTACATCCTTTATAAAGAAAAGTTAAGATCAACTTGCAACTTACTCTCAATAACCAGCCTTTCATAGCTTCCGCCTCCTAACAGCCTGTGACGGCTACACTCTCACGAAACCCTGGGGATCCCCTCGACACTTCCTCCCCCAATTCCCCCACCTACCTGACACCCACTATTGGCCTCTTTAGATCCATGCCTGGGTCAATTACATTTCACCTCTGACACCATCTCGCACATGACCCCAGGCTCCGGTCACCTTGTTTGAGGACCAGGCCACCTCGTCTTCATCCCAGTACTCAGCTAGGAGTCCAGGAACAGGGCATTTTCTGGAAGGAGGTACAATGCCTTAGGCACCCCACACGCATATACATACATTGTTCTAAGTCTCTCTCTTACGAGAGACCTGTGAAGGTGAGAAAATCAATTTTAACATAGTTTCCTCAGGCAAAAACAATCTTCGCAAATCACAGAAATTGTGAATACAAGGGTATGTTATCTTAACTTGCCAGATAAAATAATATGCATGGATTTCTGGAGGAAACCTAGATTCTACACTCTCCATATCATAATCCCCGGTTCTCACCACCAAACTCAAAACCAAAAAAAATATATATGTTCTGTCTATTATAGCCTTCTTTTTAAAATGCAGTATTTGGTTGATAGAGTTCCCACTAAATCAAGCCAAGTATATGTCCTATCTGTGGCTTGCTTCTGCCACTACCCTAGATGGGTTTTTATTTTTATTTTTATTTTGAGAGAGAGAGAGAGGGAGCGAGAGGGACAGAGGGAGAGAGAACCCTCTGTCAGTGTGGAGCCTGACATGGGGCTCAATCCCACGACCCTGGGATCGTGACTTGAGCTGAAATCAAGAATTGGACAACGGAGTCACCCAGGCACCACCTGGGCTGGTTTTCGAATCATTACAAAAAACAGAACGCTTTAAAAAACATTTAAAAGTAAAGGCAGACTCACAAGAACCCTCTCAACACACAGATTCCCGACTCCGGAAATCCCCAAATCTGTGTAGTTCTACGATGCATTTTAGTCTACCTGCTACAACCAAGTGGACCCTAAATTTCAAGTTAATGAACTTTATTAAAGTGCAGATACACAAATACTAGCCCATGTATACATACTAAACAGCCCGTGATCAAATTTTGGTCTGTTTTCTTGTAATATGATGTATGTCACTATACCCAAATGTCACCAAATTTTTTATAAAGAAAAGCCCTCTTTTTAAAAAAAATTTTTAAATGTTTACTTTTGAGAGAGAGAGACAGAGAGAGAGAGAGAGAGCAAAAACAGAGGGGCAGAGGCAGACACAGAATCCGAAGCAGGCTCCAGGCTCTGAGCTGTCAGCACAGAGCCCAATGCGGGGCTCAAACTCACAACCGCGAGATCATGACCTGAGCTGAAGTTGGATGCCAAACCGACTGAGCCACCCAGATTCCCCGAGAAAAGTCTTCTTATAGTGATTTCAGTATAAGTGGTTACTCACCATATGGACCTTGACAACATTACGCCATGTCACAAGACTGGTGGGTCATTTTCTTGAAGAGAAGAGGGTGAAACAGGAGAGTGCTCCTTAAAAATCTGACGGGCTTCCGGAGTGTAGTAGCTGGCAGCCCTCACTGTACATACAACTCCCCAGGGCGCTTCCAGAAACGAGCTGATGCTTGGGCCCCATTCCCAGGGACTTAATTGGTCCAGGGTGGGGAACTGGGCGTTGATCAATTTTTTAAAGCTCACTCGAATACGTATTAGAGGTAAACCTTCCCCCGAGCTAAAGTTTACTTCAATAGAGTAGTAAGAACTTCATCAGGAGCAGAGCGGTCCAAGGAAAGAACGAGTCGCCTCATGGGGTGGTGGCGGGGGTGAGTCCTGCCTTACCTAGCGAGTGTGGAAAAAGGGGCTACATGTCTGAGCCCCAATCGGGGGGCAGGGCAGAAAAGGGTCCTTGGAGCTTTGAAACTGATTTTTTTCTACATACTCAGTCCACATAGGGTCAGTCTTTAAATGAGAGTAAAAAAAAGAAAAATGTCTCATTTGCAATGTCATGCTTAAAACCAAAGTTTGTATAAAATCTTTCATTTTGTCCACATAAAACTTGTTAACGAGCCCAATATAATCAAAAATTTTTCTGGCACAAAAACAGACACATAGATCAATGGAATAGAAGAGAGAACCCAGAAATGGACCCACAAGCATATGGCCAACTAATCTTTGACAAAGCAGGAAAGAGTATCCAATGGAAAAAAAACAGCCTCTTTAACAAATGGTGCTGGGAGAACTGGACAGCGACATGCAGAAGAATGAAACTAGACCACTTCCTTACACCACTCACAAAAATAAACTCAAAATGGATGAAGGACCTGAATGTGAGACAGGAAACCATCAAAATCCTAGAGGAGAAATCAGGAAAAAGCCTCTTTGACCTGAGCCGCACCAATTTCTTATACGACACATCTCCAAAGGCGAGGGAATTGAAAGCAAAAATGAACTATTGGGACCTCATCAAGATAAAAAGCTTCTGCACGGCAAAGGAAACAACCAACAAAACTAATAAACAACCGACGGAATAGGAAAGGATAATTGCAAATGACATATCGGATAAAGGACTAGTATCTAAAATCTATAAAGAACTTACCAAACTCCACGCCCGAAAAACAAATAATCCAGTGAAGAAATGGGCGGAAGATATGAATAGACACTTCTCCAAAGGGGACATTCAGATGGCCAACAGACACATGAAACGATGCTCAATGTCACTCATCATCAGGGAAATACAAATCAAAACCACACTGAGATACCACCTCACACCAGTCCGAGTGGCCAAAATGAACAAATCAGGAAACTCTAGATGCTGGCGAGGATGTGGAGAAGTAGGCACCCTCCTACACCGTTGGTGCAAACTAGTGTAGCCGCTCTGGAAAACGGTGTGGAGGTGCCTCAAAAAAATGAAAATAGAGCTACCCTATGACCCAGCAATAGCACTGCTAGGAATCTACCCAAGAGACACAGGAGTGCTGATGCATAGGGGCACGTGTACCCCAATGTTCATAGCAGCACTTTCAACAATAGCCAAGTCATGGAAAGAGACCAAGTGCCCATCAACTGACGAATGGATAAAAAAGATGTGGTATATATATACAATGGACTACTACGAAGCAATGAGAAAGAATGAAAACTGGCCATGCGTAGCGACATGGATGGAACTGGAGGGTATTATGCTGAGTGAAATAAGCCAGGCAGAGAAAGACGGATACCAGATGTTTCCACGCATAGGTGGATTTTGAGAGACTTAGCAGAAAACCATGGGGGAGGGGAAGAAGGGAAAAGAAAAAAGACACAGAGAGGGAGGGAGATAAAACATGAGAGACTCTCAAAGACTAAGAACAAACTGAGGGGTGAGGGGGTGAGAGGGGAGAGTGGGTGACGGGCACAGAGGAGGGCACTTGTTGGGATAAGCAGTGGGTGTTATACGGAAGCCAATTTGACAATAAATTATTTTTAAAAAATCAAAATGTTTTTCTGTTTCCAGTATTAATCTATTTGTTAAAGATCTTTCCTCACACAATGAGTTCCATTATTCTGATTTTTTATACTCTTTTCTGACTTTCTACTACTTTAGCCTATAAAAAGCTTTTGTAGGGGAACCTGGCGGGCTCAGTCAATTGAGCGTCCAACTTCAGCTTAGGTCAGGATCTTACAATTTGTGGTTTCAAGCCTGGAGCCTGCTTCAGATTCTGTGTCTCCTCTCTCTGCCCCTCCCCTGCTCATGCTCTGTCTCTCTTTCAAAACTAAATAAATTTTAAAAAGCTTTTTAAATCCAGTTGGCATTGGGTTTTCTTCAATTCATAAAAAAGAATTCCTCGTTCTAAAGGTTCTGCGAAGTGTCACTGCTATAGAACTATCTATGGCTTCCCTCCCAATTATCTTTCTGTTTTCTTCTTCTTTCTTCTTAAGCATTGACATGAACTGACTCTTTCTGGAAGATGGACTTTGGTTCTTCTTTAAAGGATGATACCTTTAAGGGGTTTTTCCGCCTTAAATCAGGCATGCGAAAACATGCAGAAAGAAACAGAAGAAGTGTCAGATTTTAATTTTTGAGATTTTGATTTTTTTAGTGTTGCTCCTTGTTGTTTCTTGTCTCGAGGGGCTGATACCACGCGTGATCTTTACAACTTGTGTTCTCACTGTGTCTGGGGACCCTTCCTCACCAGTGCATAGAATCGATTTCTTTCAACAGACACATAGCATGATATGTCTGAGGTGCCTTTGTTTGTTATCCGTTCCACTGCTGACAGATATTTCATCTGAACCCATTTTAGCTACTAGAGACAAAATTGCAATGAGTAAGCTTAAATATATGTGTATATATATATGTGTATAGTTCATATATGTATATGAACTCCAAAAAAAGGAATTTCTATGTCAATAATTTGCATTTCAAATTTGATAAAAACATCAAACTGACCTCCAAGAGGACTGTGATTATTTAAACGCTTACAAGAATGTATAAGAAAATTGTTTCTCCACTTCTTTGCCAACCCTAGGTACTGTCAACTTTAATTCTGTTAATCTCAAAGGCAAAAAAACACCTTCACATTTTGCCAACATTTGGATTATGAGCCAAAGTGGAGGTAGCGATTTTCTAAATTGTTGTTACACTTATTAAAAACATAAGGAAGCTAGGGGCGCCCTCATGGCTCAGTCATTTAAGGATCTGACTTTTTGGCTCAGGTCATGATCCCATGGTTCATGAGTTCAAGCCCCGAGGCGGGCTCTGCCCGGAGAGCGAGCAGCTTGCTTCAGATTCTCTGTCTCCCTCTCTCTCAAAAACAAACATTTTAAGAAATGACAGAGCTGAACCATCATAGCAAATGTCGACAATCTACCCTAAAACCTAGCATTCTGCTTAGGTTCTAACGTTCTAATAGACCTTTGCAGACAACTCCCTCCTCTTTACAAATCCTTACCATTACCGCCCTCAAAAACAACTCAAAACTCACCTCCTCCAGGAAGCCTTCCCCAATTAATTCCCTTGATCTCACATTTCTTTAAAATTTTCCTATACTCTGATCCCTCAATACTTATGTATTTAGTTTGTGCTCACTCTTAAATCCCTCTTTGTCTATCCCAATAATACCCATAAGATAGAAACGCAGGAGGCCAACAGAAATGAATTAAGATTTATTAAGCATTTATTCTATTTAGCTATTAAGCTAGTATCTATTTATTGGGTGTTGTATTAGACTCACTTTATGTGGTTTCCCACCTTTGCCTGCCCCTCCCACACTGTTCCTCTGGCTGCCTGCTCTGTGTAGGGTCCCTGCCCTTGCTGCCCCCTTGTCTCCTAACACCACCCGCCGCTTCGGTCTCCCTGGGGTAATGGCGTTGCCTCAGTCTCCATCATGGTGAATGTGGCCAGAGATACAGTAGGGGGCGCGTCCTGGTCCACCTTAACTGCCAGTGCTCCTCCTGCCACCTGGGGACTCCTGCGGACACCAGGCTGTAGGGGAGAGGGTCTGGCGGCCCCAGGGGCTGACCGCAGGGGCTGGGTCACACAACCTGGAAGCAGGGACTTAAAGTCCAATGGGGTGACCTCGGCCAGTGAGAGACAGGAGACAAGAAGGAGCCAAAAGGCCAACAACTCCTTGCCTTTCATCCCCATGAGAGACTCTTGTGAGGGGAGGGGTTCCAAAGACCCGTCTATAAGACAATGCGTGTCGCAGAGCTTAACTGGCTGTGTTTTCGAGAAGCTCTGAGCAGCGTGGTAGCTACTTACCTTGTATTTGTCTTGCCTCCCCTACTCCCTCACCCCTGCTGTTCCGGAATCATCTCTCCTCCTAAAACCCTCCCCTGTGAGTTCTGCCGCGGAGTGTGTTTTCTTCAGAGCTCAAGCTAAGCCACGCCTCGTACCTACAGAAACACCATGCTCCCCATTCGCCTGGCCCCAGGAAGGGCCACAGAAGACGGACGAAACCGATTCTGTCCCCGCAACCCTACGATCTACCTGGAGAGGCGAGACATCGACACACGCGACCCTGAGTGACGGAGACGAGACGAAGGCTGGGGAAACCCGGAGCGGATGGAATAAAGGGGTAAACGGTGCGGAGGTCTGGAAAAACGAGCGCGGTTTTAGGGCGGTCTTTGAACGGGGCGCACAGTCGATCCGAAAGGCAGCCACGAAGAAGGGGGAAAGCAGGAGCTCTCGCCGACGGCCCGTCCCGGGGAAGACGGGGAGGGGACGCGGGCAGGCTGTCCCCTGGTGAAGGCCACGCACTTGCAGGGCACACGCTGTGTGGAAGGGGCAGGACGAGGACAGGTGCGGCAGGGCAGGGGGCTGGCTGGGCAGTGGTGGGACGAGCCCCAGGTTCACGGCCGAGGGCTGTCCAAGCACAGCACAGGGCTCTCAAGGGTCAAGCACCTTTCCCACTGTGCCTCGTCCCACGGAAGAGATGACGTTTCCATTCCTTCTCTCCGGAGGGTCCAGAGCCCGCACCCTCTCCAGTCTCTCCCACCCCCTCCCCCACATCTGAGCCAGCAGCGAGGAGAGGCTTCGAGATCACCTGAGGCCTCCTGCCTCCCCGTTTCGGCTCTCCCGGCTGGGTAAGAGGGGGCCGGCGCTGGGCAGGCTCTGCCTGCTGCTGGGGGCCCAGTGGGGAGACGATGTCCCAAAGGACGGAGGAGACTGGGAAGCCCTCGGTGGCTGTCCCTCTAACCGCACCCCCCTCCCCCGTCAGCTGGGACTGTCACAGAGCTGGCATTTCGGCCCCCATCTCTCTTTGTGTCGTGCTTCCCAACGGGCACAAACTTAGGGGGAGGACCGGGGACCAGGAGCATTATTTAATGACTCCTGAAACGACTCAGACCTTTGAAGCACGATGCAATGGGAAAGGTGATAAAAGAGAGAATAAACGCTTCTTAATGGCCTGGTCGCCCCACATCCTAATTTCTGCCCATCGAAAGGAACCGAGTGGGCTCTGTGGCTTCCGTGTGGTTTCTCTCGTGTGGTTCTTCCTACCCTCGAGGGTTCGTTCACGGCAGCCTTCTCTGGCTGTATTTCTGCCATGGACTTTCTGTTTCCTCTGAGAGACACCACGAGAACCTTTCAGAGGCATTCATTTGCCTTCTGCACCCCCAAAAGAATGGCTCTCCCCCGACAGAACGGGGCGGGCCGCTCACGGAGCCCATCCCTCCACCCCAGCTCGGCCGAGGGATCCGTCTCCATCCGGCCAGGGTCACGCCGAGAGATTTAAATAACGTATTTGCTTTAAATAAGACCGTGATGCAATTCCAAGAGTAAGACAGCACATTCCTGCGAAAGTATCATAGTGTCTCTTTTAGTCGGTATCTTACAGATGTTTGGAGACCTTCCAGTAAAGTTGACATGGTGACCATGCTGGAGGGAATCGCCTTGGGGAGGAAAAAAACACAAACCCTTAGGTCTGGGGGGCAGACACCTGCTCTCCCAGAACCACGCGCTGTCATCCTTCTCTGATCCGAGAGAAGTTTCTATGGTAACAGGTCACACATGCTGGCCAGAAGGCCATCATGGAGGGATTTGGTTTTTTTTTCTTTCATTTTGTATCTAACTGCCTTTCTCTCTGGGAAGGAAACAAATAACGATACTAAAAGTCTTTCTTAATTGGATAGATCAATATCCAAAGGAAAATCTTGTTGTTGTTGTTTTATAACACGCTTTTCAGAATTTGAATTTCAAGTCCGTGTAGCTTCAGGCCTGGGACGTCCTCCGACAACGCAGAATGTGAACCAGGAAAAGGGGGCAGGAGACTGGAATGAAATCTCAGGCACCGCAGAGCAGTTCACACATCCTCCTAATCGCTACTGCCGTTCATAATTAGGGGAGGCTCCCCGAGGACCCCAGACACCTGCCGTCATACAGCACCTCCTTTACGAACCCTTGAAAAAGCCTGCGCTCTGTGACAGTCCCCTCCCGTCTCAGCTGCACGCTGTTCGCTCCTCTGCTCAATTAACCGACAATATTACGAAGACTCGTCCTGCAGAGAAGATTCCCAGTGTGGGGGCATCACTTTTCAGGGGTTGCTATTGTTTCCACTGGCCATTTATTAAGGTTTCCCATCTTCCCTTAAGAGCAACTGACTGGGCAGTTAAGCACCTGACGTCAGCTCAGGTCATGATCTCACACTCCGTGAGTTCAAGCCCCGGCGTTGGGCTCCGTGCTGACAGCTCAGAGCCTGGAGCCTGTTTTGGATTCTGTGTCTCCCTCTCTCCCTGCCCCTCCTCTGTTCATGCTCTGTCTGTCTCTCTCTCTCTCAAAAATAAATATTTTAAAAATTAAAAAAAAAGTAAAAGAGTGACTGGGGGCGCCTAGCCGGTTAAGCGTCTGACTTCAGCCCAGGCCACGATATTGCAGTTCATGAGCCCGAGCCCCACATCAGGCTCTCTGCTGTCAGCACAGAGCCAGTTTTGGATCCAGTCTCCCTCTCTCTCTCTGCCTCTCCCCCTCCTCCATGCTCTCTCTCTCTCTCTCCCTCTCTCTCTCTCTCTCTCTCAAAAATAAACATTAAAGAAAGAGTAACTGACTGAATGGCTCAGGATTTCTTTGCCACACAACATGCTTCTCACAATTTGACCAAATAACGCCGGTGCTTCCGGGGCTATGTTAAGATACCGGCCAACAGTAGCCTATTACAATTGCTATGGAGAAAAGAAATAATTCTCTGTCAACTTAAGTAAACATTCTAGCAATGCGATTAATTTGGAAGCTCATGTCACAATCGCTTATGGAATGTTTTTCTTTTTACTCAGACATCCAGACTTCACCCTCAACCTTCACCTTGTTTTCTTTTCTCCTTCCCTCCCCTCCCCTCTCTTCTTCTTCCCTGCCCTTCCCTCCCCTCCCCTCCCGTTTGCTTTCTTTTTCTCTTGTCTTGTCTTTACTTTTCTTCTTTTACAACTTGCAGAGGACACACTTCTGTATGTACCTGGTTCAACACCACGAGCCGATGGCCACTCTCTGCTCATCTCTCTGGCATGGTGGCAGCCCTGGAGCCGAATGGACCTTCCAACAGTGTGTACACAAAGCCAGCGGCGATCCCCCAGGTCTGACACCGGACCACAACCACAGCGGCACCGAAAGCGCCCGTCGCTCACACTGGGCTGATGGGCTCCACGCTGATTTTCGCAGAGAAACAAAAGCAGGACCTCTGACACCACATCCATAGAAGCCACGCCAGGGACACCCAGAACAAGAAACAGCCTCCAGTGATTGGGAGGGGTGCGGGCACGCCCCTCCTTGACAGCCGTGGTACCCACAGATCCGCACTGCACTTCACCGGTCTTCCCCAAAGTTCAAGGCCAGTGCAAGAGGACTTGCTGGCTTCTATTTCAGAACCAGAGATTCCTTTACACCACACAAGAGTTCTGCGTTTCCAGAAAGCACACACGGCCCAAGGGTCTTTGTGGAAGAAAGGCGAGTCAACTCGCAGAACACATAAGAGAGAGGACCTTCTCCAGCGATGCCAGTGACTGGTGTGGTCTTAGGACGAGAGTTCAACTGCAGAACACGGTAACGCGTGGGCCAAGTGGCGGCGCTCAATCTTGAAGCGCTGAGCGCCACAGCCTGAGCTTCGAGAGCTGTGCTGGCCTGACCACCCTGGCTGGGGGGCGGACTTTTTCTTTTTTTAAGTTTATTTATTTATTTTGAGAGAGAAAGCGTGAGTGGGAGAGGGGCAGAGAGAGAATCCCAAGCAGGCTCCGTGCTGTCAGTGTATAGTCCAACGCGGGGCTCGAACTCACAGACTGCCAGCTCATAACCTGAGCCCAAGTCGGGGGTCTGACACTCAACCCACTGAGCCAGCCAGGTGCCCCAAGGCAGATTTTTACCTAACACATATCGGGTGTACGTGCAAACGCTTAGGCACTAAGCACTGACTACACTACCAGCCTGGTTTTCAAGTCATGCTCAAGGCCACTACTTAATTTCATTAGTTAAGAAACATTAAATTTTAACGTTTGTATGTAATCACGTAGGTTTTTATTTCTAACTTATTTTCCAGTAGGAAGACGTATTTGACCATCAGTATGGTGGCTTCTGATTGTGACACAAATACTTTCCAGCAGTTCAGTGGCCAAAAAGAGTCACTTAAAAACTTTGTTCTGGGGGCATCTGGGCGGCTCAGGACAGGATCAAACCTTGATCTTAAGGTTTGTGAGTTCGAGCCCCATGTCGGGCTCTGCGCTGACAGCTCAGAGCCTAGAGCCTGCTTCGGATTCTGTGTTTCCCTCTCTCTCTGCTCCTCCCCCACTCACACTCCAAAATAAACGAACATTAAAAACATTTTTAAAAAATTCGGCTGTGGATTTTGAAAATGACTTTGAGTTTTCCAGAAGTGATTCTTCCCTACCCATTACCTCTAAAAATATCTCCCAGCCCTTTTGATAACAGAGGCACTAACGGGATATATGGGGGCTTAATTAGTCTCATCAAAAAAAAGCACAGTGTATCTTGTATGGATTTTTCTTTCCTTCTCTGATTTATCGGTTTTGTGTGTGTGTGTGTGTGTGTTTCAGTAAAAGAACCGCTGTCATCCCATGACTGTTCCTACAAGATAACGTTAGTCATTGTCTTCTCACAATATGCTTCTCACCTGACAGTTAATTTCCCCAGGGAGTGCTGGGATGTTTTATTTTCAGGTAATCTGAAAATTTGGAGCTGCTTCTCTCCAAAATCCTGGTCAGCCACATTCACGATTTTCTCCTGTACATTCTCTTCCTCCTCTTAACGTATTTCTCTTCCTCGTAACATACTAAAAGGAAGATCTTTGATTTAAGTGGTTTATCTACCTCACTATTTGCTCACTTGAGTACTTACAAGAGGTTTTAGATTTTAATGCTCAAAATCCAAATAAAATAAAACAGAACATCGGGTCTAACAGACGTTGCTCTTTCCAGCTAAGCTCACTCACTCGGCATTCAATCTCTCTTTTTATGAGTTTGAAAGGGTGACTCTGAGATCTAGATTGAATATGACCCTGATAAATAAGACAAGCCTAGGACCCAGAGAATTGAGAGCTCACTTCAAACACACCCTTTTCCCCCCAGAAAAGTTGTACGTGCCCACTCCCACGTTGATACCGACAATTTCTCTGGATAAGACAAATTTTTATGCCCAAACTAGACACAGTTTGAAACAGGGCAGGTGTAATGATTGACCTTTGTGCTAATGGATTAAAATCGGGCCCTTTCAATCTGAATGTGAGACAGAAAACCATCAAAATCCTAGAGGAGAAAGCAGGAAAAAATCTCTTTGACCTGAGCGCACCAATTTCTTATACGACACATCTCCAAAGATGAGGAAGTTAAAAGCAAAAATGAACTACTGGGACCTCATCAAGATAAAAAACTTCTGCACGGCAAAGGAAACAACCAACAAAACTAATAGGCAACCAGCGGAATGCGAAAGGATAATTGCAAATGACATATCAGATAAAGGACTAGTATCTAAAAATCTATAAAGAACTTACCAAACTCCACACCCAGAAAAACGAATAATCCAGTGAAGAAATGGGTGGAAGATATGAATAGACACTTTACCAAAGAAGACATCCAAATGACAAACAGACACATGAAACGATGCTCAAAGTCACTCATCATCAGGGAAATACAAATCAAATCCACACTGAGATACCACCTCACACCAGTCAGAGTGGCCAAAATGAACAAATCAGGAAACTATAGATGCTGGCGAGGATGTGGAGAAGCAGGCACCCTCCTACACTGTTGGTGGGAATGCAAACTGGTGCAGCCACTCTGGAAAATGGTGTGGAGGTTCCTCAAAAAAATGAAAATAGAGCTACCCTTGGACCCAGCAATAGCATTGCTAGGAATCTACCCAAGAGACACAGGAATGCTGATGCGTAGGAGCACGTGTACCCCAATGTTCATAGCAGCACTTTCAACAATAGCCAAATCATGGAAAGAGACTAAGTATCCATCAACTGATGAATGGGTAAAGAAGATGTGGTTTATATATACAATGGAATACTACACAGCAATGAGAAAGAATGAAATATGGCCATGTGTGGCAACAGAACTGGAGGGTATTATGCTGAGTGAAATAAGTCAGGCAGAGAAAGACAGATACTATATGTTTCCACGTATAGGTGGACTTTGGGAGACTTAACAGAAAACCAGGGGGGAGGGGAAGAGGGGAAGGAAAAAAGCCACAGAGAGGGAGGGAGACAAAACATAAGAGACTCTTAAATACTAAGAACAAACCGAGGGTTGAGGGGGAAAGGAGGGGGGAGAGTGGGTGACAGGCACTGAGCAGGGCAACGGTTGGAATGAGCACTGGCTGTTCTTGTATGGAAACCAATCTGACAACAAAAAATTATTTTTAAAAAAATTGGGCCCTTTCTTGAGAATGGGTTTGACACTGAGGGGGCGACTGTCCAGGGGGTATGAAGTCCCTTCAGTAGCATGACAGAGGAAGAGACCAGAGTGAAGTGGGCGGAAGTCGGGGCTCGAGAATGAACTTCATTTTTTCGTTTTTATGTATGACAGAACCATCTTCCAGTAATTCAGTAACAAATAAGGTACTTAAGTATTTATACAATGCTTCCATTTCATATATATTTAAGCTTTCACGCACTTGCACCTACAGAAGGCATATCCTTTTACACCATCTGGGCAAGACGGAGGAACCTGGGAAAAACCACAGAAATGGCCTGAAATGTATCGATCTTCTCTCTCTTGGGCTTCAGTCAATATTTACTTCCTCCGTCAATCGTTAACAATATCTGTCTCAGTAGATACTGCCGTAGAGGTTCTGCTTTCTGAACACACACAAAATAAATCTCTGCAGACACATACTGACCGGTGAGCATCCCTTCTATGCATTGCTACTTCTTTATTCATTTCTACAAGCCCCAAGAGTGACCAGTGCTTTGCTAAAAGAAGAAACAATCTGTGTGTGTTGAGTGCACGCAAACCTCTTACCCGTAGGTGAGTTGTGCATTTTTAAAATATGAAAGTATACGAATAGATCCACCTTGCTTGTGGCCATATATTGTAAGGGTATCCTTAAGTCCTACACAGGAGGGGTTTGTCAGCGATCTAAAAAAAAGTGACGGGGCGCCTGGGTGGCTCAGTTGGTTAAGCGGCCGACTTCGGCTCAGGTCATGATCTCGCAGTCTGTGAGTTCGAGCCCCGCATCGGGCTCTGTGCTGATGGCTCAGAGCCTGGAGCCTGCTTCGGATTCTGTGTCTCCCTCTCTCTCTGACCTTCCCCTGCTCACACTCTGTCTCTATGTCTCTCAAAAATAAATAAATGTTAAAAATAAATTTAAAAAAAAATAAATAAAAAAAAAATAAAAAAAAGTGAGAACAATTCCTCAATTCACAAAACACTTCCTACCGCCCACAGCACCTCCACCTAACTACTCATTTTGCACATATCCTGTGTGATTTTTATATTGTGAGTTGACTTGTGAAGGCATCCAGGGTTCCGCTCCCCATTGACTGCATTGGTCTCCTTTCTTTAGTCCCACGGAATCTCCCATGGCCCGGAGTAGAAGCACAACAAAAAGCTGGATGACACAGATGTCTCCATAGGCTTAGTCTTCTACTTTCCATTACATGATGCTGACTCGCCGCTCCCCAAGACTTGGGCGGGGCGCCTTGCAGGGGGGATAGAATGGGAAGAAACTATTCATGGTAAATATCTCCTTAATTTGGGGAGAGCATTTTGGTAAAAGAAAAGTGTTAACTAAGGGTTAATGAAAACCACAAGTGTTTGAAAGCGAAGACCTGACTCCGGCCCCTCAACGTACCCTAAAATAGCACATACAGTAGAGAATCCATACACAGAGAGTGGGAAGGATTCACTACCATAGTACTGAATTCGACATCACAGTAGGTGCTAGGGAAACAGGTGTGTGTGTGTGTGTGTGTGTGTGTGTGTGTGTGTGTTGAACAACATAACAGAATCAGAATGTTGTGTGATATGGAGTGGGGTGTCTGAAACATCATGAGAGAAGGTAGCGTGAGCTAGAGCATTAGCACGCTCTGGTGTAAATAACAGAAATTCATCCTTGACGTATCGTACTATGGTACTGCCTCCAATGCCATATGCCATTTATTAATGTTTATGTGTTTCATGATCACATAGCCAAACACTTGAAAGTATTCCATATTACAGACCACTGAAAGCTTATTTATAACACACAAATGTAGAGGTGCCTGGGTGGCTCAGTCAGTTAAGAGTCTGACTTCAGCTCAGGTCATGATCTTGAGGTCCGTGAGTTTGAGCCCCACGTCAGGCTCTGTGCTGACAGCTCGGAGCCTGGAGCCTACTTCCGATTCCGTGGCTCCTTCTCTCTGCCCCTCCCCTGCTCATGTTCTGTCTCTGTCTCTCTCTTTCTCTCAAAAGTAAATACACATTAAAAAAAATTATAACACACAAATGTTAACTTTTAAAGGGTTCAAAAATAAATACTATTAAACTTTGTAATAGCATTTCTAAGGTGGTGAGCAAGTATTTATCAGTCGACAGCAAAACACGTTAGTACTTTCTGGTGAGTTGTTTCCATCACTGCAATAGCATTGAAAAGGAAGGAAATAGATTTAAAAAAAAAAAAAAAAACAATTTCACCACTATCTGCCTGGTGGGTTTCTAATACTCTGCTCTAATACAGACTCTGCATAATGACCACAGAAAGGAAGAATACATTAATGAAATTTATTAGAAAATTACATTTCTCTTAACGAGAAATGTAATGAAAGCCTGTAAACACTGGGTTTCTGAAGATGAACTGAAAAAGAGAAGGAAAGTATTTTTGTTTTGAGAGAGAGAGCGCGTGCGCACAAGAGAGAACAGGGAACAGGGGAGAGGGGTAGAGGGAGAGACAGAGCGCGAGAGAGGGAATCTTAAGCAGGCTCCATACCCAGCACGGAGCCCAACGTGGGGCTTGATCTCATGACTGTGAGATCATGACCTGAGCCGAAATCAAGAGCCGGACGCTCAACCGACTGAGACACTCAAGCGCCCCTGAAAGCATTTTGTTAGACAGAAAATCATTATCACAAAGTAGGTGTTAAATCATCGTTACCATTTTAGTTAAAAAATGGCTTGAAAAACAGCAGGATGCAAAGTTAAAATACAATATGACCCCAATTCTGGTTTTGTTGTGTTTTTCAATAATATTTGGGTCTCATTCCCTCTGCCTTCCAGATTGGGGACTGAAGCTTTTCAATCCACAACTCAAGGAAAATCACTGGGGTAGTAACCCCGGACAGAATAAATCATTTTGCTCTTCAATCAGCCTTCTTTCTGATCAATCTGCACAGCCGATTCTGAGAACTCCGTGGTTTGAGCTACCGTTAGGATCTTGAGTTGACGGAGCCTTCGGACCTGCCCTGCGGAGACCAATGACATACGGAATCACGTTCTTTCTAACAGGAGGGGAAAGATCCGACAGATGGAATGGCGGCCGACCCCCCCTGAAAACGAGGTATGTTTATGGCATGCCATACAGAGTGAGCCGGCAGTAAGAACAGGAGTACGGGAAGCGAGCGCTCCAACCTCCTCTGCGGCAATACCACGCTTCCTAGCTACAGCCTTCTCCAGGGGCCGCCTCACAAGTTCTCAGGCTGGAAAAATGCTGTGGCCGTGCCTGTAGGTTGAGATCTTGTCCTGTCCCTCCTTTCTCCTACACCTCCCTTTTCTCAGCGGCCATCTCAACCACACAGCCTTCAAACCTATGTTTGATCCCAAAATCGGTGCTTCGAATACACTGTATCTCAACTGCACGTTCTAAGCGCAAAACCCTATGTTCTTACAGCTAACATTTACTCAGTGCTCTGTGCCAGGCTCCGTAATGAGCCCCTTACCTGTGCTATCTCATTCCCTAAACAGCTCTGAGAAGTGGTACTATCCTTATACCCAGGTTTACAGATTACAAAACAACAACAACAAGGCTGAGGGAAACTAAGTGATTTACTCAAGGTCACCCAACCAGGAAGCGCCTGAGCCCGGATTCTAGTCCATGGGTGTATGCGTCTGGCCCAAACGCTTTTGTGTACGTGAAATATTTCAAACCTACTAAGCAGCAGAGCCTATGGTACCCATTACCCCGCTTTGACACAAATGCGTACAAATTGAAAGATGCGGATAACCCCTGACATAAAAATACCTTCTGAAGTATAATTGAGTTTCTCCATCCAAAAGAAAGGGGCAACAGGAAAGTGAATACGGAAGTGAATCCCGGGCCATAAATAAAACCCTGTTCCGCCTGGGACCGCCCACGGAGAAGGTGCTTGCTGAAGGTTCAAGGAAGGCAATAGCCTTTTCTTATTCAAATCTGCCAGAGAGGGGGGGACAGATCATCTGAATGTAAAGGTGACTCTCGAAGGGGTCACATTCAGCCACCTTCTGCAGTGAAAGAACCACCCTTTCCATCTGCCCAGTCCCCCCTGCTCTGGCTTCAGCGGGGGTCATTCCAGCCCCCTCTTGTCCTCCTCCCTGGGCTCAGCCTCCAGCAGCCAAGAGAAGACGTCACTGGAGAGGCTGAGTGCTGGGGACAGGGCCCTGCCTCCTGACTCGGGCAGTCAGAACGGGATACGGCAGAGGAGGGGAGACGGTAGTTACCTCTGGGTAGAAATGGTGGTATAGAGCTGGGGACAGGGGTTCAATCACACTGGCGCTGTTCTGTTTCATAATTGGCGGAGAGGACAGTGATGCTCCCGTACCGTTCCTCAATCTATACGTATGAACTAATTAACACGAAGGGCAGAAGTAGGAAAGGGGAGAAAGGAATTTATAGCGGGTTAGAGGGGAAGTAAACGAAAGCATAACAAAAGATAAAAGGGAGAAAGAAGGGAAAGTGAGAAATCTAGGCGGACAGGGTAGGGAGGGAGTCTGAGGCAAGACCACAGGCCTCAGCAGGGATCTCTTAAAGGTAGGAGAAAACAATTAGCAAGGTCAGAGAGGAAAGAAAGATATAAAGACATACAAGTGAGGAAATTATTGGGGTGCCTGGGTGGTTCAGTTGTTTAAGTGTCTGACCTTGGTTCAGGTCATGATCTCGAGGTTCATGAGTTGGAGCCCCGCGTCGGGCTCTGTGCTGACAGCTGGGAGCCTGGAGCCTGCTTCGGATTCTGCGTCTCCCCTCTCTCTCTGCCCCTCCCCTGCTCACTCGCTCTCTCTCTCTCAAAAATAAATAGACATTAAAAAAAAGTGAGGAAATTATGAACAAATGATGGGATAAAAATAAAAATAAAACAAAATAAAACAAAATTTGGAAATAAAATTTCCAAATGGGATTATATGCTTCGAGCTTGCTTTAAAAGGGAACTTCAAAAGTGCCAGCATGAACATTTTGACTGATGACACTCCAGAACAAAATCTGATGGAACCTCGGCCATTGCACCCGAGTCAATATTTCTGATAACAGATTTATCACTTTAAGCTCTGAACCTGATTTTTGGTGGAAATCTAAACACTACACTCTGCAGCCTTATTTTTTTTTTAAGTTTATTTATTTATTTTGAGAAAGAGAGAGTGCCTGTGAACAGAGGAGAGGCAGAGAGAGACAGAGAGAATCCCAAGCAGGCTTTGCACTGTCAGCGCAGAGCCCAACGCAGGGCTGGAACTCACGAACCGTTGAGATCCTGACCTGAGCCGAAATCAAGAGCCAGATGCTTAACCGACTGAGCCACCCAGGCGCCCCACTCTGCGGCTTGATTCTTAAACAGAATTTAACCTTTTGTCTACCACCCAAGGTGACCCCCAAGAACACACACAGAGGCTACTAGTGTCGGGGGCCTGGAGTCCCCTCCTCGAAGTGGGCAAGGGTGGGTGACACCAGAGAATGAACACGCTGGCTCCAGGGAAGCCACACAATTGATACATGTTGACATCAGAGTGCAGAAATCTCCTTCCTGGAAACTGACCTTCAAGTTTGTCCCCTGAACGGAGTGACAAGTCTCACACCTGATGTGCTGCTGTCGCCGCCTCTTCTCCACAAGCCTGCCCCTCCCTCCAAGAGGCTCAGCCACCACACAAACCCCGAAGGTGCCCCAGGCCGTTGTTCTGATGAGCAATCACGTGCCTCTGTAAGCCCCTCAGCCTCCCATCCGTGTGCTCAGAGCCCAGGCCATTGCGGCTACGGATCTTAGGACCCCAATTGAGCCCAGTGTTGACCGACCGGGGTAAAGGCATATTGTGTTTCCTACCAGGAACGGAGCTTCAGACCGAGTCGGTGAGGAGGGAATGAGCTGGAAATCGCTGGTTCGTCTCCACGTGCGTTTCCCCGCAAAATACCCAAAGAGGAAGAAACCGTTCTGTCCACTGGGAAAAATGAAGTATTGGAAAACCTGCCTGGACTGTGGCTTTCTAGAAGCTCTGGAGAGAATGAAACCAGTCGGATGTACAGTTCGTATCTCAGACTGACAATTACAGCGTGTCTGCTAATCATTTGAATGAGGGGATGTGTAGCCTGGCGGGCAAGAAAACAAGAATGTGGGGACGCGAAAGGGGTCCTTTACTTAGTGCCTGAAACACATCGTTTTCAAACTTGCTCGGCTTTTGTCAGTGGGATTTCCACTATGATTCCAGATTCTGAAAGTCGGATGCAGGGTGGTATTATCTACAGCTAGTGTGCGATGGTTCTCGAAAGCGCCGGAGTCAACAGTCATTTCGGTGAAATTGAACATAATTTATTCTAACACGAAAAGATCAGGGGGAAAGAGGACCTACCGGAAACCGATCCTTCCCTGAAATGTATCATTATTAAATCTCAAACTTGTGCGTTATTTTTGAGCAGGGCGAAGATCATAAATTTCGCACATACACGATGGGAAGGTTTTTGGTTTGGTTCAGCCACAGCCTTTCTCCACCAGGGCCACTTAATTTAATTCTGAGAGAATTGCGCTGTGTGGAAAATGGTTCATGCGACTATCTCCTCGGTTCTCTCGAGGACGGTACATGGCTAGTACGTTCCATCCCGTGAGTGCCTTAAGACGCGAGGGTTTGATGGAGCGCGTGAACCACCTCCAAATTTCATGGAAACTTTTTATAGGGATGTATGCGTGAGCAATGGCCTGGGGTGAAGGGTCACAGCTTTCACTAGAGTCTAAGAATGATCGTGACCCAAAAAATTAAGAACCACTATACCAGAATATTAATAAGATTACAAGAAAATTCTAAGTTTCTGGTAAAAATAACTCAGACAAATGAAGCATTAAAAGATAGAGTTTTGGGGGGCCCTGGGGGGCTCAGTCAGTTAAGTGTCTGACTTCGGCTCGGGTCATGGTCTCACAGTTCATGGGTTTGAGCCCCACGTCAGGCTCTGTGCTGATGGCTCAGAGCCTGGAGCCTGCTTCCGATTCTGTGTCTCCCTCTCGGCCCTTCCCCTGCTGGTACTCTGTCTCTGTCTCCCTCTCTCAAAAATGAATAAACATGTTTAAAGAAAAGAAAAGAAAAGAAAGAAATTCAAATTGGGGCACCTGCATGGCTCCGTCGGTTAAGCACTCTTGATTTCAGCTCAGGTCATGATCTCACAGTTCATGAGTTCAAGCCCCACACTGGGCTCTGTGCCGACAATGCAAAGCCTGCTTGGGATTCTCTCTCTCCCTCCCTCTCTCCCCCTCCCCTGCTTATGTCCTCACTCCCTCAAAATAAATAAACATTAAAAAAAAAAAGTAAACCAAATCTTCAAGGGGACATGGTGGATGACCCTAGGTAGACCCGTAGGAGGGATGGTTAGGTCTGTCTAGCTAAAAAGTTCGGCTCGTCTCTGTCATAAGAACGAGATATTAAGCAGAATATGGTTAGACTTCCGATTTTAAGTTCACTTATGAGCTGAAGCTCCATGGCTATTTCCCATGTGAGACTGTCTTATAAATGTCTGCACACCTGTCCCCCCGACACTCTAGATGCCGATTGTAGACTTAAACAGTGAGCACCTGATACACGTTCCTCTTCATTTTTTAATGTTTCTTTATTCTAAGAGAGAGAGAGAGAGAGAGAGAGAATGAGCAGGGGAAGGACAGAGAGAGAGAGAGAGAGGGAGAGAGAATCCCAAGCAGGCTCTGTGCTGTTGGCACAGAGCCTGAGGCAGGGCTTGATCCCAGGAACCATGAAATCATGACCTGAGCTGAAATCAAAGAGTCAGATGCTTATCCGACTGAGGTACCCAGGTGCCCCCATTGTTCCTCTTTATTTTAACTATATAAAATAATTTTTTAATGTTTTATTTATTTTGGAGAGAGAGAACGTGAGCAGGGGAGGGGCGGGGGGGAGGGGGGACAGAGGATCCAAAGCAGGCTGTGTGTTGAGAGCAGTGAGCCCAATGCAGGGCTCCCACTCACGAACCGTGAGAGCATGACCGAAGCTCAAGTCGGACGCTCGACCTACTGAGCCACCCAGGGGCCCCTGCATAAAAAAATTGTCTTCGCCAAACACTTTTATAGTTGATAAAGCTTCCGACTGCACCACGCTCATATGGGAAGGCCATTTTACTCTGGGTAAATCCGGCACTCTCTTCCTTTCTCTGAGCAGAAGTCTCATAGAGGGTCGGGCTGCAGTCCCTCTACCGACGAGCAAGAAGGCCCAGGAAGCAGGTGCAGTACCAGCTACACTGATTCGAGGAGGCCCTGACCTCTTTCCTCAGCAGACCACGGGAACAAAAGGGGCACCAGCTTTGTATTAAGAATCAGAACATGTGATGATTGCCATAACCCAGATAAAAATTTTTGTATTAATTGCTGTTTTAAAAATATCTGTAGGGGCTCCTGGGTGGCTCAGCTGGTTGAGCCCCGACTCTTGATTTTGGCTTAGGTCATGATCCCAGGGTCGTGGGATCGAGCCTCGCATCAGGCTCTGCGCTGAGCATGGAGCCTGCTTGAGATTCTCTCCCCCCCCCCCTCAAATTAAATAAATAAATAATCTGTAAAAGCAGACCTTATTCAAAACCCACAAATATTTACGGCAGAGAGGAGTAACGATGACCAAAACACGGTGGGATTGAGGCTTTGAAGTCCATTCCCGCTTACATACGCCAGTTTAACATTCCTTAAACGATGCCTTATCGTCTCGGTTATCTCGTCAAAACCTATCATTGCTCCCCACCGTCCAGTATACCACCTTTTGACTAAAGAAGTTTATCACAATTTGGTCCACTTTACTCCTCCCATCTGCTTCTCCGTATTCCTAGCCCCAAAGCTCTGTTCGACTCAAGCCAATATTCCCCACTGTTCCCCAAATTCTCCTTCCTTCTAGAATTCCCGCTCTCTGGCTCCCTCGCTCCCGACCCCAGGGCCCCTCACGGCCCATCCACATTTCTTTTTCTCCCCGGAAGGCTCCTCCAATCACCGCCACCTCCGGGGACTGCTCCCTTCCCCGAAGACGACAGCCTGTCTGGCCCCGCCCCATGGCCAGCCCTTAATTAGCCAGCCGTGTGGCACAGGTAATCGCGGCACAGGTAATCCTTTCAGGCGAGCTAGCTCTCTCTCCTCACCCAGATGAGTTCCTAGAAGGCAAACACGCCCTGTGCCTCCCACAGGCCGTCGTAATGAATAAGTAATAGATAAGCTGCCTCGCCCGTGTTTTTACTGGCAAAGGTCACTGGTTCTCACGCTCGAGTGTACCTGGAGAGTTTGTGGAGTGTAGATGGCTTCCCCCAACTCCGCCCCACCCCCAGACACACACCCCAGGTTCTGAGTCAGTACATCTGAGATGGGGCCCGAGAATCCGCATATCTAATAAGTCCCCAGATGGTGCTGATGGTTCTAGTCCCGTGACCACACTTTGAGAACGACCGGGCTGGCTCGCGGCAGACTCTAATCGGCAAGAGGAATGCGGCATAAGAGACCGGGAGAGGCACAGGACAGCAAGCCAGAGGAGCTGGCTTCTCAGCTCTTTCTGTTTTCCTAGCCACTATCTGGCCTTGGCAAGTGCGTGGTTTTAGTTTCCTCTCCCATCTGTCAAGTTGGAAGGATACTGCGCCACCCCGTCGCTTGAAACTGTCATGAGGATCAAGGTGATCGGTGGAGGATAATGAGGAGCGAGTAACTGTACCAGCGGGTTGTAAGAGTAAGTTACTTCACGAGAGGAGCCGGCACTTAATTGGCATTCGGGAGATACGTGTGGCAATTAACCAGTGTTTGGCCTGACATTTCAATTCTAAATCAAGTTTCTTGAGGTATGGGCTGATCGCTGTACTTCGGTGCAGTTTCACTGGTCGGAGATATATTTTTTATGAGAACTGCTCCTTCGAAGTCCTACCAATTTTAGCTTTGAGAGAAAGAGGGAAATGTAGGATTAACCACGTTCGTTTCACTCGAAGTATCTGAACCGTACTGCATTTTCTGCGTATATATAAAATATTTCCAAAAAAGAGATCAGAACCTTAGAATCCCTTACGCAACAGCGAGAGATGGCCACTTTGACAAAAAGCCTGCTAATCCTTTGTCCAGAGAGAAGTTATGAGCTGGCAATGAAAGCGATGTTTTAAAAACTAAACAACGAGCCTGAGAAATCCTGCCAAACAGAATCTAATCTGATCTTACTCTAGATGTATTGTGCTTAACTCTTTTACCGCCATGTCTCCTTTATTCGAGTGATTAATCGCTAATAAAATTTTAAGATTCCCCTGTGGTCTCACAACCGGCAAATTAGGATAATCGTACGTCCCCTTTACCACTGAATTAAGATCTATGACCTTCTTGAGTCTATCTAATAAAAAGGGGTCATGGGTCATTAATGACAAATTCGGGTTGTGATGGATGGCTCCGACCAGAGAAAGGGCAAGAAGGAAAACATTCTAAAATTTCATAGAAATAGAAAGAACACAAAATCTAGAGGCATCCTGCTGATATTAGGAATCGCTCCATCTACTACGCATACAAAAAGGAAAAAACATTCACAGCTTTCTGCACACAGTTGGAAAAGGAAAAGTGGCCACGACATATATTTTTGCTAAATTGTAAACGTTCCGAGCACTGTAAAAATTCATCGATGAAACAGCCCGCGTGAGCTCTGCCTAAACGCAATAATAAAAGTCTGTTAATGTTTGCACCGGTGACCTCTTTGTTTCCCCCACGACACACATTTTAATGTCCTAATGAGGAGGAAAAGCATGTGGACCGCCCTGCTGTCCTGAGGGGCGCGCATGTGACAGTCTGGCTCGCAACAGGGCTACGCGGTCTTGCCAACTGCTCACAAAGGCGGCACTCAAGAGATGCTGGGATCCCTGGGCAAAAGGAAGGCAGAGGAGGACAGGGTACGAGAGGTGGGGACGGCACGGAGCGACGTGATCATGACACACTGTGACAGGCTCAGCAGACAGGGCGCCCCCTCTGTGGGCCAACGCGCGCCACGCCGAAGCTAAGCCGCTTTTACCGGAACTGTTCTAACTATGGGTGGAAATAGCTCTCTGGGGTCTCCACCCGTGCTGAAAGAAGGAGAGCCCTGCTTTCCTCTCGGACTTCGAAACATTCCGTATGCTTTCTTTCTGGCTCGCCTCACTTCCTCGGTACCTGTTTTTTCGGTTCCTTTCTTGGTTGGCAGAGGAGGAGGGACATTGCTCTTTTTTTTCCCTCTCTCTCTTATAAAAATTCCCGGCAAAGATCGAGAGTAAGAAGGAAAATGGGAATTCTGACATGCCGTTTCCACCTAACATTTTAGTTTCTTCTGCTTTCGAAAAGGGGCTGCAAGGAGTATCCAGCGGCCCAGGCTGTAAAGAGAAAACTTGGTGGCCTCACGTCAGCTTGTTTTGTTCAGAGGGCCGAGCGTACTATGCATTATGTTACAGGTGCTCAATTAATCACGTTTAATTTTTAAAATTTTGAATTATGAAACAGGACCAGGAAGTCGATGTGAAGGGGGCTCCTCTTTAACCCGATGCTTTTTGTTGTTGTTTTTTTTAAGTTTATTTATTTTGAGAGAGAGAGAGAGAGAGAGCACGGGAGGGGCAGAGAGAGAGGGGGCGAGAGAATCCCAAGCAGGTTCTGCGCTTACATCACGGAGCCCGATACGGGGCTCGAACTCAAGAACCATGAGAGCGTGACCTGAGCTGAAATCGAGAGTTGGACGCTTCGCTGACTGGGCCGCCCAGGCGCCCCAAACCCGATGTTTATTTTTCAAATACGCAGTCCCCACACAGAAGAAAGACCTGAGTGAGTTTTGACTTCCCCTCACTGCAGAAGCGACTCTTCCAACTAACGATGGGACAATATTTAATTGCCGACGACCCAAGACCGGGCGGGATTGTTTCAGGGGAGCCGCCCCCATGTTTCCTCACGCAGATAAGTCCCTCGATGGCATGCACAGCGACTTTTTCCTTTACTCGTTCAACGAATATCTATCAGCAACCTCACACGGACTGGGCGCTATGCTTTCGGAACACAAAATCGCTGGTCTTGGGAAGCTTAAACTTCTATTGGGGGAAGACTGATTGAGCAGGCAAATTCTGTAGTATTTAAGACATGGTGAGTACTATAGAAAAGGAAAAAAATACTGCAGCAATTTAAGAGGCACCAGAAGTAAGGGGTGGAGAGTTGCAATGAAAATGAGGTGACCGGATTAGCTTCACTAAAAGGGGACTTTTGAACAAAGACACAAGAGAGGTGAGGGAGTGCCCTCGGAAACCCGGGGAAGCGAGGTCCAGGCCCACGACCAAGCAACGCCCGGGGAATCCTGCTTGGACACGGAGAGGAACGGGTTGCTATTAGAGGTGACCTGCCCTCACTTTTATTTTGAGAAGATTCTGACGTTTACTGTGTGGAGAATAAGATGTTGCAGGCAAGACGGAAATAGAACCGAAGGAGGCTCAGGGGCCCCATGGGTGGCTCAGTCGGTTAAGCATCCGACTTCGGCTCAGGTCATGATCTCACTGTTTGTGAGTTCAAGCCCCGCATTGGGCTCCATGCTGACAGTGTGTGGAGTCTGCTTGCGGTTCTCTCCCTCCCCCTCTCTCTGTCCCTTCCTCCCTCTCTCTCTCAAAATAAATAAATAAGCTTTAAAAAGAAAAGAAAAAAACAGGAGGGGGCTCTTGCGGTAATGCAGACAGCAGCCCGGTCCCGGGTAGGACCAGTAGTAGTGCTAAGAAGTGTTTGGATTCTGGATCTGTTTAGAAGGTAGAACAAGCAGGATTTCCTGACGGATTAGACGTGGGGCATGAAAGAAAGCAAGGGCTCAAGCATCACTTCAAGCATTTGATTTAAGCGACTAGAAGGATCGACTGAGATGAAGCAAGTCTAGGGTGGGGAGAAGAAGCCAGCTGTACTGGGTAGGAAACCTTGCTGGTAATCTATTTGGTGCCTAGGACGCAAATGACTACCATTGTCTGAATAGCTAACATGCTTGTAAGTAAGTCCGTGAGAGTAAGAAGCTCATTTAGTCTCTAGTGCCAAAGAGCGGGGAACTAAAAACTGTTTGCGGAGGGAATGTGGTAGTCTCAATAACGGCCCTCAGACCAGGTCCCTGGCCTAATCCCTGGAACCTGTAACTATGTCGCCCTACGTGCCCAAAAGAATTTTGCTAGGACGCCTGGGTGGCTCAGTCAGTTAAGCATCAGACTTCGGCTCAGCTCATGATCTCAACGGTTTGTGGGTTCGAGCCCCGCGTCGGGCTCTGTGCTGACAGCTCGGAGCCTGGAGCCTTCTTTGGGTTCTGTGTCTCCCTCTCTCTCTGCCCCTTCCCCACTCATGCTCTGTCTCTCTCTTTCTCTCTCAAAATAAACATTAAGAAAAAGAAAAGAAAAGAATGCAGCAGCTATGATTCGGTGGAAGACGCCAAGTTGGGGAGATGAGCCCAGATTATCCAAGTGGTGCCAGTGTAATCACAAGGCAGGAGCATCAGAGACAGACCTGGTGATGCTCGGCTGGCAGCTCTGAAGATGAAGGGCCACGAGCCAAGGAATGCAGGAAGCCTCTAGATGCTGGAAAAGGCGAGGAACACGAGGGTCTTCTAACACCTCCAGAAGGAGGCGGCCCTGGCTGATGCCTTGATGTCAGGACTGCTGAACTCCTGAATTATAAGGTATTACATCTTGTCGCTGTCGGCCACCACGCTGTGGTGATTTGTTACAGCGGCCGTAGGGAACTAATATAATGAACAAATAAATCCAAAAGTGGGTAGAGACTCAGGCCGTTTTATTCCCTGCTGTTTCCCCCAGCTCTTGGCAGCGTCTACACGAGTAGGTACTCAGTGAGTATCTGCCGGGTCAATTTTTAATTCAATGATAACATTTTGTGCACAGAGATGCCCTCTTACCCCCTTTCGGTCGGGCAAACTTCTGGCAAGAGCCGAATCTGTGTAATGAATGTAATAGCCCCACTAGGCAGAGTTAGCCAGGGTCACTTCTTTCTTTTTTTTTTTTTTTTAAGTTTATTATTTTGAGAGACAGAGTGTAGAGGAAGGGCAGAGAGAGAGAGGGAGAGAGAGAATCCCAAGCAGGCTCTGCGCTGTCAGCAGTGCGATTCCGACGTCGGGCTTGAACTCGCAAACCACAAGGTCACGGCCGGAGCTGAAATCAAGAGTCAGACGCTCAGCCAACTGAGCCACACCGGCGCCCCATCCAGGGCCTCTTGTATCCTCTAGCGGTGTTTCAGAGCCTTCAAACCTCTAACACCAAACCATGCTGCACCCTAAGGGCGTGGTTGTTGGCTCATGTCTCCACCACCCCAAGAACCCACAGGATCCAGCTCACGGGTCGTCTGGGCACCCTCCAGTGTGCTGCTGGGGATGCGCCCGGCACACACGTGTTTGCTAACTGGAAGCGGTGTGACTATTTGCCAGCGTTTTTCACTTTTCCGAGGCCCTGTGACTTATTATCTCATTTTATCTCGGTAATAATCCCGAGAAGAGAGGGTAGCATTGTTTCTGTCAATGGGGGAAATGCCTGACTCGCCCGAGGTCATGTTATTCATGGCGCACTCAACCCCAGCCGAGGCCTCCTGACTCTTCGCCCAGTGCTCTTTCCAGCAGCTTGTGCTACCGCCACTGCCACGGGGTCCGATCGGGCTGCCAACATAAGCGCCCCCTTTGTCACACACGCATTGTGTTGGGCAAACTCAGATCCTGCACGGCGCTGCGGCCAAAGGGTCTAGTGACTCAACAATTGGCTACTGTCTTTAGTTTTGATCATGACTCATAACTCCTGTCAAAAGAACGGCGCACAAGAGCAAGCATCCAACGCACAGAATTTTTTTGAAAAATGCGTGGCCAAAATCTGGGTGAGGGATATGCCAAATGTTTGATTTCCAAGAGCTATGTAGGGCCACGCCAGGAGGTCGAAGTGGAGGTGACGGTCACCTGGCTTTAGTGAGCTGAGCTGTCTACTGTCAGCTTTTCCAGAAGTTTTCTAAAAGAGTATGAAACATACTCTTACCATACCATCTAGCAATCTCGTCCCTTGGTATCTATGTCAAGGAAATGGAAACTCATGTGCCCATGAAAATCTACACATGGATGTTTAGAGCAGTTTTATTCATAATTTGCAAAACCTGGAAAGCCACCAAGATGTCCTTTAGTAGGGGAATGGATAAATACACGGTGTTATATCCCGACGAGGGAAGATTATTTGGCACTGAACTAAATGAGCTTCAACCCGAAGACGTGGAGGAAGCTTAAATGCATATTACTGAATGAAAGAAACCAATCTGAGAACAATCCGAGCTATGAACAATGGGATGCCAACTACACGATATTCTGGAAAAGACGAGACAATAAAAAAGATCGGTGATTACCAGGGCTGGGAATGAGAGGGCAGAGTCCAGTGGATTTTTAGGGCAGTGAAAATACTCTATGTATCATAATGATAGATGGATCTGTTATCACGCACAGATCCAAATCCACAGAACGGACGGCACCCAGAGTGAACCGTAAGGTAAACAAACCGTGGGCGTGTCCACGTAACTTCATCCGTGGTGACAAATGTACCACTCTGGTAAGTGACGTCGATTATGACATCATGTGTGGCCCAGCGGGGATATGGCAAAGCTCTGTGCTTTCCTCTCAATGCTGTTGTAAACCTAAAACTATAAAAAGAAAAAAAAAAAAGTCTTCGGGGAGAATAAGGAATGGAGAAAAGATTAATGGTATTGATCCTTTCTCCATATGGATTCCTTGAAGTGCAATTACCGGCTGTTTGCACCCAATCTTCAGAGATAACGTTAGAATCCTTTAAGTAACGCCAAATGATATGTTTTGTGTTCAAAGAATTGAAATAACGAGACTATCAATTTCCACCAAACAGGAAGCACAGGACATATCCTTGAACCAGCTACTTAGAAAAATGGGAGAGTCTCAGATTCAGCAAAACACAGGGAACAAACCTGTTGCAAGTTTGTTGGCCGACTTCAAGCATTACCGTGCACAATGAAGAGGAAATAAAAGTGTTCCCTCAGACTGCGAGAGTGGCCTGGAAAAAAAATGGAATCCGCTCATTTCGTGTCTAGGGCCAGAGATGAAATAATGAAAATAATAGTAAAGCAATGTTAACCGGAGCTGTCCCGAGGTTCCCACAGGCAGGCCTACTCTTCACCTGGAGCCAGAGGAACAATGGAGCCTCCCCTTCCTTCCATCCTAGCTCAGTCCTGCCCCACGAAGGCCTTTATACTCCTGCGTATAGAATTCCAACCCGAAGGCCGAGCTTTGTCTCCCAAACCCAGCCACCGCGCCACCCCCCAGCTGCGTCGTGGGCCCGCGGGTGCGCATACCTACGCGGCCAGTCCTCAGAGACCCTTACAGGTCTTGAGTATGGGCTCCAGCTCTTTAGACCAGGAATCCTAGGGCCTCGGCACTAAGCCAGGTCTACAGCCTTGCTACCTGAAGCGTGGCCCGGGGATCGGCCAGACTCTTGTCATCTGGGAGCTTATGAGAAACGCCGAATCTTAGGTCCCACACTAGACCTACTGAAATCGGAAGGGTTTCCATTAGATCCAGGTGATTCGGAGGAAAGCTGGAGAAGCGAAGTGGATCCAGTTGGCCTGTGGCTCGCCCGTCCCTTACAGAACAGCCAGACTCAGTGGGAAGCAGGGCCGAGCCCACTGACCGTAGGCTCAGGACACGAGTGCCGGCTGCTGGAGCCTAACAGCCATCGTGCTCATGGAGAATTTTCTTAGGATATACACTGGTAATCTACACATGCCACTTCTCAGGCTTTTGAAATACAACAGACTGCTCAGGAAATGGGATAACTGGTCAGTGCAATGTTACCGATCACTGGGGGGCGGGCGGATGTGTAGTCATAGGTCGGCACTTGATCCTCGACCTGCCGTTCTGAGCAGCATTCAATTGCCGGGCGGCGGGGAGGTGGGGGTGGGGGGGTGGGGAGTTGATTGCATTAGCATCTGAGCAACCTCGGTCAGCCACGTTTATTGACTGTCTGGTCAGTGTATCAGAGACGCTGTAATTCTATTCTAAATGAGACTACCCAGGGAGCTAGACGGTTCCGATCTTTGTGGAAAATCTTTCTAAAATCATTAGTCCACTTTCCTGAAAAAAAAAAAAAAAAAAAAAAGGCGGCCTGCCCCGAATGTGCTCTTCGTTGGAGAGGAAAGATCTTTTTTTTTTTTTTTAAATCTTTATTTATTTTTGAGAGAGAGAGACAGAGACAGCATGAGTGAGGGAGGGGCAGAGAGAGAAGGAGACCCAGAATCCGAAGCAGACTCCAGGCTCTGAGCTGTCAGCACAGACCCCGACACGGAGCTCGAACTCACAGACCATGAGATCGTGACCTGAGCCTGAGCCAAAGTCAGACGCTTAACCGACTGAGCCACCCAGGCGCCTCTGGAGAGGAAAGATCTTACAGAGGCTTCATTCTGCAAACCTAGCCTCAGTATTGGGGCCTGCCTGATAAAGCCTGTGAAAATCCCGCCCAAGCTGTCAGGCTGCTCCTAAGGTAAATGACTCGCTCTGCTACGTAACCGCCCTGTGAGCTTGGGAGGGACCCTCTCTGGGCCTGAGCTCCCGTCACCAAAGTGAGGCGGTCCGCTGGCCATCCTTCCTGTACCCCAGGGTTAGTACTCCCATGGCGACGCCAGTGTGGGCCAAACGAATCCTTCCTCTGTGGGGAAAGAGGCTAAGACGCGACAGGGCTGGCCTCAGAAGAGAGTGTCGCTCTTCATCTGTGGAGACGTTGGCATGGGAGATGACTTTATTGAGAGCCCACACCCCCAGATCCACCCTGGACCAGGAAAAATGCCTAAGGAATGAGGAGGGAAGGTGCAGGGCAGGAGCCGCCCCCTAGGGTGGTCGTATCGAAGCACCTGCATGAGACGGCGCTGGACAAGGCACTTCTGAGGGGACAAACACGTACGACAGTCCTCGTTACCAGAGGGTCTCCATACTAGATGGAGACGAAGACCTGTTGGCAGACGGTTGTTATTGGTCTTTCCTCTTTGTGTAATTCTCTGGTTTTCTTTACCACCCAAGGTCCACCTCTAGCATTTCCACACATTTCCACATTTCTTAAGTCAAGGTCCTTCAATATTACGTCTCTCCTTGCTCTCTGCTCCCAATTCTTTTTCTTCTTTATTTAAATGTTTATTTATTTATTTTGAGAGAGAGAGAGCACAAGCAGGGGAGGGGCAGAGAGAGAGAGAGAGAGAGAGAGAGAATCCCAAGCAGGCTCTGTGCCGTCAGCCCAGAGCCCTACACAGGGCTCAATCCCACAATCCTCGAGGTCACAACCTGAGAGGAGTTGGGCAGTTAACCAACTAAGCCATGTGGGTGCTCCAGTTCCAATTATTTTAACCTGTCTTCTCACAGTCTAATTTTCCAATTGTAAAAAAAAGTGCCAGAGTATTCTTTAAAGAATAAAAAAAAAAAATCTGTTCTATAAAAGTCAATGTTAATCACTTGCCAACCCAATACAAGAGGCAGTAGTATATACTGGGCTTGTACCTATGTTCTAAGCCCTGTTCTAAGTACTTTTAATGATCTCAGTTAATCGTCATGATCTTATTATAAGGTAGATATCATAACCCCTATTTTACTGATGGAGAAACTGAGGCTTTTAGAAGTTAAACAACTAGCCTGAGGTTGTAAGAGTTGTAGCAAGCAGTGGAGATGGGCTTGAGCCCATGTCTATTTACAACTAAATTCTTTTTTTCTCTATTCTATATATACCATGCCTTTAAGTGCATTTTAGAAACAAAACTATCCTTTAAATAATGGGACCATGTACATGTCTCAAATTTATTCTTTGGTGCATTCATTCTGATGAATGAGACTTCAAAAAACAAACAAACAAACAAACAAGCAATTATGACGAGGACGGTGAGGAGGTTGACAAAATCTCTCCCTAAAAAAGCAACCATCGAACTGGACAAAACTATCCAAGAACCACAACAAGTCGAGTGCCCTGGAAATTGACCAAAGGCCTACAACAATGCGAGCAATTATTCCTAACAACCTACTGAACTCAGGGTCAAAACGGTGAGTCCGCGGCAGTGTTTCTGCCTGAACCTGGCACCATCGCCCGCCCCCCACGCCCCACCCTGGCTCTGCCATCGTGGGACTCATTGAGTCAGGGCAGAAAAGGCTGCAAAACCCAGCCACTTCACAGCACCCACCAGAGGGGACTCCTTGATGGGAACATTCACAGCTAAAGGGGAAGTTCTTACCGGAACACAAACGGGCATACCAGCAGCTTGGACGGCCTGAGGTTCCAGTACCATTTAGTGCACAGAACTGGGGGACCAATCAGGGATGTAACAGGGAGTTCAGCAGGTGAACCAGACATAGCGGGGGCTGGAAAAAGTTCTTCTCATTGACCGAGTCGATGAAGGCTGTGCAAGTAAGTGTACAGGAGAGGCCAGAGGGGCCCAGAGTACCCACACGGCCACGCCCAGCCTGCACACCCGCACAGCAGACACGCAAGAGTCCAGCAGAACGTGAAAGCCGGGGGAAGACCTGAACACGGTCTGAAGTTTGATTCCTTCCCCAGGCACACATGAACCTAGCAGCAGCAACTTCTTATCATCCGGAGGTGTTTAAGCACATTTTCGGCTCAGTCATTGGCTGACTACTGGGCTATGCAGACACATGAGCAAACCCCAAGAAGCCAGGCTAAAAACTCCTTTAAAAATAAAATATAACTGAGTGGAGACATCAGTAGTTGCACATCGCTGGTGAGACATTCCACAGATGTGGTACGACCACGTTACCGAACAAATAAAAAATAACAACAAATCCCTCATGGGAAAAAGGCGGAATCCGTGGTAGCTACCACAGATATAAAATGTCAGTGGGGAGCCTGCGTGGCTCAGTCAATTAAGCGACCGACTTCGGCTCAGGTCATGATCTCGTAGTTTGTGGGTTCGAGCCCCGCGTCGGGCTCTGTGCTGACAGCTCAGAGCCTGGAGCCTGCTTTGGAGTCTGTGTCTCCTTCTCTCTCTGCCTCTCCCCTGCCTGTGCTCTCTCTCTCTCTCTCTCTCTCTCTCTCTCTCTCTCTCTCAGAAACAAACAAACATAAAAAAAATTTTTTCTAATGTCAGTATTCAACAATAACAACAACAACAACAACAACAACAAAATGAGAGAAAAAAAGAAAGTATGATCCATACGTAGTGGGGTGGGGAGGGGGGACTAGCAATAGAAAATGTCGCTGAGTGGTCCTAAAAGTTGGATTTAGGAAAAACTTCAAAAGCAGCTGTTATAAATATGCTCGAACACTAAAGAAAAGCGTATCTAAAAAATTAAAGGAAAACATGATGACAATTAATCCACCAACTGAGAACCTCAATAAAATGACTGGAATTATATATATATGTATGACTGGAATTGTATATATATATACAATATATATGAAGAATCAAATGGGAAATTTGAGATTTGAAAAGTTCAGTATCTGAAGTGGAAACTTCTGTCGAGGCCCTCAGAGCCGATTTGAGAAGGGCAGAAGAGAATCAGTGAATTAAACCGGAACGATAAAAACGATTCAATCCGAAGAACAGAAAAAAAGGAGGAAGAAAATTAAGTAGAGTCTCTGAGACTCGAGGGACGACACCGAGTGTACGGAGGGAAGGTCAGTGATAGTCCCAAAAGGAGAGACAAGGAGGAGTAAAAGGGGCAGGAAAAAATATCTGAAGAAATAAAACCCAAGATGTCCCAATTTTGATAAGACAGTAGTGTACACAGCAAATATAATAATAAACCTGCTGAACCCGAAATATAATAACCATAAAGAGATCCACGTCTAGGCATATCATGGTCAAACCTTTGAAAATCAAAGGCCAAGAAAAAAATCTTGAACACAGCAAGAGAAAGCGACTCACTACCTATAGTGAAACAATTCAAATGATCTATGACTTCGTATCAGAAACAGTGGAGGCTGCAGGCGGCAGACTGTCTTAGCATTCTAACTGAAAGAAGCCGGACTCAAAAGGTCCCGTGTTGTATGATTCCATTAACGTGAAATGTCCAGAAAAGGCACAGCTGTAGAGACAGAAAGCTGATTCGTGGTTGCCTTGGGGTGGAAGAATAGTCTGAATCCACAGGGCCCCAAGGAAATTTGGGGGGAGTGATGGAAATATTCAGAACTGGCTTGGGGCGACAGTTGCTATATTAGCTGCTTACGCTCCGCAACAAGTGACCGCAGACTCAGAGGCTTAGGACAACACATAGGAATGATCTCACGGTTTCTCACAAGACAGAAGCCTGGCCGAACCGAGTTTATCCAGGTGCTGGTCAGGCTACTTCTCATCTGGAGCCTGGGGTCCTCCTCCAAGGTCATTTGGGTTGTTGGTGAACTCAGTTCCTTGTGGTTGAAGGCCTACGGCTACCCTTTTCCATAAGTAATTCACAGCATGGATGGAACCTTCCTCCAGGACAGCGGGAGAGTGTCTCTTGTATGACCGTCTCCTTTGAAGGGCCTATGCCTGATTAAGTCAGGCCAGCCAAGGTAGTCTCCCTTTCCATTAACTCCTAATCCAGCGGCTTGGGAATCTTAATTACATCTGCAGAATCCCTTAACCTCTGCCATGTAATACCTGACTCCCTGATCACAGGAGAGCCATGCCACCATATTCACGGGTACCATGCACATTTAAAGGAGGGTATCACGCAGGGTATGTATCCAGGAGAAAGACCCTTAGAGGTGATCTTCGACATATGCTTACCACAAGCGCACAAGGTATACATTTTCTTCACAAAATCAAATGGTAAACTTACCATGGGTAGACTTTACGACACGTAAGTTGTACCTCAGTACTGCTGTAAAAATCAAATGCCACGAGAAACAAAAAGTTGTCTATAGTACCATAATTCCATTTTTTTTTAATTTGGGCGACATTTTTTTTTTTTAACTAAATGAATGAAGCCTGGGACCATCTCTTCTAGGAAACGATTCAACAGAAAATTTGTTTCCATATTTATCAACCGTGCCCTTTGGATTTGTTACACCAATTAATTCACAGTAACCACTTCACACAAACACACAGTCAACTTTTCCCCAGTTGGGTTTTATTCCTCTCTCAGCTTTGTTAGTGATGAATAGAGGCTCACTTAAATTCAAAGGCTTCAGATTTCCAAAGAGAGACTAGGGTTACCTCCCCACAAGTGTTTCCTTTCTCTGATTTCTCCACCAGGGCGTGGCTCCATTTTGAATTGCCCTCAAACAAAGTACCGGCAACAGTGTTGAGTCACGTGAAGCCTCCATTTTGCCAGCCACATACTTCCTAAAATTTCGCTCTCCCAGAGATCAGGAACTGTGAGTTCTGGAGCTCTTTATGGTGTCCTGGGAACGTCTTTGAAGCTTGGCGGGTCATGGTAGTGTGTGTAGCCTAAAACTAAATGTTTCCTAACTTTGGTCCTTTCTTCTGAGAACCTTCACCCTTTAAATAGAGCCAGCTGTAGAAAACAACACAGCGAGCCTGTGTAATTCTACCTCAGGGCTAGCTCGACACCATGATGCGTTCCAGATTCCCTAAGGGGATGCCCCACACTGTCGACTGGATGGTTGTCTTGTAGGTGCGTTGTTCTCCAGTAGAAACCTAACTGATACCGTGGAAGTAAAACACAAAAGGAGCTGTCCATCCCAGAAAATAAAAACTGCCTAAAATTCTCATTCAAGGGTTTTATATTAAATGTGGAAGAAACTCTTCTGCATAATTTGTTTTTGTGAAAATAAAAATCACGGGGCGCCTGGGTGGCTCAGTCCGTTGAGTGACCGACTCTTGATATCGGCTCAGGTCATGATCCCAGGATTGTGGGATCGAGCCTCGCATCAGCGTGGAAGCTGCATAAGATTTTCTCTCCCTCTCTCCCTCTACCCTCCTCCCTCACTCGCATGCACTGTCTCTCTCTCTCTCTCAAAAAAAAAAAAAGTCCTTCTTGGGACGAGGCCAAAGTTATCTTACTACACAACACACGGGCCATCAACGTGTAAGCAAATTTTAAAAAGTAATAATTAACATTTTTTTTTAATTAGAGTACTTTTCCTTCTGCATCCCTATGGATGAAAATGGCAACGATATCAGGTCACCTGGAGAATCTTAAAATCTTTATTCGTTACTCAAGGATGCGGTCCCATTACTTGAAGGTGCTATAGATTAAACAATCGACGTTTACCTGAATGGCATCTTGAGGAAATGGATTGGTACTCTTCCCTACACGTCATTTTTTTTCCTTTTTTCTTAAATTTTATTTATTTATTTCGAGACAGGGAGTGAGAGCTGGGGAGGGGCCAAGAGAGAGGAAGAGAGAGAATCCCAAGCAGGCTCCGTGTTGCTAGCACAGAGCCCGAAGTGGGGCGCGAACCCACAAACCATGAGGTCGTGACCTGATCCAAAGTCGGACATTCAACTGACTGAGCCACCCAGGCACCGCATTCTATACGTTATTTCTAAGGGAAACAAAAATCTCTCTTAGACGTTTGGGTCATAATCTATAACTCGCAGCATGTGGAAACTAAAATTCCACTCCTTGTCATTTCTCATGGCAGGATAACATAGTAGCTCATGGGGGTCAAGACTAAGGGATAGGGCTCAGACCCTCACATTCGGGTTAGAATCCCAGCCGTGCAACTTAACAGCTGTGCTATTTTGACCCATTCCTTAACCTCCCCAAGCCTCAGTTTCCTTGTCTATAAAATGGGTACAATACTATAAAGTAGGGGTGGGCCAACTATGACCCACAGGCCAAATCTGGCCACTACCTACCTTGTAAAGAAAGTTTTATGAGAACATGGAAACCCCCATTCATTTATCTATCATCTATGACTGTTTGGGGGAGGAATGACATGACTTACAAAGTCTAAAATACTTATTCCCTGCCCTTTACTAAAAAAAAAAAAGTGCTGGCCTCTAGCATTCAGGGTTGTTGTGAAGACGAGAGGAGATGCTTCATGAAAGGTGCTCCCTATAGCTCAGCAACCAGTAATGTTGTGACTCCGTGTTACTGATGGATAGCAACGTGGTAAAACCGTTGGGGCCTCATTTCCTAAAGTCCGGAGAGACCTCTCTATCTGCGCCACCGCGGGAGCAGACTGCCCACGAAGAAATGCCCGGGGCCGAGCGGCTCGGCCCCTCTCTGGGATGGAGGTGGCCGAGGCGGCGTGACGGCAGGATGTGCCGTGCAGCTGTCAGCGCGGGGCAGGGCGCCCGCCGGGCCGCAGACAGCAGCTGCCGCGGGCCGGCCGTTTCAAGTAACGGATCCCCTGCCAGGCCCTGACGGAGGAGCTCTCGGTCACAGGTGTGGGACACATGCATATTCATCATCGGCCCCACTCCTGACTGTGCCAACGAGCCGGGAGGAGGGGTGGGCTGGGCTCGCATTTATGCTTCGACCATGACCCCAGCACAGCCCACTTCCACTGTCCGCAGCGGTGACTGCTTTCCCGAGGCCAGACCAGAGTCCGGAGTTTCTCACTGTGAGTTCAATGTAAGAAAATCTAGGCTCACAAGCTGAAAATCACAAAGTGGATCTAAGGCCGGTCATTTATCCCGGAACTGGTGTTGCTGGCTCCATAGGAGTACGTTTGCAAATAAACTTGGCTCGACACCTAATGTTACCATGGCTCCCACAAACCTTGCAAACGGTCATCACAAAATTGTCTTAAGGCAGATATTTTTTTAAAAAATGTTTAATGTTTACTTATTTTTGAGAGAGAGAGAGAGAGAACGTGAGCAGGGGAGGGGCAGAGAGAGAGGGAGACACAGAATCCGAAGCAGGCTCCAGGCTCTGAGCCGCCAGCACAGAGCCCGACACCAGGCTCGAACTCACAAACCGTGAGATCATGATCTGAGCCAAAGTCTGGCACTTAACCGACAGAGCCGCTGACAGGCGCCCCTAAGACAGATATTTAAAACTTCTAAAGGGTTTGCCCTGAGAGTTTTTTTTCGGAAGGAACCCACTGCCTGATCCCCGCTCCCGTGCAGGGCCTTAGACACTTCATCCCATCAGTTCGTGTCTCACTGCCTTACAGTGCGGGAAGCTGTAAGGATCCACAGAATTTAAACAGTCATGATTCCGAGTTATTTCCTGCTAGATACTGGTAGGTTTTCATGAGTCCCTCCTGACAGGCTCACAAATAAAGCCGAGTCCACAGCCAAGGAAGAACATGATCACCCGAGGAAACCCCGAATTGGCCAATGGCTTATACATTCAAATGGAATCAATGAGTCACGCAAACTCAGAGTCGGAAAGTCCTCCCAGGAGCCTTCCTATCAAATCATCTCCTTGTTCTTATTTAAAAGAGTCGGGCCCTTCTTTGGGTGCGGTGGCTCATTAAACGCCCTACACGTGACTTTGATAGGACATTGCCTGGAAGGAGCTTACTTACCATCTAAGACGGACCAGGCTGTCCCCGGTGAAATTGAACAGAAATTGACACGAAGTGGGCAGATGTCATTAGGGACCGACTAAAATGGTTTTAAAGAGTTTCCAATTAATTCGAACCAAACTTCGAGTTGATTAAAAGCACTTGGCAACGTGCATGACCGAACTGCCTGAGGGCAGTGGTGCTGCCCGAGGGTAGCTGCAAACCGCCCCCTCGGTGCCCTCCTTCACCCCGTCCCGCGGAATCCGCATTCACACCAACTAGTCAGGCAGCTCATCCAAGCCTTCACTTCCCTCAGCAGGAGGAAAGATCTGCGACCGTACCATTTTCCAAGTCAAAAGACATCTTCTGATCCGCCAGGCGCTGCAGAGCGCTTAACCAAATACACCCCCTCAAGACCCCAAGTGACAACAATCTTCACACGAGAGAGGCGGCCGAGTTGGAGTCGACTTGATTACAGTCAAAAAGAGTAATCGACTGATCAGCCTACCAACTTCCTACATCTGTCCAGTTAATAAAACAAATACTCTCCCTACCCACCCCCAGTATCTCTGTGCTTTAATTCAAGGTACGGAGATTTTCTAAGTCACTGACTTGTGCACACATACTCCTCAGGTACACAAAGTAGACATTGCTAGATATAAATACATTGCTACACAGACAGAGACACAGACATACAACCATAGAGATGTGGGGAGCTCTATTGTCACCCTTTCTTTTTTTGTAAGGGACAGGCTTAGAAATAGGAGACTTTTCACTGCATGCTGTATTGGTTTCCTTCGGCTGCCGTAACAAAGCATCACAGACTGGGGGGCTTAACCAACAGGAATGTATTGTCTCACAGGTTTAGGCGCTGGAAGTCCAAGGGCAAGGTGTCGGCAGGGTTAGTTCCTACGGAGAGCCACGAGGGAAAATCTGTCCGTGCCTCTCCCCTGGCTTCCGGTGGTTTGCTGGCCATCTTGGCCGTTTCTTGGCTTGGAGATCTCCGCCTTTGTCTCCACATGCTGTTCTCCCAATGGGCCTCTCTCTCTCCAACGTTCCTCTCGTATAAAGACACTGGGTGTACTGAATTATGGCCCACTGTGGCCCACTGTAATGACCTCATTTTAGCTGTAAACACCCTATCTCCATATAAGGTCAAACTCTGAGGGCCTGGGGCTTAGGACTTCAACATCTGAATTTGGTGGGAGTGCGGGGCACACGATTCAACCCATGACACATCCCGTTGCTGAAGCTCTGTGTCTACACTCAGGTCAAAAAGAACTATTATTTTTCTTTTTTAGCTTTAATGAGGTGTAATTGACAAATAAAAGTGTAAGATATTTAAGTACACATGTGGGGATCTGACACACATATACGCTGTGGAAGGATCCCCCTATCTAGTTAATTACCATATCCATGGCCTCACTTTTTTTTTTTTTTTGGTGAGAACATTTAAGTTCTCCTATCTTAACAAATTTTAAGTGTACAATACAGTGTTATCAATAATAGTCACCAATGTTATGCATTAAATTCTCACACATTACTTACCTCACAGTTGAAAATGTGTACCCAACCCCTTCCTACTTACCCCACCCCCAGTCCGGGCAACCACTTTCTCCCCTCTGTTTCTAGAGGTCTGACTTTACTTTCGATTGCACATATAAGCAATGCCATGCGGTATTTGTCTTTCTCTGCCTGGCTTATTTCACTTGGCATAATGCCCTCCAGCATCTCCCATGTTGTTGCAAATTTCCTTCCTTCTCAAGGCTGAATAATATTCCACTGTATACATGTACCACCTCGTCTTTATCCACTCCTCTGCTAATGGACACTTAAGTTGTTTCCGGATCTTGGCTACTGTGAACAACGCCACGGTGGACATAGCAGTGCAGAGATCTCTTCGATAATCCCATTTTCATAATTTCAGGCCTGGATTCTGTACGGTTGAGATGTGCTTCCTGGTTTTATTTCATTTATTTATTTTTCGAGAGAGAGAAAGAGAGAGACAGTGCGCAAGTGAGCGAGCGAGCGGGGGAAGGGCAGAGAGAGACTCTTAAGCCAGCTCCGTGCTCAGCGCACAGCTGGACACCGGGCTCAATCTCATGACTCTGAGATCATGACCTGAGCTGAAATCAAGAGTCAGATGCTTCACCTAACTGCCTGAGCCACCCAGATGCCCCGCTTCCTGGTTTGAAATTAGGCACTCAAGCCGACAAGTGAAATCGTTCAATCCAGAAAAGTACCATTTTATAAAACTGGCACAGCAGAGCCCCTAATGGCATCTGTGTGACCAAAAAAACAGAGGGGGGGCTGGATCGAATGGCAGTTTTATTCTTAATTTTTTGAGGAACTGCCATCCTGTTTTCCAGAGCGCCTGGGTGGCTGCTATCTTGAAGCACCTCTCTCTCCTCTCAGGTACAAGGGAACGGAATAAATACAAACAACGGCCTGTACACAAGCCTGCTCGCAAGCATCGTGGCGTATGTTTCTCTATATCAAACCTTGAAGCATATGCTGTCTGTGAGCTGGATGCATTTAATATATTAAAATGGTTTCATGCTTTATTGACTTGTGGGGTTGCTAGTTAGTCATGGCTGACACCAGAGATTACTGATTGTCCTCTCGAAAATTATGAATAGGCTAGGGCTTGAAATAGAACACAATCCGATTTCAAAAGACGATTGAATACAACTGGAAACAAATATTCACTGAATTCACACTCCTTTTTTATCACACGGCTCGACCTGACTTTCTCATAGATGTTATTACTATCTGTTGGCGGTTAAGACTGTGGTTTGTGGTTTTTGAAAACGGTCCCACGAGGCAGCCTTAGGAAAGGTATCAGTCTCTCAGCCTGCCGTGTGAGACCCCTTCGTTTGTTCAAAATCAAGCAGACAGAGCTGTTGCTAGGGATGTCAAAGACACACAGATCTCCGAAGCACTTCTGTCAGAATGTTCTGGTGGACACGAGGCAAGTGCCTTCTACCTAAATAGAACATAGACTGACGCCAACCTTCTGTCAGTACTTTCGCTTTATCTTGATTCATCATAGTTACACCCTCTCAGGAGGTAGGGCTGGACGATGAGAAAGTTTGTGTGTCATCTTCAACTTGGAGCTAAAGAAGAAAACGTCCGGACGCCCCTTTCCCAAAGCTGTACGGTACACCGAGGCTCCTCAGTCTTTGCAGGGCAGCCTGGGACTTCTCAAATTTGAGTGACTTACAAATTTCGCATAACGTTTTTCTCTACGTGTCTCTCAAACACAGCACCACCGCCTTGACCGCGGTCCCCATGCTGTAAGCCAGCACCCATCCGGAAGGAGGAAGAACACAGCAGCAGGCAGGAGCGGTCGGTGGCCAGCCCGAAAGGGGACAAGGTCAGCTTCCAGAGCCGCAGCCCGCGTGCTTCTCCTCTGGTTCACACACCGGCCTGGGCGCTGTTCACCTCCGTCCTGGGTGCCCCGCTTCCGATGTCGTCACGTGCGGACGGCGGATGGCGGAAAGCAATCTCAGAAAGTGCTTCCCTCAATCAGTGTGCGGCCACCCGGAGACCTCCAGGGGGAGGTGACAAGCACCGGCTTCGGACTCTGAAGGGAAAGGAGAGGCCTGCGCCCGATCCGGATCGTCTGCCGTGAGCGAAGGTAGAAAATTACAGAGCAGCTCTGCGGGGTCACGGAGATGTCACGTAGGGCTCCGCGGCGGCAATTTAAAAAATGGTACCCTTCCGGATGGGATGATTCCAGCTGCCGGCTCGAGGGCCTAATTTAGAACCAGGAAGCAAACGACGATCACACAGTGGCCAGGCCTGAAATTACGAACGTTTGATTTCCCTTGGTCTAGACGTCGTCTGTATCTTCAAACCACATCCGAGGACAAAATTCCCCAAGTCTCTCCGACCAAAACTATCCTCTTGACGTTTTGCGATATTCATGTGGTCGGTCATTCATTCTTGCGTTCGCCCATTCATCAAATACGGGGACTCTTCCAGACATACCGCCACGCACACCAGGAAGCGCAGCTCGGGCTCCTCATGGGACGGAAGGGGTCTGGATTTCCACAGTCAGACACCTGGAGGAAGCTGACAGACTTGGATTACGAGCAAGGCCAAAAATGCCTTTATTGCCGGGATGAGTATTCTGTTATCTGCCTCTCTTCATCCAGAGAGACGCGGTCTCGCGATGTTTTCCGCAGCAAATATCAAGCGTTTTTGTACAAGGGAGGTACTTCTCTTCCTTTACCACCTGTCCACCTCTGTCCGGATTTTTATGTAGCCACATTTGATTGGGTTTCGCTTGGTGTCAATTACGCGACGCTCTTTCGGGAGACAGAATCATCTGTCTACCCAGAGAGCCTTCAGAAGCTGCTCCGGAACTGAACGTTGCTGAATCGCGAGCTCATGTAAACCGTGTGCAAAGCCAAGAATCCCGTTTAACATGAATAATCATCCCCAAAGGTGTTTGGCAAAGTTCACATTTTTATATCTCTAATTGTCTCAAGCTGGGGCCATCTCTGTATATAAAAGCACAAAATAGCTGGAGAGGTGAGAGGACTGAAGACTCTTCCTGTTATGCTGAATAAATACTAGCTTTGACTCTTAGTAAGTTCGTCTCCAGGCATTTCTTTTCAGTGCATGGCTATTATCATAGTTCGTTTTTGCAGGGTGATTTATAAGTAATTTCTATTTCGTGATGCCAAGTGACTTCGACGACCTGAAGTACCACAAGAAAGTTTCTCTTTAAAGTATTTCCTATTGGATGCTATGAAATGAAGACTCTTCTCCGTTCGTCAGGACGTCACCGCCAACATTTTTATCCTTGACCCTTTCTCTTTCTTTCAGATTTTAAGTTATTACCTTTACAGTGAGGCTCTCTCCTCGTTATTTAAAAATCTCTCTCGGTCCTCGTGCCGTAGGACGCTTCTTCGGGATGTCTCATTACCACCCGAGCCTTCCCGTCCTCCGAATCCCTCACCCTGATCTCTGCTCCTCCAGCCCCAGTAACAGCAAGCGAACCTGACCATGAACTCACCGACTCCCTGCTGCTTAATGGGTCCCTTTATGGCCCTAGGACAGCAATCAGCCCTTGATGTATCTTACCTTCCACTCGAAATTGGCATCAAGGTCACTGTTACTAGACACAAAGAGCCATGCAGTTTTAAAAACCCGATTCCGACTAGGGGTGCCTGGGCGGCTCAGTCGTTAAGTGTCAGCTCTTGGTTTCCATCTCACGGTTCTTAAGTTCAAGCCCTGCGTTGGGCTCTGCCGTGACAGCTGCGGAGCCTGCCTGGGATTCTCTGTCGCCCTCTCTCTTGCCCTTCCCGTGCTCCCTCCCTCTCTCTCTCTCTCTCTCTCTCTCTCTCAATACATAAACATTAAAAAAAACCTATTCCAACTATTAAAATGCAAGTTACCTTAACATTTGTGAAATATATGAAGTATGTACACTTTATGTAAAGTACAACACATGCTATAAATTAAGACAGTCAATTCTGAAGTGATCTTGCTTTTGCTTATATTACGGTTTTAATTATCTCTGAATATCTACTATCTTTTCATGTTGTTGCCATGCCAATGTTATTTCTCTAAAAGCAAAAATATTTGAATATATTAAACGTTACAAAAAAATGGCTTTTGGCCATGATGCTACCAATATCGGGACAAAAAAACTCTGTCATCGAGTCATTCGAATGGTCAAAGAGACCAAAGCGAAATTTTTCCAATTATGGTTTCATGGAACACCAGGAAGCATTTCAAATTACCCCCAAATTATTTTTGATTTCGCTTCCATTTCAGTAACCTCGACCTCCCAGGCGCTGTTTTATTATTCTGGTGATACCCACAGCCAACTTCTTTCGGAAATGCTTGAAATCAGATGCTGGCCTACCGAACTGAATGGGGAACCATGTGCCGTGTTGAAAACTTCAGTAGCAAGTGGAATAGTGATGGAGCCCCAGTAGAAGCAGAAAGCTGAAATCACGCTTCACAAATACACTCACGTGGGAAAGGACACTGCTCCGTCAACACTGAGGGCAGACTTATCCACCTCGTCATATATCAAAACAACCTGAGGTCAATACCAAAACCCTGTAATGAGATTTTACATGGGAAGCTGACTGGGCATTTCTGTATTTATTCCCGTAGATACTCGAGGGGGAGAGAAGACTATTCGCAACGCAATTAGGGGGACAAGTGGGTCTGGGTGGACGCCAGACGCGGGGGCCTCCCCGGATTCACACAGTCCGATGTCTTAACGCAGCGTTCGGCCTCAAACTGCACTTCCTACAGCTTTCAAACTTTTGTCAGTTAACTAGATGTTTACCGAGCGCCTCGCTCAGGCACGCCACTTTTTTGGATAACGCCACCCAGCCCCTACGGACCTGGTTCCAACGCCATCTGTCACTTAAGCTCGCGCAGATTCAAAAATTTCAATTCACACTCATCTACTCGGCACTCAAACTGAAGCTATAATTCAAATTTCGACACGAAGCTTGAATTCCCTTTCACTGTTCTTCAACTTTGACCCGGCTCCCCCCCTCCTTCCTTCGCTGAAAAGGGCCAAGACAACAGCCCAGCAAGTGGGGCAGGCAAAACAGGCCTCTTTTGTTCACTTTTGTGCCTTCAGCTCTCTATTGAGGTGAGGGACTAAAAGGCCGCACAGACTTGGGAAGGCAGCAGCTTTCGCTTGCAAGCCATCCTGCCTCAGAGCCCAAGAAAACTCGAGGATGAAACTCGTTTTCGACAGTCCGCTAGCACCTTACGGCATAATTAATGGGAGATTAGTCCTTTTCTTTTTCCCTTTCCCTTCCCCTTGGCGAGAATCTGCTAATGGCGTTCAACATGAGCTTGCCATGTTCGTCAAAAAAGTGCGCTGTAAATCCTGCCGTTCAAATGTCAAGGTCATCCAAAAGGGGCATGGAATTGCTTTAAAGTTGAAATTGGGAGAACAGACCACTACATACTGAATACATATACGGAATTTTTTGAATGCTCTCAGCCCACTTGAGAAAGATAAATCGAATTCGTCGCATATTACACAGTAGGAGGCCTCCTACGGGATTCCCTCAGATTGCCTCGGGAATATGCTTTTGTGGTTACAGTGGGTTCTGAACCAACATACCGTGCACATCATAAAATTTAAATAGACGCACGAATAGATAGATAGAGATGTAGATAGAAAGATAGAAATGTTCAAACAGTTCTTTCCAGCCCTAACACCATTTAATAAGAATTTCCATGTCTCCAAATGTTAAATCACTATGCTGTATGCGTGAAACTAGCAAGATGTTGTATGTCGATTACAGGTCAGTTAACGAAAGAATTTTAGAAAGAGTCCTTTTGGTCTGATAGTAACTCCCTTTTCCACGCTCCTGTGAGATCAACAGTGCTTTTAAGGCAGGGCATCGTGGAAGCAGATCCGAGAGTTCACAAGACAAGATGCATTCGGCACTCCTGTTTCGGAACCAAACAAGCCATTTGGACAGTCCATGCAGCACACAAGCGCGGTAAACCTAGTGTTCCCTTTGCCACCGGCATTTCTTAGATTCGCTATCTTTTCAATTACTCGCGGGAAGCCCTCCCTCAGACGTTTCCAAACTACCTTTATCTGATTTGAAATTCCAGTCTCGTAGGCCAGTAAAATAGGTCAATGAAGTTGACACCGCATCTTTTTCATGAGCTCAGCTAAGCAATGATAATTGGGCGGTGAGAGTTTCTACTGTCATCTTTGAAGACTGGACGGTAGGGAGGAATGCCCAGCACAGACCTGCAGTGCCAAGTCCAGCACATCCCTAAATAGGATATTCCTCTCTATTTGCAGACATGAGGCGACTTTGCTCCTGATCTGGGTTAAAACGCTAATGTCATTTTTCTCTGTAAAATAAAATCATACTAAGATTTCATGTATCCTCAGAGCAAGACCACTTCACCCAGCCGCACTACAGACATGTATGCTGTAATTCAACGTTAAAAAGAAATAACACGAATGTCCTTCCCGAGTGCTGGCTTATCCTGGAGGATGACACCCGTGCTCCGTAGCATCTATTTCATGCGTTGCACAAAGTACGGGGTCAGTCAGTACTCATTACAAACCATACATCTCCTGGGGCGCCTGGGTGGCTCAGTCGGTTAAGCGTTCGACTTTCGCTCAGGTCATGAACTCACGGTTCGTGGTTTAAGTCCCACGTCGGGCTCTGTGCTGACAGCTCTGAGCCTGGAGCCTGCTTGGGATTCTGTGTTTCTCTCTCTTTCTTCCCCCCCCCCCCAACACTCTCTCTCTCTCAAAAAAAAAAAATTTTTTTTTAAACCCATACATCTTCTTATTAATAAAAATTGAACCAATAAGTTAGAAAATGTTGTGAATTCCTTGTTCATGAGAATAGTATGTTAATTTCTAACTTTAAAGAGTAACAGCTATAGCTCTTTCCACCCATTAGGACGGCTATTGTCGAAGAAAACAGATCAGGGGCTCTTGGATGGCTCAGTTGGTTAAGCTTTCGACTTCAGCTCAGGTCATGATCTCGTGGTTCACAAGTTCAAGTCCTGCGTCAGACTCTGTGCTCACAGCCCAGAGCCTAGAGCCTTCTTCGAATTGTGTCTCCCTCTCTCTCTGACCCTTCCCCACTCAATCTCTGTGGGTGTCTCTCTCTCTCAAAAATAAAAAAACATTAAAAAAATTTTTAAAAATAAAACAGAAAATAAGAGTTGGTGAATACATGGAGACATTGGAACCCTGTGCTCTCTTGGTGGGAATGTAAATGGCAGATCTGCTGTGGGAAACAGTACGGTGGTTCCCCCCAAAAATTAAAACAATGGCCTTGACCTTACGATCCAGAAATCCCACTTCTGGGCATATACCCAAAAGAACTGAAAGCAACGGCTCAAAAAGGTATTTGTGCACCCATGTTCATAGCAGCATTCTTCACAGGAGCCACAAACCGGAAACAGCCCAAGAGACCAATGAATTAAAAAAAAAATGTTATTTTTGACAGATGAACGAATTTTTTTACTGTGGTGTTACATCCAATGGAATATTATTCAGCTTTAAAAAAGGAAGGAAATTCTGACACATGGCCTTAAAATCATCATGCTAAGTGGAATAAGCTAGTCACAAAAAGGATACAGACTGTCCGAGCCCACTCATATGAGGTACTCAGGACGGTCAAGGTCATAGACAAGAAATAGAATGATCCTTGCCAGGGGCTGGGAGGAGGAGGAATGGATAGTTATTGCTTCATGGGGACAGAGTGTCAGTTTGGGAAGGGGAGGAATGTTCAGGAGATGGGCAGTGGCAATGGTTGGGAAACATTCTGAAGTATTTAATGCCACTAAACTACGTAGTTAAAAATGATCAGAGCAGTAAATTTTATGTTGTATACGTTATCACAATAAAACAATGACTTGGCAAAACCATCACATTTTCCATAAATATATGACATTTGCTCCCCCATTTAAATCTCTTTTTAATGTTTATTTTTGAGAGCGAGAGAGACAGAGCACAAGAGAGGGAAGGGCAGAGACGGAGGGAGATACAGAATCGGAAGCAGGCTCCAGGCTCTGAGCCATCAGCACAGAGCCCAACCCAGGGCTCGAACACACGGACCACAAGATCATGACCTGAGCAGAAGTCAGGTGCTTAACCGACTGAGCCGCCCAGGCGCCCTGCTCCCCCATTTAAAGACAACCTGATATTGGAGGTAGAGCCGTTCTTGTGTTTTCCCCATGTAGCCCCTCCTTCACAATTCAAGTGGAAAACCAAACCATTCGGCAATTCATTTGGGCACATTTTCCTGTTCTTTTTTTTTTTAATGTTTATTTATTTTTGAGACAGAGAGAGACAGAGCATGAGTGGGGGAGGGACAGAGAGAGAGGGAGACATAGAATCCGAAGCAGGATCCAGGCTCTGAGCTGTCAGCACAGAGCCCGACGCGGGGCTCGAACTCACGGACCGTGAGATCATGACCTGAGCCGAAGTCGGACGCTCAACCGACTGAGCCACCCGGGCGCCCCCACATTTTCCTATTCTTAAGAAACTTCAGCCCTGATGGCAAGAGAGACGCGTCAAAACTAAAGGGGCTTTTCGTTTGCCTGGGCCGATGAAGGGTTAAGTTAGCTGCCTGCTCTTGCCCCTAGCATCCCTAGATGTCCTCTGTCCCTGGCAGAAAGGTTGAGGCTCCTTCAGCTGGGGAAGGAAAACACATCTAAAAATGCATTTAATATTTTTTAAATCATTTTCAATCACTTCCTTTTTGCCAATCACCTTAGCAGTTCAGGGCTGACCTAAAGCAGTGTATGCAAGTAAACACATAAAACTTCTTAGAGAAGAATCCCTAAATTTGTTTAAATTTGTTTGAGGCTCCCATACTTCTCAGCCGGAAACTGGTCTTTGGAAGTGGGGCTGAGACTCTAGAGGCTGCTGATGGAGGCGGCAAATCAGGACTGCTGTGGATTGAACTGTGAGCCCCCAAATTCATATGTTGAAGACCTAACCCCCAGTGCGACTGTATTTGGAGAGAAGGCTTTTGGGAGGTAATAAGATTCTCTGAGATAATAAGGATGTGGTCCTAAGCCAACAGCATCAGTGGCCTTCTAAGGAGAGGAAGAGAGAGGTCTCTGAGCACACCCACCGAGGAAAGCAGGTATCAGCACCCAGCAGGAAGATGGCCGCCTCTCAGCCAGGAAGCCAGCCCGCACTAGGGCCTGACCATGCGGACGCCCTGATCTCAGAATGCCCAGAGACCTCCAGAACTTGAAGAAAGCGAAGTTCTGTTCCTTACGCCACTCAGGCTATGGTATTTGGTTACGGTAGCCCCAGCTGACTAAAACAAAGACCTTCTGATTTCCTGGTGAGAATCTCAGGAAAAAAACACGGGCGTCGCAGCGCTTACGCTTACGGGAGGGGTAATGACTGGTAGGAGCCACAAGAGGACTTTCTCAGAGGTTCATAACATTTTGTTCCCGATTCGGTGCTAGATACATCCACGTGTTTGGTTTGAGCAAGGTCATCCAGCCGTACATTTAGGATATGTGAAAAAAAAGAGCGTGTGTGCAGAAGTACGCGGCCACAGACGATAAAATTAGAACTAATCTCCCCGGGGGCACCTGGGCGGCTTAGTCAGTGGAGCGTCTGACTCTCGATTTGAGTCTCACGGTTGGTGGGATCGAGTCCCGTGTCAGGCTCCACGGCAGCATGGAGTCCGCTTGGGATTCTTTCTCTCTCCTTCTTCCTCTGCCCCTTGAACACACACACTCTCTCTCTCAAAACAAATAAAAATAAAACTGAATTAATCTCTCCAAAAGCAGGAACTCCATTTTGCTCACCACCGTATCTCCAGTGTCTAGAACAGTAGGCTATGGGTTCAGTAAATATTTATGAATGAATGAATGGATGAATGGATGGATGAAAGTATTTCTTCATCAGAAGAGCATCCTGTGGGGCTCCATTAAACAGCTCCCTTGTACATACAAACGTATCATCTGCCATTTCTATTTCTCTTCAGCCGGTTCGACAAGGAAAACCACGTCCGCATGAAAAGGCTATTTGAAACCATCCTTCAGGAAGGTTTCCGCAGCCCAGGTACGGCACCCTCTCGGTACCGCCTCCTGCTTCGGAAGCGCGTATGCCCCCAACTACCCTTCTCATGGTCACACCAGCCTTACAGGAAGTACCACTTCCAAAAATGACTTGCTTTGCATTGACCGTCACTGCCGCAAGAACAGAATGATGTCATGCGGGGATGCGGGCCTACGGTCCAAAGACCTCAGCGCTGCCCCGCATCAGGTGGCTGGGCGACCCCTCTGAGCCCCATTGTACTCCTTCTAAACGGAAACATTTGGATACAGTGTTCTCTCACAGCTCCCAAATTCCCGGGTGATGTGAAATGTTTTGCAACTTTCCCGCAGTAAAGGACAGAGCAGGTTGAAAGAAGACCATGAGTCAGTGGGATTAAGAAGGCACAGTGAGTTCACGATCACAAACATGCTAAAAGCCATTCCAGGAACAGCTGATCTCACTTCAGTTCAAGTTCTTGCTTCTCTGAGTTAATACGCAGCATCTTCGTAAGTCAGCTACTCAGGATGTCGGACGCTCTCCGAAGAGGTCATGGAAGGGTCCTATTCGAATGCAACACCCAATTTGAGGAGCAAATCTGCGGTCAAAGGAGTCTACAAAGGAGATTCGGGACTGGGGAGCCTGCTGGTAACGTTTGCCAAATGGAAACGCTTGCCTTTTCTAAAAAAAAAAAAAAAAAGCGTTCTCGAAAATTGTGATGTGCCAGGAACCTCTCGGCCCCTCTGTATTCGCAGGGGCATCTGGTCACTAAGAACAGTCCGGTGACTGTCACTGGCTGGGCAAACAGCAGCGCACTTAAAAGCTAACAGGAATAAGAGAACATGTAAAGGAATTCAAGGGCAATACGGGGCAATAAAAGGCTGTTCCGCAAACAGTCTGCTGTTTTACAATACGGCCTGCTCCTGTGAGGTCTGTAGGAGTCAGAAGGGAACGGGCTTATAATGTCCCTGATCGCTTAGCGGTATTTCGCGCTCCCTAAACCAATGTGGTTAGCCTCCAAAAGGCCCCGTTTTCACAGCCTTGGATGGTAAAGATTTGGGACAAAAACTCACCCTTGCTTCCCATCCCCCCCCACCCCCGTTTCCTAGCTATGTGGCCTTGGGAAAGTTACCTGACCTCTCAAGTCCAGTCTCCTAATTTTAAGAATAGGGTAATAATAAGTTGTGGAAATTCAAGAAGAGATACGTGTACCTGTGCAGGGCGCCTGGTACATCTAAAGCGCTCAAAACATGTTGACTCTCATTACCATTAAAGTGGTAACTATCCAGGGGTCCAAATCCATTTCAGTACTTCCGGAAGGTCTCCCATCCTCTTGAGTTATTATGACAATATTTTAATAACAGGGCCTGGTTAGCCTAAAGCAGTCCCAACCCAAGCCGCCCGGCCTCCAAAGGTCTGCCTCCAGTGGCTACCGCCTTCCTGACAGCCCCAGGGGGAGCTCCCGGTGCAGAGCCAGAGCCTCCTGCCCCATTACCCTCGCCTCCCCATCTCCTCTCTTCGCAAGAGCCTCCGGCGAGGAAGGGCCCGGCCTCTCAGACCTGCGTCTCTGCGCGCTAACCATGCGGGACCGAGAAGGAAAGGAACATTTCCCTCTCAGGACAAACAGCTCCGCGGAGGGCAGGAGAGAGGCTGGGTTGAGGGAGGCGCCCCGGATCGGCGCCCTCCCTCCGCGCCCGCAGCTGCGCAGGGGCGGCCCCCGAGCGTGCGGGGGACCGAGGATGCGACCGAGGGCCGGGAGCCGGCGAGAGGGGCGGGGATCCGGAGGGAAGGCCGGCGGCCTCCTCGCCGGCCCCGCGGGGCCCGAGGAACCCCCCAGCGGGGCCCGCTGCCCAGGGTACACCGCTCCGGGAGTGGTGACGAGTCCCCGGCTCGCTCGATCGCGGCACCCCCTGTCCCCTCTGGGCGCGGGGAGTCGCTGGCCGGGAACCGCAGAGCCGGCGAGCAGCCGGGGACCAGCGCTCGGCAGCGCCCACTCGCGCGGCCAGGAGGGGGCCGGGGGCGGCGCACAGCGCAGATGGCGCTGGCGGCGAGACGGATGCTCCGGAGCCGGCAGTCACTCCCGGCTCAGCACAGCATCCCCGGCCGAGCTGCTGCCAGAGCCCGCTACCGGGAGCACCGGCAGGGAAGGGGCTCTTCTGGGCCAGCCCCAAACCCCGGTGGGCCAGCCCCAACAAGTCCCAGCCCCCAGGGGCTGGGCGGGGCGCCGGGACCCCGAGGACTGGCACCTGTAGGGCCAACAAAACCCCCGAAAGCCCCCGCCCTGCTGCCTTTGCGGTCTCTCCCTGATTCCCCTCTCTCTCCTCTGGCGGAATCCCCCTGATTTCTCGAGTTTTCCCTCCCGGTCGGCTCGGCCTCCAGCCCGGCGATCGGCGCAGGTGTGAGCACATCCGAACAAAGCCCACGCCCAGATGTGTCCGCGGGGACCGGGACGCGCACTCGCCGGTGCGCGCCGGCCCGGCATCTGCGCCCCGCGTCCGGCCGGCACCGTGGCGTGACACCCTGCGCCCCCCGTGTGCATGGCGGGTAAGCCGCGGTGCCGGGCCCCAGCAGCCTCCCCAGGCCCAAGTGGCCACCCAGGGACCCGAGGCAGCGCGGGGCGCGGGCGCGGATGCAGAAGTTGTCCACAGACTGGAGGAGATGAAGGGCGCGCCCGAGCCAGCCAGGGCTGCTGCATTTCAGCGTGTCCCCGCCCGAGCGCCCGTCCCCCTCCACCCCGCTCGGCGCCCGCGGGCGGGCGCGTCCGAGGCCTGAGGGTTGGAACGGAGTTGGCCACCAGGTTCGCCCCGCCGCAGAGAGAGCGGCGCGGCGCGGCCGGCCGGGAGGGCGCCCTGCTGAACCCCGGGCCGGCGTCCGAGTGACAACACGGCAGCCCCCGGTGCCCTCCTCCGCTCCAGCCGTCGCCCCGGAGCCGGACCGGGTGTCACCGCCGGACGCGCACGGAGCTACTCACGTTCTTCCGCCGCGCCCACCGCTCGGCCCCCGGCGCGGCCGCCCGGGACTCTGGAGCGCCGACGTCGTCCGTTCCCGACGGAGCTGTGGCCTCCGGCGGCCCCGCGCCGTCCCCTGTGCCGCGCGTCTGAGGCTCCGACTGCGGCGCGCGTCCGCCCGCGACCCGGGCGAAGCAGGGCTGGCCCCGCGTCGGCGCGCGCCCCCGCCGCTCCCGCCCCTGCGCGCCCGCCCCGCGCCGCGCTCTGCCTCCCCGCCGCTCGCTTTCGCGTCCTGCCCCCGCCGCGCACTCCTCCCCGGCGTCCCCCGCCCTTCCCCGGCTGGCCCGGCCCCTCCCGCCCCTGCGGCTGCGGCGGCGACAAATGGGCTCCGGCCGCCGGCGCCTCGGGGACCGGGTGGCCCCCTCACCTGGGATGCCGCGCCGTCGCCCCGCGAAGCGTGCGTGGCGCTGGTGGCCGGGGTCGGGGGCGGGGGGGCGAGCGGGTTCCGGGGACGGAGGGACGGCCGGGATTTGGCTACAGAAGACGTGCCAGAAAGGGGGCGGTTTTTAAATGCCGCGCTCATGGGTGTGGGTTTCTGTCCGAGGTCTGTGGCCTTTTCATTTTCTTCTTGTGAACCATTGAATTTCTGCGAAACTCACCAGTTGGATGGGTGGGATTGGTGAACTTGGGGGGGGGGTATTTTAATGTTTTTACTTCTATTTATTTATTTATTTTGCAACCGTTCTTTCCAAACGGCCCCCAGCAAGCGGAGCATTCAGTGTTAAGGTAGATGCCATCTGTCTATTCGCGGTAGGGGTTGGGTCCTCTGGTCGCAGGCAACAAGGTTAGTTCAGTTTGCTTACTTTCAGACTTGGAAGCATTATGGAGAATTATTTACAAGGTAAAAAGAGGGTTAGGGTTTTCTAAATGTGTAGTATTGTTAGCAAGCACGCTTCGGGCTTCATCGTTGGGGAGGCCTTTCTCTGCTCTAGATGGGGTCTAGGATTTCTGAGCCTGGCACTCAAGGTCATCAGTAATCTCAGGTCTGCAGCCTGATCTCTGCGAGCTTCCTCCCAACCAAAGGCATCACACAGCCTGACCAGTTTACCATGGACTATGGTCTCTAACTCTCACTAAGGCTCAGCAGGAGAACAGAGTTCTCTTCCTTCTCTGGTGGTGTTCTGGAAGACATTTGTGGAGCCCTCCCTCCCCTCTCTCCATCCCCAGGCTCCGGCCCCAGGGCTAGAGCAGGGATTCAGGAATAAAAAAGGTGCAAGGGTGATGTTCCAGGCCCTGACCACTCCTCTGCTCTGCTCCAACTTGAGTTCGAACTTGCCGCTTTAGCCCACCCACGCACACATAGGTGGGCAGCCTTCTTTTCTTTCTGCTAATGCCACCCTCTCCTCCTCCCACGCGGGATAGGCTCAGCCCCCCAGAACCTCCTGTTCCTGAAACCACAGTTCCCGAAACCGTGTTCTCATCTCTGGCTACGGGTCTTTGCTCAGCCTCATCCCTCTTCTGGCCCTGGCCCTCCTCCACTACCTCTCACCTCTCAATGAATTGTCCAGATTTCCTTCGGAATGACCTTTCAAAAAAAAAAAAAAAAAGTGATTTCATGATACCCTTACTTAAAAGTTTGGCTTGGTTCTCTGTTGCCTATAAAATAAAGTCCAGACCTCCTGGTAGCCTCCTTCACAATCTGCCCCTAACTTCCGTCTCTATCCTCCAGTGAGAAGAATCGCCTTAACTCTAAGCCTCTGCATGTGAGACTCCTCTTATCTAGAATATTCCTCCATCTTTATTTTATTCGGTAAACTCTTGTTCCTCTCTCAGCCTTGCTCAGTCATTACTTCCTCTGTGAGGACTTTCCTGAACCCCTGTGTATTTAACTGTGACAGTACCTGCCCCATTGTTATGAGGTTTGCATGTTGGACTACACAAAATGTCCCTTCTTGGAGGACAATTTGTCATTTATTATTATTATTATTATTGTCAAATATTTAATATTTGACCTTATTTCCTACCCAACACAAATGGAGCCACAGATAATCACGATAATTCAGTCTCCCAGGCTCCTCGTTCCCACTCGTGTAAAGGACTTTAAGACCTGTCAACCCCTTCCTCACCCCAGTCATCGCTGAGAGTCCTGGGGTTTGTCCTCTTGCCCAAGGGTGCCCCTCCACCCCAGCCATCGTGAGACTGATTTCCTGTCCACAGTCTCCTTTCCAGGGCAAGGATGAGGTGGGATAAAGGCTCTCTACCGTCTTCGGTCTTGCCCTTGCTCTGTGTAGCAATTTGTCCCGTGGGCACTGTCTGTACCCCCTAGAGTGAAACTTCATAAGGACCATCCTGAAACAACAATCCCAACTTCTGCGTGGAATCTTTCATTTCCTTCGGGCCTCAGCCCTCCACGTGACACCAGGTCGACATAGACACTAAGCGGTCCCGGTGAGGTCAAGGACAGTCCCGAGGCCATCCAGGCGGCCTGCAGCGCAGAGGTACTGAGGTTCTGGAAGGGAGTCTCAGGCAACTGGCAGCTTCTCAGGGTACACTTTTCCTTATCTCGACCGGTAGAATAGCAATACTTCATACACAGAGTTATTATAAGGGTCAACCTACAACACAGTAGAGTGTGGGACATAGCAGGCCCTCAGCAGATTCTAGTTGGAAAAGCAATCGTTCCATCAGATGTTTGCTAAATGAGTGCATAGTATTCCTAACAGGAACAAAGACAGAAGAGGAAGACAGCTCTGGGGGAAATGAGAGGTTAAGTAACCTGCAGAGGTGGCAAGCAGCAGCTGGGGAACTGGGATTCCAGCCTGGGCATTCTGGCTCTCTTAACCACAGCTCTCCGCCCCCTTTCAGTGACAGTGCACTCAAAGTTTGTTTTGGTGGATGCTTCAGAATTTCTCTGCCCCAACGCAGCGACATCAGAAGGCCATGGAGCCCCCCAGTGGTACCTGCGGTGAATCAGCCTCTCCCGTTTCCTCCTCTGAAGTCCTACTTTTCTTCTCAGCATTCTCCCTCTCCTTTCCTCTAACCCCCTTTATCGTCTCTCATTTCATTTTCTGTCCTAACTGTGCGTCCATGCATCAGGCCTCCCACAGGAGGCAGTGCGAGGGCCCCGCCCTAACACCAATGCCACGTTCACCAAAACCTAACGTGGCCCCGGCTACGCCAGGACCGAGCCGTGCGTCTGTGCCGGAGTTACTTCCTGGCAGACTGGCTCCACGCTGAGAAAGGAAGGGGTCGGGCTGGGTGAGAACGGATCTTCTTTTTTTTAACTCCGTCTTTTGGTGATTCTGGTGGTAACCAAGAGCATTTCCTTGAGTCCTGTAGCCGAACTCGGCGGAAAGCTGGTTGAGCTCTAGGTAGGAAAGGGTGGAACACTGACAGCAGTATAAACCATCCCCTCCTACAAGAGTGCCTTACACCTGTGTCATCTCTCTCTTCATATCCCGTGGCTGCATGACATGAATCAGGGTTCCAACGGGGATGTGGTGAATTTAGTAATTTTTAAAGCCCTTCTATTCCAAAGGGTGTTGTAATCCAATATGGCCGAACAGCAGAGTAGCTACTGTGGGCAGCTTCTAAGATGGCACCCAGTGATCCTTACTTCCTGGTCTACATGTCCTGCGTAGTCCCCTCCCCTTGAGCGTAGACTGAACTAGAGACTAACTCCTTTTTTTTTTTTTTAACGTTTATTAATTTATTTTGAGAGAGAGAGTGTGTGTGCACGCATGCATGAGAGGGAGACAGAGGATCCCAAGCAGGCTCCGCACTGTCAGCGCAGAGCCCAAAGTAGGGCTCGATCTCACAAACCAGGAGATCATGACCTGAGCAGAAATCAAGACTTGGATGCTTCACCGACTGAGCCGCCCGGGCGCCCCGGGACTCACTTCTTATGAACATAATATGGCAAAACCAGTGGGATGGCGCAAAAAGACCGAGGCTCCTTCTATCCTGCCGTTTTGCTCCTTCTCTCGCCTGCCGGGAGGGGAAGCCAGCTGTCCTGCTGTGCGCTGCCCTATAAGAGGCCACACGGCTGGGAACTGAGGGAGGCTTCTGCCCTACAGCTTGTGAGGAGCCAAGTCCTGCCTTAGCCATCTGAGCGTGCTTGGAAGCGGGTCGCCCCTAGGGAGCAGCGAGGTGACCCCAGCAGGTCTCGGGAGAGACCCCGAGTCAGAGGACGCAACTCCTCTGCCCCTGGTTTCTCAACCCCCAGGAAGTGGGAGATAATAGGTGTTGCTAGTGATAGCTATAAATTCATCACTGGTACAATCGATTAAGTACATTCCAGAACTCTGAATTCACATCTGACCACGCAGATCATATCTATTTTCTGGACAGGAGAGGGGGAAACGGATCAACTCGTCGGTGGCATAAGATACAGATGTGGTCTGGGGAAAGAAGCAACTGTGGAGAACACATTAGGCGACAGTACGACTTGTCCGAGGCCAACCCCGGCGGTGCCACACCCCAGAGCCACACTCGGCTCCCACGGCCGGGCCCCGGCTGGGCCATCCACCGTGCCCACCCAGGCTGTGCTCCTTTCCCTTCTTGGATGCCAGCCACAGCCTCAGCTGGACCACACCTCTTGCAGCCTCGCAGTGGGCGATTAGTACCCGCCGTGGATAATAATAAGATGTGCAGTTCTGGCTGAAATATAACTAATGACAGGACGTGTGGTTTCATGCGTCGCCTAACCAGCGAGCAGGAGAAAGTCTCCGCAGACGCGAAACACCAATAGCGCTCATGCCATCTGCCACGTAACCACAGAATGCACTGTGCCCGCCTGGTGCCGCTTGGCACGTGTCGAACAGAAGCCAGAAATGTGCAACCCAGCCTCTGCCTGGTGCTTAGCAACACGGTGCCCCAGCACCTATCTTAAGAGTGTACTGCTCAAGCAATTGGAGGAAAATGTGACCTTAGTGGTTGCCATATGTGGATTTCTTCTCTGGAAGCTTGTGAGTCATTAGGACCTTCTGCGCGGCTCAACCCACCCCCATGGTTGGGAGACCAACTTGGAAAGAGGAGGAACATTTCCAGTGATAATAAGTATGTTCCTTACAGCCAACTTCTCCATCTGTTCCTACCGTTTCTATCTATAGGAATGGATATAGGTTCCGCGGGTTGGATTTCAGACTAGCCAAGGTCAGCGTGCCGTCAGTCAGTCATTGTAGACAGGGTCATTAGGGACCACGAACTGTTGCTCTGGAAAATAGAGACGCCGAGAAACACTCTTGATCTGTGCCCTTCATTGCTGGCTTAAGAGGGAACAGAGGACAGGTACGATGAAGATGAATTCACCTCAGAGAAACAAAAGGAAATGGCTTCAGAAAGGATACTCTGGAGTCTGAACGAATGGTGGATCCAAAGTCTCTTATTTGATGTTTCCCTAAATTTTTTAAGAATTAAAAATGGTGTCAGGCTAATAGACGCATTGTATTTCCTTTTAGATTTTTTCTTTTCACCCTCGATTTAAATTTTAGTTTAAGGTCTTCCAGTATTTTTGAATCCCAGATATTGATAAGAGACGAGCAAGTTCAGTCCCACCGCGCCTTGGGCCTGGTGCTTTCGGAGGCCCTGCTCTGGCCCACCAGAGCCCACGTCACCCCTTCCTCCTTCTGGACCACATCGGGGTACTGAGCATCCCAGAATCTCGCCGGGACCTGCAAGGGTCTGCTCCTCATGCTCTGAGGAGTTCGGTGGGTGGGCAAAACTGCAGCCCTCATGCAGATAGATCTGGAAAGTTCTCATCACAAGAAAAAAACAAAACGAAACTCTAACGGTGTGTGGCGATGGAGGTTAACTAGGCGTATTGTGGTGACCATTTCACAAGATATACAAATATTGGGGTGCCTGGGTGGCTCAGTTGGTTAAGCGGCCGACTTCAGCTCAGGTCATGATCTCACGGTCTGTGAGTTCGAGCCCCGCGTCGGGCTCTGTGCTGATGGCTCAGAGCCTGGAGCCTGCTTCAATTCTGTGTCTCCCTTTCTCTGTGCCCTTCCCCTGCTCACGTTCTGTCTCTATGTCTCTCAAAAATAAATAAACATTAAAAAAATTTTTTTAAAAGATATACAGACATTGAATCATTGTGCCGTACACCTGAAGCTAATATGATACATGTCAATTATATCTTAATGAGAGAAAGGAGCTCTGTGAAGTGTGGATGTGTGAACCAACATGTGATGGTATGATAACCACGTGGTGATCGCTTCCCAACAGATACACATAGCAAATCATCTCACTGTGCAACATACGCAGACACAATGCGATATGCCAAATAGATCTTAAGAACCTGGACAACGGGAACAAAAACAGACAAAAAAACCCCTGGAGGTCTGATGAGTGGCTGCTGCAGCAGTGTGGACAGGACATGGACGCGTGGATCGAGGTGTGCACCCAAGTCGGCTTGAAGTCCTTGAAGGTTTATGACTCAACCAGGGATGGGCCATGGGCTGGGGGATGGGCTCTTCTCGTCACCGTATTCTGACACGGAACTACAAGAACTCGTAAGTGCAAATGTGGATGTCAAGATCTTTGTGAAGGTATCTTTGTCAAAATAGGACAGAACACATCTTAAAACGTTTTTTTAAAATTTTTTTTAATGTTTATTTTTAAGACAGAGAGAGACAAAGCATGAGTGGGGGAAGGGCAGAGAGAGAGGGAGACACAGAATCCGAAGCAGGGTCCAGGCTCTGAGCCGTCAGCACAGAGCCCGACGCGGGGCTCAAACTCACAGACCGCGAGATCATGACCTGAGCCGAAGTTGGAGGCTCAACCGACTGAGCCACCCAGGCGCCCCACAAAACTTAAATATTTACACATGTGGTATGTGGACCTCCAACTGTATTCCTTCCCCAAGCCTCCCCTCACCCCCTTTATTAGGGAGGATCCTAAGAGAATCAATTTCTTACTATAATGGATATACTGATGTATTAAAACATACTGTTAGAATAATAAGGTTGCTTCTGGATATAAGTGATTTCGGTTTTGTAATAGTTGATACCTAAATGGATCTCATCTTAATTCTTTTTTTTTTTTTTTTTTTTTTTGGTAGGGGAGGGGAGAAGAGAGGCAGGGTTATTAGTGCAATAAAATTTTCTTGAATTGACTAATTCGATATTGGTACGGAAAGTGTGTTCCTGCCATTCTTCCCTGGCTTGAAAAACTTACTGGGTTTTCATTCGAAACCCACAGTTTGAGGTAAACGTGGTTTTGCCCCTTAATGTTGGGACCATTCAGTTTGTTCATTGACCAGGATTGTTGGTTTCTTCTCGTTGTTGCCTCTTGTTGTTTTATTTGAGCTATTTTCATTTACCAAGAATTTCTTTGAGAACAGAAAAGGTGGTGACCTTATGGTATAACACAACATGAAAACATCATGCTATAATTTAAAATAATAAGACTGAGAAATGAGGAAAATATTTTTATGCAATACTTTAAGTGGAAGAGTGGAGCACAAAATGATACGTGCACTATTATTGCAACTGTAAAAAGCATAAAAGAGAAAGATAATATGCAAATGAGAAGTTCTATTAAGGTGACAGAATTATGGGATTTTTAAAAATTATTTATCTAAAGTTTGACTAGGCATATCTTTCCAATAAAATATTTTTATTTAAAATCTTGGACTTCATTGAAAGTGGTAAGGATGGAGTAAAACTTTCACTATCAGCAGATGACATGATACTATATATGTGTGTATATATATATATGTGTGTGTGTGTGTGTGTGTGTGTGTGTGTGTGTATATGTACTCCAAAACTAGAGAACGCTGATGAAAGATATTGAGTACAACACAAAGAAATGGAAAGACATTCCATGCTCACGGATTGGAAGAGCAAATATTGTTAAAATGTCTATACATTTTAGACAAAATTTACAAAAAATATAGAAAGAAATCTACACATATAATGCAATCCCTATGAAAATACCAACAGCAGTTTTCACAGAGCTACAGCAAACAATCCTAAAACTGGTATGGAACCACAGAAGACCCCAAATAGCCAAAGCAATCTTGAAAAAGAAAAAGGAAACTGCAGATATCACAATTCCAGACTTCAAGTTATATCACAAAGCTGTAGTAATCAAAACAGTATGGTACTGGTCTCAAAACAGACACAGAGATCAACAGAACAGAATAGAAAACCCAGAAATAAACCCACAGCTACATGGTCAATTAATCTTTGACAAAGCAGGAAAGAATATGCAACGGGAAGAAGACAGTTTCTTCAATAAATACTGTCAGAAAAACTGGACAGCAACATGTCCCAAGAAAGACATGGGACCACTTTCTTACACCATACACAAAAATAAACTCAAAATGGATTAAGGATCTCGATGTGAGACCTGAAACAATAAAAATCTGAGGAGAGAGCACAGGTAGTAATTTCTCTGCCACTGGTTGTAGCAACATCTTTCTACATATGTCTCCTGAGGTGAGGGAAACAGAAGCAAAAATAAACCCTTGGGATTATATCAAAATAAAAAGCTTCTGCACAGTGAAGGAAACAATCAATGAAACTATAAGGCGACCTACAAAATGGGATAAGATATTTGCAAATGACATATCTGATAAAGGGTTAGTGTTTGAAATATGAAAAGAACTTACACAACTCAACCCCGAATACTCAAATAACCCAATTTAAAAAGTGGGCAGAAGACATGAACAGACATTTCTCCAAAGACACACAGATGGCCAACAGACACATGAAAAAATGTTCATCATCGCCGCTTACCATCAGGGAAATGCAAATCAAAACTACAATGAGGTATCACCTCACACCTGTCTGAAGGGCTAACATCAACAACGCAAGAAACAACGAGTGTTAGCAAGGATGTGGAGAGAAAGGAGGCCCAGAGCCCTGCTGGTGGGAAGGCACACTGGTGCAGCTGCTCCAGAAAACAGTGTGGAGCTTCCTCAAACAGTTACAAACAGAACTACCTATAATCCAGAAATCCCATCACTATGTATTTACCCAAAGAATATGAAAACACTAATTGAAAGGGATACAAGCACATCTGTTTTTATTGCAGCATTATTTACGATAGCTTAACTGTGGAAAGAGCCTAAGTGTCCATTGATAGCCAAACAGATAGAGAAGACGTGGGCTGTGTGTGTGTGTGTAAACACAATGGAATATTACTCATCCATAAAAAAGAATGGAATCTTGCCATTTGCAACAACATGGACGGATCTGGAGAATATAAGGCTGAGCAAAATCAGCCAGTCAGAAGAAGACAAATACATATGGTTTCACTGGGATGTGGAATTTGAGAAACAACAACGACAAAAAAGGCGTCGCTGGGTGGCTCAGTCTGTTAGGCATCCTCCTCTTGATTTTGGCTCAGGTCATGATCTCACACTTTGTTGGATCAAGCCCCCCACTGGGCTCTGCACTAATGGCGTGGAGCCTCCTTGGTGTTCTCTCTCTCCCTCTCTATCTGCCCCATCCTCAGCTCTCTCTCTCAACATAAATAAATAAAAATATTAAAAAAAGAAACCAACAAAAAAATGAACAAAGGGAAAAAAAAGAGAATGACCAAAAAACAGACTCTTAACTATAGAGAGCAAACACATGGTTCCCAGAAGAGGGTTGGGGCGGGGTGATGGGTGAAATTGGTGAAGGGGATTAATTAAACTTATAATTAATTAAACTAAGTAATTAAACTTATCTTAATGAGCACTGAGTAATGTATGGGAGTGTCGAATCACTGTGTTGTACACCTGAAACTAATATAACACTGTATGTTAACTACACTGGAAATAAAATCTGTAGAAAATGTGATTCGATGAAAGAATCTCTTTTCTCATTTTTTTCCCCATGCCTTCCCTACGTCATGCTGTAAACCAGATTGTGGTACCTGGGGGGCTCCTGGGCACTGCTTGGTGCTGAAACTTGGAGCTAAGGCAGCTCATCGTTTTGCTCCAGAGCCCGGGACAAGTGTGTCCCATGAGTGTGCACCCTGAGGCTAGAGGGTCCTCTGCATTCTGGAGATGTTTAAAAGGTCCCGACATAGAAAATGCTACGGTCGTCCGTCCCCGCAATACGGGAGGCCTCCATCGGTGAGGCAACGGGAGCTTGCTTAACGAACTCCTGGACATCTGGCCCTTGAGCGATTGTCTTTGGAAACACGTGGTGTTTTGAAACTGAAAAACCTAAAGGCAGAAAGAAAACCCCCAAAAGCCGTATCCTGTGATGTAGTTTTGCTCATCACTGCGTGCTTCTGTGCAAACGCAAAAGTTCTATGTGATACGGAAAGTATTTCTGATTAAAAAAACAGTATGATTGAGGCTTAATTTTTTAAGAGAGTTTTTTTTTTTTTGTCAAGTAAGTTAGGTGTTCAAAGTCTCAGATATGATTGTGGATTCATTAAGTAAATCCTCCCAACCGTATGATTTTCCACTGTTAATCCTGTCTTGCAGGTGGAGAAACTTAGCCTTGGAAGGGTTAGTAACTTCCCGAAAGGTCATGTAGTTGAACTTTGTTTTGTTCCAAAGGCTCGGTGATTTCCACCACGGTATTTACTAAGGACATTATTTATAGAGAAGTAAACATATACATATATATCAGAAATTACATATTTTCTATAATAGAAATGACATGTTTTATATACATAACAGAATTTATGGATTTATATATATATAAAAAACTGAAATTATATACACAAACATATATTGGCTCAGGAGAACAGTCCCAAAAGAGAGGTCCCACTGGGAAAATCACTGATAAAACTGCTAAGCTTCCCATAGCAATGGTTTTAAAGGCCAAGAGACTCTCCTGTAGATGCACAAGGCCTGGGTGGCTCAGTCCCTTAAGCGGCCACCTTTGGCTCAGGTCATGATCTCACGGTTTGTGAGTTTGCTCCCGCAGCAGGCTCTGTGCTGACGGCTCAGAGCCTGGAGCCTGCTTCAGATTCTGTGTCTCCCTCTCTTTGCCCTCCCCCCCCATGCTTTCCCTCTCTCTCTCTCAAAAATAAATAAACATGAAAAAAAAGTTTAGATGCACAAAGTCTGGTACTTTGTGGTGTTTTTGTCACTCTGCCCATTTCATTAAATTTCTTGAATATGTCTGGCACATTTTAGATGTCGAATAAACATTCGCTCAATGAACAAAAGAATCATCAGCACAGAGAACTCGCAGGACTCCAGAACCGTGGTGTGTGCATGTCAAGGGGAGGCGGGTGGGAAACATAAAGAACAACGAAGATATTCTGCGAAATAACAGTAAATTTAAAAACACATTAAGCACAAAGATAAGATAGCACAAAAACCACCTTTTTTCAGCTCCGTGGGGGCCTGAGCGGCTCAGTCAGTTAAGCGTCTGACTCCTGATTTCAGCTCAGGTCATGATCTCATGGTTTGTGAGTTTGAGCCCCACATCTGTCAGCGCAGAGCCTGCTTGGGATTCTCTCTCTCCTCTCTCTCTCTCTCTCTCTGCCCCTCCCCTGCTCGTGCGCACACACTCTCTCTCTCTCTCAAAAATAAGTAAATAAACATTAAAAATAAAAAACATCTTTCCTCAACTACAGAAGAAGATTTAACCCCCAGACTCCAGACCTCAGACAACAAAAATCAACGTATTCTCTGGAAGCCGTTCCTTCCCTGCCAGCCAAAATTCCTGCCCCGTAAGATGGACTAAGCTCCCTCTTCTACATTTCTTGAAGGAGTAGTCTCTGTGCAAAGGGAGTACGCTCCACAGGCAGGATCTGACATGCTAACAGCAGGAATGCCCATGGTGCATTTCTTCACAGCCACCTGGTTTCATCTGCACAGTTAGTAACTAATGCAACCTCCCGGAAATATAATTTGCTAAAATTCTTAAAGTAGCGTTTTAGGCACAGGTAAAACACGCAGGGTCTACAGTTCTCATGCTTGTTGTTTTATTTACTTTTGTGGTGGTGGTGGTGGTTGTGCCATTTTAAAATCAATTTCAGCAAATTGTTTAAAATCATTTGAAAGCAAGTAACAGAGATGTAATAATTCATTTGCAACAAGAGCATTCGTATGCTCGATTTTTATCCCCAAAGCACGATACTAGGTATAATGGGATTGACGTGTTTCACAACGCAACATGTAGTACAATTCAACAGAATAATTAAAGATAACGCGAAAAATAAAAAGAGGTCCTGTCAAGTGATTCTCTGATCCTTACAAGGATCGGAGGGGAAGAATGTTGCACAACTTAGAGCTAAGATATTGTGTTTGAGAAACACACGCTTTGATGTTAGAACTATATATTGCAGGTTAAAAAGTATTAATGGAACGTACTTGCCCTCAGCGCCTTAATTTCCCAGAACACAAAAATAATAGCAATTACTGATTGAGAGCCTACGATATTCCAGGCACTTTGACTTCCAATATCCTTCATGCTCACAACGCTGCACTTTTCGGGTGAGGAAACTGTGAGGGAGTGAAGCAACTTGGCTGAAGCCTCACTTGGAACCACAACAAAGACCTTCATCTTAACACAAAACCTATTACCGCCCGCGGGTTCTGACAGGGGACTTTGGAGAAATTAGATGGGAAACTGCACAGCGCTAACCATTTCTGCACTTCCGAAGCACGTGGGGTATCGCTCACTATGTTACTGTTCTGACACTCCGATTTTCGCGGAGTCTTTTAGGACAAATGCCTCAGTCTACCACGATTGCATTAAGGGTTAAAGGTAATGAAACAAAAGGGCCCTTAACAAATGTCATTTCGAAGATGAAGCGTTCCCATTTTAGAAAAACAAAAGCAGGGGCGCCTGGGTGGCTCAGTCGGTTAAGTGTCTGACTTCGGCTCAGGTCATGATCTCACGGTCTGTGAGTTCGAGCCCCGCGTCGGGCTCTGTGCTGACGGCTCGGAGCCCGGAGCCTGCTTTGGATTCTGTGTCTCCCTCTCTCTCTGCTCTTCCCTTGCTCACGCTCTGTCTCTATGTCTCTCAAAAATAAAATAAAAACGTTAAAAACATTAAAAAAAAAAAAAAAAGAGCAAATCTCTCAGAAAGACAGCTCTTGTGTGATACTGGGAATGAGTACAAGTCACTACCGTGACCAAAACCTATTAATTGCATCCAATCTCCCCGCCCCGCCCCTACCCCCCAGCTATTATTGGCAGAGCAGTGGAAAGAGTCCTGTGCTGGGAAGCCACTGGCTCGAGCCATCATATTTAACAGGGTGAGGTCATGCACGCCTTCGGATTTGTTGGTGATGTGCTTTTCATATATTCCTTGTGGGGAAACAGTGCTGGCTGGCCTTGCCAAACCCACGAGACAGTTGTCAGAATAAAATGAAGCATATTTGAAAGTGCTTGGGAGAGTACAAAAATGCTGTATGCGACTCTAAATAAATGTATCCAAATATAATACGATAGTTATTGTTCGTTGAGGGTACGGAGCTCCCCACCCAGAAATTTACTAAAATAAGGTGCATCTTTAAGGATGGAGACAGCCCACCAAAAAAAGACTCACTCTGAAAAAAATGACTGAGACCCCCAAGTGAGGGGAGCAGCTATGAGGAACGGGAATACGATTTTAGAAAGAGCAGATACCGGGCAGAAAGAGGCAGATAAAAGCTCACGTTTCAAACCAAAGAAATCTTTCTTCTGTGCCCAGAAGGGTTGTATTTGAGCCCCTGTCAAGATAAGAGACACGCAGACCAATAAGGCAGTGTTTACCTCGGGCGCTAGGGGAAAGGAAATGACAGGCTTTGTAATCCGTGCAATTTCTATTGTCTGTAAAGGGTCCCACGCACCCTGATGAAAACGATACCAGCCAAGAACCTACCAGCAGACAGGGAACAGCCCCATTTTCAGATTTCCAAGGTAAACGCTTTCAGAAAGTACTTTCGAAAGCATTTTTCATTGCCCCCATCTCCCCCATAATGGTCTAAGGCAGACCATTCAGGTTAGCCTAATTTAAGAATAACATTCAGGGCCTCTGACGGATAGAGCAGGGCGCCGGAAACTGGGAGGCTCTGTCAGAGAAGCATAGGATAAGCTGAGTTGGGAATACATACTATAATTAGTTAAAAATAAAGCAAGCGATGCTATTTCAATGAATGTTACCCCGTGAGAATTTTCTTTCCTTTCTCTTGCACGCTTCAAAGAGAAGCACGTATCACCATTTCCTTTACATGTTGTCAGATGGAAATCGTGACTCGCAGACGTTTTCAGATGACTGCGGTGCACGCTAGACACTTGTCTTCAAAAGAGTAACTCTGGCTGTGAAAATGACTCTAAAGAGACCCGGACTTGCGTGGGCGATCACGCTTGCGATGAGCTGGGCGCGACATTGTTTTCCACACTGTCACCAACGTTCAGGACACAGTCTCCGAAGATCAGGCTCACCAAGTAGGAATGGTATAAGCCCGTATCGCACAATTCTGTACCATCTAAACTTCGTCAAAACCTCTGAAGCGCGTTCTCTTCTTCTGTATGCTTTCATAAACAAATGTTTGCATGATATACTGAGCCAACATGGTTTAAAATCCAATGCGTCTGCAGTTTCTGAGGATCAGCCCTGGGCACTTTCCCCCTAATTCGACATGGGAAATGGATGCCTAAGGGCATGTTTAGATATGTAAGGATTATTTGTATCCTAACACCAAAGGTGCATTCAAAATCACCAAAATAACAGCACCTGTGATTTACAGAGACTCACAGGATTCTTTGTAAGGATTGAGACTCTGCAAAAAAAAAAAACCAAACAAACAAACAAAACAAAACTAAACATGTGAGTTTTAAATGGTTCTTAGTTCTAGTACTATTTTAAAAACTTGGGTCTTTAAGAACAAATTTGAAAGGCAGAGAGAGGTGTCAAGTTACAAGAGCTTTTTCAACGTGAGTCTTTTAAAAATCCTGAGATGGTTCATGTATGTTAGCACAAACACAATGTTTGTCACCTGAGAACATTTGTTTTTAACAATATGGTCCAATTGGATGAAACATAACAAGAAGGATAAGACACTTTCTTTTGCAAGATTCCTACAGCGAATCCCAAGGCGTGTGTTGAATACCGAACAGAGAACATTTGGTGACTTTTTGTTTTTTTTCTTTTTACTGTTCTGTTCTGTTCGGTCTAGGTACGGGTTATTTTTAATTGCTTTCACGCTTCTTTCTACATTATTTTCAGGGGTAATTTAATTCAAATGTACATCAAATACTATTTTGGAGCAAGGTATGTTGGGAATACAATGGAATGTAATTAATGTAAGATGACATCGCTTTCCTTTCTCGGATAATTGGATGGACTTTTGGATTGCTGTTAATCACTTTGTCTTTTACAAACACTGTCAGTAGTAGGATATGCTATAAGAAAGAGTGTTTCCAAGTAGTAATTGTTATACTATTTTGTTCTTCTATGGAAGAGTATATTTATCTTGATTTGATCCTGGAAAATTGTCTAAATGATACCAATCAGGCATTTCCAGGTGATAGACCTTAGATTAAAATATGTGAAGGGATATTACAGTATTTATTTTAGGTGTATAATTTTTAAAAGACTGGTATCATTCAAGTTCACACTATGATCTTTAATTTCCCATTGACAATGAGGTGTGTTGCTTTTCTTTGGGGAAGGACAGAGTCTGAACTTGGCAGTAGTTATGAAATAGAAGACTTTACTCACCGTCATCATCGTCTCATGCTAGTAAAAATAGAGATAATGCTAGCACCTACCTCACAAGGTTAAATGGCAATAAAAGTTAGCTACAACTATTACTGGCCCTCTCGATCATCTTGGACCACGTAACCTGTTCATCTTAATCAGACTGAAATCTTTAAATTATATCTCAACTAGATACTGTCTTGAGGCGACGAATGAATCTGATTAAGCTAAAAGATTCTTATGAAAGTCAGTCAACATTTCGGTCCATATTTTTAATGAATTACAGAAACGAATCATCCCTACCTGCGGAATGTGATGAATTTCGAACCACATGCATCAGTTTGAACACAGGTTATAACGAACGAGGCAATCGGTGTGACTTCTGAGAGAGACACATTAATCAAACTCTTGGACCAGCACATGCAAACAGTTCAGTCCCGGGACATCTGCACTCTGTGAACCTTTTTGGACGGTAGATAGCTCCCGCCAGGAACAGAACGAACTGTTTTTTTAATGCAGTCTCCCTCCTTCCTATTTCCTGGTCATGAAAAGAGCTACTGCCATAGATGTGGTCCAAAAAAAAAAAAAAAAAAAGGGAGATTGAGTGAACAGTTTAATTGTTTTTAAACTTGGTGAAAAAAAAAAAAAAAGGAAGAATGAGGAGTAATGAATGCAACAAGAATTCCTGTTGGGATGAAATGCGAAACAAATTTTGCACATGGTGTATGCACCCTGACTCTGGTCTAAGTATACCCTCAATCTCTTGTGGAAGAAATTCATTTATGTGCATTTTGGGGAGAAGCAGCTCATAGTTTCTGGAAGGGAGCACTGTTGGTATTTGGGGTGGGAGAGTTCTTCGTAATGAAGGGCTCTCCAGTGCCCAGTCTGTAGTATAACAACCACCATATCTGACTCCCGGAGTACTAAATGCTGGTAGTCTCTCCTTACTCCTTTAGATTTTTGGGGATATGGATGACACCACTCCTAGTAGCGAACCACTGTGGTAGACGAGGCCATAAGAACTATTAATCCGATTTGATGTTGGACTCACACTCCCTCACTGACTAAACCCAAGAGGTTGGTAAACGGGGGTGTGAAGTCACGTTGCAACTTTTCAGGAAAGGACATTCTAGGAAAGAGGGTTAGATAGAGTTGTGGTTAAGAAAATGGATTCCTGGGGCACCTGGGTGGCTCAGTCGAAGCATCCGACTTTGGCTCGGGTCATGATCTCTTAGTCCATGAGTTCGAGACCTGCATTGGGCTTTGTGCTGATAGTTCAGAGCGAGCCTACTTTTGGCTTCTGCATCTCCCTCTCTCTGCCCCTCCCCTGCTTGCACTCTCTCTCTCTCTCTCTCTCAAAAATAAATAGGGGCGCCTGGGTGGCTTAGTCGGTTAAGTGTCTGACTTCGGCTCAGGCCATGATCTCCCAGTTCGTGAGTTCGAGCCCCACATCGGGCTCTGTGTTGACAGCTCAGAGCCTGGAGTTGGCTTGGATTCTGTGTCTCTGTCTTTCTCTGCCCCTCCCCTGCTAGCGCACTGTCTCTGTCCCTCAATAATAAATAAACATTAGAAAATTAAAAAATAAAATAAAATAAATAAACATTAAAAAAATGTTAGAAAATATATTCCTCTCAGCTTTCCCACGTCCTGGCTGCGGTATGTTGCACAACTTTTTCTTACCAAGGAAGGGATAATGCTGATATGCACCTCACAGGCTTTATGTGAGGATTAAACGTGCTAACACGTGTAGCTTGCTTAGCTCTGTTCCAGATAAGCAGCAAGCACTCAAACGTTCGAGCTGTGAGCCATAAAGCTAGCAAAGCGGAAGTTCGTGCGTTTAACGGATGTCGTTCACAAGGAACAAGAATTTGTCAGAATAATGCACACCCGAAGGAACAGAGGTAAATTAAGGCAGCCGGAAAAAAAAAAAAACCACCTAAAAAATGAGGCTAATGGCAATTTTCTAACATTAGAAACATGTCTTAATTTGTTGTCTTGTTAACTGGTAAAGAAAAAAAAAGTATGTATTTTCATTTTCATAAATTTGCAACGTATGAGATGAGCTTCGTGTTTATTATTTTGTGCCGTATTTTAAATTCATCATGGCTCCTGTTTAAATCTGTACAATTCAGAAATTCTACGCTTGGTGGTTCACAATTGCTCAGCCTACTTCAAAATGTAGGGCAAGATTTGCTTCATTCATTAATTATGAATTTGGTGCACACATGAAAACAAAGAGAGAATTCCTAAATTTGCAATGTAACAAATATGCACGGATGGAGCACCCAACCTGCTGTTCTTCTCTAACTTAGCCTGGAATTCACGTTTTTACCGATTGAGACTGAACGCTAATCCAATTAACACATTTAATCAGATATACATTCAAAACATGTTAGGTAAGAGTAATATTAAGATAAAATGCTAAAATGTCACTCAGTTGCCGGCGAATTACTCAGTGCCTGCCACAATAAAGTATCATCTGACTCAGAATCCAGGATCTGACTTTTTCTAAATGAATAAAATTTCTAGAGATTTAATTGCGAAAGAAATGCAGTAATGTAAATGTGATATTTAATACATACACCGTTGTTGCACAATGAATATTGAACACTTTACAGTATGTGTTCACTGCCCAAAGATAAAAATAACCCAGAACTGTCATAGTCATGCGTTACTAGTAAGGCCACTATGCTAATACTGTAATGAGTTTTCACGATCCGTAGCACCCTGTCCATGCTTCACGGGCTAGGCTACCGTGACATGACTAGGTTGATAATTCATGAATTGGAAAATCATGCTATCACCAGAGCTGCCATCGCTGTATGCATTTCTACATGCTAGCATCAATTAGAAAATGCAATTAAAAAGAAATTCCATTCACAATTTTATCAAAATGAGTAAAATACTTAGAACGAATTTTTCCAAAAGGAGGGCAAGATTTGTACACCGAAAACTACAACCACATTGCTGAGTTAACATTTTTTTACTATCCAAAGAAAGGGAGAGATAGGCCACGTTCATTGCACATTTCAAAAGACAGATACTACTGAGAGACTGTGTTGTTAAAATGTCAGTTCTCTCAACATTACCTATACATTCAGTGCAATCCCTAACACATTCTAGCAGTTGTGTGTGCGTGTCTAAAATTTATACGGAAATGCAAAGGAACCACAAGTGTGAAAATGATTTTTAAGAACAGGTTGGAAGAATTACACTCTGCTTTCAAAACTTCTTATGTAACTAGTAACCAGGAGAGTGAGGTGCTGACACAGGAATAACATACAGGCCAACAGAACAGAGCAGCGTCCAGAAAGAGACTCACCAGTTTAAAGACAGCAGAGTTTTGACAGAAGTACAGATGCAATTCAACAGAGAGAGGATATTTTTTTCAACAAATGATGTCGGGACAATTGGATATCCCTACGCACACACACGCGCAAATGTTTTGACCATTATTCATACCGTACACAAAATTAACTCAAATGGGCAAAATTGACACTCATCAAAATTAAATACTCATATGCTCACTTTAAAAGACAAGCCACAGGCTAGGAGAATACAGCTGCAGATCATGTATCTGGCAGAAGACTGGTATCCAGAATATAAAGAAATCTCGCAACTCAGTAAGAGGAAGTCAAATAAATCAACTGGGAAACGGGTAAAAGATTTGAACATTTTAATCAAAGAAGAGACACAAACAGCAAAGAGGCACCTGAAAAGATGCTCAACATCAGTAGTCATTAGAAAGCCACAAATTAAAACCACAATAAAATGCTGCTCCATGGGCCCTCGGATGACTATAATCACAACGACAAACATTACCTGGGTCTGATGAAGTTGTGGAGAGACTGGAACTCTCACACACTGCTGACAGGGAGGTAAAATGGTATGGACACTTTGGAAAACTGCTGGGCTGTTTCCTGAAAAGTTAAACATACGCTTACCACACAACGGCAACAATTAACTTCCAGATATCCATTCAAGAAAAATGACAACACAGGTCCCCAAGGAGGCTTGTATGTGAATTTCAAAGCAGCAGCGCTCATCATCGGTAAATACTGAAGACAACTCAAAGGATCATCAACTTGGGAATCTATAAATGACTGTTGTATATCCATACAATGGAATACGACACAACGATAAAAAGAAGCCAACTACTGGTACATGCCACAACATGGATGAATCTCAAAAGCATGCTCAGTGAAAGAAGTCAGATATAAAAGATTCCATACTGTATGATTCAATGTATATGCAGTATCTAGAAATGGTAAATCTGTACTGACAGAAAGACCATAGTTGTCTGGGGTTGGGGACATGAGCAGGGAATGGCTACAAATGAGCATGAGGGAGCTTTTGAGGGATAATGAAATTGCCCTAAAATTAGATAATGGTGACGGTTATGTAACTGTATAAATCTGCTAAAAGTGACTACATTGTATAGTTACAAAGGATGGCTTTTTGGAATGAAAATTCTACTTCAATACACCGTAAAAAAAAAATAATGGAAGGAAAAAAGGACACCTCACGTTAAAGTGGGAATTGGGGACAGCTGGCTAGCTCAGTCGGAGAAGTATGTGACTCTTTATCTTGGGGTCATGAGTTCAAGCCCCACGTAGGCTGTGGAGATCACTTAAATAAATAAAACTATAGAGAAAAAAATAGAAAGTAGGCATTGTTCTTCAAATATGGGTGATGCAAAGGGTGAAGTCCATCCTGGAATAAAGATGGCGGTCAAAAAACATTCGTACAATGAATAATGAACTTCTGAACTTGGCTGACTGGGAGAGAAAAAAAACCTTTAAAAGATTTATAATTTTCTTCATTTCACTATTATTTAACTTTCTAATCACCTTGGTTTCCTTTGCTGGAAAATAAGAATAATAATAGTACCTCTTTCACAGGGTTAGAATGAGGCCCTAATGAGACGGTGGCCATAGCACCTTTAGCATAATGCCTGGCATGTAACTGTTAAAGATTAACTATTAGCAATCATAAAAATATTCAGATTTCCTCCATAGACGTTAAGATACTTAACAAAACACGTTTATATTTCTCTACTTCCACGGCTACGAAATTCCTCTAAATGTAAAAACAAGAACCACAATGAACTTTGTCAAACTTAGGGGTAATAAAATGATTGATACTAGGTAAATTTTGGCTTTTCAAGCAGATTTTTAAAAATAAATCCATTTTCAAGGCACACAGCGACATATTTTAAAAATACAAAATGATTAACAAAATGAGGCGTATCCTTGGCGTGCACAAAAGCTAGTTGATTTAAATACATGTTTATCAAGAAACATAATGGTTTGCTAAAGACCTCAGTTAAATCTTACACAGTAAACAAAGAGGAAAAAAGTGTAATAACCTAACTTCTTGTGTCCTGTAACTTACCTGACTATTGTTTATTTTTATAACTTACCACAGAATTCTAGGGTTTTAAGGAACCAAACTAGGCCAACGACCTCTCTGTAAGAATTTTCTCTCATAAAGAACTTATCCTACTTTAAAAACAGCGAAGAATCCAGAACCTACTTGGTAGCAAGCGCTCATCTTTCAGAAGAGTGTCCTTTACTTCTGTTCTTTCCTGAAAAGAACTCCACTTTGCTTTTGGAGAGTGGAAAGCACTGGCTTCATTATAAGACGAGGGTTATCTCAGGTGAATTACACGGTTGCTCAGATAACAAGTTTCAAGGACAAATGGGGACAAGAATGAGAATTGGTACACCACACACCGGGGTGCGCCTTTTGTTGGAGAGCGAAGAGCTCAAGAAACAGGGACAGGGACATGAGGACATACTTAGGTGCCGTGCGAGACGCTACGGCCAGAGGACACTGGTCTATTTCGTACCGTTCAAGACAGGAATAATCAGTGAAGCAAAAACAAGGACAGAGAGTTAGCTTCAGCTGGAAAACAGGTGGGCCGCATTCACATGCTCGATCTTAACACAGATAAGAGTGACCTTATGAGAAGGTGCGAATATGTAAGCTGCGTTAAATATTACTGTATTGTGCTTGAAAGGTCTTCTTACAAACAAAATACTTCTGGGTATTCATTCTGACGGACAATTGTTCGTGTTCTTCTTCCAATTGTTCTAGTTGCATAACAATATGCAATTATTTGCGGTCTGAAAGGACTAGTTTACAACATCTTTAGAAATCACTGGTATTTGGGGCCACCAAACCCTATAGAGCCAAGTCCCTTATCTCTAGTCCCGGGGCACTTTCGAATGCTCCCTCTCTGTAAAGAGCACTTTCATACTACTTCCGGATCTTAGACGCTGATAACTTTGCCTGCTGCTCATTTAAAAAAAAAAAAATCATTGGTATTTTCATACTTACTCACGCTGGATCTAAAAACCGTGTAATCTGCAACTCACAAACCTGTAATTTTAGTCACATTACTAGCACTGATACTCGTGAAATACTGGGACTAGAATTCTTTCTAGAGCCTCGCGGGTTAAGTAAAATTTGGAGCTTCGAACGTTCGGGATCCTAGCTACTGCAGTAAATGGCAGCTCTATGCCAGGTGAGCTGGCAGCTGCGGGCAGCGGGGAAGCTCCGAGGGGCCCATCTACTCTAGGACCAAAAACGCAGTTGGAAGACTCCCCTCGGTCCTCCCGGACTGTATGCTGTTTGCGACTTCCTCCCCTCTCAGAAGATTCCTTCGGCATCTACTTTCTCCCGGGTAAAATGGGGTGTGGGAGGAGAAAAGGCCCGCAGTGTAATTTTAACTCAGGCCCGGCTCTCTCACCCTCTAGGGGAAGTCCCATGCAGCCCATATGCCTCTGGAGACAACTCTCTCTAGGCTACTATTTTTAATCAAGTATCTGCGGCAGGAACAGAACTGAAACACGGCCCCCATGCCTTCTTACCAAGAAGTAAGAACTTAGAGACACTCAAAGAGACCTGAGCATCAAACCATTTTTTATTGTCTGTACTTTTTATATAACTGATGAGTTGGAGAATTTACTACATCTTATTTCTAAAATAGACGGTTTCTCCTGTTTGCTTCTTTGAAAAAAGCAGGGAAATCTACCAAGCATTCAGACTGGAAACCATTTTCCATCTTCCCATCTTGTGCTTGTACATCTGCAGAACTTGGATTGCCCTAAAAGGGGACATAACATTTTAGAGTCAACTTTTCTCATCTGATAAATAAAATAGCTGAAGCCCAGAGAGTCTGTCCCACCTCCTCCAGGTCCCAAACAGGACTTTGCATCAGAGGTGGGATTAACCTCCAGACTCTCGGCTCCCCCCAGCACGCTGAGCCAGGCCTCACTGCCTCTGTGAATTCACGTTACAAAGAAGCAATAGCCATATCCGGGCAATGGGGTTTAGCTTTAGTTGATATGTACAAAGCAAAAGGCGTTGACCTGTTTTCATTTTTCTTGACAGATCTACACAGGATGGAAGGATTTACATGGCAGATGGAGAGATAAAGCGAAGATAAATTTGGTTGGCATAAACAATGATTCGGGCTGGTGCACATACAACCTCCGTGAAATTCGATGGTTAAAGGAGTTAATCAGGTAAACTGAAGCATACTTTTTTTGAGCACACTATGGACAGGTATATTCAAATGCTTACAAAGGATGGGAAGCTACAGTATGAGCAATAAAAACTTTACAAATGACACTAGCCTTGTAACAATACATTATTTCAGTAGTTTATTTTTGTTAATGATAGGGGTATTTTCTCAGTGAATTCAAATAATGAATTTTATAACAGTGAATGGATAAGCTAGAACTAGGAAAGTTAACACCCGGCATTATCTTTACATTCCAGGCGGAAAAGTGGTTGACTGGAACTTCACCTAGTTTTATGAACCAAACTGCTGAAATCGACAAATTCCGAATAGAACAGTGTCTGGTTCTTTCATGTTTCAAATGTAAAAGTCCTCTGATAGAGAAAGCTCCATGTTTCTGCACCTGTTTTGATGAAATTACAGTAAAAGGCAACATTGGGATCCTAGAATACAGCTAGTCAAAACGTCGGGGATGGAAATTTAAGAAATTAGCTTCTCCACGTGACAGAAAACCAGTGATCAAACAAATTCAACATGATTACGGTGACTAAAGCAAAAACATCACGTGTAGTAGGGGAACGGTTCTTGCTTGGCACATATATTAATACATTTTCAAATATCAAACAACAGAACACCAATGTTTACTAAAACCAACTAGCACAGTAAGATTCCTAAAGCACTGTGGATTACGGCCACCATGGAAACCTCCTCCCGCACACATTCTGGAACCGAGCACACCCTCCGTGCTGCACGGGCTGGTCCCGGCACGTCCTTCTTCAGGAGGCTCCAGTATCTCCAGGTAAACTCATGCCGAACCCCACAATTCCTTACGAACTCACTGCATCTTCTCCTCAGGGCCTCAGTTAAGGGGATAGACACACACACGCTTCCCCTCATAATTTTGAAAAAAATGGAAGGCCTTCATACATGTCAGTTTTCAGTTTTATCCAATCGTTAATTTTCTGCAGCGTTGTTTTCTCTTGACTTAATATTTTTGCCAGTTTTTTCATTTTTTCTTCATTTCTTTCTATGTACTTCAACCCTTCCAGCTGCAGCTGATTGAGCTTTTCGTTTCGGCTTTCATCCAGAGGTATGTTTTCACACATCACAGGGTTGAATCTAAAATAGGTGTCAGGAGGTAACAGACCATCAAGCATTACATGGACTTCTGTTAAAACAAACAGAGAGAACAAGGGTAGATAAGAATGACTTATTCTACAATGACCTAATTTTATCCTTATTTAAACTTATCTTCTTTTAGGGCAAATTACAAAGCCTTATTTCATCACTCCAATTACAAGTAGGTTTCAGGAATCCATAATAATGAATCTAATGGAATCCATCTCCCAAGATACTTCTTCCTGCACTTCTGCTGTTTGTTTCTTTATGCTCTTGTCTCGGTTTTTGGTCATACTGTTAGCCACTGCTGAAATGCCTTTCCAACTTGTTTTGTTTTAAATGTTTATTTATTTTGAGAGAGAGAGGGAAGGAGGGGCACAGAGAGAGGGGAGAGAGAATCCCAAGCAGGCTCCGCACTGTCAGCAGAGCCCGATGAGAGGCTCCATTTCACACACCTTGAGATCGTAACCTGGGCCAATATCAAGAGTCAGATACTTACTGACTGAGGAACCCAGGCACCCTTCTTTTTGTTTTTAATTTTGGGTACCATCTTTATTGAGGTATAATTTGTCTACGATAAAATTCACCAATTTTAAGAGTATAATTTGAGAAGTTTTGACAAATGCATACCTTTGTGGAATCACAACCATCATGACATAGAACCTTTCTATTACCCCAAAAAGTTCCTTAAGGCCTTTTCGTAGTTCCTCCTCTCCTTACTCTTTGTCTTTTCTACAATTTCTTATAAACAGAATCAGAAACATATAACTTTTCTGCGTCTAGAAGAGCTTCTTTCACATAGCAACACTTTGGAAATTCATCCCTGTCATAGTATGTATGTACGGAGAGTTCCCTCCTTTTCATTGGTGAGTAGAATTCTATTGCACAGATATACCAGTTTGTTCTTTCCAGTTCTGGTTCTCTCCAGCTTTTAGCTATTTGGAATAATCCTACAGTAAGCATTTACATGTAAGTCTTCTTGTGGATATATGATTCCATTTCTCTTGAGGGACCACTCTGGGATGAAAACTGCTGGATCCTATGGTAAAAGTGTGTTCATCTTTTTTTTGTTTTTAATTGAAGTGTAGTTGACAATGTTACATGTTTACCTTTTAAGAACTGCGACACTGTTTTCCAAACGGCCACACCGTTTTGCATTCCAGCCATTAATATATGAGAGTTCCCACCTTCCCATCTGCCAAAACTCGAGACTGTCAGCCTTAATTTTAGCCATTCTAGTATCTTGTGGTTTTACTTTTCATTTCTCTAATGGCCAATGATGTAAAGTCTTCTAAGTACTTTTAGTCATCTGCATATGTTCTTTAATGAAGTGTCTGTTCAAATATTTTGCCCATTTTTTTAACTGAATGTGTTGTGTTTATACATATACATATATACATACATATTCTCTATATAGTTTAGATCTGTTTATATATTTGGTTCTGATAATGGATCAGATACCTGTTTTGCTAGTATTTTATTTCAGTTTACAGCTTGTCTTTTCACCTTACTAAGAGTGTCTTCTGAAGAGCAAAATCTGTAATTTGATAAAGTCTACTTTATTTTTTCTTTTTTGGTTCATGTTTTTTGTGTTCTATCTAAAAAATCTTTACCTAATCCAACGTCATTTAGATTTTCTCCAGGGTATTCTTCTAGAAGTTTTATAGTTTTAACTCTTATATTTAAGTCTATGATCCATTTCAGGTTAATTTTTGTATATGGTGTGAAGGGTCAAGGTTCACTTTTTTGACTACAGTTATCTAACTGTCCCTGTACTATTGGTTGGAAAGGCCACCCTTTCCCCATTTAGTTACCTCAACAAAAATCTTTTGAGCTTACACATATGGAGCAATTTCTGTACTCTCTATTATGTACCATTCATTGATCTAAAGGTCTAACTTTATGCAAATATCGGAGTCCTTTGCTTACTGGAGTTTTATGGTCTTGAGATCAGAGGATAGAAGTCCTCCAACTTTGTTCTTTTTCAAAATTGTTTTGGCTCTTCTAAGTCCTTTGAATACCCATATAAATTTTACAGTCATCCTCTTAAATCTCTGCCCCAGAAAAAGGCTGTCTGGGTTCTTATAGCAATTGCATGGTATCTATAGATCCATTTGTGGTGTGCCATTGAAACAGCACTGAGATTTCTAATTCATGAAGATGATATACCTACTGATTTATTCAGTACTTCTTTAATTTCTTCCAGTAATGTTTTGTAGTTTTTACTGTTCAGGTCTTGCACATTATTTGTTAAATCATTCCTTCAGTGTTTAATATTCTCGTGCTATTATAAATGATGTCTATCTTTGTATATATTTAATTTCAATTTCCAGTTGTGAGTATGCAGAAATACAGTTGATTTTTTTACTGACCTTGTATTCTTCAACTTTGCTCAACTCACCTGTTGGTTCCAAGAGCTTTTTAATGGATTCCTTTGAATTGTCAACAAAGACCATGATGTTATCTATAAATATTTACTTCATTTCTAATCTATCTGCTTTTTATTTCCTTTTATTGCCTTGTAGTCCTAGAAAGGACTTCCAGGACAATGCTGACTGAAAGTGATGAGAGACATCTCACTCTGCTCCTCATCTTAAATAGAAAGTATTCAGTCTTTCATCATTAAATATAATGCTAGCTCTAGGTTTCTTGGGTGTTTTCATTTTTTATAAATGTCCCTTGTCAGGCTGAGGAAGTTTCCTTACATTCCTAATTTACTTTGAGTTTTTATCATGAATGGATGTCAAATTTTGTCAGATGTCTTTTCCACATCTATTGAAACTACCACAAATTTTTCATATTTTAGTCTATCAACATGGTAAATTACATTGATTTTTTAAAATGTTAAACCAACTCTGTGTTCTTGGGATGAATCCTACTTGGTTATGTTGTATTCTCCTTTTTATATATTTCTGAATTCAATTTGTTACTATATTTTAAGAATTTCAGCATGAGGAAACTAATAGGGAATTGGTATTTTCATGTATTTTACAATTCTTCTTCTTCTTCTTTTTTTTTTTTTGCCTGGTTTTGGTGTCAGGGTAATGCTGATCTTACAGAATGAGTTGAGAAGTATCTACCCTTCTATTTCCTCCAAGTGTTTATATAGAATTACTATGAATCTTATCAGCAGCATTTTTCATTTCGGATAGTATATTTTTCACCTCTAGAAGTTTGATTTGGGTCCCTTTTGTACCATTCATTGTGCTCCTTATCATGTTCAAGTCTTCCTCCAGCCCACTGAACATACAAAACATATTTTTAATAGCTCCGGTAATGCCCTTGTCTGCTCATTACCTGTCTATCATCTGTTTCATATCCAGGTCTGTTCTCATTGACTGGGTTTGCTCTTGGTGAAGGCTGTTTTTTCTGGGTTCTTTGTACGCCTGGTAATTTTTTATTGGACACCAAACATTGTGAATTTTTATTTTCTGTGTACTGGAATGTATCGTATTCCTTTAACAGTGTTTGATTTTATTCTAACAATGGATGCTGTTAATTGCATTCGATTTGATCTTTTTGAGGACTGCTTTTCAGCAGTGTTAGGGTGGATCCAGAGTCTAGGACTAATCCGATGCCACTACTGAAAACAATACTCTTCTGAGGACCCCACCGCAGATCGCGCGTTTCACAAGGTCCTTCGAATCTATTGATAAAAATCTGAGCTACTCTGGGTCCTATGTGAGCTCCAAGAACTGTTCTGTCTAATCCTTCCTGGTGGTTCCTTCCCCTATCTCGGATCAGTCCTCAAGGAGACTCCCCTGCATGTCCCTGGAGCACTTTCTCTGTGAAGCTGCCTCCTGTTGTATTTTGCCCACAAATTCTAGTTTCTTTGGTCTCCATGAACTCTAGCTCTGTATCCTGTTCTGCTTTTTCAGGTTCACCCCTCCCTGTGCTATAATCTAGAAACTCTTTTTAGGTAGCAAGCTGGGCAACTGCAGAAATAACTTCATTTACTTTCCTTCTCTCAGGGATCACTGACCAATGCCACCTCTGGAAGTTTGATTTGGGTCCCTTTCATATCATTCATTTCAGTCATCTAATGTCTGAAAACCACGGTTCGGTTCACCACTGCTAATGGTTTAAGGTGAGAGGAAATGCATGGCTTCTATTATTTTATCATGGCCGGAAGTGGAAGTCGTAACCCTCTTCTAAAACGTCTAAACCCTATTATCCTTTAAGACCTGTATCAAGTCTTATTGACTTACTTAAAAAAATTTTTTTTTAATGTTTTATTTTTGAGAGAGAGAACGTGCAAGTAGGGTAGGGGCACAGAGAGAGGAAGACACAGAATGTGAAGCAGGTTTCCAGGCTCTGAGCTGTCAGCACAGAGCCTGACACAGGGCTCAAACTTGTAAACCCCGGTATCATGACCTGAGCCAAAGTCGGACGCTTGAACCGCCTGAGCCACCCAGGCGCCCCTAGTCTCATTTACTTATTATAAACTTTCCACAATACTCTATTTTGGTTTTCTTATTCCCCTTCTGAATTCATAGTTTTAATTATTTACAACTATTCACCATTTATTTAGTAATTGATAATACATTAGACTGAGCTAAATGAAATGGCAGTTTTTATAGGTCAATAACCACCTAGTACCAGCAAGTACATACGTTTCACTCAAATTTCTCAATAACTAGAGTGTAAGTAGGCTAGAGTGGAAGCAACATTACTTGTTTCTTGAAAATTTCAAATTAGCCCATCACATGGTTTGCACCAGACACACAGAAGTATTTTGAGACGGGCTGATTAAAGCTTCTTTTTCTCAGCAGACTGCGTCCAACAAGAATATCGTACAGACCTAAATATACGCAAGCTTTTTGGTAACAATGGTGGTAATTCCATAGTTTGATGAAAAGTATTACGAAATTTTCTTTTACTATTTTTAAATCACAGATGGAGCACCATTCTATTTTAACTGTGCACCTGCATGTACATATGAATACGCCACATGTACCTCAGAAGCAGTGTGCTGCCGTTTTTAATAAAGTTGGTTGATGATGCCACAGGCATTTCCTTCAATGCACACATTCAGAAGTTTAGTATTCTGGGTGTAAGTTAAATGCATCTGTGCTGTGATCTAATACAGTAAAAATGTGATGAAAAAAAAGAGAAAAAAGAGTATTTTACTGAGTTGATGACAAAATTTCAGAGAGTGAAAAGTTGAGTATAGAAGCTTCTCTTGAGTTGTCATTAGTAGATAAAAGTCCTTAGTGGGGAGTTTAAGATCCTCATGGGGGCTAACGACCTGGCCAATCACATGACAAAACGGAAAGAAGGAGATTGAGAAGCAAGGTGCTGTTAGGTGGTGACGATTCTTTAAGAACTGAGTAGCAGATTTACAAGACTTAAAAATAAAATAGTAAACTAAGGAGATCTAGACCTCAAGGCCAAAAGTGGACACTCAACAAATGCTCACTGCTGCCCACTGTGTGCCGGGCACTGCAGGCAACAGAGTTAACTGGGTAAGTTTCCGCCTCATATTCTCGCAGGACGGAGAGATCATAAGCAACTACACAAGCAAATACGTAATCCGCATCCACACAGTGAGAGAAATGCTCCGAGTTAGAAAAAGAGAGAGAGAAGCAGATGGAAGAGGTGAAAAAGACATGGGTGGGGGGGCTGGAGAGTAATCAGGTACGGTCTCTGAGGAAGTGACCTCTGGGCAGAGCCCTGAATGACACAGGGAAGTGACCCAGCCCACGCGTGGGGGAGGACCTCCCACAGAGAGCACGGTAGCTGCAGAGATCCCGAGGCGAGAGGCTTCCCAGAGAGTCTGAGGACAGCAACGACTAAAGCGTGGCTGGACAACTCAACGGAGCGGACACGTGTGAGGAGAGGGGGGCGGAGGCAGGTCGTAACGGACCCCGTATATTTCAGTGATTGAGGCTTTGGGATTTTGTTCTACGTGTGATGGGAAGCCTAGAGGGTTCGGAGCAGGGTAGAGACGGGACTGAATTTACATTTTAAGAGTCTCCAACCAAACCTCTGTGCTAATCCTGCTTCAGATCCTTCTCCGACTGTACACAGGCAAAGGTCACACCAGTGCCCAGGTGGAGAACAGCGTCTCCTCTCGGGTCACTTAGAAGAAATGAGCGAGGAGAAACGGAAACGACGTAAGATCTGCTCCCCTACACGCGGGCGCCTCCCACACGGACACCACGCGCGCTCTCGCAGCTAGCGGTGGCACCCGCTACCAAAACTGAGCTCTAGAAGCTACAGCGCTTTAAGGCGGCGGACAGACTAACCTTCTGTGTCCGTGGCACTGTTGATCACATTCGACAGCTTGGTCTTCAAGCTCGTGTACGTCACGGCGTTTCTCACGTCACTCTCGTACCGCCCGGTGCCCAGGGACACGATGCACTCCAAGGGCACGTCTGGCCACAGACACTTGCACTCGTGCATGGCCAGCGCTGACGGGTTATTCAGAAGCAAGCCTCCGTCCTGCAAAACAGAAGGCAAGAAATTCGGTGCAGAACTCTGAAAAGTAAAAGTCCGTTTTACAAACATGAAAACAAAAATTGTGTTAAAAATTAAATTATTTTAAACGGTTTGAAATTTACTCACAAAGACAGTAATAAATTGAACAAATTATTTAAAAACAAGAAAGTTCCCTTAAGGTATTTATATAAATTTATATATATTACAGTTTCAAAAAAGGTAACGGGAAAACCCACTGGCCTTAGTATGCTTTCCCTTCCTATTATGAAAGTTCTTTTAACTTCTTTGATCGCTTTGCGTACTTTTCTTAAAACTACTAAAATGAACAGAATTACCTTTTAAAGATGTTATCCTTGTTCAGTGGTGACTATAGATTCTACATAAAACCTGACAAAAGAATCGTGGTTCTACCAAACAATTAAAAGTAGTTTTTTTGTTCGCTGGTCAAATATAACCAAATTAATTCAACTAGTTTCACTGAAACGTTACCAACAATATAATTTCAAATATCACATTCATTAAAATGCCCAAATCCTCTAAACAAAGTAGGCAAGCCTTGCAACCATAAGCATTTATCAATCGTAACTATTATTCTGATGACTCGAGAAGGAAAGAAGGCAAAACACGCCCACAGAATCTGCAAAACTGTAGCAGAATAAATGTGTATCGCCAGCCTTGCATCGCTGGGATAAACCTCTCTTGGTGTTAGTGTATCCATTCAATTTTGAAAACTATAAACTGTTAGAAAGTTACTCCTTCTAACATGCCCACGCGCCCCTCCCTGTAACTGTCTCCCATTAATTCCAGAGAGTATGTCCTAAAGCCACACAGATTCGGCCATCTTTTAAGCCTACAGTTCAGTCATTCCTGAATTATGTGCAGGTTTCTGATGACCCACATCCCCTGGCCTGCGTACCTTTGGACACGCTATCTCACTCGGAATACTCTTTCCCCAGTCCCCCTTGCTCAACCAACTCCCACTTATTCTTCAGACCATGGGCCAAGAGTAGTTTATCCAGCAAGAACCTAAGTGAAATAATCCTAACATGTTGAGTTGAAAATAGCCCATCTCTACTGGAAGAAAAGATATTGCCTAATTTTGTCCTAGCACACTGAAGAAGAATTTTTAAAAAATAGGCTTTCCGGGGCGCCTGGGTGGCTCAGTTGGTTAAGCGGCCGACTTCAGCTCAGGTCATGATCTCACGGTCTGTGAGTTTGAGCCCCGCGTCAGGCTCTGTGCTGACGGCTCAGAGCCTGGAGCCTGCTTCACATTCTGTATCTCCCTCTCTCTACCCTTCCCTTGCTCACTCTCTGTCTCTATGTCTCTCAAAAATAAAATAAAAATGTTAAAAAATAGGTTTTCCACAAGGAAAGGAAGAGAAGATACAATCTTAAATTGGCATGCCCTAATGCAGTACACATTTGAAGTATGGGCACCAAGATTGTAGTAACACAAATATTTTGGGGTAAAGCTCTGTAAAGAACTAATTTTTCTTCTTGTGAAAGACCCGTATTTTCCAAATTCTTTTTTAGTGTACTACGGCAATATTACGGCAAAGTAGGATCTTTAGCAAATGCGCCACTCTGCATGGCCAAGTTTTCCTTAGAGCAGTGTGTGTGTACAGGTGTGTGTCTTTAATAAAACCCTTACTGCAATAAGCCATACGCTTTTCAAGAAAGAATATAATCATGGTGTTTTAATTTTCTCTTGAGGATTCAGAATTGTGGGGGAAACACAGATCAGAAATATTGATACTTCAATTCCAATCTCAGCTCTTCTACTTCCTAGCTTTTCGGCAGAGGCATCGCGACTTTTAAAAATAAGCTGTGACTAGGGGGACCTGGGTGGCTCAGTCGGTTAAGCGTCTGACTTCAGCTCAGGTCACGATCTCACAGCTCGTGGGTTCAAGCCTGGCATCAGGCTCTGGACTGGCAGCTCAGAGCCTGGAGCCTGCTTCCGATTCTGCGTCTCTCTCTCTCTCTCTCTCTCTCTCTCTCTCTCTCTCTCTCTCGCTCTCGCTCTCTGCCCCTCCCCCACTCATGTTCTGTCTCTGTCCTTCAAAAATTAATAAACATTAAAAATTTTTTTAAATAGAAATAAGGTGTGATTGATAATTTCTAAAATTTTACGATTAGTACTACACTGACTGTAGATATGCACACAATTTTAAATGGGCTCCATGGCAACTTACTTTAGTACTGGCCCTAGAACTTTCAGAAGTGTTTGTTGACAGCTTTTCTCCCTGGTAATTTGCAAGTTTCTGATAAAGGTAAAAAGCAGCACACTAGCTCTAGTGAGGTAATAACAGGACTGACTGTCCTTTTACAAAATTGGTGACTCAAAGGATCAGAGACTTCTCCCAAGTGGTTTCCTTTCCTTGTGGAAAACCACCCACCCTGCCTCCGCCGCTGCCAGCGCTAGTGTTCTCTGGCTTCGAGGCCCCATTAAAAACACGCAGCATTGTGCCTCGGGAATGAAGTAACGAGTGTTACTAAAATTTCTCACAGAACACGAAAGAGAAACACACCTTACCTCTATGGGCATTTATGTTCAGTTATCTCAGAGGAGGGGGAGGATGTATTTCGTAATCACGGATAACAACACCTCTTCATCCTAAGCGTTACTGAAACGACTTTTTAAAACACTCTGCATCCCTGAGAGGACACAGCCGCGCACATGCCAGCATCACGCTCATCTTTATTACGGACTCAACAGGCTTAAATTTCAGCGTCCGTCTTAGGAAAACAGCTACATCGCTCCTAAACCCAAGCAGCACGGCAGAGGACACACACAAAAGATCGGAATCCTAAAAAGGTCCAAGCGCCAGTCAAGACCGGGAGAAGCCAGCCTTCTGGGACACCAAGCAGACCGCCTCTGTTCACCCAGCAGAAACCTGATCGTCCGTCTGCGCCACGCCAGGCCGAAAAGCGCGCTCTCCTTGCGTGTGCTGAGCCCGAAGCAGGTGCACCGACCCTGTGTCCGCTGGAAATGAGCACCATGGACAGTGGGATGTTTTTTAGGGAGTCTAGAGCCACTAGGCTCACTTCCGGAGAACCGAAAGGGGCTAAATTCACGTTATTCTAAACTCTGCGGTGCCTGTGCACCACTCAGCAGTGCCACTCGATTCCCTGAGCTTCCCTGCCACCGACACAGTGTTCTGACTCCCCCCGGACACGTTCCACTGCGCTGTAAGGAACGGCCCCACAGTTAAAACTGCCAAGGTCATCTCACCTTCTGCAAGTGCTGTCTTTAACAGACATGTGGCTCTTCCCTAATATTGTTTCCCAGATGGTTGTTGATTCTTTCCTATCTCATGTACTTTAGTAGTTAGGAGGACGGTGTCCCCTTTATTCTTTAGTGTTCCTTCTAGACCATTATTAGTCTCAATCTACTTGGTGCTTTAAAGTCTCTGCTATTCCCCCAGGCCACCACCACTATTGTCACTTGTCACCTCCTCATTCAACGAACTGGTGAGTGCCTGGCTCACAGGCTTCCTTACTATCCCATGTAGGAAGTAGAAGTTCCTTACCATACCCCACGTGACTTTGCACCTTTGTAACACCCTAGACTCTCAGCTCCTCAATCCTCTTCAAAAACCCGTCTTGCATCTACTCTCCAAGGTCACAGACATTAGCTCTTGTTATCAAGACAGATGGAAGCACACGGTATTTAGCCTTTCGAGTCTGGTTTCATTCACTTAGAGTAAGGCTTCTGAGGTCCATCTCTGTCACTGCGCAGGGCAGTAATTCATTCCTTTTTATTGCTGAGCAGTATTTAATTATTCAGATGTATCATAGTTTATCATTCAGCAGTTGAAAGGAACTATTTTTAAGTTTAGCTATCTTTAGGGTGCCTGGGCAGCTCAGTCATTTGAGCACCTGACTCTTGATTTTGGCTCAAGTCATGAGCCCAGGATCGTGGGATCAAACCCCATATCAGGCTCTGTGCTTAGCGCAGAGCCTACTTAAGATTCTTTCTCTCTCCCTCTGCCCCTCTCCGCTGCTCACACTCTCTCCCTAAAAAGAATTGGAAAAAAAAATAGCTACCTTTATATATCTGTTGAAAGCTTTACATTGGCTATTTATACTGTTTAGCCTAGTAAAAACCTACTAGGATTCCTTGAATGTAGGTAGGAATAATTATTTCCTAAAGGCTTCTCAAGTATAAATTTTAATGTAATCTTTTCAACTTTTTCCTTTGATTTCAAATAATAGGACGTTAGAACAAAACCCATCACATAATAGAGGTAACATTTCATTTCTAATTCAGCAAGAAAGTTACCTCTTGTAAAACTTTTATTTTAAATTCTATAGTTATACTCTGCATAACTTCTAATCATCGCAGTATTTAGATGGAATACTTCTTCGCTATAATGAAAGCCTATAGAGAAGGGTCAGAAAAGACAAAAAGGGGAGAAAAGATAAGAAGGGGCAAGTGAGGGGTAGCAAAAATTGATAATAACAAAACCACTCCCAAATTTAAAAGTTGCCAAGTTTCTAACGGTTTTAACAGCCGTGTTTTGGAGTAAACTCCCATTCCTTGAACTTTACCTATTTTCCATCAAATACATGCAGAAGTGAAGATTTTCGGTGCTCGCTCTAGCCCATGGAGAGGCACACTGTCCCTTGAGTCCTGTTATATTTGGCCCTCTCCTGTCAAATGCCTCTTCTCTCAGGAAGTCGTCAGGCTAATGTTACAACTATGGTATTTCCTTCAGCCCTTCCACTCACTGAAGTCTTCACAGTCACAGTTACTTAGTTATTGTGTATCTGATACTTGTCAGGCCCAGTGCTCGATGCTCAGGTAAAACAGACTTAAAAAATGGCTGACTGAATCACTTGCTACTTATCTGTTGGAGGTACATACAGGATTGTGTTTCGACAGCAGTATACCATACATGTACTTAACAGCCTAAAATTTAGATACTTTTGATTGCTTTTCATGTACATTTAATCCTTCCAAATCATACGGAGTACTTTCCAGGAAATAACCACCGTGCAGTGTGAATGCCTCCTAACATCTCATCTCTTTTTGAGTAAAAAAAAAAAATTGTTTCTTATTATGGTAAAATATACAAAACATAAAATTGCTCCTTTTACGCCTTTTTAAGCTTACAATTCAGTGGCATTAATTACATTCAGAATGTTTTATAACCATTGCCACTATCTATTTCCAAAATGTTTTTATCACCCTAGAGAGAAACTCTAAAACCATTAAGCTGTCTTCATTTCTCGCCCAACCCCATTTCTATCCTACCCGACTGCTCATTCCTCGCATCTCGACTGCGGCGGAAACGTCTTTGTAAAGCCAGTCCTGACAGAATAAACCACTTCTTAACCCTGTACATATTTTCGTCATTGAATTTATCATGCTATTATTTATCTGTGCTTATGTTCTCCTAGTTTGAGCTATCTGAGGGAGGACCCAGGAAACGCGAGCAAAAAGCTGACACTTACTAAAACCTGTAGGGTCTTCACAGTTAACATCGTTTCTGGCCCTGAGCAAGCAGTCACTACAGTTTTGACCAGTTAAGAGTTGTGGCCTGGCACGGGCACGATCTGCCAGGTGCCAGGCAGTTCTCTCTGCTGAAAACACTATTCCCTGGAACATTCATATGAAACATCATAATCCCCTTTAGTTACCGTACTCTGAGTTCTGGACACAACCTTCCAAAATGTAAATAAGGCCTAAGAGAATAATATATGAAAATCTGTCATGAAAACCTTTGGTGCAAATGAATTTGTCAGGGTCTTTCTCCAAAGGCAGAGAATGAATGATTCATTTCTGGAGGTGGAGATGGGAAAAGGGATATGCGTATGTCCAAACTCATCAAACTATATACATCAAATATGTTCCCTTTTTGGCATATCAATTATATATCCATAAAAGTTAAAAAGAGAGAGAAAGGAGAATTTTATGTAAAATGTATTATTTCAAGACATATAGTGCTACTTGGGCAGGGGAGAGAAATAGCAGATTAGAAAAACTACTCAAAAAGAATTCCTCTCACTTTATAATTTTCTAGGGCATCTAACAAGCCCTGTAAATACTACCATTTTCTTTTCTTTATAGGCAAAGGCAAATGAAATCTATACATCTACCTACGCACACCTCTTAATTATAGCACTACTTTCAGTCACTGCTCAAACAGAATATTAATCTATAATTTATACTCTACATGGTTCCAAAAGGGTATGAAGTAACTTACGTTAAAACATATGTCAGACATGACAGTTAAAAGAGATTTTAAAGATGAGCCGGAAATAACTCAATTATTCAAAGAGCTCAGGATAAGAGGATTGTAATAAGTAAGTACCATATTTTAGTTTCACACTTTGTAACAATTTCTGAAGGGCTGGAAAGAAACTTCACTTGAATGTTTTCTTTGTTTAAACAATCAAGATCATGCGCATTAAAATATTCTAATCAATTTTTCACGGTGTCCTCTGAGTAGAAAAATATCCTATTTCTTCCTCATGTTTGGAAAAGAATATAAAGGAAGAAAAACATTCTTAACAATAGGGTTGGCTTAGAATCCAGACTTCATTTAAATATTATTAATTAGATGTGCAAATCTTCCTGGAGTCAAGTCACTGATTTACATAAATGTATATGCTTTCTACATGTGATTACATGCTTTACATAAATTTAGAATAGTAAGTTATTTTAATCTGTAGCTTAACCTAAATTCAAAGATTATGGTCATCAATATGAAAAGAAGTATCACTACCGTAAACGAAATGGAAAAAGAACCATTGAATTACTTTGGTTTGTTATATATTCTCTAGGACTTAAACTTTAGAACTACTTCCTCTTAGATAAAAAATAAAAAGAAAATGAGATAATTTCTTTTTAAGTCTGGGAATCTATAGTCCTGAAATGCAGTAACTTATCACTGGAGACTTCTACTCATATTTGGCCTAACAGAAATTTTGTAGCATGACTATCATCTTAAAATTATGTTATAAACCTTAACGACTATGTTGTGAATACACTGTCTAAATTATTTCTCTGTTTGTGACATGGTGAGAATAAGAATATGCAGAAATCCCTGTTAGAACAGCAAGGTACATATTAAAATAAGAATTTTATTTTGACCAATAAGTCTTGAAACCAATGTCAGAAGGACTCTACAGCTAGCTCTTTCTGCCTCGAGTAGGTGGAAGAAAGAAGAGAAAGGCGAGAGGGGAAGTGCCTTACATGACTCAACAATGACCGATGTGACGAAGTAAGTAGTAGTCTGAAGTGACTCCAAAGACAAAAGGACTCCTATGTTAAATTCTTACTACAAAGATTATGACATTACTTCTAGAAAGACAGGGGGAAAAGGGATAGCTGACCGTAACATTTTAAAATATGTGTAAAGTACTATAAAAATATAGGAGAAAGTAAAAGTGATTGAAGTGTTTCAGTTAACACTGACACATATAAATGGAAGTTATTTAGCTGATATGTAGTTCATATAGATGGTGTATGTAGGAGCTTCTGAATGACATCTGAGAATCCTTATCAACATTTACCTAACTACCAAATAAATAGAGCACAAATACTTCATTGACGAGGAGGAAAGTCAAGGTTAACAGCTCTATGGAATGAGGCTGATTTTAAGTGGGATATCATCTAAACAATTAAGCATATATAAAACATATATTTTGGTAGTATCAGCTCAAGAGTTTTCGTGACTTTTTTATCATTTAGTGTAAATTAGGAGTTAAAATTTCCATAAATAATGGGAAAAACTTGACAGGAAAAACCTATGATAAATAAATAAGTCTAGATCACAGAAAAAGAGTAAGTTGCCAGAAATAATATTCAATGTTGTATACCGTTTAGCCATAAATTTATAAAGAGTATAATAATAGATACCTTCCCAATCCTGTCGCCTGCCAGCTATGATCCTACTCCAGTTACTGAACCTTCCTCAAGACCCTCCTATCTCCTCTGTAAAAGGGGAATAACCCTACCCACCTCGTAGGCAGTGGTAATTAAGTGAGACAACGCATGCCAAGGACTACGTAAGTGTCCAGCACACGGCTAACTTCTTACTAAACCATCTCCTTCAAAACACGTCCACCAAAACTGTCAGACAGACTGGGTTCTGCGGTCCCAGGGGCCGTGTTTCATTTTTAATTTTTATTTCATTTTATTACATTTGAATGTTTTATTTTTAATTTTTATTAGCAGTTGGAAAGCCATACATTTTTCCATCAATAAACAGTCATAATTAGTTATGAATCACATGACATATAATACAAAAAAAAAATCTTTCCTAAAATGTGTTCTCGAGTCAGGCCTGTTAATTTGAGGGAAGCGAATAACAAACAAAAACATTTTGTGTTCTTTAAACACGTGTTCTTTAAACACGAAGAACAAATGTGACACTTAACGAGTGCCGACTCTATGATCACATGAACGTTTCAAAGGGAAGCCACGGTCAACCTACCTGGTGAAGGTCGTTTCCGAGTGCGTACTCCGCAAAGTAGCCGGGCGCGGCAGAGGAGGCTCGAATGGCCTGCCACATTTTGTACTGACAGCCTCCCAGGTAGTGAGAGTTGATGCCAGGGAAGTGCCCATAGTTTCTGAACACAAAAGCCTTCGGCGTTATCCCTCTGTTTACTATGGTACTGACTGCAGCCACCTAGTAAATTAAAAAGTGAACAATACCCATTGTAACCAGCAGTGTTGGGGATCTGTAAAAACTTCAGTATTATTTAGTAGTGTATGAACCACCTATGACTCCACCCATCAAGATAAATGTGTAATATAAATATTATAGCCAAGAGAACCAGACATTTCTAGCTAGGTTATTATTAGGATTTAGTATTATTTAGTAGTGTATGAACCACCCATAACTCTACCCATCAAGATAAACATAAAACATAAATTTGATGTTAGGCAAAGGGAACCAGATCTTTCTAGCTAGGTAGTTCTTTATGGGAAAATAGACACAAGAACTGAGACAATTTTGAGAAATGCATTATAAGACAATAAAGGCGAGGCCCTACAGCTCAGGGCTTAGAGCGCTGGTCCTGTCAGACAATAGTAAGATATTTTTGACTAAATGATTTGATTAGCTACGTAAAGAGACGTTAAGAAGACACAAATTGGCAAATCTTTGTATAATAATCAATACAGCAGTGGTAGCAAGGAATACAAACTACTTGAAGAAGAACAAATACACTATTTTCACAGTATTTACAAATTAGTCTTTGCTTCTGTTCTCTTTGAAGACATTATGACTTTAGTAACTGAACTAACACGATACAAACTCGAGGCTTTCTTATCATAGTTAATAAATGGTAGTTGGGTAATTTCTTATTAAAACAACTAACACTGACCATCTTGGGTCTCAGACTTTATTGACGTCGGTTGAATTTATGTAAAATGTGTTGTATTCGTCAATGAACTGTGATATAAACTGAAGATGGTGAGAGGTATTGAGGAGACCAGAGTCATTAGGGTTCTGTGCCAGTCCCTGCCAGGGGCCTGTTTGCTGTGCTATTTTGTAAACCAAACGTGCTATCCCCAGACCCGGTGAGTGATCCAAGTGTGTCTCTAGGTCACTGTGGGTAAGAGTCGTCATACGGCAAAATCCAGGAGGTCTTTTTATGAATTGGTATATGGACAGGCTGAATTAAGGATCGTGTGAGAAACATGTAAGCCCATTTATCACGAGTGAATTACTTTTTGAGGTGGCTGAAGTTCCCTTATACCTACTCTTTTATTTAAAGTGGGCGAGTCCTAGGACTTCAACACAAATAAGCAAAAAGCTCTGAAGATAGGCAGGGGAACAAAAAAGAGATGTAGGCACACCCTGGGACCCTCTCCCAAAGAGCTGCGCTCGGCTTATTACGACGCGGCCCGGCCCCGAGGACCCGCTGGTCTGATTCGCCTGCCCCGTGGGTCTCCTCTTGCCGATGCCCTTGAGCGGTTAGGCTCCGGTCTTCTGGAGCTCGCAGTTCTGGCACTTCTCCACGCCTCCGCCCGCACAGGTCCCTCCCTTTGCCAGCCACGCTCCTACTCATCGGCCTCCGCACTAAGTTCTCGAACCTCAGATCCTCAGAATAGCCTTCCCTCCTGTCCCTGTAAATACGAGCTTTCAGAGAACTGTTTCTGGGCTCCACAGCATTTATTTCAGGGAGCATTTATTTCACAGCATTTATTTCATGTCATTTGTGTGATTACCTGATTAATGCCTACTTCGCCCTACTGGACTATAATTTCCATGTCTGTATTTACTCACTAAGGTCTCCAAAGTGCCTAGCACAGTGCTGACACATCGGGCTTATAATTAGTTATCTAAAGAATGAACGGGGGGCACCTGAGTGGCTCAGTCATTAAGCATCTGACTCTCGATTTAAGCTCAGGTTATGATCTCAAGTTTCATCGCAACGTTTCCCTTAATAAAGAAAGGGCCTTCAGAATAAGTGCTTTCACTTGACCTTCCATTCCAAGTTGGTACTATATTTAAGACTCTAAACTTACCTTAGGACACGTAGGGTTTCTTGCCGTTTCAATCATTAGTGAGGATCCCATTCTATCCCTTTATAAAGGAGAAAATTAAATCATATCAAAATGACTTTATCTCCTAACATCGAGGAACATACAATATGAAAATACTGTTTACTCAGGGCTTTGTCAAAGTACTATGAGCGACAAAATCCAAATAGAAAAATAAGAAACACAATAAATAAGGCACCTCTAGGTGCCTTATGGTACAATTAATGCACATGAAACAACATACAGTGATTTGTTAAGCTCTGATCGGAACTGCCAGTATCTACGGTTTGGGGAGTGGGCGCAGAATCAGCCCAGGCTGCATGGAGGGGTAGCCCGAGAAGGACGGCAGGGGACGGCAAGGAAACACATCCACAGCCAGGCCAAAGAGGCGGTTAAAGGCACAGAGGCGGACTTAACCTGTTGTTTTCCTGAAAGGACAAAGGAGCCGTGCCGAGATAAAAGTGCCTAAGTATACGAGTAGTTACAGACCAATCTAAAAACCAGATCAGGACATTTTGACTTTAAACCTGTTTTAGCAATACAGAGCCAATGTCACTCCTAACAAATGCTTTCGAAATTATCTCAGTTGGCATGCGAATTACTGCAGTGTTATAGATAATGTCCTCAGGCAGCGATTTCCACAATTCCATTATAAGGGAGTTTTAGTTCAGAGCAGAATTTTTTCCTGGCTTAAAAATATGTATTGTTTCCCCTCTATTGAATAGAAGGACTATGTTTTTTGCCCACTTGCCTCACAAAGAAAAAACATGTTTCCAATGACGTTTTTTGGAAACAATATTCATGATTCTCAAATAGGATTAGTGAATTTCCCATACAGGTATTATGCACAACTTAGGTGGTGGTCTACCCTGGCCAATGTTTTCTAAATGTCGATGGAAAATACTTTCTAGAGTGGACAAGATCTTTGTCTTTCTGAACCTGATCTATGGGTTGCATCTGCGTGAAGACCGATGCGATTGTATTCTGCTAATGATCTTTATCTTTTCATAGAATCCTTGCTGTACAGTTGGGACAGCGATCCTGGGAGCATGCTGCTTTGACAGTTTAAGCAAAGTTCAAATTTGTTTTTTTTGAATCTTGATTTTATAGACAGAGGTAAAATGCTTTAGTGAGGGTATGAATATAAATTCAAAGAGAAAGTCAGGAACACGAATTGCTTATTTCAGAGAGCTGTGAAAATACAAAAAAAAAAAAAAAAAGTCAACATTCCTAGATTCTACTGATGGGATCACTGAAAAGTGTCGCTAAAATTACACGAAATGATCACAGAAAAAAAAAAAAAAAAGCAGAAATATGCTCTCAATAAATAAGAGAAACAAAAGGCAAAAAAAAAAAAAAAAAAACGCCAGCGAGGAGGCAGGGCAGGTAACAATGACGGCCCCCCGACGAACGGCACTTCCTGATGCCCGTATCTGTCTGTACGGTCCCTTTCCACAAACCTCAGGTTTCAGTGGCTGTGGTCACAGGGACATCAGCAAACACATCATTAAAGCGAGGCTTGATAAGTATTCACGCACACTGGGGCTTGTCCTCCAGAAACTCAGACCACTCTAACGGGATGAGTTCCAGAAAGAGAGTGACCGCGTGGAGAGAGAGACTGGCACCCAAGCCATCTCAGCCATGGCATGAGTAGGAGCGAGTTCAGACAGGAACAGAAGAAATGACTACACCATGGAATCGGGCTGTTTTAAACCACTAGGTTTTGGGGCACCTGGGTGGCTCAGCCAGTTAGGCGTCCAACTTCGGTTCAGGTCATGATCGCACAGCTTGTGGGTTCGAGCTCCGTGCTGACAGCTCAGAGCCTGGAGCTTGCTTCAGATTCAGTGTCTCCCTCTCTCTCTCTGTCCCTCCCCTGCTCATGCTGTGTCTCTCTCTCTCAAAATAAACATAAAAAAGATTTAAAAATAAACAAACCACTAAGTTTTGGAGTGATATGCTTTGCAGCAAAAGCTAAGTGAAAAAGTAAGGAAAGAAAAAAACAACTAACAACACTTAGAAAGGTCATTAATGCTGTATTTAAAAATAAGGAAGGCTTTGAAGAACCTTCACTGAAATAGTAATATGCAAATATATGAAGATACTCTAATGAGTAACAAAAGGAAAAAAAACACTTCCTAGCAGAGAGACTGACTTTACAGTCTATTTTATAGTCTTTCATTATATAGTTATGCCTACTAAAACACTGTTCATAATCATAAGAAATTAAGAACATAAGTGTAAATGGTTCAGAAAGTACGGTACCATCACACTGTGGAGCGTATCTTTAAAAGTTTGTCAAGCGATTTTCATAAAGCTGGACACAGGGAAAGGATATAAAGTTGCAACTACAATATAACCTCTGCTATATAAAATATGTATGAAAATGTATACAGTCTAGAAAGTAAGTCTAGAAGAAAATATACTGTAAGGTCCACAGCTCCGAATAGGATTGTGGGTGATTTTCAAGGTTTCGACTTCATGCTTATACTTTTGGAAAGCGAGCATAATGCCTTTGTAGTGCCCTGGAAAAAATGTTTAAAAATTTTTAATGTTTTAGAAGAGTATTTGTTGAGGACCTGAGAAAGACTAACATGTTTTGTAAAAACAACAGGAGCAAACGTGTCTGTCTATAATATGGTCTCAATTCTCAGAAAGGCAGTTGGAACTTCTATATGTGAATCTCACACACGAGCTCAAAAAATGGTGACTGGAATTCTGCACCAAAACAGTAACAGTGGTCACCTCTAATTACTGGTATCAACACTTCAATATTCTTTTTAAATTATACGCACATATTACTTATATAATCAAACATTAAAAAACTAATTATAACTTACTTAAGAATATTTTCCCATGTTTGACTGTCATAAAATGCATGGCTCCAACTCATTTTGACGGTTCCGACAATGACATTTTGTGAAAACACATCTGATCCTAATTTTCGGTAAAGTTCCTCACATTCATCCAAGGGCATGTGAAATAAGCCCAACATGAATGCTAAGATAGCACCTGGAGAAAGAATGCTCGGTTAGTTTTTATCAGCGTTAACATTACAGCACGTACAAGACTTCCCGAGTCATAGACTTGGTTAAATTCTAGCTCCAACACTTTGTCACCTGGGACAAAGCTGCCAGAGCCCCGATTTTTTCATCTATAAAATAAAGATAATAACTAAAACGTATACATGTTTTTATATTGGGATTAACACAGGTAAAGGTCTTTACCTGGCCTCAATAAGGACTAAATAAACGTCAACCAATGATGACAAGGATCAATTTTAAAATAGAAAAAATGGTTGTTTTACATTAAATCAAATAACACATAATTACATTGTGACCAATGATGTTCTCTCTAACCTTAATAGATTCCCGACAACTTACCAATTCATTAAAATAATTACTCCTTTGAGTTGGTCCAGGGAACTAAGTCTTAGGGCACCTGGGTTGTTCAGTCGGTTGAGCATCCTACTTCGGCTCAGGTCATGATTTCACACACAGTTCATGAGTTTGAGCCCCATATCAGGCTCTGTGCTGACAGCGTGGAGCCTGCTTTGGATTCTCTGTCTCTCTCTCTCTCTCTCTCTCTCTTCCCCTCCTCCACAAGCACATGCGCGTGCTCTCTCTCTCTCTCTCTCCACCAAAAATAAACATCAGAAAATCAAAAGAAAAAAAAAGAAATCGGGTCTCTGGGATATCCTTTTAAATAGCCGATTACATATCCTAGCTGCACGTGGTAGGACACACTGCCACCTAGTGTACCTAAGAGGCCTAACCCTGAACTAAGGAGAAAAACAGGCGAGAAAGCTTTGGGGGATTGAGGGCAAAGACCTATACAGTATCACAGTTTATTTTGACATTATAAACAAATAAAAGCAGAATCTCATTATCATAATGAGCTTTAAATATTTTATCATACTCGGTCTTATTCTAGTAAAAGATAAAACAGCTTATGTTTTAAATTAAATTGTATAGCATAACTATATAATAGAAATGATTTTTTTTCAATTTGCAGAAAATCTCTAATTAACGCAAGAAATAACCTGCCAAAAATTCAGTTCCTTTCAAGTACAGCTACTATAAAGGTGAGCAGATTATTTTAAAGCTAAATTTTACTGAACCAGTAAGGATATTACCCTTAAATTAAATATATTTATTAAGTTTATAAAAACTCTAAGTGCAAAGAAAATTTCTACATTAGAATATACAAAATGGAAAAAAGAAAGGAAAACTATAAGCACTGTCTTGGAAGTTGAGGTTAACATAAGCCAGAAGAACACACAGAAAAGACAGAAACAGATGTATCACATAAAAAGATATCCTGCTCCGTGGATGATGAATCTCTGTGATTTAAAATCCCCTTTATTGAGCATCCACCTACTAATGACGTGCCAAAGCAAGACGTTCGCTTGTTTAAACGTGTGAATTGCTAAGAACGACTACAAAATTTAACAGAAATGGGCAGGGTAAAGCTGCGAAACAAGTGCCAAAGAACATGAACCTTAGGAGATATCTCTTTAAGGAAAGTTTCCATAGTTAAATCTAATTGAGGAATAAATATTATTTTCCTATCCTGAGAGTCACAACACACTTTCATGGCACTCAGTGCAGAGCCTCGGGAGGGGCTCGATCCCACAACCCTGGGATCATGACCTGAGCCGAAATCAAGAGTTGGACCCTCAACCGACTGGCCACCCAGGCGCCCCCAATTATTTTTAATATACTAAAACATCTCAGAAGTCCCTGTGTAAAGAAACCTATAACTTCCTATAACCCAACCACTTCCTGTAACCTAATACTTTGGGGGATTAGTGTTCATTCCATGGAACATCGGAAGAATCACCGATTCCTTCTGTGTTTGAACATTCCTTTAAGTGCTCTCATTAAGTTTTCACCACGGAACATCAATTAACATGCCCTTTGGCACACTGGGCACACTTGACACACGTAATGTGGAGAAATCATTTGATATTGTTACTAGCGGTCTTTAGTACTATTTTAATTCAAGAGAATGAGAAAAAAGAAATAGAAATAAAAGGCTATGAAGATCAACTAACACGAAGTGAGAAATTATCAGGTCAAACAGTAAAATACACAGCAAAGATCCACAATCTTAATAGTTCTGAAGTGTTACGTCGGGGTGAACAATAGCTACGCGTATCTGGAGGGGTTTAATGCGCACACGGGGCGGGTGTGGGTGGATGGATGGGGGACAGAGCTCAGATAAGGAAACAGAAAAACCAATACAAAAATTTATCTGATGGTAACTCAAGGAGAATTAGGAAATTATTCAGTAACGATCATATCCTAAGTTTCCAATTTCTTCTATACAAATATGAAACTACAATTTTAAACGTACCTAGCAATATTAAGAAGCAGGCTTTAAAAAACAGAGATTCTCACGTTTAACAATATAAATCGGGCTCTAAACAACCAGACAAAAAATGTTATAAAAAGCAGTTTCCTCACAGAGGTACATGTCTCACAAAAAGTAAAATCATATCCATGCTTCGACATTCTATTGGTTCAAGTACAGTTTTGGTCCCTACCTTCCTTCTACTTTACCACTTTCCTTGAGGTGACTATACCAGAAAGCAGTAATTCGTAACTTGAACTTGTCACCGGGGCTTATTTAAAACGTATTAGGAAAGCACATTAAAAACCACTTCTGAATGTTTCCTTTTTCCCAATAAACATTTTATAAAGTTCATTAGGCCAATCAGAGGATTATTCATCATTAAAACATAAAACCAATACCCACCACTTCCGAGAATGACCCGAATTTTAAGTGCATAGTGCCGGGAGGCACGGCTTCCGTACAATAATTACCTGTGCTCACACCACAAATGTAATCAAAGAGCTGATGAACTGGCTTCTGAGTGAGTTCGACCAATTTTCGCAGTGTCTGAAGAGCCACCACACCCCTACAGACGAAAGGGAAAATAAAAATACCTGTTTCAAGGAAATTAAGTATTGACTGAAACGAGTCCACAAGCTGCTTTGCTGGTTTATATGCAAACAGGAAAATTAATAAAATAAGTTAACGGTAGTAAAAATTGCCTGTTTTTAAGATCACTTTCCAAAATCCAGTATCTAAATAATGGTATAAAACCTGTGTTATAGCGACACATTTTTAAATTTATACTAGTAGCTCTTTAAATAAGACTACAAAGATATGCCAATGTAAAATACGTATTTTTTTAACACGCCAACTGTGGAAAACTTAAAACCTCCATTCGCCAGCTTTGCAATGCCGTATACTGGTGGTTTCTTCTTTCTCCAATGCAAGTTGGTTACCTACACTTCTATATATTTTCGTTTTCTCTATTTCGCTAATCATACTTTTTTCTTTTATTATTTTTTTAAAACTTTCAACAACTTTAAGATAATGCCCTACATCTATAATAATTTATGCTGCTGACTTTGCTCATTTCTCGATCTTTGCCACGGAAGCAAAGAGCATGATGCTAAGTGCGAAAAATGAAATAGGCTAGGAGGGGTGGGCCAATGCAAGAGGTGTGTAAAAAGTGGACAACTCTTAACGCTAGGAGAATATCCAGACGGTGAAATGGTCCAAACCCAATACAAGATGCGGGGCAGAGAATCGCGGTGGTAGTCAGGGACTGCCAGATAAAATTTCAGGGTGTCAAACTGTGCCTTGCTAGTGCTAACAGGAAATCACTAGAAAATACTCTAAGATTAAGACAGAAAACCAAAGACGCTGACTTTTTTTTTTTTAATTTTAAGAAATAATGTGGATTGAAAGAGAGGTAAGAGAAGATATGACGGCTTATTGAAGAGATACATTATGAAATCAAAGTGAGGGGACGTGAAGGCTTAGAGACAATGCTGGAGAAATATATTTAATATGATTTCCATTATCATCTACAAAGAAATACATATGCATATGTGTATACTCGTGCGAGAAAAAAATGTTTGAAAAAATCAAAATATTAAAAATAATCTGGAAATCGTGAGCTACAATTTTTGTTTGCTTTTCTTCATACTTTTTTTTTTCTCCCAAGGTTTACTTGTATAATTAGGAAGAAAACTATTTTAAAATGCTGCATTTCTACATTACTTCGGGATGAATTTAAAAATAAATATACTTGCCAGGTTGATTCTATCAGCCTAACATCGTACCAGGCTCTCGTATACAAAGGAAATAAAAAGAAATGGGTTCTTTTCCTCACAAGCCCTCACACCTTCCTACTTTCAACGTCAACTTCCCATTCTGGCTGCTTTCCCATGCTCCCCTAAGCCGAGGTTTGTCAATGGCAGCACGAGGGACAGGGACATCTCGGGCCGGACAACTCTGTGCTGTGGGGGCTGTCCCGGGCGCTGCAGGGCACTCAGCAGCAACTGCCCTCTTCTCACCGGAAGCGAGCGGCAGGCCCCCAGCTACGACAACCGAACGTGCCTTCAGACACTGATGAATGTCCTCCAGTGGTAAAATCGCCTCTGGTGGCAAACCACCGATCTAAACCTACCCTCATCCTAACTCGCCTCCAGACTGCCCCAAATGTCTTCACTCCGATTTCCTCCCTGAATGACTAACACAACTGCTCTTCTATAAAATCGAATACTTATTGGTCCCAAACCTCTTTTCAACATACCTCCCTCACTCTACACAGACAGCTGAATGTTCTTGACTGTTCCTTCAGATCTCTAATCAAATGTTACTTCTTCGAAAAGAAGTCATAGTCACACTGGTATCTGCCAAAGGTGGTGGGTGGATGGGGTTGACAAAATGGGTGAAGAGATCAAAAGGTACCAACGTCCAGTTGGATAATAAAGAAGTCCGAGGGATGTAAGTTACAACATGGTGACCTAGTTAATATTGTATCACATATTTGAAAGTTGCTAAGAGAATTGACCTTCGATGTTCTCAGCACACAAAAAAATTGTTAACTATGTTGCAGTGATGGATGTTAACAAGACTTACTATGATCATTTTGAAAAATATTCATATATCAAATCATTGTGTTGCACACCTGAAACTAATAAGTTAATATCAATAGATTTTTTTAAGTGGAAACAAAGACGTCATAGTCATGACCACTCTTTAAAATAGCACTGTTACTCTTTTCTTTTCCTTCCAAGATTTTATTTAAATTCAGGTTAGTTAACATACACTGTAGTGCTGGTTTCAGGAGTAGAATTTAGTGATTCATCACTTACATATAAACACCCAGTGCTCATCACAACAAGGGCCCTCCTTAATGCCCATCCCCCATTTAGTCCACCCTCTTCCCCTCCAGCAACGCTGATTGTTCTTTGTATTTAAGAGTTTCTTCTGGTTTGCCTCTCTGTTTTTATCTTATTTTTCCTTTTCTTCCCCTATGTTCATCTGTTTTGCTTCTTAAATTCCACATGCATGAAATCACATGGTATTTGTCTTTGACTTACTTTCGCTTAGCATAACACATTCTAGTTCTATCCACATCACTGCCAATGGCAAGATTTCATTCTTTTTGATGGCTGAGTGATATTCTATTATATATACATATGTATATACACATATGCATACACACACACACATATATATTTACACACACACACATATCACATCTTTTTCTTTTTTTTAATTTTCTTTAGAGAGAAAGGGTGTGAGCGGCGGATGGGGGCAGTGGGAGAGAGAATCCTAAGCAGGCTCCACACTCAGTGTGGAGCCTGGAGCTGGGTTCGAACCCACAATCCTGGGATCATGACCTGGGCAAACCAAGAGCTGGACGCTCCACCGACTCAGGCACTCAGGCGCTCCTATACCACATCTTCTTTGTCCATTCATCAGTCGATGGACATTTGGGCTCTTTCCATGATTTGGCTTTTGCCGACAGTGCAAAATAGAACTGTTACTCTTCATCACTTTGCTTTATTTTTCTTCATAATCACTCCATTACTACTCGAAAACACATTTCTTTTCTATTTGTTCTCTTTCCTCCTCTGGAATGCAAGTACCACGGAGACATGGATTTTGCTTACTGAGTGACCCCAGGATCCAAATCACTGTGTAGAACACGGCAGGCACTCAATACGCCAGCTGACTCAGTAAATGACACCATCCTTCCCAAATGCCCTGAACTTAATGCAGAAGAGGCCTGGCTTCCTCCTGCTCCTCGGTGAAATTCCTTACTCATTCAACTGCCACTCTCCTTACTTCTCTACTTGGAATCAATTCTATGAATGAGAATGATTCTCTCTAACTCACTACCACTTTATCTATCATATGAATAATGTTCACTTTCTTGAATTTCACTTCTGTAAGAAACATCCATAAGATCTTCTAAGACTTTTCCTCCTCAATCAATTCCACCTTGATTTGCCAAATTAGCACTTCTATATTGCTGTGTTAAGCCTTATCGTCAACATGTGCACGACAGAACTGTCTTTCTCAATACCAACCACCTCCTCCCACTTCCCTGCAGTTCTGTCCCAATCATCTATAGGGTCTACATGTTAAGAGTGATCTTGACCTCTTTCAGCTATATCCAAACCCCTTTTTCTTCAAAGTTTTCGTACATATTTTTCCTTCTGTTGGGAGCCATTTTGGGCTCGCAGGTTGAGACTCCTCCCTGTGTGGAAAAGGTTGAAGCAAAGCTCCCGCCAGCCAAACTGGCGCCTAGTCTTACCTCCTTCTAAATAATCTTTCAGGCTTGGATTTCTTGAGCTGCTCTCGTTGGCCCTAGGGATATAATGCTCTTTGGTTTTATGGCACATGGAAAAGGGGACCTGGAGTGCGATGTCTTGATGGATAATATCTGAATGAGAGTAACCTGGCCAGAAGTAACCTCAGGGTTGTCTCTTGGGGATAGGTTACACAAATTGATCATACAGAATAGCAGTTATGAGTTGGCTAGAAATTAGTAGACGTTAGGCCCCAAGATTCCTTGAACCAAACTAGAGTTTCCCTGCAGGTATCGTGTTGTGCTAATCATCCCCTCAGCCCCACCATAAAACCTCCAGGCACATCTCTGTAAAGCTTCTCTCAGTATTTGATTAACAGACTGATAGGAGAGATTGTAAAGAGACTTAGGACCTTCTCTGGAGGTTAGCCTAGCCCAAAAGTTAGAAGCACTGTTTACAGATAAGGTACAAACAGGACCCAAACAAAAGTAGCTACACATATCTTCACTGATCAACAACAAATATTGAGTACCTTCCTGAGGTTAACATTTCACGAATCCTTTTGTAATTTTCATCCCCATGCTCCCTTATAATGAAAAGGCAGTAACAAAATACCCTTACAGAAACTACCATATGGTTAAAGATTATGGACAGAATGACTCCTAATCTACCTATAGATGATTAACACAGGTCTTGCGACAACAATGTATGTTATTAAGAATGCCCTGTCACTGATGTAATGTCACTCGCTACCTTTAAAAATAAAGACACTGAGGCCAGCAAAGCAGAGATGCCAGAATTGCCAGGGCTGCCTGCTTGGTCATCAGACTACATCTCTCTTGTGGCTCTCTCACTTCCTTTCGCCTGACCGTCCATCCTTCGTGGACCCCTAGATTCGCCGGAACAAGGACCCTGGCATCCTTCCTCCTGCTTCCCACTGCCACCATCTGAAGTTATTACTTTACTGTTCTCTGCCTAGATTATTAAATGGTCTCTTCTCCCATCATCCACTCCTTCATTCACATTGGTGTCAAAATTAAAAGAATCTGGCTGGCACGCAGGACTTTAGAATTTAACAAAAAGGTAAGGGTGGTACTTAGACATGCAAAACAGTAACTGGCAAGGCAGGAATATCAGAGAACGAAATCAGAGAGGCAAAGTAAGCTAAGAACAACACGCAGGGCACGTACTATGAATTTCAGAGGTAAGAGCAGAGATGGCAGAAATCTAGAATCCAAGCCAGAAAATTTGGGGGGAAAGGCGAACACCAAAGAATCGAACCAACAAGTAGTAAGGAACTAAGAACAACAAGAAGCCAGCAGAAAGAATGGAGTTTGATGGTGACAAGGTCTCCCGAGCTGAGAATGCTTAGATAGCTCTTGTAGCACCAGAACTGCCGTCTGCAAGTGAAGACGGAGGGAGTCAGGAAGCCACTGAGATAGACTCCTATTATAACCATCACTTAATTCAGTGACTAGTTGGCTATATATAAATACAAAGAGAGAAAGCTAACATCACAAAACACTGCCAAGATTTTAAGAGAATCATGGTTGGTAAATTGTCCTGAACTACCAAAGAGGACTGAAAAGACCAAACTGAAATAAATACTGGATCAAATTAAAATAAAAGCAAACCCAGGTATATATTAAAGAAGCTCTTAGATTGATAAAGTAACCAATTCAGAAAAACTAACGTTTTATTTCACAAATTTGTTTTTGTAATGATGTAGTTATTATAATTACACGGAGTCAGTTAAGAAAAAATTCCTAAGGCCGAACTGGATCAGCAGATTTAAAACATCATTCTTCTGGGGTGCCTGGGTGGCTCAGCCAGCTAAACATCCGACTCTGGATTTCGGCTCAGGTCATGATCTTGCGGTTCATGGGTTCAAGTCCCGCACTGGGCCCCACACTATCAGCACAGGGCCTGCTTGGCATTCGCTCTCTCTGCCCCTCCCTGGCTTGCATGTGCTCTCGTCTGCTCTCTCAGAAATAAATAAACTTAAAAAAAAACACCAATCATTTTTCCAGCCTCACCTTGTCCCTCCACCATCAATCGTAAGAATTCGGATTCCTCTTCCTTTCACTGGATCCACGTAGCCAATTAAGGCCAAAATTTCTCTAACTGCAGCCTGAAGAGTTTCATCCTTAATTTGTCTCAATCGTAATAAATACGGAATAATTTTTTCCTGTATTGAGAGAAAAGATATTTTATTGCTTTTGTCAGATCAAGAGTGAAAATGTATGATTGTTTTTAATCAATACATGCCGATCATCACATATAATCACGGTGCCAGCGTTTATTAATTTCTCCGTAATCTTAAATGATGACTTTTTAAAGGTATTAGCAATGTCAATTAATATTCAAAATATATTTCGTCTGATATCTAGGTTAAAAATTAATCTCAATCTAAATATTTTCTTTAAAGAACACAATGCTTAATACTTAGAAAAAGCATAATTTGCTTAACACAAATTTATATAGCATTGTTACCATAAAACGCTAACATTATAATTACATAAAATATTTTCTCCAAATCCTAAAGAAGATGAAACTACTTCATAGTAATTACTGGAATTAAACTTGTTATTAAAATAAAACATAAACCATTGGGTGTACACGGGATAAAAGGGTAATTCATAGTGAAATATAAACAAAGGTCAGTTAATAAATCAAACTAAGGTAGAAGGCAAAAGCTTCTATTACACTAAATAATTCAAGTTAAAATTCATTATAATAGATAAATAATCCATTTAAACAAAACTAGGACTTCAAGATTCCAAGTGTTCATATTGTTGATCAGAGGCAAGACCTTAGATCGTAGGGTTCTATACTGAGTTGACCAAAGATTCTCTAGGTTCTGTGCATAGAAAGATCTCACATGGTCAGTGCCCCAGGTTTCAGGGAAAGGTTGAGTAGCAGCTACACTCAGGCTATGTAACCTTCAGTAAATTAAAAAAAAAAAAATCCCAAAGTTTCACTCATTTTATTTCTTTTTTCATGATAAATCAAATCTGAACTACTACTGTTCTAAGTTCTTTTTTGATTGTTTTTTTTTTTTTTGCCCTGGTTAATGTCGAGCTTCAAGGCCCCACCAGAAGAACATGAACAATGGAAATGGAAATCTCCATTTCTGGGTAGGGTAGAACAGTTTCTTTCCAAGAACTAGAAAAGTTTAATGGAAGACCAAAAAAAAAAAATCTGTTTAAAAGCTGCAGAAGCAATGAGAGCAAAGGAGGTTAGGAATCTGGAGAAGAGATAATGATTCAAAGGGGCACAAGCACCCCAATGTTTATAGCAGGGCTATTGACAACAGCCAAATTATGGCAAGAGTCCAAATGTCCAACGACTGATGAATGAATAAAGAAGATGTGGTATGTGTGGTGTGTGTGTATATATATATATACACTACTTGTATATATACAATACTACTTGGAGAGCAAAAAGAATGAAATCTTGCCATTTGCAACAACATAGATGGAACTAGACTGAACTATGCTAAGTGAAATAAGTCAGGCAGAAAAGGACAAATATCATATGATATCACTCATGTGGAATTAAAGAAATACAACAGATAAACATAGGGGAAGGGAAGGAAAAATAAGATAGAAATAGAGAAGGAGGCAAACCATAAGAGACTTAAATACAGAGAACAAACTGGGGGTTGCTAGAGGGGAGGTGAGTAGGGGGATGGGCTAGATGGGTGATGGGCATTAAGGAGGGCATTAGTTGGGTTAAGCACTGGGTATCATATGTAAGTGATGAATCACTGGGTTCTACTCCTGAATACTACATTGTATGTTAACTAACTTGAATTTAAATAAACAAATTTTTATAAAGTGAGCTCACAAACTATAGCTTTTCTTCTCTTGAGGGATTTGATCACACTGGGGAAAGAAACGAAAGACTGAAAAACTGGTATTAGTTCAGACAGAGTGCCATAAATGGAGGAACGAGAAACTAGTTGAGTTAAAAGGTAACTCAAAGAGTGGGAAAATACATTTACAAAAAAGATATATGCAGCTATTATATATTACTATTATATATGTCATATGTGACATACATGTTATACATATATTATATGTAATATATACTATACATATAAAAATTCCAATCCATAATATATAAAGAAATTCTCCAAATCATAAGAAAAAGCTAGTCAACACAATGGAAAATGAGTATGACGAGGAACAGGCGCTTCACAAAGGATGCAGGGGATACAAATGGCCAATAAACACTGGAAACGGTGCTAAACTTCATAGTTACCAGAGAAACGCAATCTAAAGCCACAATTTAATATCGCTAAACATCTAACAAAATGGCTAAAATAAACAAAAATGAAGTGTTGGAGAGGAAGTAGAACAACCAGAAGGCTGATACAAGTTTGGCAGAAGTATACAGTGGCATAAACGCTTTGCAAAACCATTTGGCAGTATCTGCTAAAGACGAAAAGAGGCATACTTCATGACCAGGAATACTAACTCCTCTTGGGCACACACTCCCAAAGAATAAAGACCTCTTATTTCCCAAAAGATATGTCCCAGAAGCACTATTCCTAAATATTCCCAGACTGGAAACTATCCAAATGTCCCTCAGCAGTAACAGGGGTAAGTACACTGCACTATATCCATGCCACAGAATACGCCCCAGTGAGAATGCTTCACAACCATAACCAACATGAAGGGTCTCACAATGTCAAGTGAAAAGTACCGAAAAAGCACATGCCGTCTCATTCCATTTGTACGACATGTGGGAAAAGGCACAACTAATCTATGCTGCTAAAAATCAGGAAAACTGGTCAATCCTTTTGGAGACAGTGATTGGAAGGGGGCATGGAGGGGCTTTTGGGAGTACTGCTACCATTCTGTTTCTTACACTGGGTGAGGGTTAATATGGATACTTTCAGTTTTTAAAATTTCATGGAGCTGTATGCTTATGTATACTTTTCTGCCCATGCTACTTTTATAAAAAGTTTAAAAAGGTCAAATGAATGAGCTTGGGGCCCCTACCAGTCAAAGTGGAGATGAATTCAGCATTCAAAAAAATGGAGGGGGAGAAAACAATTTACAGTAACACAATTTATGAAAAGCTAGGAGTTGATAATGATAGCTTTTTAAAAATGCCAAAAAAAAATTGATGTCACCAATGAGGCAGCTTTGAAAGTAAAACTGGTGAGTAAGCAGAAAGACATGAAGCATTTCTCTTGCTTATCCTGTAACATTGGTCTTTGAGAGTAACCAAATAGCTTTAGCGGGCACAGGAAAGCTCTACTCTTAAAAACAATGCCAATTACAGTGCAGAAGGAGTGACAGAATTAGAAATTTATCGTTCTGCAACCCTAATGAAATGACTAGGTCTGGGAACAATTAGGTTAATGGGCGATGGGATTACGGTTCTAGCCTAAACGGCCAATGAGAAGATGAGACTGTCGTCACCCTGATCCCGGGGTCAACATTAGCGTCACTAACGGCTTTTCAACCAGTTATGTGTGTTCTGATATGACACAGACGAGGCACACGACATCATACATGATGTTCTCTAGCAAAAAATGTTTAACTCAATCAGGTCTTTATATTTAAATTCCGGTGTTCGGGAAATCAAAAGGAAAGAGGGATACATCCGACAACCCCAATGAGGAGGAAGCCAGGTAAATCCAGAACGTGAGCCTTTCTACAAGATGACCAGCCTGGCCTCTTCAATTAGTTTTGAAGACGAGGTAAGGAAGAGCAGTGCTATACGTGACCGGGGGGCATAACCAGCCGGCATGTATGGTCTAGACCGGACCCTCATTTGGACCCTTATCAATTATATAAACAACCTTTTCAACCTGGGTACAGGATGAGATGAAAATTTACTGATACAGAAAGGTGTACGTTATGAACTGAAAAGAAAAAACAAACAAAAGAAAAAAAACAGTATACATACAGTACATTATATATGTACTATAAAACAGTACATACATAATGACTTTATTTTGGCATAGTATATACACACAGAACAATTCCTAGAGAAATACTGGGGTAGACATTACTAACGTTCCCCAACACCCAGTTTGCTCCTCCTTCCAGGCACACAAAGGCAGTACTTCTCAGGCAGATTAGTAAGTTCTGAGTAGAAGCAGCCTGTGGCACTTTTTGCAGAAATCCTCTCTTAACTACTCGAGTAATTACGGAGGAGGCCTCGTAAGGAGACGTAGAGAACAAGATCAAAGGAGCCACCACACAGGCGGTCACTGTCCTCGAGAGTCACCCAAGCCCCCCGGCGATCTTGTACAAGGGACAAATAAGCTTCTGTTGTGTTGAGCCACTTAGGCTATGGTATCGTTTGTTGTTAGGTTTAACTCAGCTTCCTCTGATTAATACAAATAGACATTAATACATTTGCATTTCTGAATGGCGGTAATCTCTAGGTAGGAGAAACGTTAATTTTTTTAACGTTAAGGGATGCCTTTTTTTTTAAATTTTTTTTTAACGTTTTTATTTTATTTTTGAGAGACACAGAGACAGAGCATGAGTAAGGGAAGGGCAGAGAGAGAGGGAGACACAGAATCTGAAGCAGGCTCCAGGCTCTGAGCCATCAGCACAGAGCCCGACGCGGGGCTCAAACTCACAGACCGCGAGATCATGACCTGAGCTGAAGTCGGCCGCTTAACCAACTGAGCCACCCAGGTGCCCCAAGGGATGCCTTTTTGAAGTTTATTTCTTTATTTTCAGAGAGAGAGAGAGAAAACAAGTGAAGGAGAAACAGGGAGAGAGTGAGAGAGATTCCCAAGCAGGCTTCACGCTGTTAGCACTGTTAGTGCTTTTTTCCTTATTTTTTACAATGTTTACACTAACCCTTTTCTTTAATAATAAAAAGTTACTTTTTTATTTCATTTATCTCACTGGGAAAGTGCACATGAAAGTGTACATGTTAACAGGTCTTAAACTGATCAAGTTCATCCTTTTTGAGATACTTATTATTTAGGGACACGATGAGAACTTTTTTCAGGCTATTCAGCTTTTCATTCGTAATTGATCTGCATATATAGTCTTATATCACACTACCCCCTGGTATTGAAAGGTCCTCAGATCTGGGATCAGTAATGCAAAATAAAAGAGCCCTCAAAGTTTCTATTAGCATGACCGCTCACCATAGACTAAAACTGAAAAATACCCATCAGGAGTACATAATAGGCTGTGATACACTCACACCAAGGAACACGAAAGCAAAAAGAATGAATGTTGTACGGCTACCCACAACAATGTGAATGACTACTAACAACATGCTGAGTGAAAAACACCAATCGTGGTAGTTTACATGATGTACAAAAGCAAGCAAAACTATTCTAATCTCAGCTAATCTGGGGAGACTGTGTGACTGAAAGGGGCACAAAGGAGGCTTCTGAAGCACCGGTAAGTTCCGGTCTTCATCTGGGCGCCAGTTACACAGACGCTGTTTAGTTTGTGAAAAATTCACTGAACTTTATACCAATAATGGCATGTGTTTACGCTTCAGTAAAACATGTTTTAAAAGTTCTTTAAAGTATGCAATTCCACTTCAGATCTCTGCCTCCGATATATCCCTGAAATGTTACTGAACTTAAAAGCATATTTGGGAGATTTGTCTTTTAGGTAAGAGATTAAATATCTATGAAAGATAATCCCTAATTTTATTAACATGAAATTCTAAAGTTTACATACATCATATGTATGAATTATACGATACAAAACTATAGAAGGTCAACTTATTTAAAGACTTAGATAATTCTTCGGCAAGTTGGTGGTCAAAAAATATAAATATGAACTAAGTTAACGTAAAGATTTCTGAACGGCAAGTTAGCAGATCTCTAATCAAATGCTAACATTATCTATTTATTATATATTTGTAAACTGTTTATTAGATATTACAAATAATCTTAGCAGTACAGATTTAAAGAGACTCGACCACATCATTCATATTTTATAGTATTTCTCTGGAAACAGTCTGTTTAAATGGGTCTAATTTAGCATCACTATTTTATATTTGAAAAAACGAAGGCCAAGAAAAGCTAACTGTTTTATTAAAATAATTACCAATTCAATTCTCATGAAGATCATTAAAATTTTTAGACCTGCAAGTACAAAAAGATCATGAAATAAAAATTAGCAGTGGTTTTACTTATGAATTACACCTCCCATCTTAAAAGAGGAGACATATGGTATAAACACCTACATTGCATTTTAGAAAAATTTGGCAACTATTTGGCAACCATTAGACAATGCACGGAGTTTTATCACCTATTTTATTTTATTTTTTATTATTTTGTTAACGTTTATTTATTTTCGAGAGACATAGAGACAGAACGTGAGCAGGGGAAGGACAGAGAGAGAGGGAGACACAGAATCCGAAGCAGGCTCCAGGCTCTGAGCCATCAGCACAGAGCCCAACGCGGGGCTCGAACTCACAAACCGTGAGATCATGACCTGAGCTGAAGTCGGCCGCTTAACCGACTGAGCCACCCAGGCGCCCCTATCGTCTATTTTAAAATGTATAATCTCAAAGTATAGATAGTAGTACCAACAGCATAATTTATCATCACAGAATAAAAGAGAGAGTATTTAGCATATCACAGAATAATTGGGGCAATTACTCAGTCTATAACACATCGCATGCATGATAAAAACCACAAAAATATTTAAATAAAAAAAGTGAAAGCCTCCGCCTTCTCCATCTTAGAAAGCATATTAGTATTCTTATTCCAAGGCAAAACCATATTCGATAAATTAGAATTACCTTGACAGCCACTCCTTTGCCTTCAGGAAACTCGAGAAGATGGAAAGTCAGTTCTTCGACCCTGGTGATGCAGAGCTTTGGGTCAGCTGTTCTCCGCAGGGCCTGGACTAACGCCCTGGTTCTGTTATCAATACTCACTCGTGCAATAATCTGGAACGACATATTAAGATATATAGGAGTAGAATGTGAAACTGCTCTAGTCATACCAACAAGTGATTGAAGTTTCTTAGGTCCCACAGGGAAATGAAACTTAGGAACGGGGCAAAAATGAAAACTTCAAGCTACCCCGGTAACAACTTGCCTTTTCTCGCTGAAGAGATAACCGCTTTTTCTCCTCCGCATTTTTGTCTTTGCTGACAGGTTGCTCGGCTTTCGCAGGCTCTTCCTGTTCTTCTGGCTGACTCTTCGAATCATACTTCAGTTTGGGGACAAGTCCACCAATATAACCACCTACTAAAGCTTGTACGCCTTCAGTGGGACGAGAAAGAAGTTAGCGATACTTTGTTTGGTCGACACTGGCAGAGCCTCGGGGGCCCCGCTGGGACTTGCAGGCTTGTCCTCAGAACGTGAGGAAGACTCGGACCCTAGCTTATCCACCAGGAAGCCAGGATCTGGAGCGCTAGATTCCTCTTCTTCAAGCTTTGTCTCTTCGAGTTCCGATTTGTCCTGCAAATGCTTACTTTCCTTTTTTTGAGGCATTCTTTCCGCACGTTTGAAGTATGAATTAATGTGATTTGATAAAAAGTAGAATGATTCTCCAAATTTTGTGGTTATACTACGTGTGTAATGAAAAAGGCTTTGTTTACTTACATCTTCATCTAGAACACGACTTTGCTTTTCCGAAAAAGAAGTATTTTCTGCCGATTTGTCGCTATACTTTTTCAGAGATTCGATGGCTTCTTTAATGCTTCTCTGTTTTAACCAGCCACTATCCGATACTTTTCTTAATAGTCGAGAACTTGGCTTACATTGAGCTAAGCGGGAGATCATTTCATTCTGAGTGCCAAAAACAGCCTTTGAAACAGCGTTCAAAGTACTTTTAATACGGGACATACGAATGCTCACTTTTGCTAGTCCCTTGGGGGCAGACGTGCTAAGTTTCAAAATTCCAATATGTAAACCATGGCTGCTTGGAGAGGAACAGTGCTTGCCACAAGAACGTGCTTCACTTTGGGTCCATCTTACTTTGCTTGTGTGAAAACTTCTTTGTAGGCTGACGTGGCTTATCCCCCAGTGATGGTTAGGCGAGCACAAGAAATGCAGCTGCTTGCTTCTCCCCTTCCCACAAAGACTTCTTGCATTACTAAGGAGGTAAATATAATATATATCTATAGTCAAATTAATAGACATAACTTAAAAATCACTTATTTTCTACAGATTACGATTTTCACTTCCTTCCTGAATGCTTCATTTAAGAAATGCCATAATTCATGGTCTTACCTGAAATGGCAAGAAAACAAAATTAGGATTCGAGGCAAAATGGAAACTGGGTCTATAAATACACTTCTACTTGAACTCAACACAGCAGCTGGTCTCAAAAGAAGACAGAATAATGTATTTCCATTGCAGATAACGCAGATTTGACTTTTAAGCTAACAGAAAACAATTCATTTGTCAGCCCAGGAATCAAAGAAACAAGAAAGTGAACAGTAGGATGTTTGATGAGAACGAATTTAGGGAAGCTACCCAATGGAGAAGTTTTCCTACAACACGTAACTGAACATGCAGGTTGAGATACTATGCTGTTCTTCCTTGTTGTCAAAGTCTTGACCGGTTTATGTGACACTGACGTTGAGTTCTTTCAAAGAGTCGTCTCCTACTACCTCGTTAACTGCAAACATGTACAGATATTTACACCAGACATGGTGCTGCATGCTGAGACCACAAACACAAATAGGGTAAGAGGGAAGTCTCAGTCTAAAGCTACAGAGCCATGTAGAAAGCACTCCACTCTCTAGTTATAAGTGTTTAGTAAATCAAAGAAGTTCGACTAGAAGAAGCTGTGCACCACATCTAACAGACAAGGGGTTCATAACCACAATAGAAAAAAAAAACGCATACAAATAGGAAAAGAAAGATTAATAGAAAAATAGGCAAGGAACACACACAGGCCAGTGACAGAGTAATAACTACAAAGACTAAGATTACGAAACCATCTTTTACCATATCAAAGAAAAATACCAATTAAAACAGATTATTTTGTTCTTTTAATTAGTAAAAACATAAATGGTTGATAATATCCAGCATTGACGACGGGCCAGAGAAATGGACACACAGGGCTATCTGACAGTATCTAATGAAATTTTAAATACTATAATCGCAATTTTATTTATTTTTTCTTTAATATTTTTAATGTTTGTTTATTTTTGAGAGACACAGAGACAGAGTATGAGCAGGGGAATGGCAGAGAGAGAGGGAGACACAGAACCTGAAGCAGGCTCCAGGCTCTGAGCCATCAGCACAGAGCCCGACGCGGGGCTCGAACTCACAGACTGTGAGATCATGATCTGAGCCGAAATCGGCCGCTTAACCAACTGAGCCACCCAGGCGCCCCTATTATCGCAATTTTAAAGGCACCTATTTTTTGATCAGCAATTCCAATGTTAAGAATCCTACGGAAATACTTGCATAAGAGTGCAAAAGTACGTAAACACTTTCCCTAATGGATTGCTTGAAATAATAGAACAATGAAAAACAACTCTAAAGGTCTTCTAAGGAGGGATGGTTAAATAAATGAAGTCCCGAACATGCGACAGAATGGGTTCCATACAGCGCGAGGCAGCAGTTAAAGGAAACCAGGTGAGCTGCATATCCTCCATAGTCGCTACAGTGAGAAAGGCAAGCTGCCACAGTACATACACTACACGTATGCGGAGACACAAGGAAGTAGATCTGTAGACACTACGTAACGAAAGAAAACAAAACCTGTACGTGCAGTTTAAATCTATGGCTACACACACATGTGCATGCGCGCGCACACACACACAGATTCTGAAAGGATAAGCACCAGTTTAATTTTTTTTTTTAACATTTATTTATTTTGAGAGACAGTGAGAGACAGAGCATGCGTGGCGAGGAGCAGAGAGAGACGGAAACATAGAATCGGAAGCAGGCTCCAGGCTGAGCTCTCAGCACAGAGCCCGACATGGGGCTTGAACCCACTAACCATAAGATCATGACCTGAGCCGAACTTGGACGCTTAACCAACCGAGCCACCCAGGAGCCTCAAGCACCAGTTTATTTAATTTTGTGAACTGAGGAGTGGGATCCAAAGAGAACAAGGAGAAGGGCTTTTACTTTTTCCCTTTGTGTTGTCTGAATTTTTTTTTTTTACAATAAGCATGTATTATTACTTTTGTAATTAGAAAAAGCAAACAGAAAAAAAGAAAGAGCGAACAGTTGTGAACACTTTAACAGATGGTGCCATGTCAGTGGTGAGAGCAGATATCCAGGTAAGTGGGGGAAAAAAAACACTAAAAACTGAACAAAGGTAAAAAGGAATTCATGAAGTGGAAAGCTGAGAAAGGAAGGAGAGAATTTTAGATAATGTGAAAAAATAAACACAAACACAAAAAAAGCACTTTAGAAAGCGTACACAGGGGCTCCTTTGTGGTTCAGTTGGTTCAGCATCCGACTCTAGATTTTGGCTCAGGTCATGATCTCAGGGTTATGGGATTGAGCCCCACGCTGGAGCTTGGAGTCTGCTTAAGATTTTCTCTCTCTCCCTCTGCTCCTCTCTCCTGTTCACACACTATCACTCTCTCTCTATCTCTAAAATAAAGGAAGGGAGGAGGGGAGGAAGGGAGGGAGGGAGGGAGAAAAAGGAAGAAAGGGAGAAAACACGGTATAAGGAAAAATGGCAAGCAGTCTGGTTCACTCCAGGACCTACAGAGAACAATGAGGGAGAGGTAGAAGATGATGTTGCAGAGATAGTCTGGGCCAGATTATGCAAGGTCTTACAAATCTTGCCAAGGAGATTAAAGATCACACTGTCAATAAAGTATTCTAAGCAAAGGAAGGACACGAGAAAGGTGATTCCGGCAGATCTGACAGAATGGAATAGACGAGACTGAGAAAGACAGAAACCCAGAACCTACTATGACTGTTCGGATTACGGTCTCAACTGAAATCTTTCTAAATCCCATGTGAACATATTTAAAAATACCCAATTTCACAGAGAAGGAACAGAGAAAAGAAACCAACCTATCTGCCTTCCAGGTTTTTTGGAAGTCCTCAGGACTTGTAGTCAATGAAAGTTGAATTAATGTAAAGTCCCCACAATCTCCAACACAGAAAAATACTTGATAAAATACAATTACAGTCCTTGTGAATAAAAAGCCATGCTCGAAACCAATAATGGGCTCCTCTACTCAACAACAAAAAAATCAAATAACCCAATTAAAAAATGGGCAAAGAACTTTAATAGACTCTAAAGACCATATTCGAATGTTCAACAAGCACATGACAAGATGCTCAACATCACTGATCATCAGACAAATGTAAATCAAAACCAAATGAGATATCACTTCGGACTCACTCAGATGGCTAGGATGAAAAACAAACAGAAAATAACGAGTGTTGACAGAGATGTGGACAAGTTAGAATCCTTGAGCACTGTTGGTGGGACAGTAAAATAGAGCAGCTGCTATGAAAAACAGTACTCTCGTTCCTCAAAATATTAAAAATAGAAGTACCCTCTGATCCAGCAACCCTCCTTCTGGGTATATACCCAAAGGAACTGAAAGCAGGGTCTCAAAGAGGTATTTGCACACCTGTGTTCACAGCAGCATGCAACGGCAGAGGTGGGAACGCAAACGTCCATGGACAGATAAAGAGATGGACAAAACGTGGTATTTACATAGAATGGAATATTACCCAGCCTTTAAAAAGAAGGAAATCCTATCACATGTTATAACAGGGATGAGCCGTGAGGACGTTATTTTAAGTAAAATAAGCCATCACAAAAGGACAAATACTATGATTCCACTTACATTAAGTCTCATGAGTTATTCAAATTCACAGATATATAAAGCAGAATGGTGGTCCCCAGGGGCTGGGGGAATGCGGTACACGGGGTTGTTTAATGGGTACAGAGTTTCAGTTCTGCAAGACGAAAAAGCAGTGGAGATTTGTTTTGCAACAGCGTCAATATACTTAATGCCACAGGACCATACACTTAAAAATGGTTAAGACCGTGGATTTTATAATATGTGTTTTTATTATAATGTAAAAACCCCCACTAGTGGTAAACCCATAATTGAGAAATCACGAGCCTGGATCTCCTTCAGTCACGTTGCCTTGAAGGGTATGCAGACCCCAAGCAAATGAACACTAGTCAGAGCCGGTGAACCCCAAGGGGCCTCAGCAGAGTCAACTAAATAAACTACCCTGAAAGGACACTTCCGCCACTCAGGGCAAATGGGCTATCTTGATGTGGTCAGGAGAACTGAGCCGGCATTTTACTGGAGACCTGAATTAAGGAAATAAGCAAATTATTAAGAGTATCTGAGAAAAAAGCTTTCAAGGCAAATGAAAATGCAACCAAGATTTTGGAGCCAGTAGTAAGTTCTGTCTACTCAAGAATAACATGAAGAAGCAGGTGGCTGAAGAAAAAAAAGAAAAAAAAAAAAGGGAAAATGGTGGAAAAACAGGCCCAAGAGTCCAGCAGAAGACAGAGCTACAAGCCTAGGCTACGGTAAGGGATCTTCATCTTTTCGTTCCAATGATATAACTCTCAGGAGTTAGTTATGAATACACCTAACAACAAGGCACCAAAATACAGTACATGAAGCCCCCCCTCCCAAAAAAAGAGGAACAATTGCAGGAAAAATAGACAATTTCATGATCGTAACATTTTAATATGCCTCTCTAGAAACTACAAGTATCAAGAAAAATTAATAAACATACGAATTATCAACAAAATCAACAAGCTTCATTTAACTGCTCCCAAACCACAACCCTAGTAACTACAGATCAAAGTTTTGAGAATAAATTCAGCTAGAACAAAAGTAGACTGCAAATAGGTAGAGAGAAGACTGTCAAGGGGGAGGTGCCATCAATTACTGAGAAAAGAGAGAGAAAGACTAGAGTACCTATTTATAGGGTAGAATAAATTCAGGGGAGGAGTAAACAGAATAGAAAGGTTTAGACCAACCTCTAGGGAATGAAACTGCACTTTAACTAGAGGAAATAAGGGAATTGCAAGGTGGAGACTCCACTGAAGATGTAAAGAATGAACCTACACAGGACTTTCCTGTTATTGCAATAATGCAGGCATAGAGTGACAAGGACTGAATTAAGGTAATGGCACTGTACTGGACAAAGAGTTGCTGGAGAAAGGACTTGGCAACAGGAAAGAATGGGGTAAGAGATGTCAAGACAACGCAAGTGTTTTTTATTCAGAGACACAGGGAGAATCCCATTAATGAACACAACATAACAGGGAAGGCGGCCAGTTTAATATGGCAGGAAAATCTCTTGGATATACAGGATGAAGTAACAGTGGAACTTTCAAATGCAGGTGAGCTATAGGACACAGGCTGGAGTTACCAGCACAGTGACAGTTGAAAACATAAGACTGGATTTACCCAAAAAAGGCTTATAGTAACAATACTTGGGAATTTGGGGATCACGCAACCTGTTTAAATCTTCTCTTTCTTGAAAACTCGTTATTTGCATATAATACACTACATTTTTCATAATGTTTCAGGATATTCATGAACCTGCGAAAGTAGTCCCTGGATTTGAAATTTTGTAACTCAGGGCGCCTGGGTGGCTCAGTCAGTTAAGGGGCCATGAGTTCAAGCCCCATGTCGGTTCTGTGCTGACAGCTCAGAGCCTGGAGCCTGCTTTGGATTCTGTGTCTCCCTCTCTCTCTGTATCTCCCTCTCTGTGTTCCTCCCCTGCTCATGCTCTTTCCCTTTCTCCCTCTCTCTCAAAAATAAATGAACATTTAAAAAAATTCCAAAAGTTTAAACTCTGGTTTTAGTAGTTTCTTTAGAGAGAACAAGGGTAGAGGCTTGACTTCGAGGAAGTCTTCCTAGGAATCAAAAAAAACGCAGGAGAAAAGATATCCTGAAAAAATCAGGGTAATGGAAGCCAATATAACATTAAGGCATAAAAAGAACTGGATAATGCAGAAAGTAAAATATAAAACACGGGAGTGAAAGATTTTAACTAAGCCATGGCAGGAAGGTATCCAGGGCTAAGAGTTCTCACGCTGATCTTTTTACAAATGTGTGTTCCACAAGAGAGGCAGTATGTACCCTGCAGCACAATTCCTTTGTCATTACTGAGCAAAACAACAACTCAGGACAAGCTGTACTTTTACCCGCTTTGCATGTGAAGCAGATAAATAATTAGTCAATTTTTAGGATCTTTTCCCTTGGCATCACTATAAAAAGATAGTCTCTCAAGATTTTAATATAGATCTAACGCAGAAATAGAAAAAAAGCAAGATCAACACTGAGAAAAAGTTTGATCAATAAAAATTATGACATAAGAACATGTTCTTATGTTGAAAGAACAAATACATTACGCAATTTAACAAAATGACGACGATGGACTTGAAACGATGGCCTCGTAAGAGGCATAAACTCTCGATCACAGTTTAATATACTTTAACTGTCGGATTTAAAAATTCTTAATTTTCCACTGTTTCCCCCATACAAGGAAGCATACTTTTGTCAGTATGAAATCTCAGCACCTAGACTGTAAGAACCAAAACACACCACTTTAAGTAAGATAGTCTCTTCTGGGCATTTCTTCCATGTTTCTCCTATAAGGCACCACTTTTCTTTAAAGTTGTCATTAGCCGTAGAAACCAGGCTCCTCCCAGCATAATGACAGTAATGTCAATGACGAAGGGCGCTGCAACACAATGATTCACCCAGTTTCATCTTTTAAAAGCACACTCCTGAAAGTGCTGAAGCAACAGCAATGGAAGGAGGGAGTTCAATGCGGGAGGGGTTAAAAAGAAATCGCTGGTAAATAAAAATGCCATGCAGGAGAATGAGCCAGTGCACGGACAGCGGAGAATGGTGCAGAAGAGGGAAACCGTTTTGACAGTCCCCAGCGAACTGCTGCTGGACAACCCCACAGTCCAGGGGCAGCCAAACACACTCGGGGTCACTAGGCTGGGAGTGATGGAGGTGGGACAGGAAGCGCGGGGCGGGACCAGGGAAACCAAAACAGTTTGCGGGTCCTGGCCAGCCAAACGCGCGGGGGCAGCAAGGACGGACGCCGCGCACCAATCAGCCCCAGGTCCGCGGCTCCTTCCGGTGCCCCGCCGCCTTTTGGAACCTTGGTCCTGGGAACTCGAAACCGGGGGTCTCCCCGCCGTCTTACTCTGCAAGTGCCCTCCGAGGACAGAGAAGGGCCGGACAAGTGTCCCGGGGCGACCAAGCTGCCCTCTTCTCTATCCTGTCGTCCCGCCTTCGTACCCCTGCCGCCACTCACCGGGATGCAGGCCGCAACTACTTGGGCGGCAGTGGCGACGCGCCTCTTCCCGGCAAGGATCCCGCCGGCCCGCATCAGCTGAGCTTCCAACACAAACAGAAGAGCAGCGGCCGGGGCGCCACCCCCACAGCTCCGTCCCGCCCCGGCGGAAGTGACGCACGAGCGGGCCGCGTCTACCCGCCCGCCCGGGAGGAGCCCTTTCGCAGGGCTCGGGCCTTCGGCCTCCCTGTCAGTCGCGGGTCCCCTCCCCGAGACATGCGCAATAGAGCAAGAGTGAGCGCGGGGCGGGAGACGTGCATGCGTGCACGCGCCTACGTGCGCTGGAGGAGGCGGAGCTGGGTGGTGGGTTTGGGGGATGTTGCTTTGCGACGTGTGCGTGTCTGCGGGGTCTCCTTTCCCTGTCTGCCGGCTTAAGCTTCCATCTGCGTGTCCCCGAGGGTTCCGTCCGCGCGCTGTCCAATCCGCGGAGCTGGGGGCTACGTTATCAGCTGCCGGGAGGGTGGTGAGCGGCGTGGGTCGTGCCTGTTTCCCCCTAGTCCCCTTTCCTGGGCATGGCCACGCGTTAAGTGTTGGAACACACTTCCATCTATACTACCATATTGGAAGTTAGCCTGTGACATTAGCATAAGCATCCCACAAAAGGTCCTGTACTTCACACTTCTATTTTTCGAATTCTCACGTTGTATGCATACCACAGGAGCTAGCAATCTGCAGCCCTTAGGACAAATACGGACCACTGGCTGTTTTTGTACATCCGTGAGCTAAAATGCCATTTACATTGTTCAATGGTTTAAAAAATGAAAACAGTTTGGAACACATGGCAACAACAGGAAATTCAAATTTAAGTGTACATTAAAAAAAAGTTTTAGGAGAACACAGTCATGCTTGTTTCTTTGTATGTCAAGCAGCTTTCATGCTACAGCAGTGAGTGTGGATAGTTACAACGACTTCCTTGATTTTCTGGAACTGATCGTGCGATTAAATTGAGGTTAGGAAACAGAAAAGTAGGCTGTACTGGACTGCAACCTCAAAATGTTACGAAGACCTAGGCTCTTCCCTTCAGACTTATCAAGTTTTAGCACTCTGTAAGGCTATTGTAAAATCTTTAAGGAAGGAATTGTATGAGCTGTCAGACATAGTGGGTGTTTTATATATATATATATATACACACACACTTTTTTCTTTTTTTTAATTAAGGCAAGAAGTCATCTTGCTAGCCTCTTGGGGCCCAGATGGCTGGATTGCCTACATCACAATGCGTGGTAAAACTCCCAAAGCACTAATCCAGACATGTTATTTAGCTATATGATAGTTAAAAGATGTATGTGACGAATTAAACTTTAGAGGTGTTTGGAAGTAACTTTAGTTCTGGAGCGATGTTTCTCCCCATTGTTATATATATATATATATATATATATACATATATATATATATATACTTACACTTGTTTATAAGGAGGACTTTATTCAAGGCTGTTGCTGTAGGTGTCAAGACTATTGCAATACAGGAGAGAGATTGGGCTCAGCTATGAATATAACAAAGACAGCTGGAGATGTATAGCCAAGGGGCAGAGTGAGAGGGCTCAGTGGATAGAAAATTACCAAAAGAGGACATCAAGGTTAGAGGCGATTCTTGCTAAACTGATTTTTCCGGATTCTTGCTGAAGACAGACCAGTGAGATCATAGATCAAAGGCGAGGGATGAGGAATTTGATCTGATATCAAGGGTGATCAGATAGAAAGGCTGGGAGATTCTCTTCAAACTGACTTGGGATTCTGACTAAAATTGGACTTGGCAGGCTGAAGATGGGGCCCAGGTAGGAACCCTAGAGGAGAAGAGGGCTCACAGACACCTGATTAAAGTTTGGTCAGACAGAGAGTCTTGGTCACCACCTACACTCCCCTTGTTTTCTGTTATTCCCCAATTTAGTCCGACTTCATGATTTCAGACTTTCCTCCCATGTCAGAAAATTTCAAATAACTCTCAAGTCCTCCTCTCCTTTGCCCTTCCCGTCCCTCCCTTGTCTACCCCCATAGTTCTAACAGTCATGAATGAAGTCTAATGATTCCTACTGCCAAATCTCTCTACTCTTTCTACTGCTCTGATTGTCATTTCCATGGCATTGGTTAAGGCTTTCGTCCTTGGGACCCAATCTAACTTAAACAAGTTCTCCAGCCTATAACCAGCCTCCAACCCAGACCCATTCTCTACCGTGCAGCCGAAGTAATCTTTCTAAAGTGCAAGTCCAATCGTGTTTTCCTTGATTAAAAAATTTTTGTTGGCACTTCATCTCCGTAGAAAAACTGCATAGCATATAGGCTCTGACACTTGCCAACCTTCCAACCTTAATTTCACCACAGGGCCCTTGCTCTTTGCCCTCCAACCATCTCTAGAGTTCTCCAAACACCTGTGCCTTTGTTTATGCCTTCTTCAAAATCAGAAAAGCCTACAAAACCTAAACAACTTAAACACACTATTACCATACAACCCAACAGGTGTATTACCATACAACATACATACATCCTTGGTATGTATCCAAAGGAGTTGAAAGCTTATGTCCACACAAAAACCTACACGCAGAGGTTTATAGCAGTTGTATCCATAATTATCGAAATGTGGAAACAACCAAGATGTCCTTCAGTAGACGAATGAGCAAATAAACTGTGATACATCCAAACAATGGGGTATTAATCAGCGATAAAAAGAAGTGAGCTTCAAGCCATAGAAAGGTGTGGAGGAACTTTAAATGCTTCTTACAAAGTGAAAGAAGCCAATCTGGAAAGGCTACATAGTATATGATTCCAGCCATATGACATGACGGAAGAGGCAAAACTATGGAGACTGTAAAAAGATCAGTGATTCCTAGGGTTTGAGATGGGCAGGGAGGGATGAATAGGCAGAGCCCAGAGGATTTTTAACGCAATGAAAATGCTCCGTATGATACTAGGAGGATGGCTACATGTCATTACACGTTTTTCCAAACTCTTAGAAAGTGCACCACCAAGAGCGAACCCAAAACTACGGATTTGGGATTGTCATGAGGTGTCAACATAGGCTCATTGGTGAAGCAAATGCATCACCCTGGTGGATGTTGATAATGGGGCAAGTGGGGCATATGTGGGGTCAGAAGGCATATGCCAAATCTCCGTACCCTTGTCTCAATTTTTCTGTGAACCTAAAGCTTCTATAAAAAAAATCTAACTCTTTAAAAATTAAAAACCAACAAACAAACACCAGAAAAGACTTCTCTTACCTCTTCATAGAGTAAACCATTCCTTCTGTTTGTACTTGCTTCTCCTAGTGCCCTGGCTGCACAGTCTTGTGATGTATTCATTTATATGCCTATGAGTTTCCTATAAGCAGGGAGCATAACCTATTTGTATTTGTGTCTTCGGGATCCAGCATAAATAGTAGGCCCTCTAAAATGCTGTATTATTGAATTGATTTTTAATTTTATTCGGATTACTAGTTAATAGGTTTAAAAATTCATAAGTTTTGTGATGTCGAAAAGGTTTTAAGAGAAATGATGGGCCGCCTGGGTGGCTTAGTTGGTTAAGCGTCCGACTTCAGCTCAGGTCATGATCTCACGGTCAGTGGGTTTGAGCCCCGCGTCGGGCTCTGTGCTGACAGCTCAGAGCCTGGAGCCTGCTTCGGATTCTGTGTGTCCCTCTCTCTCTGCCCCTCCCCTGTACACACTCTGTCTCTCTCAGTCTCTTAAGAATGAATAAACATTAAAAAAAAAATTAAAAAAAGAGAGAAATGAGAATTCCAATTACTTTCAAACAAGAAATTCACTAGTGTGCAAAATAGGAAATTATCTTATATTTTAATAGTAGTCAATAATATTTAATAACCTTCAGGAAAACATCCTACTTGGAATAACACTAAATACAGTAATTGTTCAACCCCGTATCCTTCTGCTCCTAGATAAAATAGATATCCACATTGCTCCCGTATCATTTGCTGCCTGTTCTCATTCCATTTACAAAGTTTACCAATTACCTATTTAGATCTTCTTTTCTGTGAATCCATAATCAAACCTTCTTTCTATTAACTAATAAGGTCTGGCTCAGAATAGCCGTTCAAAGAACTTCTAGTCTCCTTATTTTTTTAAAATTTTTAATGTTTATTAATTTTTGAGACAGACAGAATGAAAGTGGGGGAGGAGTGAGAGAGAGGGAGGCACAGAATCTGAAGCAGGTTCCAGGCTCTGAGCTGTCAACACAGAGCCTGACGTGGGGCTCAAACTCACAGACTTTGAGATCACGACCCGAGCTAAAGTCGGACGCTTAACCAACTGAGCCACCCAGGCACCCCTCTAGTCTCCTTATGGTTAAATAAAACTTAAATCCGTGGCCAAAATAAATTTAGAAATAATGTGAGATATTTCTCCAAATCACCTGAGTGAGGGATATACCAGGAGATAATTCTAGAAGAATGCTGTGATAGGCAGAATAAAGGCCTCTAAAAAAACACTCATGTCCTTGAACCTGTGAATGTGTTATGTTATATGGCAAAAGGGACTTAGCAGAGGTAACTGGGATACAGATTTCAAGAAAGGGAAACTATCCTGGACTGTCCAGGTGGGCCCAGTCTAGTCGCATGTGCCCCTAAAAGTGGAGAACTTTCTCAGGCCGGAAGCAGAAGAGATGTGGCAGAAGGGAAGTTGGAGAGATTCACGAGTGGTCGGAGTGACGGGAAGAAGAGGGGACAACATGACAAGGAATACAGGTGGCCTTAAGGAGCTAAGAGATATTCCCAGCTCCTAGCCAACAGGCTGAGGACCTCAGCTCCATAGCTGCAAGGAAGTGAATTGTGCCAACAACCTAAATTACCTTTAAAAGCATTTTCTCCCCCAGAGCCAGCAGATAAAAGCCTAGGCTGGCTGACATCTGGTTTGCACCTTGTGAGACCTGGAACAAACAGCCAAGCCTACCTGGACTTCTTGTGACATAATAAATTCGAGTTGTCTTAAGTCGCTAAATTGTGTAGTATTTTCCTTCAGCAGCAAGAGAAAATTAACACAATCACCTTTTTAATAGTTTGGAGACACAAAAGCAAGGACTTTATCTGTTTGGATCCTTAGCTAACTCTAGGCCTCCCCCCTAGTAGGTGCTCAGTAATATTTGGTGTGGATCTCAAATGAGTTAGACACGTTGATTTGACATTTATTTACTGAGTGTTTACTATGCCTGGCACCAAGCTCTTTGGTAAAAATTGGAGAACCTTCATGGAACTCATGGAATAATTGTAGGTAATTATACTACTAATGTGGAAAGAATGCTAATAGGGATATCACTTCATATTATAAGAGCTCAGAGCGGAGATACCCAGCCCAGTGTGTGGGGCTTACTTGGGAAGAAGACTTCCGAGCTGAGTCTTCAAAGCTGAAGGTGTTAGCAAGGCAGGGGTAGTGGTGGAGGTGGTGAGGTGTGGAGACAAGGGAAAGAGCTTTGCGGAGAGAATAGACATCGTGATCAAAGGCGCTGAAATAAGGAACGACACCGTTACTGAGTGCCTGGTGGGATGCATGAGAAAAACCATCATCTGTTCCACGTTGCTGGTCTTGGAAATGGGAGGCAAGGGTTGGGTGAGAGCTGAGCTTGGCCTTGATCTTCTGAGTAATCAGAATCATTGTCAGATTTTAAGGCAAAAGGGTAATGTGGTCAAATTTAAGTTTTAAGTAGATTCCTTTTGGCATCATGAGAAGGCAAGATGTGAAGATGAGAAGCCATAAGGTCTTGTGTCGTATTCCTATTTAATCTGTTAATAAAATCATTCTTTCTTCACCCTCCAAATTGCCTTAAAGAGTTTGCCTATCTATCTGTAATCCAGGCTTCTCTATCAAGCCCGAACCAGTTTTCCAACTTCCTGCCGGGACATCTCCCGAGTAGCTAAACCAGTTGTGTAAGGTGATTTTTCTGGGTGAAGAAAGATTAGTGTTACTTAAAAAACCTTTTTTAATGTTTATTCATTACATGAGAGAGAGACAGAGACAGAGCGTGAGTGGGGGAAGGTGCAGAGAGAGAGGGAGACACAGAATCCCAAGCAGATTCCAGGCTCTGAGCTGTCAGCACAGAGCTCGACACAAGGCTCGAACTCATGAACCGCGAGATCATGACCTGAGCTGAAGTTGGCTGCTTAACTGACTGAGCCCCTCAGGCGCCCAAGAATAGTATTATTAATAGACAAGTTGTACCCCAGGTTTTAGCATGGCAGTAGCGACACAAAATTAAAATCTTAAGGACACACATAATTACATTTTCTTTAACTTGCTTTTGAATATAAGTTACATTTTACCTAATGCTTTCATAGTTATTCCGTGCCTTAATACTTATTTGTAGGATATTGTGTTTTACTGTCAATGTTTTGTAGCCAAGTGTCAGTATTTGGGTTGCTTAACTTTGGAGTTAATACAGGATCGGAGTCCTAGCCTCACCATTCACTGGTTGTGAGACCTTGGGCAAATAACCCATGCAAGCCTCCCTTTTCTAATCAGTATAAGTTCTCAGAATCTCGGTTCAATCACCAAAGGTCATTATGATCTGTGGCCAGAGGATGGGCTACTTTGACTGGACGGCATGGTCAGCCTCCCTCAGACCCCTCAACAGTGCCCTCGGGTGTTGGATCTTTCAAGAGGAGAGCAGCTCCCACAGAACCACAGAAGTTGTCTTGGAAAAAAGTTTTTCCCAAAAGCCGAGGAACGCAGGGAAGAAAAACCAAAAGGCTGGGCAACATAGCAGGCACAGGAACACTGGTTGGAAGGATGGATGAATCAGTACCTGAGACACCAGACAGCAAGTAGCTCTTTTCCTTCAGTAGTTTTTCATAGTCTCTGAGAGTTCAGGGTGTTGTCAGGGGCCAACACTGTCTGGGAAGTTCAGTGATGTTGGCAAGCAAGGTCTCTGAAGTCCGGCAGACTTAGATCCCTCCAGTTCTAGCTTTGCCACTCGCCTGAGCAAATGACCTAACTTTAAAGACTCAGTTCCGACATTTGCAAAGCACATTCTTCTGTTCACAAGGACATTTTCAAGGGTGCTTGAGTCCAGTTTGAGATAGAATGTTAATTTTTAAAAGCCAGCAATACTTGCATGCATATCATAAAATCTTTAAAAATCTTAAAAATCTTTAAAAGTATGTTTTTCAGAGACATATAAACCAGAGTTATTATTTTATGTCTCATGACCTCTTTATTTTTTAAGTTCTTAATTTTTATTTATCTATTTTGAGAGAGGGAGAGAGAGAGAATCTCAAGCAGGCTCCATGTCATCAGCGCAGAGCCTGATGCGGACTCGAACTCATGAACTGCAAGATCATGACTTGAGCCAAAATAAAAAGTCAGACACTTGAAATCTGGCCATGTGTAGCAACATGGATGGAACTGGAGGGTATTATGTTAAGTGAAATAAGTCAGTCAGAAGAAGACAGATACCATATGTTTCCACGAATAGGTGGACTCTGTGAGACTAAGCAAAAACCAGGGGGGAGGGGAAGAGGGGAAAGGAAAAAAAAGACACAGAGAGGGAGGGAGATAAAACATAAGAGACTCTCAAAGACTAAGAACAAACTGAGGGTGAGGGGGATGAGGGAGGGGGGAGAGGGGGTGACGGGCATTAAAGAGGGCACGTGTTGGGATGAACACTGGGTGTTATATGTAAACCAATTCGAAAATAAACTATTAAAAAAAAAGTCAGACACTTAACTGACTGAGCCACCCAGGTGCCCCCTCACGACCTCTTTAAATCTTACTGTTCTCATCCCTGCCCCAAATAAGTACAGTAATACTGATCTTACTGGGTTTTACAGAGGCATCAATGACATAACACATGTGAAATGCATATTATAAGTATTTATTGTGTACTTTTTATGACCTGCTCATTGTGGTAGTCTTTGAATATACGTTGGTCAAAAGAAGAGAGGTGGCCCCAGCCCTCGTGAACTGAGAGTTTCAGCAGTATGCACACAGAGAATATACTGAGTAAATTTTGTTCCTATTATCAGCATATCGATACCAAATTTTAGGGCTGAAAAGAAGCGCATAGGATTCTAGAGATAGTATCTGGAGTTTGAGGCTAGCCTGAACCAATGTATTAGAATGCCTAATTCCAGTCAATAAAAATGGCATTTATGAGCACCGACTATTTGCAAAAAAAGAGAGCCAGATGCCATTCTTGCCCTCAAAATGTTTTTAGAGTTATAGAAGAGGCAAATCTCGAAGCTTACCATAAAACAAAGAAGGATGAAGCATGTGTTACAACAAAAGAACCAACAAAGTGATGTGAGAATTCAGAGGAGGCAGTGATTGATTCCGAGAAGGAGTTAGGGATAGGACTGCCAGGTTTAGCAAAATAAATATTGCTTGGTACAAACTTATGCCCCCAAAAATTATTGGTCGTCTATCTGAAATGCAAATTTAACTAGGAATTTTGTATTTTAGAAAATGGGTTGAATGCCAAAGGTTTAGGGGACGGGATGGGAGATAAAGCTGTAAATGTTATAAAAAGGTAAATCACAAACGACCTTGACTGACCCAGGAATTTGCTCCTTTTGATGATGATTATTTAGACTGGGATACAATTCTGATGAAATAGAGAATTTTTTAAGTTTACTTATTTATTTTGAGAGAGAGCAAGAGCTGGGGAGGGGCAGAGAAAGGGGGAGAGAGAGGATCCCAAGCAGACTCCATGCTGTCAGCACAGAGCCTGATGCGGGGCTCGATCTCACAAATCCCAAGAACATGGCCTGAGTCCAAATCAAGAGTCAAATTCTTAACCAGCTGAGCCACCCAGGTGCTCCTTGGTGAAACAGAAATTCAACCTTTCATTGCATTTTTGAATATCTAGGTTGTAGATGTAATACAGCTGACAGAGCAGAAAATACCATAGCGAGAGACCAGGTAAGGGGGCTGCTCTAGAAGGAGGTCCTGAGTGATTATTGGATAATAATGGGGCCTTAAAGGAAGCTGGAAATGACTTCCAATGAAGTAATTAAAAACAAACAGACACATTTTAAATTAATTAATTTATTAACTAATCATTAACTAACAATTAATGCTTGTTAATTAGTTAATAATTAGCAATCAATTATTTTATTAATAATAATTTTATTATAATTATAATAAAATAATTTAATTTATTATGTAATTTATAATTTATAATTTATGTTTATTATTTATATTTATTAATACAAATCGATTCATAACAAAAATTAATTAAATAAAAATCTATAAAATATTTCTATAATATAATTAATAATTTAATATAATGATATAATATATAATATAATTAACAATATACTATAATAAAAATTAAATTATTAAATTAATTAATTTAACTGATTTAAATTAATTTATTGACTAATTAAATAATCAGAGCACCTTGGACACCTTGAAAGAAGAGGAAAAGACCTATCTAAAGGAAATGAAAAGTGAGTTCTCTCGAGGAAAATTAGCAAATGCTTAGACATGTGAGTCACAGTCTTCGGAGAAGGAGAAATGAGCCTGTATGCAATTGAAATATTCCAAAACTATGATGCACCCTACAAATCCCCAAAGATGAGGAAGTGAAACAATTCAAGGGAACCACCGCATGTGAGTCAAGAGAGCATCTTATCCCGGCGAGGAAACCCAAATGCAAAAGCTTCCGTATTTTTTCAGCCAAGCATGTACGAGGCCAGGAATTTGGCAGCCTGGGAGAAGGAGGTGCTTTGCTGACTAATTTGCCAATCACTATAATTCAAACTAATGATCGGTTCATTAGATGGGAGGGGAAAAATTTCCTAAACTGAAGTAAAATCGTCCCCAAACTGAGATGTGAGACACAGGAAGAGATAGAGTGGGGGGCGGGCATGCTACCCCAACGATGTTCTATAACACGATTACCTGATGGAAACCATATACGGGTATTGGTGTTACTTTCCTCTTCCTCCCTTTTTGGCATTACATGAGTAATTTTAACTTCACGATGTATTTGCTATATACATAGAAGGAGAAATGAAGACAAAACCTGACTCCAACCTCCTGGAGAAATTCTATTTCAAATACTTCCAAACTTCTCAAACAATAATTTTAAAAGTTGAAAAGGCACATTTCATACCATTTTCTGTGTTTAAAAAGCTGCTTCTCCAAATAACAACAACAAAAAAAGACTACCAGCATCATGACTGTATGGTCTATATAGGTCAATATATTTATAGATTTTTTTAATCTGTACCAAAATTTCATGGCTTTGCTTTATGCCCAGTAGAAAGCTGAGATATATATATATATATTTCATATAATGCATCTTGAATCTAGAGAACTCTAGATACTTTGACTAGAGTGATTTAGATAGCCTTATGATTCTTATATAGTATCTTCCCATCTCTTTTTAAGCATAACGAATAAATAGCATTTATTACTGAGAAGTAAATATGGTAAAGATTGAATCGTTTCTCAAAGGCCATCCAGTCAGACTTCAGAATTCCTTGGTATAGTTCTAGTATCGGAGTTAAAAACTCAGGTTTAGGGAGATTGTGATTCTGTATAAACTCAACTAATTTCCATTAATTGTAAAACAACCTACTGTACAACTAGATGTAAAGACTGTTTGCCTCCACACTTCTCTTCGAGTTGATAGTATTATGATGCATAAATTGGCAAACTGTTTCAGAGTGGGATTCCAGTGGTTGCTACATGTAGTCTTCAAATATGTGTTTTCAAAAACCACTTTTACGATTTTCCAGGTATGAACTAACAAACTAATTTAGTTAATTTCCAGGATATAAAATAATATACAAAAATCTGTTGTATTTCTATATGCCAGTAATAAGCCATCAAAAAGAAAAATTAAGAAAACCATCCCATTTTTAACTGCATAAAAAAAACCCTAGGAATAAACTTAATATAGAAGGTAAAAGACTTCTACACCAAAAACTATAAGAGACTGATGAAAGAAATTGAAGAAGATACAAATAAATGGAAAGGTATTCTGTGCTCATGGAATCAGAAGGATTAACATTGTTAAAATGTTCACGGTACCACAAGCAATCTACAGATTCAATCCCGCCGCTATCAAAATTATAATGCCATTTTTCACAGAAATAGAAAAACAACCCTAAAATTTGTATAGAACTACAAAAAAGTGCAAATAGTCAAATCAACCTGAAAAGGCAGGAGGCATCATTCTCCTTGATTTCAAATTATATTATGATGCTATAGTAATCAAAACAGTATGGTATTGGCATGAAAAAAGACACATAGGTCAATGGAGTAGAATAAAGAGCCCAGAAATAGACCCATGCATATATGGCCAGTTAATTCATGATAAAAGGAGCCCAGAATACACGATGGGGAAAGAACAATCTCCAATAAATGGTGTTGAGAAAACTGGGCAGTCACATGCAAAAAAATGAAACGGGACCACTAATACCATACACAAAAATTAACTCAAAATGAATTCAAGACTTGAACATAAAACCTGAAACCGTCAAACTCCTGGAAGGGAAGACAGAGTATAAGCTCCTTGATGTTGGTCTTGGTGATGATTTCTTTTTGGATTTGATACCAAACCAAAAGCAACATAGCAAAACTAAACAAGTGTAACTAAACTAAAAAACTTCTGCACACCGAAGGAAGTCATCAACGAAATGAAAAGGCAATCTATGTAATGGGAGAAAATATTTCCAAGTCATATATCTGGTGGGTGAATAACACAAAATATATAAAGAACTCATATAATCCAATAGCAAAATGTCAAATAATCTGATTAGAAAATAGGAGAGGAACTGAACATTTTCCAAAGAAGATCTATGGATGGCAAACAGACACATGAAAAGGTCCTCAACTTCACTCATCATCATGGGAATTCGAATTAAAACCACAAGGAGGTATCATTTCACTCTCATTAGAATGGCTGTTACCAAAAAGAGAGAAATAACAAGTGTTGGAGAAGGTTTGGAGAAAAGGGAACACTCGTGTGTGGTTGGTGGGAATGTAAATTGGTACACTCACTGTAGACAACGCTGTGTGGAGGTTCTCAAAAACTTAAAAATGTAACTACCATATTACCCAGAAATTCCATTTCTGGATATTTACCCAAAGACAGAAACACTAATTGTAAATGATGTGTGCACCCGTGTTCATTACAGCGTTATTTACAGTAGTCAAGATAAGGAACCTAAGTATCCATTGATGGATGAATGCATAAAGAAAATGTGGTATTTATATATAATGAAATCTTGCCATTCGCAACAACGTGGATAGACCCTGAGGGCATTAGGCTGAGTAAAATAAGACAGAGAAAGACAAATACTGTATAAACTCACTTATATAGGGAATGTTAAAACAAAAACAAAACCAAACCTATCCCCACCCCCCAAATAGCCCCTAGATACAGAGAACAGATTGGTGGTTGCCCGATATGGGAGGCAGGGGACAGGTGAAATGAGCAAAAGGGTTCAAAATGTACAAACTTCCAGTTATGAAAGAAATAAAGTCATGGGTATATAATGTACAGCGTGGCAACTATACTTAATACAACTGTGTTTATTGTATATTTGAAAGTTGCTAAGGCAGTAGATCGTAAAATTACTTATCACAAGAAAATAAATTTGTAACAAATAAAAAAGAAGAAAAAAGAGAAAGCAATCCATTCGATCTTGGAAAAGGGAAATTTACAAGCGAGATGGCTACCTCTGGAGAGCAATTAAAAACAAAGTTGGGGGGCGCCTGGGTGGCTCAGTTGGTTGAGTGGCCGACTTCAGCTCAGGTCATGATCTCACGGTCTGTGAGTTCGAGCCCCGCGTTGGGCTCTGTGCTGACAGCTCAGAGCCTGGAGCCTGCTTCACATTCTGGGTCTCCCTCTCTCTCTGCCCCTCCCCCACTCATGCTCTGGTTTCTCTCTGTCTCAAAAATAAATAAACATTAAAAAAAATTAAAAAAAAAAAAAGTTGGAATAATGTCAGTCCTGAGGTCATCTCATTCAATTTGCAAAGGGGTTTTGAGGTAAGAGCTAGGGGTTTAGTGAAAGTAAACTCCAGCCACGGATGAAGAAAAGGGTCGGTTTTCCAGCTGGGGTACGTGGAGTCCCATGGCGGCTCTTCGTTAGAATGAGCAGAGACACTGAATCTCACAGAGAAGGTTGACTTTTGAAGTAGAACTAGGTTTTTTTTCTTCCTTAAGAAAACCATTTCCCAAGAGCTTAACTGAACATTCTTAAAGGATAAAAAATAAAGTTCTAAAATTAAGATATGTATGTTTAATGTTTTTTAAAAAATTTTATTTTAAAATCCTACAGGATTAAAATTTTCTTTCTTCCTTCCTTCCCTCCCTCCCTCCTTCCTTCCCTCTCTCCTTCCTTCCCTCCCTCCCTCCTTCCTTCCCTCCCTCCTTCCTTCCCTCCCTCCTTCCTTCCCTCCCTCCCTTCTTCCCTCCCTCCCTCCTTCCTTCCTTCCCTCCTTCCTTTCTTGCTTCCTTCCTTTCCTTTTTCCTTCCTACCCTCCTCCCTCCCTCCCTCCCTCCCTCCTTCCTTCCTTCCTTCCTTCCTTCCTTCCTTCCTTCCTTCCTTCCTTCCTTCCTTCTTTCCTTCCTCACGTTCCCCACTGTGCAAGGTGACCCTTGCAAGGGTCTGTGCAAGGGCAGAATTTCTGAGGAAATTTAGGTGCCAAGCCGACTGAAGGGCACCAAAAAAGCATGTTGCAAGAAACCCGTATTTTTAAAAACTTGAATATTCTCTGTCATTTGTTTCTCGTATAGTTATAGTCTCAAATAATGGAACAGAAGTCAGAGAGCCACATGTCTGGGGAACAGGTCAGGAGGCTGGAGGCTGGGGAACAGTTCCTCGGCTAGAGCTTTAACTCTACACTTTCCTCTCCTGTTCAACGGAACATGCTGGAACACAGAGAAAGGCCATCAGGCTAGATAGAACGTAAACACATACCGAAAACCTCAAATTTCCAAAGTTGTGTTCTCGAACCTAGGGCTTGGGAGAATGAGATTTTATGTTTTCATAAGACAGAGGACTGCGGTTTTCTAGATCTACGACGGAGATCCTTTTGCTCTCCGTGGTCCCCTCTTAGTGATGTAAGCCAAACCCACTCACTGTTCCGAAAGAAGAAATGTGTCACACTTTCGTGGCTCAGCAAAGGCCTAGAACTTAGAAATCTTGACCTGTAAAGATAGACAAAATGCATCCCTTATACGTCATCTTTAATCTGCAGCATTTTTTCTAGGAGCCAAAGACTCCTAGAGAAGGTAAATGGAACACAAATATGCCTTTGAGGTTTAAAGCTTTTATTTTTTTTCATTTATTTTTTTAAGCTTTTTAAAATTTATTCTGAGAAGAGAGTGTGCACACAACCAAGGGAGGGACAGAGAGAGAGAGAGAATCCCAAGCAGGCTCTGCACTGTCAGCATGGAGCCCAATGCGGGGCTTGAACTCACGAACCTGTGAGATCATGACCTGAGCTGAGATCAAGAGTCAGACGTTTAACCAACTGAGTCACCCAGATGCCCCAAGGCTTAAAACTTTCAAATAAAATGTGTTTGATGGATTGGAGTGGTTGCAAATGAAACCAGCTATCAATAAAGGCCGACAGGAAACCCTAGGAGGAAACTCATTGTCCAGGAAGGGTCTAAATGGGTGACCTGACTGTACTACCAGAGCCTAGGTATTCTCTGAAGAGGGTGGAATCAAAGCACAATTTAAGGCTGCTACAGTGCCCCCTTCCTGATACAGAACTCATTTACTTCGCTGTTTCTGTATTTTCACGGGAAGATGATGCATGTGTACAAACTCAAAGAGCTGGCGTCTAAAACCCTAAAGTTGTGTTCAGCTGCTCTGGTTGTTGCTGTGTGACGCCCCGACGGGCATAGATTGGGGAGAGTGAAACTCCGTCATCTGGTGGTAGGGAAACATTGCAGGTTCAGCAGCTGGAAACAGCACGCTAAGCAGGACTGCTAGAGCTCCCGGTTTCCAGGGAAGGCTGGGCCTTGGTTACCATGGTGATTTCTCAGACTAGCAGAGCTAGTGGGGTCCTGGAGGATTATCACACGCTGGGTCTCGGCCAGCACAGCACACCCGCAGAGCGTTGTGTCTGTACGTAAGTCCAGAAATTAGCAGTCGTTGAGATCAGCAGTGATGGGGACAGCTGGTTTCGTGCTCTCTGGACAGATGGCGGCAGCAGGCAAGCACCAAGGATGACTGACTACATATAGGAGTGTAAGCTACTCTTGGGATTCTCTAAATGGCCTGGGATAGGACTTAAGAATAAAATCTGTATTTCCAACAATGTGAGTATTTGGGAGTTCGTCATCATAGTGTGAGCATTGAAAACAATATGATAATGTTTTGTAATCCTAAACTGTGAAGTGGGACATACTGGTTATATAAAAAAAGCAAGTCCTGGGGCACCTGGGTGGCTCAGTCGGTGAAGCGTCCAACTTTGGCTCAGGTCACAATCTCATAGTTTGTGAGTTCGAGCCCTACGTCAGCCTCTGTGCTGACAGCTCAGAGCCTGGAGCCTGCTTCAGATTCTGTGTCTCCCTCTGTCTCTGGCCTTTCCCCTGCTCGCACTCTGTCTTTCTCTCTCTCAAAAATACATAAAAATATTTTAAAAAGAAATTAAAAAAAAAAAGCAAGTCCTTGCAAACTAGAGCACTTACTTTACCTATCATCATTAATAAATTACTTCTTATGTAGTTTTGAGCCCTATTTTAGCCCAAGTGACCCCCATGCGTGGTTGCTAGCCTGCTGCTCTGGTCTGCTTTCCTAAGTACTGGGGCACATGGCAAGGCATATTTTTACTGCCTGGAGCTGGCTTCCTGCCCGGTTCGCTCCTACTTGGGCCTTTCCGGGGTTTCCTCTCCCTCGCACTGTGGGTGCACAGTAGGGATGCGGCAGGACAGACAGGACTTGGAAGATCTTTTTATAATGGTTATTTATTTTGAGAGACAGAGAGAGTGCAAGCAGGGGAGGGACAGAGAGAGAGAGAGAGAGAGAGAGAGAGAGAAGAGAATCTGTAGCAGGCTCCAGGCTCCGAGCTGTCAGCACAGAGCCCAACGCAGGGCTCCAACCCACAAACCATGAGATCATGACCTGAGGTGAAGCCAGATGCTTAATCGACTGATCCCCCCAGGCGCCCCAGGACTTGGAAGTACTCGAGTGAGAATGACAGAAGGAGGGCTGGAGTGACACACATCCAGGTGCATAACAGAGACAGAGGCTGCGCCGTGGGGTGATGGGAAATGGTCTGATTGCCTTGGACATGCTTGGCTCTGAATTGAGAAGGAAGGCCTGCAACCACACGGTTCCCTCAGGGGAGAGCCAGACAGGCCTCAGGTGTCTGACAGCAGAGGGCAATGATCAAAGGAACTAAATGGAGGAATCCTGGAGGGAAAGGCTCCAGGGGAGGCAGTAGGGGATAAATGGGCAAGACAATGGTAAGAAGAAGTCCACCAGGCAGAGGGGTGGCCATGGCGCCAACCCAACAGCTGAGAACAAAGCCCCTCTCCCCTCTTTGGGAAAATTAAAGAAAATTAAAAAGAAAATTAAAGTTGCTACTCTTCAATCTCTCTAGAGATTAAAGGAGGTCACCTTGTCTAAACACTGGCTTGTTTTACGTTGTTTCCCGAACAGTCCATGGGTGCTAATCAGCTAGCAGTAAGGCCCCCACCCACACGTGCCCTGTTTGGGTTCCCTCCACCACCTGGAATTCCTCCTGCCTCTTTGCCCTTCATACCATGTTGAACCTGCCAGAACCTGTCACTTCCTCAGAGCCTGCCATTGGACTGCGCAGCTGTCCCCATGAGGCAGACCCCTCGGGCCGAGTCCATCTATTCCCTCAGCCTCGTCTTCCCTTGGCTCAGTCTTTCTCCCCAGTGCCCATAACTAAGCCAAAAATAATTATGACATTCCTAAGTCCCCATTGAGCCGATGTCCACTTGACTGAAATCTGTGAATCAGAAGAAACTCATACATTTCTTACTACCTTATAAGAAAAATCCTAGCCATAAACATTGAGGATGCTTGGAGCCTGAGCTAAGCAGCACTGCCCAAATTAAGAAATCAAGGTGCTTTTGATGTAGGTGTCCATTTTGCATTGGGCTCCTCTTAAAAAACAAAAACAAAAACAACAAAAAACAAAAAACCTTTCGGGACACCGAAAAATTTATATGCTGCCTATTTTCAAAATAAAGCGATTCAAAGATCCTATTGCTTCCCCCAAATCGCATGTTGCTAATCTGAGTCTGAACTCCAGTTGTCTTGCTCATCCCAGGTGTCCAATTCAAGGACTGTGCCAGCTCCCCTTCGCCTCTGCCTAACACGATGACACAACAGTCTATTAGCAATTTGGAGCCATCCAGAAGGCAACACTCGGAGGATTGCTGGAGGTGTTACGCTGCCCCAGGGAAATTAAGCCTTGTCTGTGCTCTGGTGTGATGCAATCCATTCTTCTTGAATGGGCTTTCCTGCTCTAGCTGCAGCAAGATATAATCAACACCTCCTATAAGCTTTTGTATTCTTTTTAAAATTTACTAATAACAGGGTAATTGCTGTAATTTCACAGTCTTCTTTCTTTGAAAAAGAGGCTGGCCCCTGCGCCTAATGAAAACTGCTTTTCACACTCTGACCAAGGTGTCAGATTTTGATCAGCCAAACCCCTCAGGGCATGGCCTCTCCTGGAAGAGAGTTTATTGTTAAGGGTCTGGTGAAATTTTGAGTTGAAAGGTGATTAAGTGAACTTGCTCTTTATTCTAACGAGAGCTCACAAAAGAGTGAAGAGCGAAGGGTTCCGTTGTCACTGGTAAAACAGACAAAACCACTGTTTTTTTAACTTAGCCAGAGAAATGTGAAGTTTCTATGAAGTCTTGAGAAGTGCTCCTCAGATTTGGAGGCTCTGAAATCTTTAATGGCTAATGGTATCTATTTGAGTTCTTTGAACAGTGAAGAGTGAACCAGGTCACAGCAGGACCCATTTTGACTCGAAAATCCAAAACCAATATACGAGTAAAACCTTGGTTTGCAAGCATAATTGGTTCCGGAAACATGCTTATAATCCAAAGCACTTACGTAGCATATTAAAGCGAATTTCAAGAACCGTTGGCTCAGTTGTGATCATACGACATTCGGCACCACGGACTAACTCATATTGCAAGACATCGCTCATTTACCAAGTTAAAATTTATCAGAAATGTTTGCTCGTCTTGCAGAACACTCGCAGAACAAGTTACTCACAATCCAAGGTTTTTCTTGTATCTCAAAGGCCAGTCTTCTTTGCGGCCCAAGACTACAAGTTTCAAATTTTATAAATTTGAAATTGCAAAGAGCTTTCATCTTTAAAAGCTCTCATCTGATCCTATATTCCACCAACTACTGCCCTCTTGCTCTTGCTACAACTTCAAGGTCAATGGACGATTTTCAAACCTTAGCTTATGTGTCCTCTTGGAAACATTTGACTCTGTTGAGCACACTTTCCTTGAAATTTGTTTGTTCTTCTGATTCCTCAAGCACCCTTCTCTCAGGTTCTCTTCTATCCCATCTGTTCCAGTTCCAAACATACGTGCTTATCCAACCAGTGCTTGCTGTTGTCCAAATAAAAGCTAGAAGCTACCTGAGAAAGAAAGGAGGTGAGATCATGGGGACTAGGAATTATTTAATAAGTTGTGCTTTCTTATCTTATCTGTTCAGCACAGCCTTCTGTAATTAAGCACGTGAAATGTGGTTAGTGACTGTGACCTAGGAAGTGAATGGTTAAGTTTAATTTAATCTAACCAAAATAGCCACATGGGGCTGATGACTACCATATTGGACAATGTAGTATAGAATCTTGTTACACAAAACGTGGTGCATGGACACCACCAACCTGAGCATCATCTGGGTGCCAGTTAGAAATGCAGAATCTTAGGGACCTCCTCCCCTCAGATCTGCTAAATCAAAATCTGCATCTTAAACAAGATCTCCAGGTGATTCACAAGCACAATACCATAGGAGAGACATTGCCCTAGAAGACTCATTTTTAAAATTTTTTAAAATGCTTATTTATTTTTGAGAGAGAGAGATAGAGCATGAGCAGGGGAGGGGCAGAGAGAGTGAGATACCAAATCTGAAGCAGGCTCCAGGCTCTGAGCCGTCAGCACAGAGCCCGATGTGGGGCTCAAACCCATGAACTGCGAGATCATGACCTGAGCCGAAGTCGGACGCTTAACCGACTGAGCCACCCAGGTGCCCCTAGAAGGCTCATTTTTAAAGCACCACAGTGACAGGCACATGTGTTTATCCTAGCACAGTTTCTGGAGAAGATTCTTTCTGTGAATCCTTACCAAGTCCTTCTTGACACATTAATCAAATACATTGTTAACCACATCCTGACTGAAATGACCTCTAGGTGTTGAGATACTCAGATAATTCTCATTTCAGAAAGCAGTTGAACTTAACCTAGTGACCTGCATTACATCTGATTCTTCAGGAGCATCTGTCATGTGTTAGCACAACCTCCAATCCTCTTCCCTGCTCTGAGGGAGCAGTATGTTCCCGTCACAAAGGAGTAGAATAAAGCAGAGAAGAAAAATTAAGCCACACTGTAAATAACCTCTGAAGAGGTAACTGGCTTCTTCTATACTGAAATTAGATCAGCACGCTGAGGCATAGGAGATGATTCACACAGAGCATTTGGAGATCTGAAGCTAAAAAGAAGATGATAGGAAAAACGTATGCTGAACGTAATGTTCCCTCATTCTCAGTTGAGTGTCTTCATGCTCTGGAAGTGACACTGTCACCTAAAAGAGACAAAACTCTTGGAATATGGCGGAACCTCCAGCTGTAGTGGCCTTGGCAATGGTCGGTAGGGCAGCAGAGCAGGTCAGCAAAAGAGGAGGGACAGGGCATCTGCGTGGCCTCCACTCAGGCTGCCTTCCTGGCCTCAGTTTCTTCTCCTGTGAAACGATCTACTTGGATTCAGTAGAGCCTCTTTTCGGTCAATTCCAGCTATCACACTCTACCTTGGTCCCAGAAATCTTGTGAAAGGAAGTTAAAATGATTGGATAATTATCTTCAAAAGGATTCTTCCCAGCTACTCTTAGAAAATCATGTATTTTATGCATTCAACAAATGTTGAATTCATTCAATGTGCATGGGCGAGGCACTGTTCTGGGCACTGGGAAGTAAGAAGAAGCTATCCAGGTAGGGTCCAGTGAAATACATCTTTAGCAAAGCGGTAAACAAATTAGCACCTTTTAATTCTCATGCCTGTTAACAATCATTGACCAAGACTTTGAGAAGCCAGTCAGCGTGCCCTGTTCAAACTAAAGGTCCAAAGCTAAGTACATTGAGATACTGGAAGCAGTATATCCTAGCAGACAATAAACCCATGAGGTACAATTAAGCAATAAAAATATCTAGTGGGAAATCATATGCAAAGGATTCAAAGAGGGCATTAGGTAGTCCCCTAGGATTTGTCTAGCACTGTGGCAGTCACATACTGCTTTCTCGGAGAGGGACGTCAATGCTGAGAACTGAATGGGAAGAGGCAGCCTGACCTGTGGAAGGAAGAAAAGCACACTAGGGAGAGGAACTCACGGATGCATGAGACACAGTGCACGAAGATCTGGGTGGGCTCAAGAACAAAAATAAATCCATGGTGTGGTATAAGTCAAGGTCGAGCATGTTAATGGAGGGCCAACATAAATCTCTGCTTTAATTAGGCTTTTTTTTCTTTCTTAGTCTAATCTCTGTCTTTCTTGCTCTACTTAAAATCATGTATCCTTTTATCAAATGTAGCTCTCAACCATCCGAGACTTTTGTATGCCAGCTTTGGTTTCTTTATTTGAGATGATAGCTATACTAGAAATAAATGACAGAGAATTTTTGAAAAAAAAAAAAAATGAGTTTCTTGCAACATGCTGTTTGATGCTCCTCGGTCACAGAAATGCGGCCCTGGGTCACCTTGTGCCGGGGGAAAAGTGAGAGGGACAGAATGGCCTGCTGGGGTCTCCATCTCCTTTCTGTCTGTGAAATGGAGGGGTGGGGTGGGACTTTCTGTTTCGCCCCTTCTGGTTTCAAATCCCATGCCTCCGTGGAAGAAAGTTCTGTTGCACCTGGGGGAGAGTGAGACAGAATGAACCACCCACATGGACTCACAAAAAGAGATAAAGAGAGGGACCAAGAACGCTGATGCCCAGAACTGGGAGAGGTCCAAATCCCAATGCCGCCTCCACTATCATGGTGGGCTTTGACTCTGGGTGTTTGGGATCAAACAAGGCATCATGCCTGGAACTTCAGGGTCTTGGTTCATGACTTATGAATATAAACAGGCTTGGGAATTAGCAGTTGCAGATTTTCTTACCCTTTTCCTAAGGATATTTCATAGTAGCGATTTAACAACTGACCATCGAATGACCACCGACTCCCACCACATCATTCCAGGACCAGAGACTGCCCACCAACGGCCTTCTCAGATGGTGTCTTCCTTGAAGGGAGAAGAGTGGGCAAGATGGCGGCATCTTCAGCCCATCGATCTCGGAGCCACTCCTGCATAGGACAGATTGAATTTGTCTTCTGACAACCAATTTAGGATAATCACCAAGGTTAATGCCTTACTTTAACAGTTCATTTGGGGGCAAAGAACTACATTTAGAGGAGTTTAACTTCCTAGAATTTCAAAATACACTTTTATTTAAGCAAGGAGTTTCATTCCAAAATTAAGATTCCAGATATCGCAGGGAAGAAGATGGAAACTGAATCCTCAGTTGTGATTGGGGCTTCCAGAAATTATCTCAAGTTCACCATCATACGAAGTGATATTGTGGCTATGAGGGCTTGGAATGAGGTTGTGGCTGTCACCCTTGTCTACTCCCCAACTGCCCCTGCGGCCTCTGGTGATTTTATAAACTCTCTGAAGTATGGTGGCTTTATCTGTTAACGAAGACAGTTGTTTGTGCTCTTATGGACTAGGTGATTTCTAAGCTCTCATATTAAGGTTTTGTTATTTTTCATGAAAACCTGGGCACTGTCCAAGGAAAGCAGAGATGAATTCTAGGTACAGTGGGAAAAAATACGGACTGCACTATGCTGTAAATACAATATGCACACATTTTAATACTTTGAAATCCTTACATCGTCAATGTGAACCCTTAATTTGTGGGCCGGCCATAGTTCCAAGTTATAACTGAATTTATTTTTGTCTGCACTGTTGGTCACACCTAACTCATCTCCCAGTTAGTCCTTCGGCAGACGAGCAACCTCTAAATATAGCTTGGTTTCTATGGGAACATCCTTTATCCTATACATTCTAGGAACACGTTTTATCTGAAAAACAAGGCCTGCCAGATCAATCTAGGCATACAAACTAGATTTTGCATTTTTGAATTAATTTGATGTAAAGAGTGATGTTTAAAATTGGTCAAAATGTTGGTTCCATGTGAAAATTTTCCAGTGGAGTTGAGTTGGTATAAATTTGCTTTTAATAATAGGAGTTAGAAATCTATCTTCTAGTAATGGTTATTTTGTTGTTGTTGTTTTTTGTTTTCCCTGAAATAATTAAGTATATGCTCTACTGCCTTTAGCTTCTGTTGTCTTATATCTCTGTGGCCACAAGCATTGCTGGATGATCTAATGATCACTCACTTTTCCAAAGTAAATGAGAATTTTATCCGTTACCAAAATGCCAGCTGACAAGAACATGCTACATGGGTGATATTTTATCCTTTTGAATTCCTATAGCTGAACAGTAATATGACTTGGGTTGGGTTTGCCTACAACTAGAAGACATGTTGGTCTTTACATCTTTACCTGTCCTAAACCCAATGCTTCCTTAAAATTACGCTTTGAGGACTTCACACAGCTGGGAATGACTACGAAGTTAGGAAGTGAGGTTGAGGTAAGAAAAAGAAAGCCTTTTGAGAAAAGTGAAATGAGCCCTCTTGTGGAAGCTATAGCGCCAGAGGTCTGAGCTTCTGAAGAACCATATGTCCAAATGCAGTTAATGACGGAAGGGAGTCTCTGAAACTTGAAGCACAGAGCTACATTTTGAGCATACTGTTGAGAATATGCAAGTCTCAGAGAAAGTACTCCACGAGTCATTGTGTAAAACATCTAAGAATGATAACAAGGAGCATTTGAAAAAAAGACAACTCTAAGTTTTTCCAGGTTAAGAAAAATTGCCACAAATATATCACTAAGAGTAAAAATGAAAGTCTTTACTTACAGGAATACTTTTTTTTTTTTTTTTTTTATCTGTTTAACCACGAGCTGAAGAGACAAACATCCGTTTGTGGCCCAGAGTTTATCTGGGTCCTCTATCTTGACCGTTGCAGACTTCAGAAGCCGTCAGTCTAAAGCGCGTTCAGCATCCACCATCCATCCCAAGATTCCTCTTGACTGTTGCCGTTACCGGAGTCTTGATTTGAGCAAATGGATCTTACTGTAGATGTCGATCACCAGCACATGACCACGGTGGCCTGAGTCTCCCAACAGAAGCAAATCTTAAGAGGAAAAGAACAAGTAAGTAGTCTGGGCTGTTATCTGCATAGAACACAGCAAAGAAATATCTAGAAATTATAAGCTGTTGAAGGATCCTGTTGGGGGTGGGCAGTGTCATAAAATCATGAGGAGGGGGGAAAAAAGCATTTAAATATTCGTGGGTCTGTTCTGAGAAGTAACCACAAACGAATGGGATCTCGTGTTTATGAAGTACCTTTGTGTACTTTACAGAGGGAAAAGTGTCATTGGCACTTTGGTGACCAAAACTATGTCAGGGGATCTGTAGGGTTCTTTATAGACACAATCTAACTTACTTCTTAGAAAAATAGATCTTCTCATTCCCGTATTTAGAGCTGAAGAGACAACTTTAGGGTTAAGTGTTTGTCCCATGATTAGGCAGCTAGTGAGTGGCGGTTCGACCTGTTTCCAAGTGTCATACTGCCTTGAGAGCTATGTCCATTTAGACTGTGGAACTGATAAATAATTTAGATTTTCATTGCTTTAAAATAATTGCACACTTGAATCATGTCTTCTTAGACTTGAGGACTGCCAAAATTTGAAAAGTAAGTTAGTATCATATTTGTTCATTAATCATGTTAAACTATTTTGTTTCACACACAAAAAATATAAGCACTGCATATTTTAAATATATGCACTTTGTTAAAACACATCTTTCAGCAGATAGAACTTAGGTTGTTATGCAGGTTCTAATGATGTTCTTGAATTACAACAATTCTTATTTGATAGCTTTAAATGTGTCGGGTCCAATATCATGTTTCAGAAACAAAAAACTTACTTATTCCCTACAAAGAGATTCTAAAGTAGCAGAAGAAAAATTCTAAGAATACTCAGACATTCACTGTAGAATAACTTCTCATTCAGATATGAAGGCTTAAACACTGCTTCTAGCCAGGTGGGCAGGAGACATATAAGGAAAAAGGACACAGATCCTTCTGGATGAGAAACCTGGCCCGTTGATGCCTGGATCCAATCAAAGGTTTTAAAACGTTTTTTGTTTATTTTTATTTTTTAATTTTTTTTTTCAGCAGAAACTTGGCAGGCCAAATGGGGTGTTATTTTTTATTTTTTATTGAGATATTCATTAAACACTTACTGATGCCACAGTAATTTTATGTACCATAACTGTGTATCTGCTGAGGCGTATGGTAAAAAGAAAGAGGTTTGTTGTTTCATGCTGAGTGAGAATCATAACTTTTATATGGCTTTCTTGCTGTCCTCATAAAGCTGTCTCAAAGCACACCAACTCATTTAATTTTCCAGTCACCTTTTAACGTAGGCAGTATGACCTTTCCCATTTTACAGACAGAGCCCTGTTGAGCCAGTGCCTCATGCACACACCAAAGCGACTCAGTGACAGACCCGGCACTCACCCGCAGGATGGCAGGTTGCTACGCTGTCACTGCTTCTTACGCATCCATCCCTGAAAAACTTAAATAGAAACTAAACAGAACTCACCCGCCCACCCCAACTTTTCACGAGGAAAAGATTCAAGGTTAGCAAGAAGGAAAGAGTGCAGGGAATATGTATGGTGGATGCTGCTCCCTGTTCAAAAGCAATTTGTAGAAAATAGTTTATAAATTATTTATTTGTTTTTTAAAGTTGGCTCTACATCCAGCATGGGGCTCGAACTCATGACCCTGAGGACACGGGTCGCACCAGCCAGGTGCCCCTAACAGAAATGTTTTAAAATGTCATCTAGTGCCTCTTCTTACAATAATTGCACACGATTTATCTGCTCTTCCCTACATTATCTCAAACTGGATCCTAAAGCTAAGAGGGATGACCCTTGTAGATCTGACATGAGCATGTGCTGTATATATATTGACTCTGCCTTCATTTACATTTTTGTTATTTTATTCATTGTAAATTTTTTGCATTAATTTTTATTTTTTTTAAATTGCATTAAAATATTGTTTATTTTGATCATTGAGTTTTTGGCCCTGACTTAAATTTTATGCCAGAGGCTAACATGTCTCATAGTAATCCCAGCCCTGGGATGTGTAGACATATCTGTGACTAGAACACCTGTGAGTACAGTTAGGAATTTTATATTCAGGCAAACTTACTTTTGTGATTCGGCTTCACTATGTCTCTTCAGTATGTCTGGGTAGTTAAATGGAGTCCCTAACTCCACTTTGGGTAGGCAGCTTGAGGTTTGTAAATAATTGGCTGGGATGGCAAAACTCGATACTATTAAAGCACAGTTGCTGTGTGGTTTGAATATGTCCATTATAATTTTGCAAAACATTTGATTTAGGGGTTTATGGTCTTCGAAGCATTTTGTGGTGAGAGATGGAGCCCATCAGTACGACCACCTGGCCAAACGCCTCAGACACAGACCAAGGCCACTGCAAGGGGCAATGCAGGGTGATTCTGATAATGCTGTACGGCGCGGTTTTCCTCGGAGGCACTGCTGGAACAGTATTGATGTCGTGTATGATGTTCAAAAGGAAATGCCAATCAATGATTGCCACGATCGTTCTCAATATCATAGTGTTGCACTCAATCTTCCTGGTCAGCCTTCCACTCCGCCTAAGCTATTATATCTTAGAGGTCTGGGAGTTTGGACCCTTTCTCTGCCGATTGGTCAGCAGCATAATATATGGTCATATGTACATCACCTTTGCTTTCTATGTGGCCATTGTCATACTCCGATTGCTCATCTATTTTAAGAAGCTCCAAATGCAACAGTTACAAAAGTACCACGTGGTAGTCTTAAGCATTGTTATTTGGACTGTGGGCAGCCTCTTTTTTTTGCCAGTATTATTTTTACAATATGGCGTAAACCCAAAGTACTCAGAACAACGACGATGCTTTGAGTTCTACAAAGATCTCAACCTGCAGGGAAATCATTATCTTGAACTACTCTATGATTGTCATTATGATCACAACGGTTGTGATCCTCTTCCTGATGAAGATGGGCGTCATCGTCCACTTGATAAAAGCTCTCTGGCCTGACATGTGGGCCCATCAAGACTACAGAGCTCAAATCAAAAGCTTCTTCTTCCTCCTGGTAATAGTGGTCTGTTTTATACCCCACCATGTATTCCGGGCACACTTTATTCAAAAATACTCAGAGATAAATTCTGAGTTAGTTCTTTATAATGAAATTTTTGTTGCTTTAACTACTGTCTGCTGCCTGGATATGGTGTGCTTCATAGGTGGAGTTATCCATTAAAGACTACTCGTCACTTGCTTTGTAATCAGTTTTTTGTTTGTTTGTTTTTTACTGTTGTGACAAAATAGTTTCAAATGAATGACTGCTACCATGATTTCAAAATTTTTCAATTCTCTGCTCTTAATTGTCACCAAAATTGTTTTTCCACGAAAAGGTAAAAGATTGACTGTTTCCCCTCTTCTCAGACAATGATGATCTGTTCTCTATTAACTATAGGATATGTTCAATTTCCAGAGCTGTACACAAGTGGACCCCAAACATCCTTTCCAGACTCAACCCATACCCCTTTCTCATGCGATACTTCCGCTAAGCACAACTATTGCCTTTCCCTATGCAACAATCCAGGCTGTTCTCTTTGCATTTGCTCTTGCTGGGCTTTGAGCTTAGAATGTTCTTTCCCTCTGTCTCCAAACTATCTACTCTTCAAGGTTCAGGAAACCTAAGATATGGACTCTAGGAGCCTTAACTTATTCAACTGACGCTCAACCTGAGATACATGCCTCTTGAAAATGACTGATAAACAGTAAAGCCATGGTAGTTGGAGGAGAGAAATAGCTGAGATAGTCAAAAAATTTGGAGGAAGCCCTCTCAGGATTAATGGAGCATTAATATGGCTTGATTCTGACTAAGACTTAGTAGGTACTCAGGAAACAGAATGCCTCCCAGATCTACCTTTCAAGACATGGATCCATTAAGCAGAAAAAGAAATTGGAAAAGGTGGAAAGCAACTGGACGTAGTCTAACCATGTTGGCAGACTGTGTTACAGCCCAAACCTTTGACTGTTGGGACTATTCTTAACCTTGTTCGAGTCACCCTATATGACCAAATAGTGTTATATAATGAAAATCAACTCTGGAATCAGTTAAAATCAATAAAAATAACCAAGGCAACCAACTTGGGTTGAGATAAGTGGAATCCAAGTTGGTTGTCTTGGTTATTTTGATTGTGTTAACTGATACTTACCTGACATAGAAACTGACATGCCCTGGGGTGCCTGGGTGGCTCAGTCAGTTGAGTGTCCGGCTTTGGCTCAGGTCATGATCTCAGTTCATGAGTTCAAGCCCTGCATTGGGTTCTGTGCTGACAGCTCAGAGCCTGGAGCCTGCTTTGGATTCTGTGTCTCCCTTGCTCTCTGCCCCTCCCCCACTCATTCTCTCTTTCTCTCTCTTTCTGTCTCTCTCTCAAAAATTAAAAAAAAAATGAAAAAATTAAAAGAAAAGAAATTTACATGCCCTTATGATTTGCTTATTACAATGTTACCTTTGATATTAAATTTAATGACTCAAATAACCAAACCCTTACTGGCTAACAAGGCAGCATAGTTTATACAAATTAATCTGGGCATGGAGATTCAAAACTTTGTAGTAGCTATGGAATCATGGATGAAGTATTTATAATCTCTGAGCCCCAGTGTCCTATGTTATAAGGTTTTGGTAAAGCTGAAACAAGACAGCGACATGTGTTAAGTAGTGTCATAGTGCCTGGCATGTGATACTCAGGATAATATTACCTATTTTCCAAATCCAGTGACAATTTTTTGCAAATAATTTTAAAATATACCTAAAATGTTGATTCATATAAAAATAAATTTTTAGAGGCTTAGATGCTGTTGGTCAATGTTAATCTCCTACTTTGTGTCATTACTAAGTCAGTAACTAAATGGATGTTTATTCCTCTTTTTGCCTATAACAACTTGACATATTATTCTATAATTATTATTAATACTTTAGAATACTATAGGAGAACCACTTTATAATCCTGCTGTCACAGAACAAGATAAATAGTAGTGCACTTACATTACATGCAATCAGCGAAGGAAACAAACAGCAATGGGAGACAAAGAAATGGAATGGGAGAAGATATTTGCAAATGACATACCAGATAAAGGATTAGTTTCCAAAATATATAAAGAACTTATCACACTAAATATGCCAAAAACAAATAATCTAGTGAAGAAATCGCAAAAGATATGAATTGACACTTTTCCACAGAAAACATCCTGATGGCTAACAGACACATAAAAAGATGCTCAACATCACTCACGATCAGGGAAATACAAATCAACACCACAAAGAGAAACCACCTCACACTGGTCAGAATGGCTAACATTAACAACTCAGGCAACTATAGATGTGGATGAGGATACAGAGAAAGAGGAACCCTTTTGCACTGCTGGTGGGAATGCAAACTGGTGCAGCCACTCTGGAAACCAGTATGGAGGTTCCTCAAAAAGTTAAAAATAGAGCTACCCTATGACCCAGCGATTGCACTACTAGGCTATTTATCCAAAGGATACAAACATGCTGATTCAAAGGGGCACGTGCACTGCAATGTTTATAGCAGCACTGTCAACAAAAACCAAAGCATGGAAAGAGCGCAAATGTCCATCAACTGATGGATGGATGAAGAAGATATGGTATATACACATGAAGGAATATTACTCAGTGATCCTGGATTCCTGGTGCTCCACGTGTGGCTCCCAGACCACCACTAGCAGCAGCAGCATCCGGGATCTTATTAATAATGCAAATTCTTGGGGCTCCTGGGTGGCTCAGTTGGCTGAGTATCCAACTTTGGCTCAGGTCACGATCTCACGGATCATGAGTTCAAGCCCCACATGGGCTCTCAGTTGTCAGCGGGGAGCCTGCTTGGGATCCTCTGTCCCTCTCTCTCTGTCCTCCCCAACCCATGGTCTCTCTCTCTCAAAAATAAATAAAAACATCAAAAAAATGCAAATTATTGAGCTCTACCTGAGACCTACTGATTCAGAAATTCTAGATATGGGATCCAATGATAATGTGTTGTAACACCCCTCTAGGTGATTCTGAGGTGAGCTAAAGTGTAAGAATCACTACCCTAGATTAACTTGCTAGTTAAAAACGGACACAAGTTCTTGGACATGGCTTCCATCATGAGGTGGAATATGTATCCCTTACCCTTCCCTGTGCGTGGAATTTGTGATTGTGTCAACAAACAGAACACAGGAGATATGACACTGCTAGTTCGAAAAGGAAGCCTGAAGAGGCTGGAAGCCTCCCTTCCTTGCCCTTTGGAACACTTGCTCTTGGAGCCTGAACAGTCAGGGAAGAAGTTCGACTTCTCTGTCTGGGAGAACACCTGGAGATGTGTGCGACTACACGGAGATGAAGGGGAGATGAGCCCCAAGAAGCCCAGCCTTCCAGCCAAAGCACAGGCATGCAAATAAAGCTGGTTGGGCCCTCGAGACCACCCAGGTGCCTTGTGGATACCACCAAGTAACCCCAGTCCACGTCGCCTGGTGCAGAGATGTTGACCACCCAATCCCGCCATGCAATGGAGAGATATGGAATGATTGCATTAAGCCACTAGATTTGGGGGGCAACTCGTTATGCAACTTGGGACAATTAATGACTCACCACGAATGAAATTCTAGATCGGTGCTGTCCAATGGAAATGCGATGCAAGTCACAAAGGTGAGCCACACATGTAACTTAAAATTTTCTAGTTGCCATATTAAAAAAGTAAAAAGAAAAAGGTGAAATTTAATTTACGATTATGCCTTATTTAACCCATTCTTTCCCACATATTATCATTGAAAGAATCAATATAAAGTTATTAGTCAATATAAAAGTGATTGAGATTTTTTAAATTCTTTTATCGCATATTAAGCTCTTCAAAATCTGGGGTGTATTTAACACTTGTTGCACTTCCTAATTCTGAGTAGTTGCATCTCAGCAGCCACACACGGGCTCATAGTTAATATATTAGCACAGATCCAGGTCATCCAGAGAGCATCAAAGACGTACCTGAAGACCCTTTCCTTATAGGACACTGGTCCTCTCTGAAATTCATTTTCCTCCTATGCAAAACCTATTTCAGAGAGCTGATATACAAATTAATCGTATTGCATAAGGTGCAAATAGCAGTGACCAGCAAGTGCAAATTTTTAATAATGGAGTGTTATTATTTTTACTATCTTTGTAGATATTGGGAAGAGAAGGACAAATGATAGACAACCATGAAATCGGATGACCTACAATGTTTGTGGGATGGTTTGGCATGGGCGTTCCCAAGAAAGTCCCATTCTCCCCACTCCTCCCACTACCATCTCTGATCTCAGCTGTCAGAGGCCTCTGAGTCACAAATAAGCATTTGGCAATACAGTTAAGCATCCGACTTCAGATCAGGTCATGATCTCCAGTTGGTGAGTTCGAGCCCCAAGTCAGGCTCTGTGTTGACAGCTCAGAGCCTAGAACCTGGTTCAGATTTTGTATCTCCCTCTCTCTCTCTGTCCCTACCCCCACTCTCTCCCTCTCTCTCAAAAATAAATAAATACTTAAAAAATTTACAAAGAAGCATTTGAGTGCTCCAAAGGTGATCCTTCCTTGGGGAAAGTGCTCAGATCCATTTCCTTCAGGAATCCTCCCTCAAATCGCCTTTGCCCCAATCTCTGTTAGTTCCACACCAGGTATTCTTTCTCGCCTAAATGTGTATTTGGTCTCCTTGGATCTACACAAGTTACACTTAAACTAAAACAAATCCTTCAAGCATGTGTGATGGTTAACTCTGTATGTCCACTTCACTGGCCATGGGGTGCTCAGATTTAATATTATTTCTTGGGTGGGTTTGTGAGGGTGCTTCTAGACAAGATTAGCATCTGAATCAGTGGACTGGGTAGACCGCTGTCTTCAAGGTGGGTGGGCGCCATCCAATCCATAGAAAGCCTGAATAGAACACAAAGTAGAGGGAAGAGGAGTACATTCCCTTTACTTCCTGCCTCGTTGCTGCTTAATCCGGGACATCTCATCTCATTTTCTCTGCCCTCAGACTGGGAAGGATGAAAAACAAGATGCAGACTGAATTAGCCACTGGTTTTCCTGGGTCTCCAGCTTGCAGAGGGCAGACAGTGGGCTTTCTCAGCCTCCATAATTCCTCATAATCAATCTCTCTCTTTCTCCCCATGTATATACTATTGGTTCTGTTTATGTGGAGAACCCTAATACAATGTGCGACTCGAGACATCTCAGATGTCACTAGCTTTGGATTACAGAAAAATACGGCGTATGTTTTTGTTAAGCAACTTATGATTGCTCCAGTCCTTCCTCTTGTGAGTCCAGACACAGGACCATCAGCTGCAGCCATCGCGAGGGTCTGCCCTGTCCTTCCTCTCTTGCTCAATGTCCTGGTTGGCAAAAGCTTCTTCGCACAAAGTGGCACAAGACTTCTGATATCCGTGCCCCAGATTCTCTGTTTCTTCCAGCACTTACAGTCCTTGAAACATAAGTGCTCCGCTGGGCTCCAAGCCTGGACAGAATGAATGGTCTTCCCTCCAAATTCAGCTACACTTCCTTGGCTGACCCACAAAGCAGTTCTGCCTAGGCCCAGAGTCTCACAAACCGTCTTTCATCCTTCTGTTAGCTCAGGCCTTCCTTCCATGCCTGGAATCTCTTAAGTCTCTGGATAGACATTCCTATATATTTCTGCCCCTTCTCTAGCTGTGTATATTGTTACATTTGCTGTTCCTCTCTACCTTGCCCTGCTCTGAGCACTGGGAGGCTGGCTGTGATGCTATTGGGCTCCTAGTTGGATATGACCTCTGGGAGTTACCAGTAGGAGAGTCCATCCAGAGGGAGGAGAGAGGATGAGGCATTCATTTATTCTCTGCCCCTTTCTTACTTTGTCTTCACAGTTCCAGTATGGCCTGCAGGCCCTCTAGGCTACAGCTCCTGGTGAGTGGCCCCACTGTCCCTGGGTACCATTCAGGTCTTTTCTTCTCTTTGTCCCTCCAGGCCTGGACGTGGTGTTGCTAGTCTGCTTCCATCAGTATTCCTTACTGGATTCCTCATTTCTGCTCACATCCCTGAATAACTACATTCATGAATGCCTCTCCAGTTTGTCCACGTGAGTTGCATTCTGTTTCCTGCAACAAAGACGGCTGAGATCCCACGAGAACTCAAATCCATTCCTTAGGGCAGAGTGGAGATGGAAGTCCCTATTCTCTTCATTGTCTTGGGTTACCCCAACACAAATGTCCTCTTGCCCTTCTCACGAAAGAAAAGATTTCATGAATATCAACAGATTCAAACAAATAATGAGGTGGGGAGCAGAGGCAGAGACGTTGACAGTAATATCATCGGGATGCTAGATCAATAGGTAAACATGACCGTGTATCCATCCACAAAGAGGACTTGCCGCCTCTTCCCCATTTCCCTGTAAGCAAGGTCATAGGCTGCAGCTTCAGCTTCAGCCACGACAACTTCATGCCAGAGTGCTGAAGAATCCAGCGAGGGGTTCCAACGTGACTCCATCACCCTCCTATGAAAAATCCTTCCAACTCATTTTGGATTTTGGAGAGAATTGAAAACAAATCCACAATAATTATAAGTGCACGTGAGTCTTGAAACTGGATTTTGAATTTCTGTTTCCAATGACTTTTCCATTGGGCCATTTTGGGTGGAAATGTCAAGTAGATTACAGGAGAAAGCATGGTACCCCCTTAAGAAGACATGATGCAGGACCTAAGTACACCATATCACAAGGTCAATATCGTAGACCTGTAGCAGGGGGAGGATTTTTTTTTTTTAAACTTTGATGCTTTTGCTTTAGAGCAGTAGTCTCCATTCAATTTAACAGTGATAGGATTTTTTGTGAAAAGGTATTTTTGCTGGGTTTAGATAGATTGATGTATAAGGTGTCCACATAGGAGTGCTAATTGAAATATTTTAGATTTATGTCTCTGCATGACAATAGATAACAATTATCAAATGTGCACCATAAGCTGAAGACTGTTCTGAACCTTATGTATACTTTAAATCATTGAATCCTCACAAAAGTGATTAAACAGGCTCTATCATTATCTTTAGTAACAACACTGGACTACAAAGAGGTTAAGAAACTTGCCCGACGTCACAAAGACCCACACTATTCAATATCACCTCATGGGAATTTCACACAAAAAAACCATGTGGGGGGGCAATTAGAAAAAGCCTTAAGGTAATAAGCATTATATATTCACAAATTAATGATCACTCAGAGCAAGATTAATCCTGCTATTACTCAAGGACTTTTGCCCTATTATTCCCTTGGGATTCATTAATTACCTGGATCATAATAATCCTGACTTAACTGTCAATAATGATTGGACTCATTAGTCTTCTCCTTCCATTTTGTCATCCTAAAATCCCTGAACTCATGATCTTCCCTCCCACTCTTCGATAGCTCTTTTTACATCCCTCACTATTTACTCATCGAAATCTTAAATGTTAGAGTTTTCTGTGGTTTCTCCTCCTTGCTCAACCCTGAAAAGTGCTGCTTCCCAAGTCGTATTGATACTAACCCCTAAATGTCTCATAAGTCTTTTTTCGCCCCTTATCTGCGATCTCTGCCTTCACTTAGGCCCTTAGCCCAGCCCTCCCAGATTGCTGCAATAGGCTTCTATCTCACTATCTCTGGTTTCACTTCCCCAACTACATTTATTCCAATTGTCACATCAATGTCACATTAGTTTTTTTATTATTTTAGAATTGCAACCTTTTTATGTCATCCATCTATTGTAAGTCTTCCATTTTATTTATTTTTGAGAGAGAGACAGAGAGAGTGTGAACACGGGAGGGGCACAGAGAGGGGGAGACACAGAATCCAAAGGAGGCTCCAGGCACGGAGCTGTCAGCACAGAGCCCGATGCAGGGCTCAAACTCACAACCGCGAGATCATGACCTGAGCCGAAGTTGGACGCCTAACTGACTGAGCCACACGGGCGCCCCCAAATCTTCCCATTTTAAACTTTGAGAGGCTTCACACTGTTTTCCTATAAGCCTACATGCATTAACATGCTGTGGGATCTTCTGTATCTTTCCAGAATCATCAAGATCCCACATGGATCCTTCCTTTCAGGTCTGAGCTTCAGACCTCCATAAACCAGGCTCTTTCATCCCTCTATGACTCTGCACATCCTGTCTTCTCTGTCTTGAAGTCATCTTTTTCCCTTGTTCCCTCTTCATCCCCAACCACCTCTCTCTGTGGTCCATGTTCAGCTCTTCCTTACCTTCTGCTCTTGCTTCCCATCCCTTATGGAGAGTGGGAGAGTAATTAATCAATCCTATTTGTCTTTCGGAAAGGCTCAAGACCAGAATTTCAGGGTGTCCCTTCCTTATTTCCAGGCTGTGTGATGAACCTCCTCTTCAACCAATTTTCCAGTTATCCTATGTATCTCCTTATCAGAACACCCTTCCTTTGGCATGCTAAGACAGGACCAGAGAGTAGAATCATGGAAGAAACTAAGTGATATTTCTCTATGTGTCTTCAGGCTCTAGAACAACACTTTGCTGTTCAATAAACTTTTGCCAGTGAGCAATGAATAAGAAAATACGTTGACAAGTTCTCCTTCTGACAAAAGTGAAAAGGTTAACAACTGAACTCCTACCTGAACCAAGCCCAGCTGACCATTGTCTACTAACAGTAATCATGTTTCCATTGAGCTCCACAAAAATAAATTAGAAATATAGTGAAGACATCTTTGATAAACTAATATGTATTATATATAGTTATATATATTATGTAATATGTAGCATCTTGCAGCGGACCAGCCGTCGCTGAATCCAACGGTTCCTGATCGGGGGGCGAGGATGAACTGATACACAAGGCACAGTTGTTAAGGGAGGGCTGGCGCTCCCAAGCGTCACCAGCCCCGAGTTTATTTTCACTCGGGTATTTATCCACAATCTGAGGGTGGTGTACGTGCGAGGCATGTCTCCTACCACAAGTTTTCAGCATGACGTTATCCAGGCAAAATGTATTTTGCTATATCAAACTTTACAAAGGCATTCTGAACCTCCCCACACGACCTGGCTGCGGTCCGACTCAAGGACAAAGGCTGCGCTCAAAGCCTTCGGTTCCCAAAACACCGCTCAAGGTCTCTGACTCTCAACATGGCTCAAAGCCTCCGGCTCCCAAAACACTGCTCAAGGCCACTGGCTCTCAACAGCATCTATTACATGACTGTCTTATATATAATTAGTAATATAATATATTGTATGTATAACATTATGGAATAAAGAAGACTAGAGCTTGAGAAGGCAAAGTACTGAACAGGACAGAAATGTATAGACTTTTTTCAACTGAAGTCTGAAATAATTTTACCTAAACAGTGACTGCCAATGAGATATGTTACTTCTATCTGGGACCATTTATATGAGCATAAGCTGGATGTTTTAACCTTTTTCATTTTTTCACGCATTTTGTATGAATTTTTCAAGAGTTGGAATTGTAGATTTGTAACCAACATGAAGTTGAGCTCCTTGGTGCACAAAGAAAATTGTATTTGCTGCAAATAAGGAGACCACGGGGAATGACTTCCAAAGCCGTGACTCCACGAGCAAGAGTGAATGGATTCCTTTCATTTAGGGTTAGGATGAATATTTAGATGGGAAAGCCCTGTCATCCTATGTAGAGGTGGGCATAAGGTCGTGCACCTCCCCTTGAGGAAACGTGCCTACACACACATTGTATGTCATGTAAATGAGGCTCATGTCCCCGCTTGGGTAGAGATTTTAGTCTTATAATGGGGTAAAGGTAGTTGTGCCTCATTCTTGAGGTTGCTCCATAGTCCATCTGTGCAGGCCTGAGTCAGGAGTTCAGCTCAAACTGGTCGGGGCAGTCTGGGCAGGCTGGAGGTCTGGTGAGGGCAGTCACGATAGCTCGAGGTAGTTTTGCTTTCCTTTTGCCTGACTTGAGAGGTAAGCTGGAAAGAAGAGCTTGAGGGCAAAAGTGGGACAAAGGTCAGCGAGTACAATGAAGGTCAGGTCTTAGGGGCTGGTGATGGACTGACTGGATAAAAATATAGCTGATGGGTATAGATTTTATTTATTATTTCTTTAATAATTATTTAATAATTATTTAATAATTATTTAAGAGTGCGCGAGTGCAAGCAGGGAGGGACAGAGATAGTGGGAGACGGAAGATCTGAAGTGGAAATGGGGCTTGAACCCACAAACCGCAAGATCATGACCTCAGCCGAAGTCCCCTGCTCAATCGACCAACCGAACCACCCACACGCCCCTGGGTACAGATTTTTAAATGATAACATTTTTGAGCTGCAGGGGATCTCTAAGATACTGGTAATAGAGATAATTTGCCTATAGACACCAGAAAAGTCACTAAAAGCATAAGATATTTGAACAAATGAATAAAATAGAGAAAAGCAGGAGACAGAAACTTACTGTAATATTTCTGTGGTCCTGCTAGGAGGAGTGCCACTCCTCTCCTCCGAGGCCCTTTCCTGCCTCCTCAAGGGCCACTATTTTTCAACCTTTGCTCTCCTGACCTTTAAAAATCAGCATTTAAATACAGCGTAGCAAACCTCTGCCACCTTATTGAAAGGGAAGTTAAACCAGCCGCCACCACCCACATTCCTTTGGCAACCATCCCCTCTCTTCATCCTGAAGTTTCTGGAAAGAGCGTTGATTGTCTTTGCCTCCATTTTCTTTTTTTTTTTTTATAAGTTTTTTTTTAAGTTTATTTTATTATTTTTGATAAGATAGAGAGATAGCACATGAGCAGGGGAAGGGCAGAGAGAGAGAGGGAGACGCAGAATCTGAAGCATTTGCCTCCATTTTCTGACTTGACATTCCCTCAAGCGACTCTCCTCAGATCACTCCACTGGAAACACTCTCATGACATCGACACTGCCTTTGTTGTTGTTCGGTGCACGTGAGCAACATTTCATTTGACCATTTTTTAATTTGACCACTTTGGAGCATTTGGCGATATTGACAATTGTTGCCTTTACATGGTCTCATTCTTTGATTTCTGTGACATTACCTGCTTGTGGTTCTTCAACTGTTTGGGTTATTCCTTCTCAGTTCCTTCCATTAGCTTCACTTTATCTTTCCTAACCCCTGATGCTCCTAGTGTACCCTCTTGGGGCCTCACTTTTTCAAATGACATACTTTCCTGGGGTGGGGGGGCATCTCCTCTCCTCCTATGTCCTTAACATGCCAATTATCTGCAAATCTCGATCTCCTGCCCAGATATTTTGAAAACATTTTGATTTTATACCCAGTAGTCTCCAATGTGTTATGCACAGCTTCCCTGATGTGTGCAAAAATTATCCGTGAGGTTAAAGGAAGAAAAAGAGCCTTCTTCAGATCCCCTGTCTGTCTCTTTGCCTCTCTCTCTCTCTCTCTCAAAAATAAAAAAAAAAAAATTAAAAAATGGAAGAAAGGGGCACTTGGGAGGCTCAGTCCTTTGAGCATCCGACATTGGCTCAGGTCATGATCTCATATTTCTTGCGTTTGAGCCTCGCATCAGGCTCTGTGCTGACAGCTCAGAGCTGGAGCCTGCTTGGGATTTTGTGTCTCCCTCTCTCTCTGCCCCTCCCCCACTCACGCTCTGTCACTGTCTCTCAAAAATAAACAAACATTTTTTAAAAAGGTAGATTTTTGGGGCGCCTGGGTAGCTCAGTCGGTTAAGCGTCCGACTCCGGCTCAGGTCATGATCTTGTGGTTTGTGAGTTCGAGCCCCGCGTCAGGCTCTGTGCTGACAGCTCAGAGCCTGGAGCCTGCTTCTGATTCTATGTCTCCCCCTCCTGCCCTTCCCATGTTCATGCTCTGTCTCTCTCTGTCTCTAATAAATGAAAAACATTAAAAAATTAAAAAAAGGAAGATTTTTTTTCTAATTATGTTTATTTTCTCATCTGAAAAATGAGAAAGACATTATTGATTGTTAATATTTACATATTCATTATCAGCAGTGTCCTCAATGGCTTCTTTGTCCTCTTGTTCTGTGTTGCACAGTACCCGTTTTGTCTCTAGGTCTTCAACCACCCACATAGGTGCAAAGGCACCAGGAAGCTCAAGTTCTGTTGAGTGTTTCTTACAGGGGGCTGGTCACACACAGGCACATCTCAGCTACACGTGGCCATTGATTTCCCTCCTGCCTTTCACCCCTCACTCCTGAGCTCCAGCAAAATCTGATGGTACGGATCCTGAATACAATGATTATTCCCGAATGATGTTGACAGGCTCGTAGGTCCACTCCCAAACAACTCATGGACCCGCCGTTGCATAGTTCCTTAATACATTCCATAGTGTTGGCCAAGAGTCACTACGGTGCTCCAAGTGGCTTGAGAAATAAGCCTATCAATCGAGACCAGCTGAGAGTGGGCCATTCTATACACATCACATTACGTCCAATCCATGAATTCTATTAAAGTAATAATAGAAGAATCATGATAGTAGAATCTTTGCGGTGTTCTTTGTGGCAGAGAGAGTGCCTACCTACGAAAAGAGTTTTCCCACATAGACTTTTCCTGGCTATCTCCTGGGAAAGCTTATTTTTATTTTGCAAAAAGAGAGTGTTTTGAATTCGAGGATGTGCATTTGTCAGTATTTTGCCATCTAACAGATATATTTTAAAACATAATCGACACTATCTGTGAGTTCAAGACTAGAGTGATATTTTAAAACAGAGAGAAAATGACTACTTGTTGAAGCAACTCATCATGGTAAGGAGATAAAACTGTGTGAAAACTGGTATTTAGACATGTTTCTATATGTAACATGATTTTAATGGCAAAAGTGGCCATGCGTTTATTCTTCTTTGGAATCTGGCAAGGTGTGAATGAATTGCAACTATGAATTGGCTCTGAATGCAAGAGTCTGGCAAAAATCAGTGAAAACATTCTGTAAAAATCAACTGGCTACGTGGAATTTGCAATGGAATGTTATATACTTTCTAAGGATTTGCTACCTGTGGCTACATATTATGTAGGCCGGTAAAATTTGCAAAAATTTGTAATAATTTCCAAAAGAGCTAGTCGTTAACATTTACCGCCACGCCACTGAATATAACTCAGATGTCACAAGGTAATTTTGCCACTCTCCCACACCTGCCTTTCTCTCCTCTTGTCTTATTTATTAAGAAGCATAGCTTTAAGTGAATGTAGCCAGAAATATCACGATGCGTGGAAAATAATATTCCAGTTGCCCTAAAAATCAGTGCCGGGACGGCAGAGGGACAGCCAACTGCTGTGGATTATTGCAATCTGAGTCTGTGAGCCGGGAGGGAGATGGGATTTTCAAAGCCTCGTCCTGATTAATCTCAGGCAAGCGGATTTGCTCTGATTGAAACACTACACGCAATGAGTTTCCCAATCCAGATCTATCAACCTTGCAGTTTCCAACAGATTATGCTAATAATAGGTTCTTTCAACGTGAGTTTTTAACATTATGAGTTTTCATTATTTTCAGAGGCTTAATTTTGTCGGTGGAAAAAGCATACATGCTTCAGTATTATTATTCAGATGATGTTTAAAACTGGAATTCGGGGGCGCCTGGGTGGCTCAGCCAGTTGAGCGTCTGACTTTGGCTCAGGTCACGATCTCACGGCTCATGAGTTGGAGCCCTATGTTGGGCTCTGTGCTGCTAGTACAGAGCCTGGAGCCTGCTTAGGATTCTGTGTCTCCATCTCTGCCTCCCACCCCCCCCCTCATTCACTCTCTTCTCTCTCTCAAAAATAAATAAACACTAAAAAAATTAAAGTTAGAATTCAGAATCTGGACTCTTTGATCTAAGAAAAATAGGATACATAAATAAAAAGTTGCATAAAGTTCTCCTAGAAAGACTAGTTTGATTTTATCTCTAGCTAAAGTGATGACTTCAAGTAAATCCCTAAGCTATTTATTTTCTTTATAGTCTACCTAACTGCAGACTACTTTATAGTCTACCTGGGCCCTGGATTGCTTGGATTTAAAAATAGGGGCTTAGTATATCCTCATTAAAGAGTTCATGAATGTGTCAAGAATATCTGCTATTTTCTTTTTTTTTATTATTTTATTTTATTTTTGAGAGACATAGAGACAAAGCGTGAGCAAGGGAAGGGGAGAGAGGGAGGGAGATACAGAATCTGAAGCAGGCTCCAGGCTCTGAGCCATCAGCACAGAGCCCTATGCGGGGCTCGAACTCACAGACCTGAGCTGAAGTCAGCCGCTTAACCGACTGAGCCACCCAGACGCTCCTATCTGCTATTTTCAAATGCAATAATTTGCTAACAAATTTATGTATAAGTGGTGGTGCTAGGTACCAGAGAGTAGCTCAAGAGAGAGAGAGTAAAGTAAAAATAATTCTGCAACTCAGTTCTTCTCTGACTCATCATATATATTTAGAGATCCAGAGAATATACAGATGAAGCAAGTTGGAGTAAAACTATGGCCCGAGGAAAAAGATGTGAACACTATACATAGTGCTGTGTGAAGGGGGAAAAAGGCAAGTCAGGATAGGAGAAACACTTTTAATGAATCTTCAAAGGACAATGTCAAATACACCAAGGAGAAAAATGAACTATTAGATCCCTTCAGGAGTAACTATTTGGCATTTATAACTTATCCTCTCCTATAATAAATATAAATAAATATATTTTATTATAAGTAACATTGTCAGAGTGCATTTGTCCTTGAAGTCCTCTCTGGAAAGACCCGAAGAAAAAGCTCACTAAGTTCATGTTTCAAAGCTTCAACATTTAAGCTTTTTGCAGTTAGTGGGAATGATGTTTCAAAACCTGATCACCTAAATGCCTTGCATGTCTTGATCATTGGTAAATGTTAGTGCTCATTTAAGAATAGCTTGAAGGGGCGCCTGGGTGGCTCAGTCGGTTAAGCGGCCGACTTCGGCTCAGGTCATGATCTCACGATCTGTGCGTTCGAGCCCCATGTCGGGCTCTGTGCTGATGGCTCATCAGAGCCTGGAGCCTGCTTAGGATTCTGTGTCTCCCTCTCTCTCTGCCCTTCCCCTGCTCATACTCTATGTCTCTAAAAAATAAATAAACGTTAAAAAAAATTAAAAAAAATTAAAAAAAAAGAATAGCTTGAAGCTTCTTGTTGTATTAATGAAAATTTCCCTTAAATAGTAAAAATATTATGTGAAGAGTTTGCTTAAAATTAGTGCATGAACATTTGTGGCACCTGCTAAATTCTTTCTGTAGGTGCTGGCGCAATGATGTATTTTGCGGTTAGCAAATAATTTTATTAACAAAAGATTTCCTGCTGATGTAGGCATACTTGGGATACAGGAAGCAACTAAAAGTTTAAGGGATACAATGAACCTTTGTAGACAGGATCCTCATTCCCAGAGTGAACCAAATAGATGAGCAGAATTACTAATAGAATGATCTCTTAACAGGTTCTTCCCCTACTAAGAATAGATATGAAGGGTATATATTATCCCTGCACTTCACCATCTGGCACTTTAAAAGGACTGTCACGTATTTCTAATAACTGCTATTTCACCAGAATCATGATGTCATGTTGGTAAATTGACCCTTGGTTGTTCTTGGCCCAACCTGTTACTTGGCATTAGAAAGAGATCCCTAAAGAGGAAAGTCTGTTATACCTGATTTGTTGTCAATGGGAGCCCAAAGGAAAACTTAGGTTCCCCAGAGGTTTAGCAGATGGGTTTCTGGGCTGAAACCATGAAAGCTTGTGAGAAGAGCTCCAGAAATTAGGTAACTCTGTGCCTCTTGGATATCAATGTCTGTTTCCTTCCCCAGGTTGGGGAAGTTTTCAGCTATGATTTGTTCAAGTACCCCCTCAGTAGTACTTGTAAGTTAATTAAAACAAAATCTGGAAAATTTAAGGGACAGAAGTTGCTTCTAGAACAGAAGGAACAAGGAAGCTTTGAGAATCTGTTATCTGACTCCAGTGGACCAGAGAAAAGGAGAGTGGTTATGGGCAGAAGATATGAATAGACCCTTCTCACAGACGACATCCAGGTGGCCAATAGACACATGAAATGATGCTCAACATCACTCATCATCAGGGAAATACACATCAAAACCACACTGAGATACCACCTCACACTGGTCAGAGTGGCTAAAATGAACAAATCAGGGAACTATAGATGCTGGTGAGGATGTGGAGAAATAGGCCTCTACAGTTAGTGGGATGCAAAATGGTATAGCCGCTCTGGAAAACAGTGTGGTGGTTCTCAAAAAAATGCAAATAGAACTACCCTATGACCCAGCAATAGTACTGCTAGGAATCTACCCAAGAGACACAGGACTGCTGATGCATAGGGGCATGCCGGGGTCCAAGAAGCCATGGCCCTGGGACCAATGCCCAGGGTGAAGAAGTAAGGCCCAAGGCCCAGGTGGCCTGGAGCCTGGACGCCCGCCAGCGGGTGAGGTGTCCTAAGGCAAGTATTAGGCCTGAGGCCATAAGAGTTATGGCTTTTGATCTCCTCACTTTCTTTGGCCCTAAGAGGATGGCTGGTTAGCCAGTGACGGGTAAGATTCCTCAGGGGGGGACAACCTAAGACAGGCACAGTCACAAAAGGGCCATCAGGAGATAAATTCGTGCCAGGCCTATGATAAGAACATTGGGTCTGTAAGAATCCCTGCACTCAGGGTGATGATAATGTTGAAGAAAAGTCCCTGCCAGCAGCAGCTGCAGGGTGAAGTAAAAAAGGGTCTTATAGCATCTCCTCCGCTAGCCGATTAGTGCTGCTGGCTTTATTCCTCTTAGTAGGTTTAGAATATAGAGAGATATAATGTTGATCATCATGAAAATAATAAGAAAATCATTTAGGAGGCTTTAGTTTGCCTCAGGTAATATAGAAATAATGCAAAAATAAAATAAATCTCTAATTGTTCTATTAAACCTAAGAGTGCAGCCTGACCCTCAGAAATGTGGTAATTGCTGTAGTTTTCGGGGTAAGATATTATTAATGGTCAGTAGATAATAAATAATCTTAGAGCGTAGCTTTAGAGAAAAACATGTTTTTCACACAATCCTCTAATTGCAGTTAGAACCTTTAACTGATAGCTGCATACTTTGTTCTTATCCTTCTAACCCATAATATTCACCAAAATGTATCCATTAGTTATCCTTTGACTGCAGGTGTGCTGTTTTTTACCCTCATATACTAATTGTTTAAACAATCTATGTAACCTTGAGAAACTAGGGTTCTTTGAAGTAAAGTTTGTTTTAATCAGTTTCTTTTATTTTACTAAGAACCTTGAAAAACTGGAGTGTTTTCATCCTGCCAATCTTTGCAGGATGTGTGCTTGCTGTGTTTTAAAAAAAATGCATAAAAACCCTAAAGAAAAAATAAACTTTGAGCAGTCCGGATCAAAGGCTGTCTCCATGTCGTTTGTCTTGTCTTTGTCTCGTCTTTGTGTTTTCTGTCTCAGCCCTTACATAGGGAGCCCCTGGACCAGTCCTGATACGAGGCTGACTCCAAGAGACTGACTTCGCGTCATCTCTCGCGCCTAGACCAACCCTCACTCAGGTGAAACCCTGGACCAGCCGGAAGCCCTGAAGTAGGAGCTGGCCTCCTCTCAGGACAAACCCCGGCAGGGGCACATGTATCCCAATGTTTATAGCAACACTTTCAACAATAGCCAAACCATGGAAAGAGACTAAATGTCTACCAACTGACGAATGGATAAAAAAGATGTGGTTTATATGTACAATGGAATACTACGTGGCAATAAGAAAGAATGAAATCTGGCCATTTGTAGCAAGGTGGATGGACCTGGAGGGTATTATGCTAAGAGAAATAAGTCAGTCAGAGAAAGACAGATACCATGTGTTTTCATATATAGGTGGATTTTGAGAGACTTAGCAGAAGACCATGGGGGAGGGGAAGAGGGGGAAAAAAGCCACAGAGAGGGAGGGAGACAAAACATAAGGGACTCTTAAATACTAAGAACAAACTGAGGGTGATGGGGAATGTGGGAGAGGGGAGAGTGCGTGACAGGCACAGAGGAGGGCACTCGTTGGGATGAGCACTGGGTGTTGTATGGAAGCCAATTTAACAATAAATTATAAAAAAAATAAAGAAATAAAAATAAATTAGGTAGCTAACAGTTAGCTTAATATCAAGACACAGCTACGCGTATCGGAAAGACAAACGATGAGTGTGGCGGGGCTGGCGGGAGGTGTGTTTTACATGCCGTTCAGAATCAAGATGAACACTACTAGGGAATATTGGCAGTTATTTCTCCTGCAAACCAAAGAAATAAAAAGGTCACAAGAAAGATGCCACCTCGGTAGAACAGAGTGACCCATGCGAAACTTGCTAAGAACAGGGAATTTAACTGAAGTTATGCACACAACCTATACTCCAGCTATAGATATTACTAGAGAATTCTTCCCCAGTAAAAGTGGACACAAAAAATTCCAAGATCAAGCCAGCCACTCACCCTATCTATCAAAATAGAGCCTGTCTCTCTCTGATGAACGGTGAAGAGAAAGAACTTCATTATGGGGATCCTGGGGGAAAAAAAAGTAAGACCACTGGAGAGGTAGTGGCTAAGGATGGCTCAGACACATTATCTCTGAAAATTATTTATGTAGGAAACTAAGAAAACTTGAGGAAAGTTTGCATTTTTTTTATTTGAAAGTAGCAGATTATTAACTGACCAAATTTCAAAAGAATCATGGCGGATACCTTAGTTCATCCTTCTCAGACGCCTACTGATCTGATCGTCCCTGTTTTCGGCATCTCCACCTTCTATAAAACGGGTGGTCTTTTTCCTCGTTCCCTCTCATGGAGAAGATAATCTGAAGGGTCATAGAAAGTTGTTTGCTTCTTTGAAATGTTTTCCAACAGTACAGATCTTGTGAATCGGATCCTCCATTCAGATGGTGACATATTCACCAAGAGATGGCGCAATCAATGTGTCATCTGTCAGGACAATTGGCTTCTGGTGATTTTGCCATAACCGCGCTTGTAGGTCAATTCATGCATGGACTTCAGGTTTGGGCAGCCCCCAAGCTATATGTGGGTTCACAATTCTTAGCATGTCAACTGAAGCCTCGTTGAGCTTAACAAAGGTGCCACTGAAGATCTGGCAAGGGCAAAGAAGCTGCAACACCTTTTGAACCTTTAGGCTCACACCCTTGATGCCTCTGATCCTGATGACAAATGCCAATTTGGATTCCCCAGGTACATAGAAGTTGCCAGCTTTTCTCGCCATCCTAGCCACTCAAATCTCAGTTCTGTACATCTGCCTATATTCCTTGTCGTAATGCTTAGCTTTTTCATAGATAAGCTTCCTCCTTGCCTTTCGAAGTATCTTTTGGGCAAACTTCTTTCTCAGACACTTGGCCTTCAACTCTATGAAATTCCTTTCCTTTTTCTTAAGGGTTTCTGGCACAGACAGAACCTACTTTTTCTTCTCTCCTGCACCCTTCATGGTTCCAGCCAGAAAAGAGTTGATTCTTAAGTGAAGTTAAAAATCAGAAAATCACAGGGGAGGCATGGGATGAAAAGTCAGATTAATTTCCAGCCACCAAGGTTGAGCAAGCTAGTGCAGAAAGTTGACCAGTGTAGGTTTAAATATGTGGAAATACTGAATAAAATAACACAATTAAAATTTTTTCAACAATTTTTTAACTTCGCTGAAAACTAAGAGGAAGAAATACTTAAGAAAGAAAAGCAAAACAGGAAATTGAAATTGTAGAGGTGAGCATGCCTGAAACAGGAAGGATTCGCTGGAGTGTTGGAACAGAGAACAAGCCTTAACCGGTGGGGCTGGGATTCTGATACCCACATCCCCATCTGTTCACACACCCTGGGGCTCGGTGTCCAGGATTCAACTTCCAGACTCAAAGTCAGCTGCAACTACCTGTATGCTACTGGAAATAAAGATAGGCCGTCCTATTTCTGAGATAGGACTATAAACACCCCCTCCCCCAGCTGGCTTAGCGACAGGGGCAAGGATGCTTGCCATCCATAGGAATTCTATGTGGATGAAAAGTCATTGATGAGAAATTCAGGTCCCAGAATTGTGCTATCTGTAGATGTGGATTCAGAGTTTCAGTTAAGTAAAATAGGAAATATAAGCTAAGAAATTAACACACAAGTTATCTAGGACCCTAAATATTATTGGGGTCAAGCAAAGGCACATAGGACACACTGTGAGCTATACTTCCACAGTCCTGGCACAGGGGCTCACAGGAAAAGCGATCCCTCCTAAATATGAGCGCGTCGGCAAATGTTACAACACCAAAAGGAAAAAGATCATCATCGGTGGTCAGCAGGCATGGCAAATTGTATTCTAAGAATATGAGAAAATAGCGTTGAAAAAGATGTTAAGTATAAAGCACATAATTTGTTTGGCAAAAGAAGGGAGAATATATATTTTTTTAAAGTTACTTTAAAAAATATTCCTGATAAAAATTCTACTAATGAAATTCTACATAATGAAATAAAAAGGACACACATGTCAAAGTGATAAGACACACCTGAAGGTTATAAAAGACAAAGAAAGACGGTCCACAGGAACTGTACCAGATTGGAGGAGACCAAAGACACCCGACTGCTAAATGCAGTATAGGACTCTGGGCTGCATCCTAGACCAGAGAAAAGACATTCGCGAGAAAACTGAAAAGATCTGTACGTGATCTATAGACAGTGGGGGAAGTACTGTATTAATGTTAGTTTCCTGGCTTCAATGATAATAGTAGTATGGTCCTGAAAGATGCCAACCTTGGGATAAGCTAAGGGAAGGGTGTATGAGAGACTGTGTGATAGTTATTCAACGTCTAAAAGTATTTCTAAATAACAGAAGAAGGAGAAGGCAAAGAAAGAGGAGAAGAGTCAGAATAGGTGCAGAAGATGGAGACAGGCTGAGGCTGGGCTTCAGAGCGCCTGCCACTCCAATCATACATACATTTTAGGCTGTAAATCAGGACCCGCCGTGGGAAGGGGTCGAGCCCAGGAGATCTGTGATCAAACCTGCAGGTAACAAGCGCGCCCGCTGCAGGCGGCGCTGCCAGGGACTGAGAGGGTAGGCGCAGTGGCACCCGAGCAAGAGGTCTCAACGCCAGAAACGCAGGAAACTGGTGGTTCCAGAAAGAGCGCGGCTCGCAGCCCTGGGCGTGCGCGCCGAGTCCCGGGAGCCGCGAGGCCCCGCCCCCGCGGGGGAGGGCCAAGCTCGCGGCGCCGGAGGGGCGGTGCAGACGTTGGCTCCGCCTTCTGCGGGGCGGTCCCGGGGTCCCGGTCCAGCCTCTTCGGCAGGACCTGTGCGGACTGAAAGCTCACCGGAGCTGGGCACCTGTTGCGCGCCCGGGTATTCGCACCTGTCGGAGCTGTGCTTACAAAGGCCACGGGCCTAGTACAGGGGGCTGGTTGGGATCTCCAGGGACTGTTCCTTCTCCTTCTTATAAACGTCCCAGTGTAGCTTAGAGAAGGCTCAGTTCTGGGTAAGGCTTGTTGGAGAATCCGGCACCATCCTCTGGGATGTAGTTTCCTTGTCCCCGGCCACTCCTTTGTTTCGTGCTGGGATCTACTGCCACCCACTGGGCGTCCCTGACATTACGGAATAGGGGGGCGTTTGGGCCTCATTTAAACCTCCCTGGAGAGGGACCCATGAGCCTGGTCATAGGCAATTAACACGTGTGCAAATGAAAATGGAGAGAACACTCCATAATACTATAGGGAAACAGAGCTCTTTCAAGGAACTGAACCTTCTCACATTCTTACCTTGCCTCAGGGTTATTGGGAGAGTAAGATAGTAGGGCCGATGCAGCCAGTTAGCGAAACCCTTTCCGGGGCATTGGCTCCTCTCTCCCCAGAAAAGAGGAGTGTATAATCCAATACTGCTCAAGGAAAACGTCTACGGTCCATTAAGATGCCTCTCGGATGCATAGAGAATAACTTCATTTAAATTTCCCCGTAAACATTTTCTTTCTTTCTTCCCTTTTTTCATGTGACAGTGGATAAATGGCAAGCAAAAAGCGAGAAATCCAGTTACAGGTGAGTATGACATGACCGATGATCTTTGCTTGGTGCGCGGGCCCTTGAGGACCTGTTTATGGTGCCTTTTTTTTGCAGACAGTCATTAATAGCCAGAGCCTGTGGGATGAGATGTTGCAGAACAAAGGCCTAACAGGTACTGGGGCTCCCGGTTGCCCAGCCGTTCGGAGTTCTGCCAGGGGTTCAGAGGGCACCCCAACGCGGAACGTCCCTCCCCACTAACAGTATAAAAACCTGCTCATCTGTGCCCTCGCCCCTGCCCCGGCATTGGGATAAGCAGCTATTCTAGATTATTCGACTCTGTTTTTTCATAAATATTCTCATCTTCCAGTGATCGATGTTTACCAAGCTTGGTGTGGACCGTGCAAAGCAATGCAGCCTTTATTCAGAAGACTGAAAAATGAACTGAACGAAGATGAACTTCTGCATTTTGTCGTAGTAAGGATGTCCTTTCCGTTAAACGGTTATTTTCTTGATGCTTTGAAATGTTTCAGTATTATCCTTAAGGATTGTCTTAACTTAAACGACCTGTCGATTCTTCAAAATGGACAGTATTTACTTGGCAGTTTTACCATCTATTTAGTTCTACTGGATCTGAAATGACCTCAACGATCATGATTTTTATCTCGTTCCCGTAGTGTTGAAATTGTCCGCCATGGGTGTGAACGTTGGAAAAGTAGAAAAATAGATGTCTGTCTGTTGACCTGTTTCTTTTCACCTAACTGTATGTTCGGTGTGTGTCTTTGATAATAAAAACTGCAAATGCTGTTTAATGGGTAGCGCTGGGAAGGTCTCTGGTCACTTAACTACCGAGTTACCAATTACCCAATGGTAGTGATTTTCCCCTCACTTCCCACCCAGATGCGATAAGGGATTAAAATATTACAACTAACTTATTGGGCTTCGATTTATCCACATCACGTTAGCAACTGCTTAGAGCTTTGTTGTTTAATATGGTGGCCACTAGACACAAGTGGCTTTTGAGCCCTTGGAATGTGGCTAGTGTGACTGAGGAACTGAATTTTGTGTGTGCGTGTGTTTTATTTTTTATGTTTGAGAGAGAAGAGACAGAGCACGAGCAGGGGAGGGTCAGAGAGATGGAGACAGAATCCGAAGCAGGCTCCAGGCTCTGAGCTGTCAGCACAGAGCCCAACGCAGGGCTCAAACTCTTGAGCAGTGAGATCATGGCCTGAGCTGAAGTCTGACGCTTAACGCACTGAGCCACCCAGGTGCCCCAAGGAACGGAAGTTTTAATTTTAATTAATTTAAATTTAAAAACTGATAACTCAGAAATTATCAAACTTTTTAAGTTGTTTGGAACAACTTGGGTATGTGAATCTATTATTTTTTTTTTTTTTTGGGAGAGAGAGAATGCACATGTGTGCACATACTCAGGAGGAAAGGCAGAGAGAGAGGGAGAGAGAGAATCTCAAGCAGGCTCCACGTCCAGCAAAGAGCCCAAAGTGAGACTCTATCTTACAACTGTGAGATCATGACCTGAGCCAAAATCAACAATCAGATGCTTAACTGACTGAGCCACCCCAGCACCCCAGAAGAATTGATATTTTTTAATTAAAAAAATTTTTTTATGTTTATTTTTGAGCAAGAGAGAGAGAGACAGAGTGAGAACAGGAGAGTGGCAGACAGAGAAAGGGAGACACAGAATCTGAAGCAGGCTCCAGGCTCTGAGCTGTCAGCACAGGGCCTGAAGAGGGACTCGAACTCATGAACCAAGAGACTATGACCTGACCGAAGTTGGATGCTCAACCGACTGAGCCACCTAGGCACCCCAAGAATAAGTGATTTTTTATTTAATTTAATAAAACGTATAGTCAAGGGGTACCACCCAGGCGCCCTAGTTGGTTAAACATCTCTCGATTTCAGCTCAGGTCGTGATCTTGAGGTTCATGGGATCAAGCCCCATGTTGGGCTCTGTGCTGACAGTGCGGAGCCTGCTTGGGATTCTCTCTCCCTTCCTCTCTGCCCCTCCTGCTTGTGTGTGCCTGTGCACACATCTCTCAAAATAAATAAATAAAACTTTTAAAACATCACTTATTTCTGATTCAAATTTAGCCTACAAATGAGATGTACTCTAAACGTAAACTACATACTAGAATTTGCAGACTTAGTATGAAAAAACAAAAATGAAATGCCTTAATTTTTGGCACTCATTACATGTTGAAACGATCATATTTTGGATCGAGCAAAATATATTTTTACATTATTTTCACCTGTTTCTTTTTAGTTTTTAAATGTGGTTATGAGAGAATTTAAAAATATTTGTGTGACCCGCATTCTTTTTCTATTGGACAGAAATAAGTGCAGACCCACTCGACCTAAGGCGCAGAAGCAGAAAACTGATTTCATGTCTATACTTCTTATGCCTAAAATACATAGTCCCTGATGCAAACGAGAAACGTCAACTCATTGCACGTTCCATGTGTCTTTCTGTGACCTTCCCATCCCCCACCTAGAGATGAGTGTGTTTACTGACCTTAGCTCGATTGCCCATCCCCTTCTGCAAGTACATTATTTATAGGACTTCTCATTCTTAGTTCAAGGTTACAGATAAGCAGCCTAAAGCTTTGAAACTCACCTCTTATTTTTTTTTTCTCTTCAAGAGAGTGGGTGGCTATATATAATTTCTAAATCTTTTTTGTCCAAGGGTTGACTTTGTCTTCTGAAATAAGAGTGTTACAGTTTTTGAATGGGTGGGGACCTGTAATAGCCTGCTTCACTCGGAGCCACGTGAGTGGATCTGGAATATGATTCGAGACTTGATCCTTGGCAGGGAGGAGAAATGAAGTTTGGAGGACAGAGAACGGGGCCTAATGGGAACTGCCACATAGAGTAGACAAGGGCTTGGTATAAGAAGTTAGGAGACAATATCAAGGGGCTCAGTTGGTTGAGCTGCCGACTGCAGCTCAGGTCATGATCTCTCGGTCTGTGAGTTCGAGCCCCGCGTCTGGCTCTGTGCTGATGGCTCAGAGCCTGGAGCCTGCTTCAAATTCTGCGTCTGCCCCTCTCTCTCTCTGCCCTTCCCCTGCTCATGCTCTGTCTCTCTCTCAAAATTAAATAAAAACGTTAAAAAATAAAAGACAATATCAGAAGGTTCAACAGCTGGCAAATGGGTCATGGAGAATCAAGGGTTGGAAAATTCTTGAGTCCTCGCAGTTGGCAGTCGAGAAGTTTGTCTGGAAGTGGTGGGAGTGCAAATTCACAGGCTAGGAATCATGGGAAAATTCCAGTGTCTAAAAGGAAATTGGGGTCCGTGGGGAGACACCAATAACAAGGCAGGCCCCCTGCATACCTGTCAGGCTACCTGGAAGGGGACTTGGACATAGGAAGGCGAGGCAAAAAGTCCTTAGACACTGAGAAGGTGTAACTTGATGCTGTGTTCCCAGGTGGTTTAGAGGCATTAAATTCCTGTTTGTAGAGTCTGGGTAGAAACCAACTTGGGCAATATGTGTGAGCCCGGCATGGCTGGGGGGGCGGAGGGGTGGGGGTGGAAGGAGAATTAGATCACATCGTTTGTGGGGCTCCCATTTCAGCCCAGCTCAGAGCTGTGTGAGGATGTGGGTTTTAACAGTGCTTCCTCCCAACCCCAGAGACTTTGACCGTGACCTCCTATCATACCCCAGCCAGACAGAATTCCTCAACCTCCTCCACAAGGACTCTGTTCTATTACTGTAGCCATCCCACTGGGAAGTGCTAGAAAGTTCTTTCCAAAATAATGTTCAGATTACTATTCATAATCTGAAAGTGTTGAATTTAACAACAAGCAAAGTGTTGAATTTAACAACAAACAAATTTTGTGCATCATGTCTGAATGATTTTTCTTCGTATAAATTAATGTTGTTTTCTTGCTATGACCTCTCATAAAGGATGATAAAAATTAACATATTCTTGAAACCTCCACTGGATTGACCTATGAGGTTGATTGCCTACTGAAATCACCCTAAGCTAATGGCCAGCATATTTTTTTTTGTTCTGCATCCTTTTAAAAGTCTTGAAGACCTGTACTAACATTGTACCTATACATATAAAAATTCAGTAATACTCTTTATTGTAGTTTTTAATAATATTATTAAATGATTTAACTGTTAATACTTTGTTACAATGTAAACATTGTAATGATGATACCTAGACTACATTTATTTCTTTGTTTGTTTGTTATTTATTTATCTAAGTAGGCTCCATACCCAGTATGGGGCATGAACTCACAACCCTGATATCAAGAGTCAGTTGCTCTAACAAATGAGCCACCCAGGTGTCCTAGTCTACTTTTAAACATAATCTTTAACTTTCTGTCCTTTAATATTATAGATTAGTACCTTTCACCTCCTTCCTTTTCTTTTCCTAGACTGTGGAAGCTTTAAAAAAAAAAGAAAGAAAAGAAATATAGACTCCAGTATGCTAAAAAAAATAAATAAATAACAACACAGCACCTCTGGGTGACAGGCCTGAGACCTTCTCCTTGCTTCTTCCCAGTGGCTAAAGAACCTCCAGAAACCCCAGTTTGAAAACAATTGCCTTAGGGTGCAAAAATCATCTCTTAGAGAGACCTTACCAAAAGATCTCATTCTGACAGCTGGCCCAAGAGATGCTATGTTAATATGGAGGAAATCAATAATATGTAATATACAGTTGTTGACAATCAATTTACAACTTGAAATTTGTTGTCCTCCCCCAAGTTTTTATTTAAGTTCAAGTTAGTTAACATACAGTATAATGCTAGTTTCAGGTATAGGATTTAGTGATTCATGACTTCCATATAACACTCAGTGCTCAACACAAGTGCCCTCCTTAATACCCACTACCCATTTAGCTCATCCCCCGCACCTCTCCTCCAGCAACCCTCAGTTTGTTCTCTTTAGTCTGTTTTCTCATTTGCCTCTCTATTTTTCCCCCGTGTTCATCTGTTTTGTTTCTTAAATTCCACATATGAGTGAAATCCTACAGTATTTGTCTCTCTTTGACTTATTTCACTTGGCATAATACTCTCTAGCTCCATCCAGGTTGTTTCCAATGACGGGCTATCATTCTTTCTTTATGACTGAGTGCATTCATCAGTCCACGGTCGATGGACGCATTTGGGCTCTTTCCAGAATATGGCTATTGTTGGTAATGCTGCTATAAACATCAGGGTACATGTAGCCCTCTGGGTCAGTATTTTTGTATCCTTTGGATAAAGACCTAGTAGTGCAATTGCTGCATTGTAGGGTATTCCTCTTTTTAGCTTTTTGAGGAAATTCCATACTGTTTTCCATAGTGGCTGCACCAGTTTACATTCCCTCCAACAGTGTTAAGAGGGTTCCCTTTCTCCACATCCTTGCCAGCCCCTGATGTTTCCTGTGTTGTTAATTTTAGCCATTCTGACAGGCGTGAGGTGGTATGTGGTTTTGGGGATTTGTATTTCCCTGATGCTGAGTTGATGGTGAGCATCTTTTCATTTGTTTTTTGGCCATCTGTAGGTCTTCTCTGGAAAAATCTCTATTCATGTCTTCTCCCCATTTATTCGCTGGATTATTTGTTTTTTGGGGGGTGTTGAGTTTCTTAAGTTCTTTACAGATTGTGGATACTAACCTTTATCAGGTATGTCATTTGCAAATATCTTCTCTCATTTCATGGGTTGCCTTTTAGTTTTGTTGATTGTTTCTTTCACTGGGTAGATATTTGTTTGTTTGTTTTTTAATCTCCATGAAGTCCCAATAGTTCATTTTTGGTTTTGTTTCCCTTGCTCCCAGAAACATAGCTCGTAAGAAGGTGCTATAGCTGATGTCAAAGAGGTTGCTGCCTCTGTTCTTTTCTACGATTTTGAGGGTTTCCTGTCTCACATTTAACTCTTTTCTCCATTTTGAATTTATTTTTGTGGATGGTGTAAGACAGTGGTCCATTTTCATTCTTCTGCATGTTGCTGTCCAGTTTTTCCAACACCATTTGTTGAAGAGACTGTTTTTTTTTCTCCATTGGATATTTTTTCTGCTTTGTTGAAGATAAGTTGACCAAATAGTTGTAGATCCATTTCTGAGTTTTCCATTCTGTTCCACTGATCTACGTGTCTGTTTTTGTGCCAGTACCATACTGTCTCAATGACTAGAGCTTTGTAATATAGTCTGAAATCCAGAATTGTGATGTCTCTAGTTTTTTCTTTTTCAGAATTGCTTTGGCTACTCAGGGTCTTTTGTGGTTCCATACAAGTTTTAGGATTGTGTATGCTCGCTCTGTGAAAAATGATGTTGGTATTTTGATAGTGATTGCATTGAATATGTAGATTGCTTTGGATAGTATATTTGTTCTTCCAGTCATGAGCACGGAATGTACTTCCATTTCTTTGGTCCTCTTCAATTTCTTTCATAAGTGTTTTATAGTTTTCACAGTATAGAACTTTCACCTCTTTGGTTAAGTTTATTCCTAGATATCTTATGGTTTTCGGCACAGTTGTGAGTGGGATGGATTCCCTGATTTCTCTTTCTGCTGCTTCATTATTGGTGTATAGAAAGGCAATTGATTTTGTATCCTGCAACTTTACCGCATGTGGATATCAGTTCTAGCGGTCTTGGTGGCCTCTTTCAGGTTTTCTACATAGAGTATCATGTCCTCTGTGAAGAGGGAAAGTTTGACTCTTTCTTGCTGATTTGGATGTCTTTTATTTCTTTTTTTTGTCTGATTACTGAGGCTGGGGCTTCTAGGACTCTGTTAAATGACAGTGGTGAGAGTGGACATCCCTGTAAGCTCCAGGACTTATGCAGAAGGAGGCTGACATGCAAGGGGAAAGATGAAACCTCATAGATCTGATCAAAACAAGTGTGCTATGACGATGGCACAGTGCTGAAGGGACATCGGAGCCCCCAAGGGAGACAGTAAAGTTCCACATGGAGCAGGAGAGGATTGACAGCAGGAGGGAGGAGGACACGATTCTTGGATGAGGGACACTTGACCCGGGCTGGAAAAGGAAGGGCAAGAGCAGGTAAGGAGGGAGGAAAGCGTGGGTGTTGTATGAGAAACTGGAAGTAGGTGAGTTGAGCCACAGGCGGGGTTCCACAAAGGTGAACAGTGAGAAGTAAGGCCGAGGCGAAATGGTACGTGGCCTGAATCACCAGTTTGATCCTTAGAACAAATATAACATACCCACAAAATGCTCTATTCACATAAAAATAAAAATTATATGTGATCCGCATTTTTTTTCAAAATTGTGTGTCTAATGACTTGTGTATCTAATGTAATCTCTTATTATTATACAAAATCTATTTTTTTTCAGGCAGAAGCTGACAACATTATAACCTTGCAGCCATTTAGAGATAAATGTGAACCTCTTTTTCTCTTCAGTGTTGTAAGTATATTCATCACCTAAAATATACAGTCAGATCCTTATCAGATTCCAATTTACAGTTAAATAGCAAGTAGCGTTGTAAAATTACCATGGTACTATTATTTTCTGATGATAGTTATTGTAGATTTTGTTTTTTGCCTTATCTTTCTTTGTCTATTAACACATTTTGTAACTTGACCTCTAGCTGCATGTGATGGGTTGCGGAGGTTAGATTGCCACGCACTGCGTTTCTCAGGAAAGGGAAATAGTCAGAAATTGGTATGATGAATGATTATTTACAGGAGTGAAAAATGAGAAATTTCTTAGACGTGCAGTGGGAGAGAATTGGTTGTCTAGTATTTGCGTGTAATAACGCAAGGAAATATCTGTATGATCACTATTTTGTGATATATGTTGCTTTTATCTCTGTATGTACAAATGTATAGAAGGAAGACAGGAAGAGTGTTCGCCAAATTGTTAATAGCAGTTTTCTCTGTGGGAAGGGTGTGATAGTTGAGTTTTCTTCTTTATACTTTTTTAATATTTTCCAAATATTCAGTGATGAAACACAACTTTAATAATCAGGAAAAGATAGTAAGGGCCGTTTTGTAAAAGGAGAGGATATACAGTTAAAAGCTAAATTATGTGGCACAGAGTGGAGCTACGACAGAACCAGAGAATTGGGGATAGTAAGGAAAGGCTTGCCAGGGAGGGTTTGGACTGTTTCTCTGCTATCGGATACTTTGATTATTTTTTTGGTATTAAAACTAGTTATTTAAAAACATTTCTTGGATACAGGCGCCAGTGTCCAACTCCTGATTTCGGCTCTGGTCATGATCCCACAGTTCATGAGATGGAGCCCCATGTTGGGCTCTGTACTGACAGCATGGAACCTGCTTGGGATTCTCTCTCTCTCTCTCTCTCTCTCTCTCTCTCTGTTCCTCACCTGCTCACTCACTCACTCTCTGTCTCTCTCTCTGTCAAAATAAACAAACATAAAAGAGACATTCCTTGGATATAACCTTTGGCTTCTATTAAATAATGCCCTTGCAACTATTTCAAGGAATTAATTACTGGGTTAATTGAATATTAAAAATTGCCTCGCAGATCTTGCTCTAAGTTGGACACATGGGATTTGATGATTTAGATGAGAGATCAGCTGGCTTTTTCTCTAAAGGGCCAGACAATAACTCTTTTTAGCTTTGTCAAAATGCAGCCTCGGTGCGGGGTCTAGACAAAGTTTTGGAAGCAGAGTGAACAACACCCAGAAATGGGCTTGGCGAGCTAATATTAGGAACAATGAGGAGACTAGCAACAGTCGCAGTTAGGAACATGGGCAGTGGGGACTGCCACATAGAGTCTAGAGCTCTGGGACCGCCGTCATCACCCTGCAAGGCTGGTCAGGTGTGTTCAGTCACCCTATCCCCACCCCCCTTGACTGGACCATCCAGCCCCCCTTCTCTTACCTGCAGTCAGTGCTGGGAGGAGAAGTCCACCCTTCTTCCCAATCCTGCAATCTTCATCCTTCTAGTGCTCAGAATTTTATTCTCCCCCAATTCTCCTCCAATCTCACAAACCCTTTCATTGTGGGACGTCTGAAATTGAGAGAAGCAAATTAGCACACTTGCTAAGATCTTTAGTCATGGCCCTGAGCCTTCCCTGTATTTCCTTGACTTACCTTAAATCTGGCTTCGTACTGAGAACACATTTCTCCGCAGCCCTGAGTGGTGACTAGTGTCTCAGATTATGTGTCTTGAGGCCAAAAGTAGAATTGATACTCCTTTTACTTCTTCTTACTTTGATAACTTTCTTTTCCTTGCTAATTTAGCTATTTGGCTAAACCTCCCTTCCTCCCCACCTCACTCCTGTCATTTACTGGTCTTCAAATCAGTTCTGTCGATGACTGAGGACTTTGGCGTGTGGCTCAAAGGCTTCCTTTCAAACCCCTTGTCCTGCTGTCACCCCGGGGACTTCAGCATCCACATCGGCAACCCACCCAATATCCCGGCCGCCTAACTGCCAGGGAACTTTTCTCCAATGCACCTCAACCAGTCGCTCACGTAGTTACAGCCTCAGATTTTGTTTGTGTTTTGCATCACTCATTGCACTGCGTTTATAATCCTTTATCTAAGAATCTCGATCCGTGGCCACAGAATCACCATCAAGCCATCTCTTGTTTATACAGATATCCCCACAGCGGCTCTTTGTATAGCTCAGCACACTTAGCTGACAAGAAGTTCATTTCAGCAAGTTTCAACACGAAGGGCTTTTTCAAGGACATTAGAAAGCCCCCAGAATTGTTGCAAGATTCCTTTTAGTGGGAAATGGTAACTAGAGTGTCAGTATTTACTTAAACCTTTCCCAAGTGGCTCCTTCCCATTGCCCTTTGAAGACGGGCAAAATATTTCCAACTAAAAAGTCATATTTTTTGATGCCATGTCCCTCTCCAGCTGCCACCCGTCTCTTTTATCTCATAGCTATATTTCTCAGAAGTGTTTGCATATTTAGTTTTACTCCACTTTTTTTCACATTCCATGAATTCCTCAACCCACTCAATCTGCCTTCTGTCTGATTATTCAAGCAAATTTGCTGTTGCCAATGTACGCGGTTGCCAGCCTGTTGTTAAATATATGGACGCTTTCAGGTTCATGCCACCGTACCTCTCCAATGTATTAAGTGTGGTGGCCGTGCCCTCCTTTTTGAAACACTGGCTTCTTTTGGCTTTGTTACTTGGTTCCCTTTTGCCTACCTACATGTTACTCCCCCTCTATCTCCTTTGCAGGTTTACCTTTCTTAAAAAATTTTTTTTTAATGTTTGTTTATTTTTGAGACAGAGAGAGCGCATGAGCAGGGGTGAAGGCAGAGAGACAGGGAGACAGAGAATCTGAAGCAGGCTCTGTGCTGTCAGTGCAAAGACCGATGTGGGGTTTGAACTCACGAGTCATGAGATCATGACCTGAGCCAACGTCGACGCTCAACCGACTGAGCCCCCCAGATGCCCCACAGGTTTACGTTTCTTTATTTTGCAGTAAATATTTATCTCAGCATGCTAATACCCTCCTTAGAAAATTGCCTCCACAGAGTTTTCATTGTCACCACCATATATAAAGAACTCAAGTTTACATCTTCAGCTGATTCCTATACTTTGAGCTCCAGAGTTGCGTATCCAGCTGGTGCTTTGACACCCTTTTCGGCTGTCTCAAGGGCGTCTCTCAAGGTCCAACACCAGACCCTCCCCCCATCCCCGGAAAATGTGGTCTTGTAAGTGTCCCCTCATTTGGTGATTAACATCTTAATTATTCTACTTTCTTGACAAAAACAGAAAATTCAGCTTTGTGACTTTTCTCTACAACACACCCAATAGACTCTAGACCTCGGACCTGCTAATTTCACCATCCAGGTCTTTCTCACACTCATCTGTGTCTTTCCATTCTTTCCATCTCCATCGCCACTGCCGCAGACTGAGCGACCATCTCTCTCATCACCACCTCTAGGATAGCCCCTCATTTGTGTACGAACATCTTCTCCTGTTCGCTTCTCACTCCAAACGTGGTAGGTGAAATGATCTTACAAATAACAGTTCTAATTGTGGGCACTGCCTCTGTTTAAACAATGCCCAAGACTTCCCACTGCATTTAGGTTAAAGGCTGTGCCACTCCTCAGCCCACAAGGCTCTGCATGGTCTGGTTTCCCTTCACCGTTGGGCTTCTTCTCATACCAGACATCCTCTCCCTTTCTCAGCTGGCCTTCTCATCTACCGTATTCTCTTCTGGCCTCGGGACCTTTGCATCTCTATTCCTTTTGTCTGGAATACTCTTTCTTCTCCATTTTCCTACTTATCTCTTACCCATCTACACGTTTTAACCCAAGAATCCCTTCCTGGTATTGGGAAGCACCTTTGCTGATCTCCTTGACCAGGACAAATTTTATGGATATTCCAGGGCTTTGTACCTCTCTTAGTGGTACTTATCATGATTGTTATTTTACATATTTTGTCTCTGTTGGTTTTTTTCTCCTTTTTTGTAATTTAATTAGCCCACGTACCAGGACTGCAGTTCCATACCATCATGCCTGGTACCGGTGCCAGTCAACAGGTTTTTCATAAAATATATGTTGAAAGATGGATGAGAGGGGACATAGTGTCAAAAATAATTAGGGAAGGGAAAGTTGGGAGGGCCTGTAGAGAACTGTCGAATGTCATTGAGGGATGCCTTGCCTTTGGTCAAAGAGGACAGGCAACGTGGAAGTAGAACTCAAAGAGCTGAGTTTTTCAAATCAAGATGTATTTTCACATCACTAATACTTTATTTTAAAATGACTGAATGCAGGGGCGCCTGGGTGGCTCAGTCGGTTAAGTGTCCAACTCTTGATTTCGGCTCAGGTTATGATCTCGTGGTTCGTGAGATCGAGCCCCATGTCGGGCTCTGCACTGACAGTGTGTAGTCAGAGCATGCAGTCTCTCTTTCCCTCTCTCTCTCTCCCCTCTCTCTCCCCCTCCCCTTCCCCACTTGCATTCTCTCTCTCTCTCTTTTAAAATGAATAATAAATAAACATGAAGAAAAAAAATAATAAAATGGCTAATTGCAATAGTTAAAAGGATTGATGGGGGTGTGGGGCCAGGTGGGGTGACTTAGTCAAGTTGAATTCCAGGTTTATCCTGAAAATGAAAGTTTCCTTTATGCTCTCTTTTCCCTCATAGAATGGCAGAATTATTGCAAAGATCAATGGTGCAAACGCACCACTTGTTAATCAAAAAATTATTAACTTGGTCGACGAGGAGAGGAAAATCGAAGCAGGTGAAATGGTTCGCCCTCAGGTAATACTAGATGACTGACTATTTTATTCTTAAGAAATGCATTGCATCTATTTTGTTGTTTTCCTAAAGAATCTTCCCAAATTTTGTGACCATCTAGGTGTCTAAATGGCACAGGTTTTCTGGGAAGTATTTTTGCAGTATGAAGCAAAGACCTTAAAAAACAAATGTATCCTTTGACCGAGCAATTACACCCCTATAATTTTCCCTGCAGAGATAATGAAGCAAATATAGAAAGGGGCGTTTATAACCAAGTTGTCTATTTTTAAGCCTTTGAAATCAATCTGACTGTCGAGCAACACTGAATAGGTTCCATACACTGTCTGTAATTTTGGTCATAAATTATACGAATCCATACAGCAGAATATTACTTAGTGTCTTCGAGCTCTGTATGTGCTGATATGGAAAGAGGACCTAGACTGACAAATGAAAACAAGAGTGTACTTCGTCAGGATACTTAGAATAAGACCCTGCCTGTGAGGTATGTCATCTGTGTAGTGAAAAATAAACTATTTAAAAATTGAAAAATAACTACAAAGCGAGGTGGAAGTGTGAACATAATACTGAAAGGAAAGAAGCTGTGACGGAAAGTGGTCAGAAATACAGGCAGATAAATAAGAGATAGTGGTGTCATTGAAACAGAAATGTGCACGCGTGCGCGCGCGCGCATACACACGACATCCACACACACCAAACCAACAACAACCACAGAAAAAAGGGAAAGTATGAATTTAAGAAATGGAAAGTAGAGAAGAGCCAAGAAATATTGAAAAACAGAAATTATGAGAAGGTATAGGCTCCAGCTTGTATAAATATTTGCTAAAAAAGTATCAGTTCAAATCAGGAGAGGATAAAAAAATTCAACAAAACAGGCTTAGGAATACTGGGTTAACTATTTGTATAAGAAAGGTGTATCGTTTTATCATATTATATAAATAAATTACAGATGAGTTGCCGAGCTGAATACAGAGAACGTATAAAAGTATTAGAAGAAAAAACATTGGCGAGCGTTTGTATTGTCGCATGTTGAGGAAGGCACTGTAAACAGAGCACGAAACAGAGATGTCAAAAAAGGAAAAACTGATAGCTTTGATTATTTAAAACTTTGAAATGCACCCTAAAATGCAAAAGGAGAGCAGTAACCTGGGGAAAATGCTTGTGCCCTCTGTCTAACATGCTATGTTATGTGCTAATGTCCGTCATGTTATGTATGCATGACGTATGAGTGTTAAGAAAAAAATGAACATGTTTTTAAATTAAAACTAATTTTTTTTGGTGGGGAGGGGCAGAGAGAACCTCAAGCAGGCTCCACGCCTAATGCAGAGCCCGATGCAGGGCTCAATCCTGACCTCGAGATCATGACCTGAGATGAAATCGAGAGCCAGGCGCTCAACTGACTGAGCCCCCCAGGCGCCCCTAGGCTGCATTTTCTTTACCCACAAGGTGTGTAAACAATGATGCAGCGAACTTGGGTGTGCGCATAGCTTTTTGCGGTAGTGACGCCAGAGTTGCTCATAGTGGTCTCTTAACGACCTTTGTATTTGTGTGGTATCATTTGTAATGTCTCCTCTTTCACTTCTAATTGTATTTATTTCAGTCCTCTGCCTTTTTTTCTTCACGCTCTAGCTAAATATTTGTCATTTTGTTTGTTGTTTTTTTTTTCTCAAAAATAACAACTTTAAGTTTAGTTTCATTGATTTTTCTATTGTCTACTTAGTATGTATTTTACTTATTTCTGCTCTGATCTCTGTTACTACGTTCATCTACTAACTTTGATATCATTAGTTCTCTTTTTCTAGCTTCTTAAAGTGTAAAGTTTGCTTGTATCTTTGAGACCTTTTTTTGTTTCTTGGTGTAGGCATTTATCACTATAAACTTCCCTCTTTGAACTCTTTTGTAGCATTCTGTAAATTTTTGTGTGGTATATTTCGTTTTGTCTCGAGTATTTTTAAATGATTATTTTTGAGAGAGAGAGAGAGAGAGAGAGACAGAGAGAGACAGAGACAGAGTGTGAGTGGGGGAGGGGCAGAAAGAGAAGGAGACACAGAGTGCAAAGCAGACTCCAGGCTCTGAGCTGTCAGCACAGAGCCTGACGCGGGGCTTGAACTTACGGACTGTGAGATCATGACCTGAGCCGAAGTTGGTGCTCAACCAACTGAGCCACCTAGCCCCCCCCCTTTTTAAATTTGTCTCAGGTATTTTTTAATTTCTCTTTTGATTTCTTCTTTGACCCATTGGCTGTTCAGTAGCATGTTTAATTTGTACAGTGAATTTTGCAGTCTTCTTCTTGTTAATTTCTAGATTCCTATTCTTGTGGTGAGAAAAGATGCTTGATATGGCCTAGCATATCATCTGTCCTCGGGAATGTTCCACGTACACTTGAGAATGTGTAATCTGCCGCTTTTGAATGGAATGTGTTGTAAACGTCAAGTCCATCTGGTCTAACAGATAGTTTAAGTCCAGAGTTTTCTCACTGATTTTCCGTGTGGATGGTTTATCCACTGCTGGTCGTGCCGAACCTATGAACACCAGCCCTGCTGACTGCCAGAACCAGGCTATCGAGGGATGTGTTCCTTTGGGAGGGGCCACAAAAGCGGGGTGGGGTGCCAAGTGTGTGCTCAAGCCACGTTCACTGGGTATCAGCCACTTGGATCCGGGCAGAGGGAAAGGGCAAAGATGGCATCTGCTGGCCTCTCTGGTCTCCAGAAAGGATTGCTGTCAGCCTCTAGATCTGAGTTCATTTAGGAGCCTCTCAGGCTACAGCTGTCAAGAGTTTCAAATAGGCTTCTTTCAGAGAAAAATTGGGCATGTCACTGAGCTGCTGGTGCACCAAGCTTTGATAGGATGGCCACAGCTGGTCCTTACTGGCCTGTTAAGAACTGTTTGCTTACCGCAGCCCTCTGGGACTCATGGATGCAAGCCCCAGTTGGCTTTCAGAGTCAGGCATTTTGGGGACCCGTCTCTCAGTTGGAAGTCTTAAAATCTGGGGCTTCACATGTTGAGTCCAAAACCTTCACTCCTCAAGAAAATGCTGGTTGTTCCCTCCTAATGGTGTGTCACTGTGGTGGGGGTGAAGTTTATGGTCAAGCTGTGTCTCAACCTTTCCTACCCATTTCAGTATGGGTTTTTTTTTTTTTTTCTCATTTACTGGATGGGTAGGAGTGTTTTCTCTGGATTTCTTACAGAGGAAATTTTTTTGTATATAGCTGTAGGTTTGATGTGTTTGTGGGAGGAGGGAAGTTCAGGAACCTTCTGTGTTGCCATCTTGAATGGGAATCTCAAGAAATCTTATGAGATACTTATAAACAATAAGACAAGGCTTACAAACATTAAGTGATTTTCCCAGAAACTGGCAGCCCATAGATGGTGAAACTAGAATTTCCTGTCAGGCAGAATGACTCCTAAATATACATTCCTAATGGCTATATTCTACCCAGCTTTCTCTATGTGGGCTCTGTTCTATGGTTATATTGTTGTTGGTCTGATCATTCTTACAGAATGGTGTCCTGTTTTAATTAAAAGCAGTGTGAATGCAAGAAATATTTTAATAAGTTTATTTTATATTATTGCATTTTGTCGAATGCTCCTGCTACTTAATTTTCTTATCTAATTGCTTGGTCTATCTGTCTGATAGTACGTAAATATAAGTCATGTTGTGAGCCACATACATAATTGAAAATATTCTATTAGTCACATTAAAAATGACAGAAAAAGAAAGAAGTGAAATTAAATTTTTTAAATCCTATGTGTTAAAAGAATTTCTATTTAAGGATGTACTCAACATAAAAATAAGGTATTCTGCAGTCATTTTTTTCATATTAAATATTTGGAATGTGCTATGTAGTTTTCACTTATGGCACATGGTAATTTGGACTAACTTCATTTCAAGGGCTGAAATAGCCTTATGTGGTTAGTGGCTGCCCTGCTGGCCAGCATATGTCCAGCAAATATAAAGTCAGATCAATCCAAAGTTATAGCTGGCATAATTTTCTTATTCCTGATCATAGTAAGAACAAATGTTTTCTGTATAGTCATGTCCATACATTTGGAGGTCTTTATTTCATTGAGACTCTGACATTATGTATTCTCTTGCCAAAAAATGTATATATGTAAAATATAAACCTTTCAGGTAGTTAAAACAGAATCACAAAAGCACTTTAAGGGCTTCTCAAAACCTTAAGGCACCCCCCCACCAGTCCTTCCTAGTGTTTTACTCTACAGTAGAAAATTGGCTGTTGTTTTGAGCAATACAATTTTTTTACAAGTTAAGGAAGTATTTTGCTCTTTCTAGTTTACCAAGGGTAGTGGTCAGGATTGGATCCGGAAACTCATCGAATGCCCTTTCGATCTATAACATGATAATTATGTATTTATCACTTTCTTATTAATCTCTGCTTCTTTCTTATTTTATTCCTTGTCCTCTTCTTAAATGTTAAGGTTTTTTGGTTGTCGATCATTTTCCAAACAGCACGTATGCATGATTTCCGATAGCCTTCTCACCCCAATCCTTTTCAACATTTCTTATTTTATTTCAGTGGAAAGATCGGGAAAAGTAGTGTTAGATAAATATAGGCACATTCCCACTTTACCTTCTATCCCTTGGATTATAGATATTTATTGGAAACAAAATTTCTAAAAACTCTTTTCCGATCATATTAAAATATAACTTCTATTTGCATTTCTCTTCCACAGTATCAGGAAATCGTGTTTGTGGACTCCGATGAGGAAGACGGGGAACCACCCCCTGAAAGTGCTGGTAAGTAAATTTCGTTCAAAGTACTGGGAAGGGATTCATGTACGGGATGTTCCTTACAGCACTACGTGTAAGAACAAACAGCTGGTGGTGACCTCGATGTCATTGGTAAGGGACCAGTAGGCTAACACGTGACTCCGCTCTTAAAAAGCAAACTGTTTTGCTCCCCTTGCCTTTCCTTTGGTCTCTGTTTCTGAAGCCTTTCTGAGGTTACCCAGGACAGGGGTTCCTGTCCCCTGTGACTAACTAGACAGCCGCTTCCTCTTATTTCATCCTTCATCATCTTCCAGAGCCTCGTGAAAGTCCTTTCTTCCTCAATGACCCCCATACCGATTTACTTTACAGTTAACAATCTCGTGCCTGGATTGTCCGTGTAGGTGTGCGAGTATGTGTTCGTACCTTGGAAGCAGCGGAGATCAATAGCGGGCTCAGTGAGCTATTGGGCACTAAAAGCTCATCACAAGAATGTGTCGATGAATGTGGATAAGTCTCTAGATGGTCGAATCCATCGGTGTGTAATTTTGCTTGCATTGAAGCTCCACTCGTCAGTGGTACTGAGCTCGATGGATCATGGGTGTAATTTTAATATTATATTAAGATAACTAGTGCCCACCTAGCTCTTTTTTTTTTTTTTTTTTTTTTTTGCCTATGGACCACCAATTCTTATGAATGTTTCTCCCGCATGCAAAGATAGGAGCTACACTTTGATTCTAAGCAGAAACTCTGGTAGTTGGAATGCCATAAGAAGAGCAAAGCTGTCAATGGACACACACTCGCTGGACATTAATAGTTTACATTTCTTTTTTTTCTAATATATATTTTTGAGAGAGAGAGAGAGAGAGAGAGAGCATAAGCAGAGGAGGGGCACAGAGAGAGGGAGACAGAGTCTGAAGGAGTCAGTCTGAAGGAGAAGAGCTCCAGGCTCTGAGCCGTCAGCACAGAGCTCGATGTGGGGCTCGAACCCACAAACTGTGAGATCATGACCTGAGCCGAAGTCGGACGCTTAACTGACTGAGCCACCCAGGCACCCCATAGTTTTCATTTCTAAGTGCCAAATCCTTCATTATCTAGACTTTGTGCCAAGAAAATGAAATTCTTCTATTTTTTTTTCCTAGAGCAGCCGTACAGTATTGCCATCATCAAGCCCGATGCTGTGCTTGCTAAAAAATCTCTAGAAATTAAAGAAAAAGTAAGTGATGTTTCCCAACCTTACTTTAAATTAATTGCAGCATAACAGCCTCTTAATTGTCAATTTCGAGACAAGCTTACCGTTTAGAGTAAAATAGAACATAACAAATTTCTGGTGCTCGGTATCTCTATAGGCTCTGAATGTATTGTCTTTACAAAGGCTGGACCTACTTAAGCATCTTTATTTAAATAATTCTGCTCTACCAGTGTCCAATATTAGTGATAAAAATGAATAGTTCTCTTTTTGGATTATAACAAATGTTCTTCCTGTTTAGTTATTAGCAACGCAAACTTGCTATAAGCTCCCATGGCTTGTTTTGTTTCCTGTATGCTGTGACAAGTATAGAGTCCTTTTTAGATACATGATAGTGTAAAGAAGTGTTTATTATTTTGCTTTAGAGCCAAAATAAATTTTTTAAGAGGAAAATTGCATTCCAATCCAAAGGTCAGCAGATGTTTCTTGAATAGGGCCAGAGAGTAACTATTTTCAGGTTTGTGGGGCATATGATCTCTGTCACCAGTGCTTAACTGCCACCGCATTGAGAAAGCGGCAGTACGGAGTCTGTACACAGATGGGCGTGGCTGCTCTCCCATAGGCCTTATTTCCAAAACCAGGCGGTACTTTGCTGGCTCCTTAACAATGACTTGGCATTGAAACAGCATCAGTAGATTGAAATTTGAAAGAATGTTGTCTGTGAAATAGAGGCGGTCACCTGCGGAGCTATCAGGAGTGGTCGGAGGTCTCTTGATGAGCTTCCCAGCATGCATTCTTTCTTTAGCCACAGCAGCCTTATCACTGACTGAACTACGATAAAGTAGATGGTCCCTGGTCATGGTACGTATGGTCTCTTCCATTTGTGAGTTGATTTAAGTAATATCACTTTCTAAGGGCAGCCCTTTGCTTCCAGACTTTGGTGTGTATGTTGGGGAGGGCACCAAACTGTACCCCAATCCCCCACATATTTCTTACACTTTGTAAAGTTTGAAGAAATAATATCACAAAGCAATGATTTACTTGTTCCTTATTCGAGTTCCTTATTCGAGCGTGTTTGAATAGCTAGGACACAGGAATGATTTTTCAAGATTATAGAATTCTTTTTCAGTTGGGCCAATACGATTAATCGTAAATTCATCTTGATTTTTTGTTGTTGTTGTTGTTTGGACATAGTAAATAACATTTCAGATCTGTAAATTATGAGTATCTCCTAAACACCTCACCTCTCTGGAAAACAGTAAAGGGCTACATAACAAACAGGACCAAAAAACCAAAAGAATGCTTTGAATAGAAAGAAAATGAACACACTATATTTTTCATTTATGGTATAGGAGAAGTTATCGAGTTTAAACATTGCTTGGGTATTATTTTCTGTTGTCAGGCTCTAAGTAATGTAATAAAGACATGATGTGAGTATTTAGAAGTTATTCAAATTGAACCGTCAGGTGGGAGAGGGTTCAGAAAGGTGTAGGTAGTGCTTCTACCATATCAACAAGACAAATGGAAGCAGAACCAGTACCGTGTTGACTTTTATTTTGTTTCATTTTATTTTTTTAAACACACCTTTCTTTAAAAAAATTTTTTTTAAACATCTATTTGTTTTTGAGAGACAGAGCATGAACCAGGGAGGGGCAGAGAGAGACACAGGATCTGAAGCAGGGTCCAGGCTCTGAGCTGTCAGCACAGAGCCTGATGTGGGGCTCGAACCCACAAACTGCAAGATCATGCCCTGAGCCAGAGTTGGATGCCTAACCGACTGAGCCACCCAGGCACCCCCAGTGTTGACTTTTATAATAGAAGCAGAAGGTACCTAGTGCTGGATACTCCCAGGTCAAACAGAGCTCAAATTATTGGTATTGTTTAATGTAATTCCTGAGTTGCTTCAAATCCAGATTATACTTATATTTCATTGTTTAGTACCTCATTAGATTTGTCTCTTTTGTCTCAAAACTTCTCCTTGTTACATTTTACTATACTTTAGTGGCATGCAAACTGGATTTATCCTTAAAATAAGGTTTCTTTTAAGACAAATCATGACTAAATGTTGAATTCTGTCCTTCGCCATAATTTGGTTATTTTTTTGGCTATAAAGTATAAACTGTACTAGATTATGAGTTATAGCCTCAACAAAGGAAAACCTTTTAAAAAATAATTTTAAAACAATTTTGAAGATAGCTGGTTAAAAAATGCTTATAAATTTATGTCTATTTGAATGATTCAGAAAGCACGATAATTTCCCTTGGAATTTAGTTAGTTCTTTCATGTTTTGGGGAAAGTTACTTAAATAATCGAAATATTGTGGAGTCTCTGGTTCAAGCCTTGAAAACTGAAATGCTAGGAGGCATGAAAAGAGCCTTCGTTGTTAATGTATTTTAAGCCTCTTCAAACCTAGTGCCTTATGCATTGTGCTGAAGTATTTTATCTGAAAATGCATTCAAGCCCGGGTGGTTTGTTAAGCACAGAAAACAAATGTCCTTGACTTGTTTTACATGTGGTCCCACACCACGTCTGGATGTGACCTTCCTCTCCACTTGAAGATTCTCGAGGCAGGATTTATCATAGAAATAGAGGATAAGAGAATGCTTAGCGAGCAGCAAGTAAGGGACTTCTACAGTGAAATAGCAGACCTGGTAAGAAAATTAAAAAATAAAAAATAATTTTTAAAAAGCCACTGTATTTTCAAATACAGTGGATTCCTGTAAGTTTTGAATCCTCATTTTAGAAAAACAAATGGAGAAGTCTCACCAGCCAAATAAGCTTCTGTTGTCCCTGTTGGTGTCCATGTCATAGTCATATCAAAGAAGGCAATGATGGAAAAATCTCCAGTGGCGATAGTGGCGGCTGAGCCAAAGCAGATGGTCCGATTGTATTTTGTTGGAGTGAAGATCTATTTAACTTGTGTCCTCTCAGACTCCCTGCATTGGCCTCTGCAAGTGAATAGCCAGGCCTTTCCTACAGATTTTTATCCCAGGTTGAAGGCTTCTCATCATAAACCTCACAGGGAAGCTTTATTCCTTTCATTACCTAAAAGCCTATGTCTTGAGCTCTTTTCTCTTTGGCCTGGGGCGGGAAGGGGAGTGGTCTAAGAAAGACAGTGCTGCGTTCCAAAGTACAGTGGTTGGGAGGGTCAGAAGACATAGCTTCCAGAAATGTACTGTCCAATATGGTAGCCGTTAGCTACATGTGGCCATTTGAATTTAAATTCATTAAAATCAAGTCAAATAAAAACATTCAGAGTCTCAGTTGCAAGAGACTTACCATGTGGTAAGAGCCAAACGTGGCTACCTGTGTTGGAAAGCACAGAACGTGTTTTGTCATCAGAGAAAGCTCTAGTGAACAGCACTTTTGTCAACTGGCTGTGACACCCCAGCCATCTCTCTTGGCCCCAGGAAAAGGTTGGAGCAGCTGGCTCAGCCTCACCTGGGAACTTCTGGAGAAAATTCCAAAAGCCCTATCCTAAACCTACTGAGTAAGGAACTCTGGGATTGGGCTTTCCAAACCTGTGTTTTAACAAGCCCGGATGGTCCGGAGGCATCCTGAAGTTTGAGAATAGTTATTAGATCCTCTTTAAGATCAATCCCTGTTCGCCGTGAACCTCTGAACTTCAAAGATGTGTTTGTTAGCAGGGGGCTTGTAAAGATAACACTCCCTTGCCCAGTGATCGTGAAGGGGAGGATGTGTGGCTTGATGTGGGTAGCGGCTGCCATTTTTGTCTCTCCATATCAGGAGCCCAAAGTAATCAGTTTATCCTCTTATTTTGTAGCCTGAATTTGAAGATTTTGTCCTTTTTATGACAAGTGGCCTGAGCCATATTCTAGTTATATCTCGAGGAAATGAAGAACACCCTGCCTGGGAAGAAACTCAACCCAGTCCTGAGACTGAAAGCAACTTATATGAGGATGCTGACGAACAGGTGGCCAGACCGACACAGATGAAGAAGAAGTGGAGCAGGTAGCGTAGGACCGGGAAGCTTCCATTTACATCGTACTAGTACGTAACCAAGTGTGGTGTACACATAGCTCGAAATCTAAGAACACACATTTTTTATGTTGGAACCACCAGTATTTCTTCCGGTCAATCTAAAAAAACTATATTTGGCAAAGCTGAGATTTCCCTGAAAGTTTATGTCAAGAGGATTAGAGTTTATGTTTGTCTTTCTAAAGCAGGGCACACCAGTGTGGCCTCCCAGCCTGGGGCCCCAGGGGGTAACCCCCATGGGGGGACCATGTGTAATCCCTGCTAGGTCTATCTTTTCTGCTGGCTCCCCACATTCACTCCCACCTGCCCTGGGTCCTAAAGACATCACACGTTCTCTCCCCTTTTACTTTCGGCAGTTGGTGGTTATAAATTGCTAAGACTTAAGTGGTTGTATATTTTCGCTGATGGTTTTTGAAAGAGTTGAAAATGAATGTAAGTAATAGACACAGTGCTGGTTTTGTGCACCGCTATTTGCATCGTTTATTCCCCCGAAGACTCAGAAAGTCCACATTAACACAAGAGTTATCAGAACTATGTCTGAAAAGAAAGGCTGGTGAACAGAAACCTGTTGAAAGGAGCTGAGTCTTGAGATTTCGTCATGTGGCTCTTCCTGCTGGACAGAGCATCTTCATTGCACTTTCTGGCTGGGAGTTTCCAGAACGTTCCTTGTTGTCTTCTTAACGTGCGTAGTGGCTTTTCTTACGTAGCTCCATCTGCTGGTTCCTACCAATGTCATGCTTTTGTGTAGCAGGAGCTAATGTCATTTGTTGCAAGTTTTAAGTGGGATAGAGAGACAGGCGAGTCGGCTGCTGACGGCTTTGTAAACAGTAGTGCTTACTCTCACAGTTTTAAGGGGGAATGATGGTGAATGGTCAGACAGAAGGTTACGTGGGGAGAGTTTGCGCTCAGAAAGATACCAGACTTCATACCAGGACTTCTGAGCCATTACAAAAGTGTTCTGTGAAACGCTCATTAATGCAGGCGGCATGAGAGAAGTCAGTATCCCACGGGTGCCATTGTGCTGGCAAGTCTGCGCCACATCTGACTTTGGAAAGCAGTTATCTCCAACTGTTCAATCCTGGCATAATAAGATGAGCAATTTAGGCAATTGGCGAGGTGGGGATGGAGCGAGCTGTGTTAATCTTGCTTTGGCAAAGTCTGCAGTGTTTCCTTGCTGAACTTAGAGACTCTGTTTGCCTTTGGCCCGTCTTTGTCCTGAGTGGTGGCCGCCAGCAAGGCAGCATGGAGTGGTGGGGAGCAAGTTTGTCTGGGAATCTGTTTTCATAGCTCTTGTTCTGACGGCAGGGCGTAACAGGTGCTATGTACAGGTGCTATCATGCTTTTTTTCAAATATTTATTTATTTTTGAGAGAGAGAGAGAACACAAGCAAGGGAGGGGCAGAGAGAGAGGGAGACACAGAATCCGAAGCAGGCTCCAGGCTCTAAGCTGTTAGCATAGAGCCCGATGCAGGGCTCAAACTCATGAACCACAATATCATGACCTGCACCAAAGTCGGATGCTTAACCGACTGAGCCACCCGGGCGCCCTGCTACTGTCACACCCAGTAGCGGGTGTCATGCCCTTCTACTGTCATCTTTTAAGTGAATCCAAATCATAAAATATAAAGGACAAAAGCTCTCATGAGTGATTTACACATTTGTTCACAGTTTTTCTTTATGGCTGCCCTTCCCCCACCTCAAAGCCTTCTCACCTTCCTCTGTGGGTATTGGTGAGGTGGCGGCGGGGTGGGGGGAGCTGGTGGATAAGGAAGAAGGGAAATTAAAAGCAGGGCAGTTAGACGGGGAGTAGTAGGTGGCTTCTTCTGTGAACATGAGCAGAGCTCCCCATCTTTGTTGGAGTGTTTGTCCCCATGGAGAAAAACTCATATGTGAACCCACACGGTTTGGGAAAACTTTCTTCACGTTGTCAGTAGCCCACTGGACCACATGGCTGGCTGGGAGGAGGGAGCAGGAATCAGGAAAACGGGGTTCAGACATCCATGGTTTTTATCTAGATTCCAAATTTGTTCATGATGACTTTTGATTATGGTATGCATATATTCTGTTTACATGTCTGTCTCCTTAATCAGCTTGTCTATTTAGAACCATTATAGTAACAATTGATGCAGAGAAGACTCATCAATGGATGCTAAAACCATTGCATGAAAAATATATACAGTTTCAAATTGTGTCCTCACGGATTTCTTACTATTTACAAAATGGAAATTATAGCTTTTCAATGGAGAAAACAGGGAGATATCACTTTGACTACATTAATATCACCAACAATGGGAAAAACTTAACATCGTGTCTGTCATATTGTGACAAGGACACAGATTCATACTCTGAAAGTAATAGGAATGACTGGTCCATCCAGTAGTTTGAAACCATCCCAAATGAGGAACAGTCTACAAAACAACTGGCTCGGACTCTTCGAAATGTCAATGTCATGAAAGGCAAGCAAGCTAAAGCATTGTTAGAGATTGAAGGAGACCAGGGAGATAGGACAGTCACATGCCATGTACGGTCCAGGATTAGGAAAAATTACTGTTGATGGGACAGTATTTTGCGACTGGTGAAATTTGAATATGAACAGCTTATGAGATAATAGTTTCATATCAAGTAAAATTTCCTGAAGTATTTATGAGGGCGAATGCTTAAAATATCTACTTTTAAATGGTTCAGTCAACACACACACACACACACACACACACACGGGGCAGGGGAGGGGGACAATAGGGATAGAGAGAGAACAAATGTGGCAAAATGCTAATAGTCGGTGAATCTAGAGTTCATTATCGTACTCTTGCAACTTTCCTGTCAATTTAAGTTTTTTTCAAAATAAAAAGTTTTAAAAACTACACTCACCTATATTCTGTCCAAAAGAAATACACAGGGCGCCTGGGTGGCTCACTGGTTAAGCATCCAGCTTCAGCTCAAGTCATGATCCCATGGTTTGGGAGTTCGAGCCCTGCGTCGGGCTCTGTGCTGACAGCTCAGAGCCTGGAGCCTACTTCGGATTCTGTGTCTCCCTCTCTCTCTGCCCCTCTCCTGCTCGTGCTCTGTCTCTCTCCCTGAAAAGTAAATAAACATTTAAAAACATTTTTTTAAAGAAACACACAAAGAAAAATAAAGGGATGGCAAAAAATATATATATAGCCAGGCAAAATAAAGTATTAGAATTGAACATTACAAGAGCTAAACTTAATAAAGAAGGACATGATGTGAAAACAACATTTACGAAGAAGATATAGTCATCAAAAAGTGCCCCGATGGTATTATATATCCTACATAAATATACGTATCCTTAAATCCCACAAATACATTTTCTTTGTTTACAAAGAAAGCCTTAACACATTTTTTAAAGATTTCACCACACACATTTGCTGGTTATAATCCAATAAAATTGGAAATAAACATGAAAAAGATGACCAAAACATCTTATGTATCTGAAAACACACCATATTCTTCTCCTAAATGATCCTTGACTCAAAGACAACCTTCAAAAGAAAAGTAGAAACTACGTGGGAAGCTTAACATGAAGGAAAGGAAAACATTTTAAACCATGTTTTTTGTTGGTCTTCTTTCTCCTCCCACAAGGTTGAACATACAGATTCCATGTAATTGAGTTTTGGATTGGTTCAACAAAAAGTTGAATTAAGTGCATAGTTTTTGATTTGATAGAAAGATACAACTTTCATTGAAATTTAATTTTTATTTGTTTTATTAAACCATTAAAGTATTTGTGAACTTATTGCCAGTTTTAATTTTCTGGCATGGTGATTAAACCTCAGTTTATAATAATCTTAAATTCTATTGTGGGTTTCCACAGTTTACAAGAATATCTGGAGGAACAACAGATATCTCAGTTTTGTGATGTGGAAGAGAATATTGATAATGTTAATAAGTTGATGGATATGTTCTTCCCTGATTTTAAAAATATTAAGAATCTCAAATTAGAAAAGATCCTGGCATTACTTCGACCAGATCTCTTTCAAGAAAAGAAAGGTAAGAAATAACTCTAAATAAACCCTACTGTAAATGTATTGAAAGATATTAATTTAAAATTTAACATTGAAGAAAAAAGCCCCTGAGGTAAGAAATTCACTTGATACTAATCTGCTAATTTCTCAATAATTAAAGAATAAAACATTTTTGTAGTTAAGGAGCTTGCAAATTATTTTCTAACATTTGAATTTGTTCAAGTAGATTTTAACGTGGTAGGAATTATTATACAATAAAGATGGGACTTTCTTTATATCTGAAATGCCTTACTTCAAAGCTTGGGTCAACTCCTTATTAATTGTGTGATTTGATACTTCGCTAAGTCTATTCGTTCATGTGTAAAATTCAGAAGATTAAAATGAGGGGCGTCTGGCTGGTCAAATTGGTAGAGTATGTGACTCTTGGTATCAGGGTCGTGAGTTCCAGCTCCATGTTGGGAGTAAGGCTTACTTAAAAACAATGAGAAAACATAAAGTGCTTGGCACTTGAAGGGTGCTAGTTATTTTTTAAAGTTTATTTATTTAGAGAGCAAGAGAGAGAGTGAGCATGAGTGGGTGAGGGGCAGAGAGAGAGAATCCCAACTAGGTTCCACGTTATCAGCACAGAGTGCAATGCAGGACTCGATCTTGCGAACCCTGAAATCGTGGCCTGAGCCGAAATCAAAAGTGGGATGCATTTAACCAGCTGAGCCACCCAGGCGCCCCAAGGTGCTAGTTATATCTAACCTCATCCCATATTACATAGCAGAGGGAATATGACAGAATAAGAATATGAACCATAAAGTCACACTATTAGTTCTTTTTCAAAGCTGATATATGGAAATACAGTTGATATTTGTGTATTGATCTTTTGTTCTTTGATGTGGTAAATTCACTTGGTTCTAGAAGCTTCAGTGTAATTTTCATAGGAATTTCTATGTAGACCAGGATTTCTCAACTTCAGACCTACTTACATGATTATTCTTTGTTGACAGGGGCGTTATCACGTGCCCTGTAAAATGTTTATAATGTCCTCGGTGTCTATTCACTTGATGCCAGTAGCATCCTCCCCAGCCCAGCATGATAGCCAAAAGTATCTCCAGACATTGTCAAATGCACCCTTGCAGGACAAAATATCAGGCCGAGGGCCCGTGATGTGGACGATAAGACAATAAGACCATCTGTAAATCAGGATAGCTTTACCTCTTTCTTTTGAAGTGGTATGCCTTTTATTTCTTCTGATGACCCCGTTGAACTAGCTAGAACTCCCTGTTTGATGCTGACTAGGAGAGATGTCAGGCTTGCTTTATTCTTTACCTTACAGCAAAAGCTTCGGTCTTTTACCATGAAGTATATACCCCTTATCTATGTTTTAAAAATTTCACCTATTTTTAGTTTGAGGAGCTATATATATATATATATATATATATATATATATACACACACTGTAAAATGTTTATAACATTATATATATGTGTATATATATATATATATATATATATATATAAAATGTGTGTGTGTATATATGTGTATATAATATACATATATATATCTCTCATGAATAGGTATTGTATTTTCTCAATTTTTTTCTGTATCTCCTGATCTGATTATGTTTTATTTTCTTGAGTTTGAGAATATGGCAATTACTTTGATTTTTGAACATTGGACCAGCCTTGCGTCCTCCAGAGAAGCCACACTTGATTGTATGTTGTTCTTTTTATAATAGCCAGATTTGATTTTTTAACATTTTGTTGAAGCCTTTTGTGTCTACATTCATGAGAAACATTCGTTGTTTTCTTTTCTAGTAATGTCTTTCTTTATCTGTTTTTGGTGTCAGGGTAATGCAAGTCTTATAAAAATGAGATGAGAAGTTGTCACTCCTATTTTCTGGAAGAGATCATGGATAAATTGTATTACATCTTTCTTAAATGTTTGCTAAAATTTACCAGTGAAACTTATCTGGGCCTAGAATTTTCTTCTTTGGAATGTCTTAGCTTTGTTTTCCTTCTTAAATCCTTTAAAATATGGACATATTTTTTAAGTGAACAGACCATATTTTAGAAAGTTTTTAGATTTACAGAAAAAGTAAGAATGATAGTACACACTTTTCCATATGCCTGCCCCCCCCCAACAACCTCTCCAATTAACATCTTATGTTATGGTGAAATATTTTTATAATTAATGATCCAATATTGAAATGTTATTCACTAACGTTCATAGTTTGCAATAATGTTCACTCTTCATACATTCTATGGTTTCTAACAAATGCATAATGTCATGCGTCCCCTTTACAGTGTCACACAGAATAGAATCACTGCCCTAAAAATCCCTTCTCCTCTTCTCCCTTCCTCCTGGTCTACTTCTGGTGACCACTGATCTTTCTGCTGTCTCTAGTTTTGCTTTTTTCAGGATATCATGTAATTGAAATCATAGAGTATGTGGCTTTTCAGACTGATCACTTTCACTTTAAAAAAAAAATCTTTAAGTTTATTTTTTGAGAGAGACAGAGAGAGCACAAGAGGGAGAGGGGCAGAGAGAGAGAGGGGGAGAGAGAATCTCAAGCAGACTCCACATGGTCAGTGTAGAGCCTGGATGCTGGGCTTGAACTCACAATCCATGAGATCATGATCTTAGCTGAAACCAAGAGTCAGATGCTTAACCCACTGAGCCACTCAGGCGCCCCTATTTTGCCAACTTCTAAATTTCATATGAGGATGAGATGCGTTATATGCCTCCATAATAATATATGCTGTGCGGTATGGATAGCCAGTGACCCATCAGGTTAACACTTATCATGTGACTTTTTATTTAGAGGATGTTTTAAATATTATTCATGATGAAGGCTTTAAAATACTGATGCAAAGGCCAGTTGTATTGTCAGAAGAGGAAGCACGGACACTGTGCAAGGAATATGAAAACGAAGATTATTTTCAAAAGCTTATAGAAAAAATGACCAGGTAAAGTAGATTTCAGGTTTAGAAGGCACAATCTGATTTAGTCTTATTTATTTATTTATATTCTAATTAGTTGACATACAGCACAACGTTGGTTTCAGAGTAGAATTCAGTGATTCATCCCTTTCATCCAACAGCCAATGCTCATCACAACGAATGCCCTCCTTAGTACCCATCACCCATCCAGCCCATTCCTCACCCACATCCCTCCATCAACCCTCAGTTTGTTCTCTGTCATTAAGAGTCTCTTGTGGTTTGTTTGAGTTTTGAATCATTTAAATCTTCTTCTGACCCTGCCCTGGTCAAGTTGCCACATCTCTCAGTTCTGTAAACATGTGCTGAGTTTTTGCCAGTCTCACCACCACCTCAATTGTCTGCTCGACTGTCCCATCTGCCCTCGTCCACCCAGGATGCTACTAGAGCAGTGGAAAGGCCCAGGTAAAGTCACTGGACTTCATTCACTGAGTCAAATGCCAGAAATCCAAGGCGTGTGACACCAAATGCAAGCAGAGAACACACTGATCCTCGAGGGTTTTGGTAATCCTAAAGATCACTAGTCTAAGCAGAATAAGATGCTAGAAATCTGTCAGGTTTCTAGAAGAGTCAGCAAAATAGAAGCTGGGACAGAACTCCAGCAAGGGTATATACATCAGCAGGAATATGGGAATACTATTTAGGAGCCAATCTATGAGAACCAAGGTCCTTCTCTTCCCTTCCTTAGTCCACTTCCATACTTTTAGAAGGTGCTCAGTATGCTTTTGGGAATACACCGATGGAAATTAATCTTACAGTCTTGGTGAAAGAATTATCTTGACTTGTGTTATCTATATGTATTTAACTCCCGAGGCATACTTTATGGCTTTTTTTGTTTTTGTTTTTCTTTTAATAGTGGTCCATCTCTAGCCCTCGTTTTGTTGAGAGACAATTGTTTACAACACTGGAAAGAGTTAATTGGACCCAGTGATATTGAATTAGCCAAGGAATATCTTCCAGAGAGGTAGGATTCATCAGGAAAACTACTTTTCCTGATTATGACTGGAAGCCCGGCCCCATGGCAGCCCAAATATTCCCAAGACTTGGCAGACGAAGGTTTTGGGATATTTGGCATGGGGATGGGAAGTAAGTGGTGAGTACCCAGCCAAAGGCCATTTCTTGGCCTTGGTAGGAATCGATTCGGGAGAAGAAAGGCCCACCCTTCAAGTGAGCAAGAACAGAGATGCTCTATCAGATACAGAAAACTAGCCATGCATGTTAGTATAATACATAGCAGTACTAACGAAGCATCACAGGTAAACACTGAAATGCTTTCTTTTGGGTAGGATATGCGGAATCTGACTTGTTCTGCATGGACACATTTTACCCCTTATTTAGCCCTACAATTGCCATAAAGGATAATAGGGTTGGACAGTCTGTAAGTAGGATGAGCAGAACGCCATTGAATCTCTTAATGAAATGTAGCATAGAAGGCAAAGCATGGCATCCGAGACAGGAATTCCTATCAACACAAGGCCATACTGTTCTAGAAATTATGGTTTCAAGTGGGGAGGTAGTGCACCAGCACAGAGACACATTCTCCATGTGAAGGCACTCAGTAACTGCCCCTCTCTACCCCACTATTATAGTGAGAATTCCAACCAAAGCCCTTATGACTCCTATGTTGCCACAAGTTCACAGTTAATCTTGACTGTTATTTTTTTATTGGTTTCTCCTTTCCCAGTCTCCTTGGCTCCACCCAGTTCTTTCAGGTTGTTTTTGGAATAACTCAGCAGAGCTCTGCCCTTTCTGGTTTACTTGGGTATCAGATTCTGCACTGCACTGTTTAATCTGAAATGTGGTCACTTGCATAAAGGAGAAACACAGCAATCCCTTATGCTCATCACCCACTCCCTCTGCCCTATCCTTCCCCTCACACACACTTTTCTCAATAATCACATCTAATGGCACCATGGAGGGTCTGGTTGTTGTTCTCTGCATTGAATAGAGTAAGTTCTGGTGATACCTTAGGTGATACCTTATACATTCATTGTGCAAATCCCCCACCCCTGGCAATCACAGACTCCAAAGGTCTTGGGACGCAAACATTTCAAATCAGAGGTGTGAGAACCACCAAGGGTCAAGTGAGAAGTTCAAGTTGGATAAAGGAAATCCGAATGCATTGGTAAAAGCAGAGAGGCGGGAAGAGGGTCTGACGACCGAAAGCCAAATGACCAGGAAAGTCAGGTTATTAACAGGAAAGGACATCATTCTCTAGGGCTGGATTTTGTGGGTTGGCAATTCAGGACTGTGCGTAAAAGGCGGTGAGTATATCCTGTACTGAAATATACATAGATAAAAAGACAGGAAAAAGGGCAGCTGAAAAAAACATCAAGGAGCAACAACTGATTGAGAAGGTATATGTATTCATCTATCGTAGAGGAAGCAGAACCAGAATAAACTGCCTAACTGAACACGGCCAGTACCATCAACTTCACTCCTGCCTCTTTATACGAACCCGTCCTGTACGCACCCCTTTTATCACCATACTTGCTCTGCTGGACGGTTCCATTGCCGTGTCTTTTGGATTCAGCGTTTGTGATTTGGGATCCTTGTTTTCGAGTCAAATGCCATCAGCTCGATAATATTTAGTGATGAAAGAAGGGACACATAGCTGGCAAGTAGTGCAGCCAGGACCGTACAGTCTGTGCATTTTCACTGCACCCAGGCATCCATTCATTCTTTCGGAGTTAGCTGTAAATATTCACATTGTGGTTATTTAAGTGTTCGTGTTCTTTCTTCCTGATGACTGTTACCCGACAACAGTTACTGTTGGCTGTTCCAAGCCACTCTGTCATTATTGCCTTGTGCAGAATGCCTAAACCAGGAATGAGTTGCTTATTGCTTGATAACTTTTGGAACGATTCATATAAATAGCGTTCTGCCGTGTCAGCTTATATTGTGTTATGTGATGCTCTAATAGTTCTTAACGACTTCATTTTCAAAGCTTATGCATGCAATTTGCAGTGGAAGGTTTGCCTGTCAACCAGTTGTATGGAAGTGATTCGTTAGAAATCGCCGAAAAGGAAATCCAGTATTTCTTTCCTCCTCAACAGACTTTAGCTGTAATTAAACCTCATGTCACAGAGGAACAAAGAGGTAAATATTTCGAAATAAAAGTCAATGTATATATTCCCTTCAAATTTTGTGAAAAGTTTCAAACCATGCAATGAACACCCATATCCCTCGATCTAGAGTTAACGGTTAACTTTTGTCATATTTGCCCTCTCCTTCCTTCCCTCATCCTTCTTTCTGTCTCTCTCATAACCAAAATGGTACCGAACTTTGTTGAAGTCCTTTCAGAGTCAATGAAGATGACGATGTTTTTCTTCATAGATATATTACTACAAAAGATCATGTTAATGATATTTCTAATATCAAGCCATTCTTCCATTCCTGGATAAATCACACTTAGTCCTGAGATATTTTTTAAATGTGCTTTTGGTTTCTATTTGCATATATTTTATTTGGGATTTTTTGCACTGAGACTGACAATGAGATTGGTCTGTTCTTTTCATTTTTTTGTGCAGGGTTAAAAAACAATGTAATACTTCATAAAAAATGTGAATGTCTTTGTTTTTGGCACTCCGGAGGAGTTTAAGCAGCAGTGGGATTGCTATTTGAAGATTTGGTAGAGTTTTCCCATGAAAACTTCTGGAGCTGTTGCTCTTTTTGTGGAATAATTCTCCTAAGTTGTATTTTCCTAGGAAATTATCCATTTCATCTGTATGGAACTTACAGTCTCATCTTATTATGTTTAATTTCCCCAGTTTCAATGGTTATTTCTACCCTGTCATTTCTTAGTTTGTTGTCTTTCAAACAAACAGGATTTGCTTTATTTAGGAGTTAGCTCCTCTTTTTCTAGCTCATTACTTTCTGTTTGTTCTGTTTTGTTTTGTTTTTCTAATTTTCACCTTCTTTTGATTTTCTAGTAGTTTTAAAAAATGTTCTTCTGGCTTTTTAAATTGTATCTTTAATTCATTTATTTTCATTCTCTTATTTTTGTCAATATAAATTTTTGAAGTTATATTTTCCTTGATTACTGCTTTAATTTCTTCTGATTATTCCATATATTTTATTTTATTTTATTAAAAAAATAAAAAAAAATTTTTAACATTTACTTATTTTTTGAGAGACAGAGCGTGAGTGGGGAAGGGGCAGAGAGGGTGACACAGAATCTGAAGCAGGCTCCAGGCTCTGAGCTGTCAGCACAGAACCCAATGTGGGTCTTGAACTCACGAACCATGAGATCGTGACCTGAGCAGAAGTCAGACGCTTAACTGAGCCACCCAGGCGCCCCTCCCATGAATTTTAATGCGTAGTGTTTTCATTAACATAATTATATTTTTTAATTCTGCACTGTGCTTACAATGTTCTTTCTCCGCTTGTCTGCTTGGTGGTCATATCTTGCTGTTTCTGTACTTGACCCAAAGGTTGGCCTTTCTGGAAGTCATCTCTGACCTTCCCAGAGAGAGTTAATGGTTTACTTGCCCGTGGTCCCAGGAGCCTCATACATTGCTCTTTATAGGAATGACCACCTTTACAAGCTTGTTTCCAGGCCAGGCCCTCTGAGCTGACAATATCTAGAAGGAGCGTTTAGTGTTCCATTTACCTTTGTTCCCCCAGTGCCTCCCCTAGGGCAGATCCAGTGACCCCCTTTATAGGAGAAGTCCAGCCTTCTTCAGCCTTTCTATCAGTTATGCCCAACTTGACCTTTAGAGAACAGCACAGCACGTCTAAGTGCTTTTGATCTGGACCAGGAAGCTCCCAATCCCTCAGCTGACTCCCTGAATGTGGCCCTTAAAGCTTAGGCAGCTGGTGAGATTCGACAAGATTTACTTTATTCAGTTCTCTCGATGGTGCCTTGCTACTTGAGGGAGAAGAGTTCAGACTGGCTCCCTGCCTCAGTCCACATCTAGCAAGGGGTTCCTTGACATTTGTAGCATGGACTGGAAAACACGTCTTCACTTTCAGCACAGAGGCACACCCCTCCCACCCTCCTTCTAGTCTATGAGATGTTTTCGGTGCATTCTGGAAAGGTGCATCTCAGAGACTGAACATCTGCATTCATGTATCGACGTGGTGCTTTTCAGTTCAATTTCGTTTTGCATAGTTTTTGCTTTTGAAGCCACAGTATGCAAGTAAAATGATTACTTTCCTTAGTTATTTCAGTCTACTTGAATATGGAACAAAAGGCATTCCACACGATTACCAAATATCTGTTTTCCCTAGAGGAGATCTTGAAACATATTAAAGAGGCTGGATTTGAAATAACACAGATGAAGGAAATGGTCCTAAATGAAGAAGAAGCAGAAAAAATTTATTCAAAACTTAAAACCAAGGACTTTTATAAAGATGTATTGGAAATGTTATCTGAGTAAGTTTCTGATATGTAGTCCTTTGCATTATAAAAGGAGTAAACATTCATTATAGAAACTGAAAAGTACGCAATGTAATGAAAACATCCCATCTGGTTTCATTCATTTGAAGACACCCTGTTAATATTTGGGGTTCATTTTTTCTCTGTTTCCTTCCCTATCTTCTTCTCTCCTTCTTTCCTTCCTTTCCCTCTTCTCTCTACCCATCCTTCTCCCTTTCCTCCCTTCCTTCCTTCCTCCCATTCTTCCTTTGTTTCTTTAGGTCTTCAACATTACAAAGAGAGGTGATCTGGGCTTCAATCTCTGCTTTTAAATCTCTGCTTTGCCAACATATTTAACCTGTGCCTCAGTTGCCTTATCGGTAAAATGGGGATAAAACCGAAAGAAAGTACAAGGGGTGCCCGGGGTGGCTCAGTCGGTTAAATGTCTGACTCTTGATTTTGGCTCAGGTCATGATCTTATGGTTCATGAGACTGAGCTCTGTGTCGGGCTCCATGCTGACAGTGTGGAGCCTGCTCGGGATTCTCTGTCTCCTCTCTCTCTGCCCCTTTCCCCACTCATGCGCATGCACTCTCTCTCTCTCTCAAAAATAAATAAACATTCAAAAAAAACTTATTAAAAAAAAGGACAAGGAATAAAGACCCAGTGTGGCATTCTGTCTTTAGCCGTGTATGCAATCTCTACAGGTGTAAATAGCCCAAATCTTCTGAAAGCCTTCTTCTTTGCAGGGGTCCATCTTTGGTCATGATTCTGAACAAGTGGAATGCTGTTTCCGACTGGAGACGATTGATGGGTCCTGTAGACCCGGATGAAGCAAGACTCCTGTCTCCAGATTCTATCCGAGCCCAATTTGGAATAAGCCTTTTGAAAAATGCTGTCCATGGATCATCTAATAACTATGAGGCAACAGAGCACATAAGTAGAATGTTTGAAGAGTTGGCTCCCGAGAACCCTGCGGGAAACTAAAGTACAGTACGTTTTTAATTACTGTTTCTTTTCTTTGCTCGTTACTGTGACTAAGCCCAGGACAAGGCCGTCCCAGAAGGGCCAGAACTTTCCCTGTAGGTCTGAATCAAACATATCCTTCCAGACACACTGTGCTATTCCACAGCAGCCCTGTGGCTATGTAATATGTATATGGATTGAGTTTGCTTAGCTGTTGATAGAAAGCCTGAAAGCTTTTCTGTCCTCAGCAACGTGGGAAACAGAACCTAAGTTAGGTGACTTTTCTCATAAGACCCCCTCTCCTTCTTTATTTTCAAAGCGGGCTCCCATATACTTGTATGGCTCTGACTGCCGACTGGAAGAGGACGATATATGGCCTCTTCCCACGTGGAGGGTGGTCCCCACTTGGATGAGCCAAACTGAGACTCAGTATCCAGAACATAATGAGAAAGCAGTGTGACAGAGAGAGACCTGTCCACACCCAACCAGGTTCTCTAGGGGAGAGAGGAGTACCTTGTTCCCTTAATATTGTCATTGAGGCTATGATTTCTCCAGGTATAAGCACCTTGTATCCATATATTAGATGCATAAAATAAAAATAAATTTGGGCATAGCGAAGCTCATTCCATAAGTCTCGTTCAGTTATAGACCAAGGTGTGATGCGCTGCCCGTAAACATTTACTTTAGGCAAAAATGTATTGTGTATACTATACAATACAATACAATACAATAAACCAAGTAGTTCTTGGTTTATACGGAAATGGCTGAATGAAGGTTGCTATCTTCAGGAAAGTGCAAATCTAATGGGGAGACAAAACTCACAGAAACACCCTCCAATGATAATCACTATAAGACAGTACATTTTTAAACATGTCACTGATGGATGACCGGGTAGGTGGGGGGAGGGAGGTGAGGGAAACTACATTCTATTTATAGCATCAGCAGTATGGTGTAGATTTATGTTAACAGCTGCGTATCCCTCCCTTTTTTGATGAGGGGGCATTATGAGTAATATAGAGGATTTCAAATTCGTATGTAATTAGTGCTGAATTGACAGGTGTATGTTTGATGGTTAGGAGCTGGAGAAGGTAAGGAACGAAATCAATCTTGAAAAATAGAGAGGATTTTCAAAATCAGAGGTAAGAAAGCAAGAAAGTGCATTCGATTTTAGTTTTTAATTTAAAAACATTTCAGTTTATTTTGGAGAGGGACAGAGTGAGTGAACGGAGGAGGGACAAAGAGAAGGGGAGAGAGAGAATCCCAAGCAGGCCCTGTACTGTCAGCGAAGAGCCCGATGCGGGGCTCAAACTTACAAACTGCAAGTTCATGACCCGATCTGAAACCAAGAGTCCACGCTTAACCGACCGAGCCACCCAGGTGCCCCGAGAATTCAGTCTTAAAAGTTTCTAAACTATCACATATGCATACGCTTGATGCTTATACATAAAAACGCATTGCTGGCTTCTGTCTTCCTATGGCTACTATACTCTATCCTATCACTTTGAAGTATTGGTCTGTTTTAGACATTCAAGAATCATTTATTCAGCTCTTGCTATATGCGAGACATGGTTGCAAGACCGAATATACACAGTCCTTGACCTAAAACTCTGGAACTCTCAAAGGAGATAGAAAATTAACACGTGTTCTAGGGTTCTTAGGGGTAAGCACAGAGTGCTCCATATAGGAGATGGAGAGGGAAAATAAGATGCAAGCTCCCCAGGCAGGAGGCATTGCAGTAAGATGAAAGATTCCAGCCGCCTGAACTGAGGTAGAAATGGTGAGTTAGTGAGGGGAATGCTCAGAGAATTCTTAGAATTTATCAGGACTTGATGACTGACTACCACTCTACCAAATAAGTGGAAAAACAAAAGCTTCCTGGCCTGAGTAAGTGAGGAAATGGCCTAACCATTTCCAGACAAGGAACCCAGAAGAGAGAAGTCAGTTGGAAGGGAATACTATGAGTTCTGTTCTGGTTGTGTTGGGAAGAAGGCATCCGAGCTGAGAATAAGTGCGACGCTCAGAGCAGGGGGTGTCAAGAGGGCTCTGTTGGAGTGACGTCAGCAAGATGGTGATGTCGGCGGCTCCAAGCTCCCATCCTTCCACAGAAACATTGTAATAAACAACCAGAAACTGTCAGAACCCGCTGTATCAGAACTCCAGAAAATAACCAAAGGCTTATGGCAACCAAGTGTGTGCTGAATCAAGAAAAGGCAACTTAAAATGCTTTGTTTTTGTGACATTTTAATGCACCCTCCACTTCCCCAGCATGGTGACAGTCTTGAAGATCACAGCCTGTCCCTAGTGTGTAACCATTGTCTCTGGCTCCAGTGAGAACAGAGCAGATACCATTGACAAATTACTGTGTGTTTTTCTGTTCTAACCTATCTGGAGGCTACCTGGAAGATAACAACAAGGCACTCATCTCTTCCTCACCAAACCTGGAAACAACTCAGGGAGGAAATGTGTTGGGCACTGGGTGGCACCGGGTGGCTCAGTCAGTTGAGTGTCCGACTTCTGCTCAGGTCGTGATCTCACGGTTTGTGAGTTCACAACCCACATTGAGCTCTCTGCAATCAATGCGGAGTCCACTTTGGGTCCTCTCTCTCTGCCCCTCCCCTGATCGTGCTCTCTCTCTCTCTCAAAAATAAATAAGCATTAAAAACAAATAATGAAGTTGGACCATTATCTTATGCTATATACAAAAACTAATTCAAAATCAATCAAAGATCTACCTTTAAGAGCAGAAACTGTAAAACTCGTAGAAAAAAACCATAGGAGTGAATCTGCAGGACCTTGGATTAGGCAGTATTTCTTAAATATTATGCCAACAGCGCTGGCAACAACAGAAAAAATAAATTGGTCTTAATCAAAAACAAAAAGTTTGTTCATCAGAGGAAACTATGAAGAGCGTGACAAGACAACCCACAGAATGGGAGAAAATATTTGCAAATCCTATGTCAGATAGGGGTTTAATATCAGAAACGGAAAAGGCTTGGACAGACATTTCTCCAAAGAAGAGCCACAAATGGCCAACGAGCACATGAAACGATCCTCAACACGATTAGTCATTAGAGAAATGAAAATCACAACCGCAGTGGATGCCACTGCACACCGAACTCTGATGGCTATAATAAAAAAGAGAATATAACAAGTATTGGTAACAATGTGGAGAAATTGGTACCCTTACACATCATGGCGGGAATATAAAATGGGACAGCTACTGTGGATGACAGTGTGGCAGTTGTTCAAAACGTTAAACATAGAATTACACGTGACCCAGCAATTCCACTCCTAGATATATACCCAAGAAAACTGAAAACCGGGATGCAAATTGTACGCCAATATTCTTAGCAGCATTATACACAATAGCCCAAGGGTAGAAACAACCCAAGTGTCCGTCAGCAGAAGGATGGATAAACAAAAATGGTGTATACCTACAATGGAATATTATTTAGCTGTAAAAAAAGAATGAAGAATTGAAAACATGCTACGACATGGATGAACCTTGAAAACATTATGTTAAGTGAAATAAAGCCAGACACAAAAGGACAAATATTGTATGATTCCACTTTTTAAGAGACACCTTGGATCGTAAATTCATAGGGACAAAAAGTAGACTAGGGGCTGGAGGGAGAAAGAAACTGGGAGTTATTGCTTAGTAGAGCCAGTCCCCTTTGAGGGAGATGACAAGTGTTGGAAATAGATTGTGATGAGGCGCCTGGGTGGCTCAGTCGGTTGACCATCTGACTCTTGATTTTGGCTGAGGTCCTGATCTCATGGTTGGTCCTGAATCAAGCCTGGGTGTCGGGCTCCACACTGAGCATGGAGACTGATTGGGATTCTCTCTCTCTCTCTCTCTCTCTCTCTCTCTCTCTCTCTCTTTCTCTCTCTTTCTCTCTGTCTCTCTCTCCTTCTGCCCCTCCTCCTCGAGTGTGTGCGCATTCATGCTGTCCCTCTCTCTCAAAAATAAAAAAAATGTCACAAACTTTAAGAAAGGAAATAGTTTGTGATGGTTGCAAACAACGCAAACATAACCAAAACCACTGATTTGTATACTTGAAAAGAGTTCAAATTGTAATTTCGTCTTACATATATTTTACCACAATAAGAATACCTTTAAAATAAAATAAAGAAGAATAGGTCCTCAGGAGAGCACACAGACCCCTCCCAACAGAGTTCTCCAAACCCCCTCCTCAAACGATACATGATGAAGCTTGTCTTGCAACACATTAAAAAAAAAAAAAAGTGCATGTAATCCCAACATCAAAATCCTTAAATAAAAAGTAAGCCTTTACTAAAGTTTCTTGAAGAGATACCAAATAAAGGAATTTTTTTTTTCTTTTCAAACAAGATATACCACCACCACCACCAAGAAATTCCAAAAGCTCCTGGTTGGGCACATTTGTCCCCAGAGTCCCCCCGGGCCCTGCAGCTCCTTCCCCAGTCATCACCTCCTGCTCTCGACTTTCCAGCATGTTCTATAAAAAGCTGCACACTCAGGCCTGTTGTCTTTTGTAACTCCCTCCAAATTCTCTTCCCCACCTTTCGCTTAAGGAGCAATTCTGAATCCCGGGAAGGATCGGGGAGAAAGCTGCAGTTACTCAAGGTTAAGGTTTTTAATTAACCCTTTCCATGGAATTTGTTTACTCACTTATCGGGTTGAAAACCCTTGCCGATTGTTTACTTGCCGAAGCCGGCAATATTATCTGCAAAGAAAGGAGACCATCTCCCCAGTGTGGTGATTGTGCCACACGTCAGAGATTTGTGTATAAAATGGAAACTCATAGCTGCTTCAAAATTAGCTTTCTATGTAAATATCGAGTATATTCTTTCCTTTCTTAGAACTTTGAGAAGATGATGCATGTAAGTTGGAAGCATGCGGCACAGCTTCCTGGGAGAAATAGAAAGGAAGACACTCGCTGGAGGAAAACTCCACGTTACCTCAAGCTAAAAACTCACCTCAAAGTGAAAAACGCATGGATATGCATAATAACAATAAAAAAGGTAACCTTCGAACGGACTTTACTGTTTATTTTTACCCTATCTTCCAGAGAAGATTTAAGGCGGCTCGTATAAATGCACCCAAGATCCAACAACATAACTGGGGGGAACATGGAATTTGGGGAAGAAGGGTTTGGGACGGACCAGTGAAGCCAGGAGTGGGGTTATAGACGAAATGCATACGAGGCCCTGAGGTATATTCAGAGGTTGGCCAAAAATTTGACTCTATGCCTTTCCGCAATGAACTCTGAAGACACGTCATGTCGATTTACATAATTTGCAATCTAACTGCAGGACAGTGCAGCTCACGTACGTCGTTTCCTGACGCTAAGACACGGCAAATCTCTCCAGTAATAAGCTAAAGTTTTCACTGGCTTTGGCATTTCCTCCTCTCAGGATGTAATCCGACTGATGTTCACTACAGTGAGACACTGAAGCTTCTAGCCAGTTATGCGTAAATACCAGCCTGCCGGCTCTAAACCCTCCTTTCCATTCCACTCAAGAAAACCCACTGGAAAGCGAGTGGGAATGGTCTTGTATGATTAACGTTTTATCCTGATTTTTAAACTCTAATGTTAATAAAGGTACAAACGTTGATCATTTAGGATTCTTTTTATCGTGATAAGAACACTGAACACCGAGCTGTATCCTCTTAACAAAATTTAGGGGTGCAATGCTTTATTGTTGACTGTAGGTCCAAGGTTATAGATCTCTGGAGCTAATTCATCACCTGAAACTTCAGGTCAGTTCATTAATACTCCCCACGTCCCCTCTCCCCAGCCCCTGGGAACCACAGTCCCGTCTTTGATTTTATGCATAGGACTACTCATGTGGACTAAAGTAGTTCTTGTTTTCCGCATCTGCCTTATTTCACCTAACGACTCTCCTCAAGGTCCATCCAGGTTGTCACATTCTGCAGAATTTCCTTCATTTTTAAGGCTAAAAAATATTCTATTGTACATATCCATTCATCTGTCAACAGGCATGTAGGTTGTTCCCACGTGTTAGCTGTTATGATTAGTGCCGCAGTGACCGTGGGAATGGTAATGTCAAGATCCTGTTTTGAAATATTTTGGATACATACCCAAAGTGGGCTTCCTGGATAATATGGTACTTCTGTATTTTTTGGTGGTTCTACTTTTTAATTTTTGAGGAACCTCCCTACAGTTTTCCGTAGCAGTTGGGTCAGTCTGTATTTCTACCAAGAGTGCGGGCGAGGGTTCCAGTTTGTCCGCATCCTAACAAAGACACACATGTATGCCATCCTAACAGGGGTAAGCCGGCATCTCACTGTGGTTTTGATTTGGTGAGAAGTGACGATAAACATTTCTTCATATACCTGTTGGCCATTTGTATGTCTTCTTTGGAGAAAAGTCTGTTCAAATCCTTAGCCCATTTTTTTTTATGTATTAAAGAAAATTTTTTTCATGCTTATTTATTTTTGAAAGACAGAGTGTAAGTCAGGGAGGGGCAGAGAGAGAGGGAGACACAGAATCAGAAGCAGGCTCTAGGCTCTGAGCTGTCAGCACAGAGCCTGAGGCGGAGCTCGAACTCAGGAACCATGAGATCATGTCCTGAGCCGAAGTTGGATGCTTAACCGACTGAGCCACCTAGGTGTCCCCTTGGCCCAATTTTTTCAAGGAGTTATTAGGTTTTCTTTGTTACTGAGTTTTATGAGTTCTTCATAGATTTTGGTATCAGACGTGTGGCAATTTTACAGCTTGACTTTACATTCTGTTGACTGTTTTCTTTACTGTGTGGCGACTTTTTAGTTTGATTTAGTCCCACTTGTTTATTTCTGTTTTTGTTACCTGTGCCTTTGGTGCCAGATCTGTGAAATCACTGCCAAGACCAATGTCGTGAAACTTTTCCCATTTTTTTTTTTTTCTGGGAGCTTTACCTGTTTCTGTCTTATGTTTGAGCCTTTTTTTTTTTTTTTAAGTTTATTTATTTGTTTTATGAGAGAGAGCAAGCAAGCAGGGGAGGGGCAGATAGAGGGGGGAGAGAGAGAATCCCAAGTAGCTCTGCACTGACGGCCCCAACATGGGGCTCCAGCTCATGAACTGTGAGATCATGACCCGAGACTGAAGCTTAACTGACTGAGCCACCCAGGCGCCCCTAAGCCTTTGTTTTAGAGCAGGCTGGACCCCGGCAGGGTGTGGCCAGCGGGTACCCACACTGGTGACTCAGCCTCTTGTGTACGCAATCCAGACACGGGGATGGGGACCTGGCCTCCCTGGATTCTGAGAGTCACGTGGCATGTGTATGTGCAGTTTGCTTCCTCACACCTAGTCTTGAGTATCCATGCCCTGTAGGCCTGTGTGGCCACAGCCACCCCAGCTCTATTGGCCATCTGCCTGGGGCAGTTGGTTCCTTGCTCCGTACCTCCTGATGCAGAAGCTGGATAGATTGTTAGGGCAAACCCCATGTGGCCCTGCTGCTTTTACCAGATGCCCCTCTCCAGACCTGGGCTTTCTTATCTATCTGCTCTCTCTGCACTGGGAGTAAGGGGGAAGCTATGGTGTCTGCCATCTCTGTACTCCCGTGGCCACTAGGCTGTGGTAGAGCCATCCAGGCTCCGAGGCTGACAAGACCTAGGTTGGTCCTCTGGGATCCCTCTCAGGAAAGTTGGGGCACAGGACACCCAAACCAGTTCCTTCCTTCCCCTGGGAGAAGCCAAGCGTTAGGGGGTTTCTTCCTGACCATGTACTGCTGTGCTGGGCACAGGGCCTCCGGGCAGAGGGTGCTCCCTATTGGCATTGGTGATTCTGGCTTCATGGTTACCTAAAGTGCGGGAGCTTTTCACTTAGCTCCTGGGTTTCTTGCAAAGGAAATTTGTCCGTGCATTGTTGTTGAGTCAGTGAATTTGCAGAGGGAAGGATGATCAAGGGCTTCCTACCCTGCCACCTTGCTGACATCACCTCTTGATTATTTAGTCTTAGTAACACCGTGCTCACCGCAAAACTCTAGTGTTCCAACATTAAGTTTGAGAAGCACATGTGAATTGACAGTAAGGAAATTTCTCAAATTTTCTTCCAAATGCATTAAAAAAAAACCTAAGGTAAATCAATTACTGATTTTTTTTTTGATTGTGCAGAAAAGTAAGCATAGTAAAAATCTTCACCTTCCTTACCTCCTTCACACTCCCCACTCCTTCAGACGGAATACTATTAGCTGTCAGGTGGCACAGTGGACCACTCACGAAGGGTCCAGACCTTCCAAAGCATTAAAACAAAATTAATAACATATTTCACCAGCAGGTGGCATGTTTTCCTCGGTTGTCTATATATGCGTTCTTGTCTGTATGAAGATTTTTATATAAGCAAGCCATAGGGAAAGGGTATTTCTTCAGGATTATCGAATTCGTTTTGAGCTAAGTAGTCAGAAATCCAATAATCAATGCCCAAAGAAATATGTTCAACGAACCTGAATTTGTGTTGGTGCCGGTCTTCAGATTGAAGTCAGTGGGCGGCAGCAGCAAGAGGCAGGCACGCGGGAGGTCAGGGGTCGGCAGGACCTGCGACTATCTTCTTGCCCCTGGGGAAGAAAGGTGGGAAGAGGCTAGCTCAGTGGGCTGATCTTGAATCTCAGCTGGACTTGTGGCAGGAAAGCACCTGACTCAGACATCTCAGCCACTGTGGCCGAAGCAATTGAGGACAGAATCGGACGATGAATTTCACCATACAAGACAACCCCTTTCCTTTAGGACTGGCTGTCTCGTGATCGATCGCCCCGCTTTGTCTCTATAGCCACCACCTTCCAAGACAGGAGACCTGAAGCGTTCTTGGTTGGAGCCCAGTACTTTTCAGCATCCTCTCATTGGATCCTGTTCTGTGTGAATAGATGCTGTCAGGAAAATGGACAGGTTTCCTAAAGTATACTCTGCCCTAGTCTACGGCCCTCTTCCCGGACTCTGTCGGTGCCCTTTCCACTCACTGGGGTGGATGCCCTGATACCGATTCTTGCCTGAACGATGTTTGAACTTGCTCATCCCTTGGAAGCGACTTTGGATGACCTCCGAAGTCAGTTTTTTAATGCTTTTAAAAGAGGGAGAAAGTCAACTAAGCAATTGTCCATGTGATCTTCAGCTGCTGAAATATTTCGATGATACAGTAAGTATTTGAAATTATTAGAAGACTAAGAATGTTAACGAATTTGAAAAATGCATCAGTTTGATTCAACAACAGCATTTTAGATATCCCTTGACACCACGAGGGAATTTTATTCATAGTACCATTTTTTGTTTAATCCAAGTTCTTTGCACTACATCATGTTACTCATGTTACTACAGTGTTGTGACACTTGGAATCAGCCCTCTGGTTATGAATCTTCCCTGTTAGCTGAATTTAATTGCTAATGAAGTATGCTCTTTTTCCCTTTCAAAGCACATCGCCAATGCGATCCAAACTCACCATTATAAAGTGGTTCTCATCTAGATATTACAGCTACATATTTTAGGATTATCCAGTTGTGAAATGGATCTCATACAAGTATCGAGCTAGATCTGTTTATGCTTATATGTTTGTGCTTACACTGTGTGGACCTTTAAAGGCAAAATTACACATCATGGACTTTATTCCTGCCATGAATTGCCTTGTTAACTACCTCATAACTGCCATTCTTTACATTCCAGTACAAAGAAACCTCTGTTAGGTAGATGGGTAAATACTGTAAGACCATAGTTGTGATTGGCTCATTTTCCCCTCAGTAAATTAGAAATAAACAGAAAAGACATGAAGATGTTAACATTTTGGGGTTTTACAGTTTCAAATAGTTTATAGATGGCAATTACCAAAGTCGATGGAGACATTTGTTGCTTGACAAATTTGTGCTTGACAAGCAACCACAGGGACCATAACTGACCAGGTATCCGGACACCATGGTCTGAAATGCATTGCTAACGTTGTTAGCAATCTCCCAGGAACAGCTCAGCCACCGCATCCTGCCACACTCAGTCATGGACGGGGACCACCCCACGGAAGCCTGGTCAGTACATTTCAGACCATGGTGTCTGGATATCTCATGATATTTATGTAGCATCTTCTAAAGGTAACACATGTTCACTAGACAAAATACACAAAAGCATTTATGCTTTGCGCTCTTGTGCTCACTTTTTTTTTCTGGTCCTGAAAATTCAATCCGACTGGAAAATTATTTGTGTCACAGAAACCTGGCATGCCTTAGGAACCACCTTTAAACGTCCCTTCTCACAAGTAACTGGCAAAATAAACTCTGATACATCTTAACTATGCGGTTGTGGAAAATGAAAATACAGTTTTCTTTCTTGATTTGGAAAGGCATGCATGTTACACTATCTATTCATACACTCAGAGGGAAAGTCTGAAAGGGTTGCCAACAAAATGCCGATTTCGACATTTGGGGTACTTTTCTTTCCGTCTTTTCTCTGCTTATCTCTGTTGTAACAAAAGTTACAAAAAGTAACAAAAAGGGGGGATATTTCCTTGCCGTGCTCGGGTCAAGTGTTCCCTTTGCGGTACTGATGTTAAGGTAAACACATTATCCCACGCACCCCATTGATCTGGAGAACACATCGTTGCTTTGCTTATCAGTTAAGTCACAAAGTTGACAATTAACTAAACTTTTTGGTTGACATGTCTGCCACTGTGACATGGTATATCTTTTCAAAAATTATTTTCCCATTAGGAGATATGATCGGTATTGGCATATATTATTCTATAACCAGAAGCAATAATCGGTTCTCTTATTGTCCTTTGTATGGTGATAAATCGGTCTTCCCTTGGTCCCTTATGATACCGACCAGCCAGAGCACTTTGGCCTGTTAAAATTGAGTAGTTTTAGGGGCCTAGATCTTTCTCTAACTACACATAACTACATGTGAGGTGTCACATAAGATCTAGTATAGCCTTTCTCTTTCCGGCTGGTTTATGAGTTCTAAGGTCCCATTCAACTTTTTCATTCCACAATTCCAAATAACCCCTTTCGCTTTTTGAGTTGATGAGAACAGCAGGTAGAAAATTGTAGTAAAACAAAACAAAAAACAACCCCCCACCAAAAAAAACCCCACAAAAAACACGTGCCCCTCTTTTTTATTCAGGGACTAGTTCCACTCAACAGAAGTGCCCTAGAGCTAGCTCAAGTAAAGGAGTTTTATTGTAAGTTGGTGATGGACAATCCTTTAAGCATCCAAGGACAGAAACCAAAAGTGTGTTCGCACTGTGTTGGTTTCAAGTAAAAAGTAAGAAACTAAGGTTGTTTATCTAAATTCTCATGTATCTTAAAAGGCGGCTGGACTGAGAGAAAATCTACTGGCATGTCTGTTCCACCCTATTTCTTCAGTTTCTCTAGCTGACCGGTTATATTACTAAATTCGTATCGTTAAAAAGATTGAGGAGGTTGTATAAACTTTCCCCAGAGTCAAGAGATTTATCATCTATCTATCATCTATTTTATTTTTCTGTCATCATCATCTATCATCTATCTTATCTGTCATCCATCTATCCATCTGTCATGTGTCAATCATCTAATCTATCTCATCTATCTCTATCATCTATCATCATCTATCCATCATCTATCTGCCCATCAACTATACCCTCTTTGAAGTGCTTGATCACTCATTCCTCAGCTTCCTGAGTATTTGGAGTGTTGAGAATGTGGTCAGTGATAGCTCACAGAGGAAGAACGGAGCTTTGCCCAAGATGACATCCCATTTCCGGCTAAAATGTATAAAGAAATATTGGCAGGGTGAAACAATCTTGGTGAGGATTGGGAAAGTCAACATTTTTACCCATCTGTGGTCCACCATCCTGATGGATAATCGACACCATACTCAAGGACTTTTCTCAGGGAACCTACTCCATGGCCCAGCAATGCTACCTAAAGTGACTTATCCCAAGGGGCCAATGAAGGATGTGCACAGATACTAGTTATCAAGATGTTGACTGAGCTATTCCGTATGTCCAGTTAAGAAACAACATCGATGCCTAATAACACAAGGGTTTGTAGAGTAAAGCAACCACGGACTACAATGGAGCCATTATAAACGAGGTGGCATCGCTTTATTGACATGAGAAGTCATCTCAATAAGAGGCTGAGTGAAGAAGGAAGGTTAATGAACAGTATGTATAATAAGCTCCTAGTTTGTTCTCTCAAATCATTATATAAATGCATCGGACACACCTGGACAATTGTATACCAAAACACTAACGGCAACTACCTCTGCATCGTGATGAATAGGATTAGGTGGGGTTGTAATTCCACTATTTTTATTTTATGCATTTATTAAATACTTCACTGAAAATACATGTTTACTGTATTACTGAAAGGCCAACAAAATTACCGAAAAAATTAAATGCCTCCCATTGTCCTTAATTATGAAATTTGTTGATCAAAATATTGCGAAATGTTACCTTTTTCTCACAAAAGTAATCCAACCTTCAAAGAATTCTCGTATCAATACCTCCAGATATTAATATTTTCTTCCTCTCACCTGTATTTTGATGGAGAAAATATTTAAGGGAGAAAAATAAATTTCTGGCTCTCACACAAAGACCACTACTATGCTTGTTATATTACTCTTAGTGTGGGCTGATGTTCGTTTTTGACTTTTTCATAATAAATAACCAGTGGCCTACTTAATCTTTTATCGATTCATCAAACGGATACGCATGCCCGATTATACACTGTATAATGTATAAATGTGCAGAGTTAAGTGTTGTATATGTACCAATGTTCCCAATGAAGTATTAAGTTTCGTGTAATATTCAGTATATGATTTCAGTTACATATTTAACATAAACAGTGTTTAAGTATGTAGTCATCTCCAAACTCTTATTATATTCAGTATTGCACTTAAAATAGTGTTTACTTTTTTATAGATATATATATGTGTTTGTTTCTCCATTCCCATGGAGACTTCCATTTCTGATTCCCTTCCTCGAAGAAGCGCTACAATGATAAGGAGGTAAACTAGGATGCCAGCGCCTTTTAACGGCCTTTCCCAGGTTTCCTTGGTTTGGATGCTATGCTAAACACATATCCGGCATTCCTTAAGGGCCAAAGAAGTTTGGCCTTTATATTATAACAGAAACATACACTGAGTATTTTACTGGTACCCTTGTGTGAGCCCATCTATTAGATTAACTCTGCGCCCTCGGGTGGTGACACAGGCGCCCTGTTACACTTTCAGGAAGAGAGGGGAGTCCACGTCGGCATTCTTATTAACCCTCTCTCTCCACTCTTCCCTGGCTTACCCACACACCTCATTTCTGTGTCCCAATGGCTTACAGAGGTGAAATTAGATTATGTGTCTAATGATCCTGTGTGAGCGTAACATGTCACTTACCCCTTCTCTGAGAAGCAGGGGCAATGGTAAATCTAAAGGAGACTTTATACTTAAGCTTTTAGGGTGTTCCTCTACATCCTTGGGATATAGGAGTGACCCTAGTTGCCTTCCCAGGTGCAGAGCTGGTGTGTGGCAGTGGCCGAGAACCAGGGACCCTGGAGTCCTGGCGCTCCCACACTGGGCCCGCAGCACCTTTGTCAGCACCAGCTACCAGCGGAGAAAATTCTTTCGGGCTTGGCATCAAGATGCCTAGGACACCTTGGGAAATGACATGAGCATCTCGTGCACAGGTGTAAAATTCTTGGAGGTGGAGTCACTGGTATATAAATCATCAAAGGAGAAACACGCTCTGTTTCTGGTGCTACATAATGTTACTAATGAGAACCATCAGGAATGTAAATTCCGAGCCTTTCCACCCAACCGCATGGTAACCAGAAAATAAGGATCCGGATGTGGTATGCCTGCCTTTCCCTTTTATTTATTCAGTTCTCATCATTATTATTGTAGTTTCTAGCTAAAACCTCTAGGTGAAAGGCTTCTTTATAAAAAAAAAAAAAGACAAAAAACCCCACAAACGTTCCAATTTTCCATATCCTACTTTTCCAGATTGTTCAAAAATTCTCTTTCGTCATAGAAATTCTTGTGCAAACAGTAAACAGAGAAAGACCTTTGAGACATTCAGTCTTCATTCCTCTTGCTTCCCTCCTTAGAACCATTGTATTTTCAAGCACATTTTGAAACATCACGAACATTCTAACAACAGAAGTCAAACTGGAATACAACATATTGAAAAAAAATTGGGTGTTTTGTTTGTAATATGGCATTTATTTTACAATGCACATATTAGGTCAAACGGTAAGGACCAAAGCGTCCTTTCCCCACCCCGAGATCTCACAGACTACGCACCGCGAGGGCTACTCTGAATGCCGCGAGAAGCTTTGTCCACCAGCTCTGCGGGTTGGTATACCTTCCATACCAAAGGACGTACCTACCACTAGGGGTCGTGGCGGCTTAAAAAGAAAAAATTGAAGCATATCATGAAGAAAACTGCCGGACGATGATGTGTCTATGGGAGGGACTGCAGTCATTAAGGCAAGGAGGGGGCACCCCGTCCCCAGGCTGGCTGGGCGGTGCCGGGCCTCATCCTGAGAGGCAGTCTCCGTTCTGCAGAGCAGCTCGCTCACGCTCTTTTCGGATTTGTTCTCTTCTGGGCACTCCTGGCTTTGATGGTCTTCTTGGGGCTGGCCGGTTTGGGGGCAGGCGGCTTTCCCTTCGGTTTTGGGGCGTTGCTACGACCCGTACGCCCAGCCATTCGCTTCTTGTCCTGAACTGTCCTCCTCTGCTCCCGGAGCCTCTCTTCCCACTGCTGGGAGGCAATTTGCATACATGACCATCAGACGCATCTCACCGTGTCATGCTGTGGCCCTAATATCAGAATTGATGCAATTTTTTTTTCACTGTGATCTGTGAATCGTGACAACTAATAAAATAGCTGCCCTCCATTATCCAGTGCTTATCACATTAGGTGATTCAAAAAGGGCTCAGGATGGGAGGAAGTCTTGATACGTGTTTGCTTCGCCGAAACTCACAAAAGTCCTTCTTGGTGGACACCATGGTCATGACCGGGAAACGAGCACACAGAGCTTATTTGCAGATGGTCACACAGCTGATAAATGTCAGAGCTGGGATCCAAATTCACCCAGTCTGACTCCAGAGCCTGAGGCCCCAGCCTGTGTATGCACTTTTGCCCACAGGCCCTATGATGCAACATTCCTTCACAGCAAAGCCTTCTAAAAAGGCTGGGACATGGCTAAGAGCAGAAATTTATCCAGCCTCGCCAGGAAGTCCAAAGGTCTCTTCCCGCATTTATGGACGGGCTCACCTAATTCTCTTACATCCAAAGGAACACAGAGGCCCCACCCACATCCAATAATCCACTCGAGTGCTAGCCATCCAGAACCCAGGAGAAATGAGGCATTCTGGGTAGTTGTTTCCTTGATAGAAAAGGATATAGTACTTCTTATAGAAAGAAATATGATTTATTTAAATAGCTGCGTGTAAGAAAAAACTGAAAAAGTCTACTTGAATAGACTCTGCTTTTGTATTCTAACACGAATGCCCCTACTTTGTTATATTTATTCAGCAAAGAGTTTGAACATGACCATGGGGCAGATGCTGTTCTAGCCACTAGAAATACAGCGAAATGAGAAACACTGTCCCCGCCATCCCAGGGCACAACTCTAATCTGTTCTAAAATAGTAAACTCATTACATTTGCTATTATATGGTGATATGTTCAAATTCATACCGAAGTATATTAGAATATTTGCTGCAAAAGTGGCCCAAACAGCTATGATTTTTATAAATATTTAAAAACAATTTTTTAAATGTTTATTCATTTTTTCAGAGAGAGAGAGAGACAAAGTGTGAGCGGGGGAAGGGTAGAGAGAGGGAGACACAGAATCTGAAACAGGCTCCAGGCTCTGAGCTGTCCACACAGAGCCCAACTCAGGGCTATAACCCATGAACCATGAGATCATGAACTGAGCCGGTCAGATGCTTAACTGACTGAGCCACCCAGGTGCCCCTAATTATTTTTTTTAAGTTTATTTATTTTTGAGAGAGAGAGCGAGAAAGTGCCAGTGTGGGAGGGGCAGAGAGAGAATCCCAAGCAGGCTCCACTCTGTCAGTGTGGGGCCCAAAGTGGGGCTCGAACCTACAAACCAGAAGATCATGGCCTGAGCTGAAGTCAGACATTTAACCTACTGAGCCACCCAGGGGCCTCTAAACAGCTATGATTCTTGAAAGTTTTCTTTCCTCTTGGGTTCTCATGGTGGACTTGCTTTCTACACTGATGTTTCTAACCCACTGTAGTCTTGGAAATCAGATAACCCATACTGCTAGAATTTTCTGTCCAGTCAGGCTAAGCATGCTCCTGGCAGCTCTGAGTTTTTAGCTCGAATGGAATAGTCGTGCTATTCTGAAATGCATAGAGTAGAAGAGGCTACGTTCAAACCACTTTCTCCATTAAGTCAGTATTAATATAGACTTTTTCCTTGCACAGGCAGTAGTAGGGCCCTTTATGAACCTACAGAACAAATTCTCCTAGATCTATCTAAATGTATTTTCAGGACAGGGGATGCTTTAAACATTTGAAACCAAAGACCTAATTTCATTAGTTCTGGTGTAATAGCATACCTCTGGGCAAAAAATTATTTTAACTCCTCTAATTGAATTACCAACATTTCTATGATGTTGCCACTAAAAAGCATGGATTTCGCCACAAAAATGATTACAGTTTGTATATAATTTATCTTGACAGAAGTCTCACAATTATTTCAAATATGGGGAGTGATTACGCTTTGTACAGAGATAGAATGAATTTTAGAATTATGGGTTCACACCCTTACATGTATACATCTGTTTTAGTCTCACTGAAAGTTACTCTGCTTAAGTACCAGACTGTTTGCTAAAAGAGTTAAATACCAGAAAAAAACCAAAATCAAAAACAAAACAAAACCCTAATTTAATCTGGAAATAACAATTAGATCAGGATGGAGTGCAACAAAATCACCTTTGAGGTTGAAGTGGGAATAACTTTGCTCTTAACTACTTATTCAAAAGACGACAAATACTGCTGTTATTTCAGGCTCCTTTGAGAGCCCGAGGACGGAAGAAGGGGAAGAATTCCCCAGCTCTATGGAATTTCTTTACCTGTGCTTGAATTCCTATTCGTAGCGTTGCTAATTATACTTACTATGGATCTTTTACTAAGTTGATCTCTCCATTTTTCAACTAAACAGTTTTCAAGAAGCATCATCCTGAAAAAAAAGAAAGGAATTTATTTTAAGCAATTCCGGTTATGAAAGGAAACAGTTAAAAAAGCAAAAAATTATAAAAACCAAAATTCTTTTATTTTTTTAGAGACAGAGAGAGAGTGAGGGGCAGAGGGAGAGAGAAAAAAATCTTCATCAGGCTCCATGATTAGCTCAGAGCCCGACTCGAGGCTCCATCTCGCAAAGGTGAGATCATGACCTGAGCCAAAATCAAGAGTCAGACGCTTAACCACCGAGCCACCCAGGAGCCCCTACAAACCAAAATGCTTTATAACCTTTAACTCTACAATCCAGGTCTCCACCATTATATTTTACTAGCATTTTCTTTTATTCTTCCTTGTAGGTATATTTGTAAATCACACTGTATATTTAGATCACACTGTACTTTTCTTTTAATCATTCTATTATATGCATTTTCTCGTATACTTAGAATAATTCAAAAATACGGCTGTAATAACCACATAATATTGCAACGAAGGTACCCATGATGCACTTCGCCTTTCTCTGCTGTTGAACCTCCTTCATTGCTTAGCTACTGTTACCAGCTTGGTATTGAATATCCTTGTATATATACTAGTGTGCATTGGCTTATTTCCTTAGGACAGATTTCTTAAAGTAGAATTACTGGGTCCAAGAGTATGTATTTTTTCAAAGTTTTCAATGCACAGTGCTAAAGCGTTTTCAGAATGATTGAACTTTCATTCAGATCATGTTTTAATTTGGATTGGAAAATTAACAAGGTAAATTTATTTACTATTTGTATGTCTTCTAGACTTGTCCATATAGATTTATGTATATATCATTTATATATTTTAATCTTAATGTGTTAAATATTAACTTATATGAACTCTTTATAGAGTAAGTCTACTATTCCTTTGTGATAACAATTACAAGTATTTTTCTCAACTTTTATTATCTTTCTTTGGTGATTTTTATGTCCATGATATGATGTCATCAAAAGTATGTATTGACATTTTTCTCTTATAATTTCTTTTTTTTAATGTTTATTTATTATGAGAGAGAGAGAGAGACAGAGTGTGAGCAGGGGAGGGGCAGAGAGAGAGGGAGACACAGAATCCGAAGCAGGCTTCAGGCTCTGAGCTGTCAGCACAGAGCCTGATGTGGGGCTCAAACTCCCGGACTGCAAGATCATGACCTGAGCCAAAGTCAGGTCAGACGTTTAACCAACTGAGCCACCCAGGCACCCCTCTCTTGTAATTTCTTACATTAATTTTATGTTTGCAAAGTACTTTGTCATTCAGATTTCACACATCTATCTATTCACCTAATTTTACCCTCTATGATTAAGTTTAAAAAATATCTCTTGAATCCATTTGAAATTTATTTTATGATACAGTGTAAAGAGAAAATAGGTACTATTTTTCCAAATAAAAACATGTGCAACATTTACTAATATACTTATGTCTAATTGATTTGCCATGTTTCCTTCCTAATACGTTCTTTCACGAATTAGAATCTGTCTCAAGAATGCTTCCTCTGTTTTATTTATCTACATGTCTACCCTTGCACCACGTGGTTTTAGCAAGTCTAGATTTGTTCCAGTTTTCTGATTCTCCTAAGGCAGAAACCGACTCCCTTTCAAACGGTATTTTCAAAATCTCCTTTACACACCCTTGCCAGTTTGTGCTTCCAAATGACTGTTGGCATCATGTGTGAAGACATAACTCCTGATCATTCAAAAATTAAATCTATAAATGAACAGAAAGGATGATGGGAATCCAAGTAGAATTTAATGACCAGCAGTCTGGTACATTCCCGCAACTACACCTAGTCCGGCAGGAGATACATACGCTGTGCGAGAGAAGAGCCCAGCAACATTCAGTCAACATTCTTTCATTCTTTAGAAAGACAAGATAGAAGTAGAAGAACTGCTTTAAAGCCAAGGGTACCATGGGGCGCCTGGATGGCTCCGGCGGTTGAGTGTCTAATTCTTGATTTCAGCTCAGATCGTGATCCTACAATCGTGGGATCGATCCCCGAGTCTCACAGCGCAGAGCCTGCTTGGGATTCTTTCTCTGCCCCTTCTTTGCTCTCTCTCAAAACAAATAAATAAACTTTAAAGAAAAAAAAAGCCAAGGGTTCCCAAAGAGAGGGTACAGATCAGGAAAGTTTTCAAGCGAGGTCGGTTGCAAAAGGTGTTTTGGAAAAATAGTCCACGGCTGTACCCAGAAGAAACGAATGAGCATTAATGGCAGGGAATTAAAGGAAAGACTCATTACAGAAAAAAATGAGTGATTCTGTACCTATAGAAAGATGCCAAGACAAGAGATGTGGGGAGACACACTCCCAGCTAGAGAGACGCGGACAGAGGCACGTGAGTGTGAGTGTGAGTGTGTGTGTATGTAATGACCTACCAAATATCATAAATTTATAGCATATGTAACGAAAATGTGGAACTGTCATCTCAAATGGCTGCCTTTACTTGATCATTAAAGAGCTCTTGAAAAAAATGAAGTGTTTGCCACACCAAGATTGATTCGAAAAGAATTGTTTTAACGCACAGTAATTTATCTGCCTGTAATTTTTGAAGTCCCTTAATGAATTCTGAAATTAATGTGTAAGGACTCCGTGTAAATACTCATATTTCTATTTTTCCTTAATGCCATGAGGAATTAAATGATCTTTAGGATACGTGATAGCCCAACAGAGGCATCTGTTGAAATTATATTTTCATTTACTGATCTATTTTTTAAATTGTTTATATGTTTATTTATTTAGAGAGAAAGAGGGAAGAGGGTTAGAAAGAGAGAGGGGGGGAATCTCAAGCAGGCTCCAAGCTCAGCACGGAGCCCAATGCGGGGCTTGATCCCATGGCCCTGGGATCATGACCTGAGCCCAAATCGAGAGTCGGATGCTCAACCTACTGAGCCACCCAGGCGCCCCTTAAGTTATCTTTGTAAAAAGAGCTGCTGGTGCCATTAAAAAAATCAACCAACCACGAGTGGTAAATGAGATTCACGTTTCCGTGAGCAGCGTGCAGTTCCTTCCGCCCCTCCGTGCCTACCTGGAGCGCCACTCATAACACATGATAAGCACGTCTTGGTGGGGCAGGATGTGAGGGCACTGGCAGGAAGAGTTTGTAATGAGCGGGACCTGCGTCCGAGGGATGGGTGACGAGGACTTGAAGATCTCTTTCACGTCCACCACAGTCGTTACTTCGTTACAGCCGCTCCTCTGCACGGCTTTTATTTTGGCGTGAATGACTGCAATTTAAAAATCGATAGAAGTGTTGATGAGGTCTCTGCAGACAATCGGGATGGTGTATTCACGCCAAGTCTTGAGCCTCTCTTAAAGAATCCCTCCTGTAATTATGGTCATGTCCAAGCTGCCAGATGCGGGCCAAAAAAGCCCACACAATCACACTGTCAGCGCTGTCTTTAAAGTTCTGGGTCACCCTGCAAGATGTAAGAGCCAAGTGACAGGCAGGCTCAGTCTGGGCTCTGCCTCTGGGCCAAGCGACTGCTCCTCACTGGGCTACAGCTGGGACGTGAAAAGAGAACCTTGCAGAATTTTCTTAGCCTTAAAAACCTAAAATCAGTTTTGTTTGTATGTGTGTTGGCCAAGAACGTATCAGGAAATTCAGTTACATACAATGTCAATAAACATTTCAGAGAAATGAGAAGACTCCGCCTCGTGATTATCGGAAGTGAGAATCCTACGTTCTCAGATTCACAAGCCACTTTACGGTTTATTTGGTCCAACCACCCGTCTGATGCTGGAACTGCCTGTCTTCCAAAGGAAGTTATTAAAGTTGTAACCTTTTTGAACTGGACAGAGTCTCTGAAGATCACTGTTCTTAATCCTTTAATTTCACAGACTATCAAAGCGAGGTCTGTGGCGAGCAGACGGATCAGTGTTATTACGGATGGCTGTTAATTCACATCCCTGGTTCTGATTAAGCTTTAAGTTCTGGCCCTTTCGGTCCCTTGCTATTACTGCCTTCCATGGAATTGTAATCAGCCTTGCAAGGATCTCTGTCTTGGATTCTGTCCTAGAAAGCTGGTTTAGGAGCAAGGCAAAGGACTTAAATAGAAAATGGTTTCATCCTCAAAGAAGTTATGTGGCCATGACACCGTGGACAGCAAGACAGTGAAACTCAGATTAGCAACTAGGGCTAGATAGTGTCAGAGGAGGGACAAAATCGCTTAGATGAATGTAATATCTACAAAGAACAATTTTAAAACGACAACAATAAAAGCTACTGGAAAAAACAGTTGCTTTTTTTTTTTTTTTCGGTAGAGTCACCCACATTGGCTATATATAATCTCAAATCGAGCAATTTAACTAAGAGGTTATTTTTTCAGGCCTTTAGAAGGCCATGATCTTCCTACTTGCACAGGTGATATATAACATAAGATTTATGATTTCAAATTTTAGTTCGAAATATGGAAAACAAAGTTAACAAATAAAATACCCATTCTGCCCAAACAGGTTCTGTTATTCCAGCAGAAGTAATTTAAGAAATGCAAAGGAGTGGCACTTGGGTGGCTCAGTTGGCTAAGTGTCCGACTCTTGGTTTTGACTCAGGTCATGATCTCATGGTTCGTGGGTTCGAGCCCTGCGACGGGGCTCCGTGCTGACAGCAGGGAGCCCGCTTGGGATTCTGTCTCTGTCTCTGTTTCTCTCGCTCTCTCAAAAATAAATAAACATTTAAAAAATGCAAAGGAGCATAAAATAGCTCAGATGTTTTAAAGAACAAATTTTCGATTAAATTTACTTTCAACTGAGAACAGTAGAATTACATTTACTTAAAAAATTGAAAATAGCCCTGTGGACTGTTCTTTCAAATAAGAAAGGAGGGCATTTAAACGATGTCAATGCTTGTAGCCAGAGGGTCTCATGATTAACCTATTTCCCCGCAGTTGCTTTTAGATGTTAAATATCTATAGGTATTTATAAGTAAAGAGAAACACGGGCAGGTCTTAGTTCCTGGGCCTCTGGGCCTCAGATAATCAAATCCGTGGATCGCTCACCCATCCTTCCTACAGCCAGGAAGCCTCAGGAAGAGAACAAGTCGGGTGGGGTGGGCTGTCCTGGCTGGGTGGCACCTCTCACTGAAACAAATAGGACCTTGATGTTCCGCTTGTGTCCTGAGCCACGTCGCTCTTATCTCGGGTGATTTACTTTCTTTTTGCTTGATTTACCCAGAAGAGCAAGACCGTTCATGGTTGTGCCTTCTGGAACCGACGGAGTGATGAGCCTTGTGACTGGCTTTGTAACCGGCCAACTCGTCAAGCGAACGGGTTCATCGGACGACTTACCGTAGCTGTAGTTTTTGCTCAGATACGTCGCCAGAGTCGGCTTCACCTTTTTGCATTTGCAGCGGTCTGAAGGGGACGAAAGAGAGACAGAGAGTCGGAAAAGTGTTCGGAAATCACTCCGGGGAGGAGGCAACAAAGGGACCTGGAGGAGAAGGAACTCACCAGGGCTTAGGCGCTTACAGTCAACATCGAGAGGCCTCTCTTGGACCATCATGTCGGGCGTGATATCTATCCACTTGACGTCTGAAACACACGCAGAGACACGTGGTGTGGTCAGTGCCTTAGCCCGTTCACGCGGCGGGCATAAAGAGCCATCCGGAGAAATAAACACACGGCATTACAAAACACCGCAAAAGCGGCATAGGACTGTCGACTACTTCTTTCATCCGGACATTCTTGGGCTTAGGAGAGAAGACTTTCGAGTGAGATTTTGCCCGTCCAGCACAAACTGATGTGAACGCACGTCCATCTGACTTGGCTGCCACGGCTACCTTCCCTCCCAAATCCACTTTAAGATGTTGGTTTTTGCCAAGTGGACAGTTGACACTAATCAAAATATCTAGACTATTTCCAAATCTCCACCTCTCATTTTGCAATACGGAAATAGCCCACAGCCCTATAACCCCCCGCCAAAAGCATAGTCCTCTATCATTTATGTAATTTAAGCAACAAATTTTTTTTTTTTTCGAAAGCTCTGAATTAGAGACAAATTTCCATCTTCACTTCACTATACTTCTCTCCACGTTTTGGACAATGCTTTGAGACATAACCTCGGAAACGACACTAAGGCAACGGCATGATCTCTTTAAACGTTCAGTAACCTGGACCAGGGATAAAAGCATGCAAAAACAGTCTTAGGTTTCATTCCAAGAAGTGGATTTAAATTTGCTCCTTGGTCCTAGAAAAGCAGCAAAATGACCCCAAAGAGGAAGCGAAAGCGGGTACCCAGTTGAGTAAGACGCCCTAAGATGCTGACTGTGAAACAGACACCACAATTTTCAGGAAGGACTGAATTTACAAACTGCACTCCTGCTGGGGAGGGATGACTGGTACTGCTTTTTTTTTTTTTTTTTTTTTTTACGGAAAGAGTTTTCAAGAGCTAACGCTTAAGTGGAGAACGCTGGTGGGATTGTTTGAAGGATTAAACCGTACACGGAAAGTGCTGAACGCTGGCTCAGACCCCTCCTAAGCCCCACTTATATACGTGTTCGTTGCTATTATTCTATCAGTGTCAAGGAAAATGTCAACGGCTCTCTTTAGAAGCACCTCTCTCCCCTCCCCTGCACATTCTCTATGGGACGCGGTGTTCTTCTTCAGCTCCCGAAATTTCTATAGGGAGCGAAGACTTTTCCCCAAGTCAGGTCAGCAGCCCTTCCCACCTCCTCCAATTCTCGGAAGTGAGAGGGGGGGGCCGACCGCCCAGCCACCACCCACTGGTATCCGTGGAAGGGGCCTCCCGGTGGGTTCTCGCGTGGATGCGACAGCCAAGAATGCCCCCTCACCCCCTCGGTCCACGCGGCATGTAAGCGACATTCGAGAATGTCCCCTCACCCCCCTCGGTCCTTCCCCTGCGGCTCACCCTCGGGGAGGTCGGTGACGATGGCCTCCGGCGAGATGCACACGCCGCGGTCGTAGACGGGCAGCTCTTCGCAGGCCAGGCTCTCGGGCCAGCTGTGGTTGTACATCTTCATGAGGGGCTCGCAGTCGTCGCGCGCGCGCCGGCACACCGACTTGCACGGCTTGATGGGGTCGTGCAGGAACTCGAGCGTGCAGATGGGCGCGTACATGGCGCAGAGGAAGAAGCGCAGCACCGCGCTGCAGTTCACGTCCACCAGCTCCTCGTACTGCTCGATGGCCAAGATGGCGTTCTCCTGCGTGCTGTGGTGCAGGTGGTTGGGCATCCGCGTGATGTTCCAGGGCATGTGCCGGCACATGGGGATGCGCACCGGCTCGCAGGGCGCGCCGCGCACGCCCAGCGCCAGGCGCAGCCCCAGGCACAGCGCCGCCAGGACGGAGAGCAGCATGGCACCGCGCGGGCGCGCCGCCGCCCCGACGGGCAGAAGGGGCCCTGGGCTTCCTGCCCCCCTAGGCTCTCGCCCTCCCTTCCCCGGGGAGGGAGTCCTGCGGGGCCCCGGAGAGGCCCTCCGCGCGCGCTGCCGTCGGCGGCGGTGCGGGGCCTCGGGGGCTGGCCGGGGATATCCGGCGTCCGGCGCACGGAGCGCGAGCAGCGCCGGCCCTCAGCCTGCGGGGGCGCGGACCCGCCCGGGCAGCTCCAGTCCCCGACCCGGCAGCTCCGAGCGCGGCCGGCCCCGGCCATTGCGGGACCCTATTTATCTCGACACCTCCCCTGACGTGGGCTCCGAACGCTCCCTTGGCAGCGGCGGACGCGGCGCGGGCTCCCCCTCCGCCGCCCTCCTCCTCCTCTCCCCCCTCCCCCCTCCCAGCCCTCGCCTCGCCGAAGCGGTGACGTCATCTCCTCCGGGCCGCAGCCCAGGGCTGGAATCCTGCATTTCCCCAAAGTCCCTTCCTTTTTAGTCTGGCCAGTCCTTTTTCTTCGCACCAAGAGAGAGCGAGCCTCTGGCAGTCGTTTGGGACACCGGATCCAGGAGGGCGCAGGAGAGGCTTTCGGGAGCGGGAAGGACGCGATCTGGGCCCAAGCTGAACTTTGCGCCCCCTGCCTTAGAGGTTCCCGGAGTAGAGAGTTGGAAGGAAAGGAAAACTTTCGGCGGCCCTTTAATTCTGAAACACGCTTGCCTTCTCCAGGAGGGGGCGTGAGACGCGCTGGGCGGTGAGACCCCGGTGTGGGACCCGGGAGTCCTTGTTGGACCAGGATGGACACCTTAGAGAAACAAACCGCCTCCAAGTTGCGCGGCGTTGGGTTTTGTTATTGTTGTGTCTAGAAGACAGTCGCTGGGGCTCAGGTTTTTGCCAGAATAGCATTTGGGCTGTACCTGCTCCAGGAACAGAGCTGCCCTAAGTGTAATAGTAGCATTTTTTAGTTTAAAAATGTTTTCCATCCGCCGACGTTCCCCTTCCTTCTTCTCACTCCCTAGCCCTCTCTCCAGTGTGAACGAAACCCAGGAAAAAAAACGAAGAGTGGCGGACATGACAACCTGAAAAAAAATTTTTTTCCCCCTTCATGCCCAAAGCGTTTTCCAACCCAGCAGCTTCAATTCCTGATTTTTGATGGGCTCGGAAAGTATTTGAATTGAGTGAGAAGCTGTGTACCACGGAAAGCAAGTGTGGATATTTCGTTTTCTCTTTTCTCTTCTTTTTATTAGGAAGAGGTGATAAAACCAACCGCTGGCTCAGGTCTCCACAGAAAATGGAGGCTTTCTCCTTGCAAGTATATTAATCTCCACGCAGTAAGGTTTCTGGTATGTGATATTTTTGTGGGGCGTTAGAATATGAAAATGTGGTTTCTGAATGTTAACCTTAAAAAGAGAGTCTAATTAAAACCTGAACAGATAGCAGGTAATTGCTTTTTGTTTTTGTCTGTCTCCAAAGCTTAGCTGGGTCACGGCGTAGCTGTGGTCACGTTGTGACCCCACAACCATAGTCGAGTTTGACTCCGACCAGGATTAAGAAATAAAACAAACGGAAACAAACGACAGCTGACATTTTATTGAGCATTTACGACGGGCTAGGTATGGGGCTAAGCACTTTAAATGCACCATCTTATTATTTTGGGTGGCACATGAACTACATATGGCAAGTTGAAAGGACAAATGACACAAATATTATTTCAAGATTCATCCAAGGAGTCAGGTTCTATTTAGGAGAAGCCCAGAGCGCCCAAACACGGTGTCGCCAGCTTCGAGAGGTATGCCAGCTTCAGCTACGACAGGACTCAAGCTCCTGACAGAGCAGACCAGGCCAGCGACATATCAAGCACAGGGGATAACCCGGATGACATCTTAAGCCATTCCCAGCAGCAGAATCCAAGGAGTCGAAACCTCCCGGCTTAGTGAAAAATATTTGCAGCCCAAATTCCGACAAGGGAAGAAAATACGGTTTTGAGAAACGGCTGAACTCCTGACCCTTTTCCTGCGAGTTGGTCGAAGAGGCAAACTTGGAGAGGCTCTCCCTTGCGCAGCCGCTTGGAACCTGCTCCCTCTGTTTAACCGCAAGTACCAAGTCCCAACGCTGCAGGCATTTCCAACGCTCCATGGCCTGTCTTTTAAGAAAGGCTGGGGAGATGGTAAGAGGCCTTCTCTATAAAGCTCTTTGGCCTCCCCCGGGGGTCCGCTGGCAGCCTGGCTGTAGTGTTTCTACTTGGGGTGGGGCGGCAGGGAAGGATTCATCCGGAGATGCCGTCACTGGCCTCCCTCTTCAGGCCCTGCCTTAGCACTTAATCCATGACCCTGTACTTGACAGTGATTTGCCAATAGCTCACGTAACTGAGGAAGTTCTCCTGGTTCGTGGCTTCTATCCATTTGGTTCCTTTTCAGCCTCCTTAAACACCTGCTTCTCTGCTAGGGCTCCACGTCCATCCTCTTCCTGCTCCCCCCACACCCCCATCTCCAGGTTTTCTGGACCTCGGCACTGCTGACACTGAGGTCAGGTCATTCTTTACTGCGTCCAGTGCCTTCTGGGAAGTTTAGTAGCCTCTCTGGCCTCCTCCTACTAGATGCCAGGGGAGGCTCAGCCCCTACCCCATTATGACAATCGAATATGTCTCCAGATATTGCCAATGCCCACCCTCCCCGCCCCGCCGCCTGCTGCTCTACTCTTGGCTTCAATTACCACCTATGCCAATAGCTTCCAAAAACCAGACTTCTAGCCCTGCTGGTTTCTGGAAGTGCTTATCCAACGGGCCCCGGAGTATTTCCATCTGCCTATCCCACAGGCGTCTCCCGGTCAGCCCATCCTAAACTGATTTGTCTTCTTTCTCATTCAGGACCGAACGCCCAGTGGCCCCAATGGCCCCAACCAGAAAGCTCTTCCTCCTCTGTAGCTCCCATCTTCGTTCGCCTCTCCCTGCCACCCCTTTAGTTCAGGTGTCAGTGTCTCTCATCTGGATCTAACAGCCTTTCCCACCTCCTGCTCTCTGCCCAACCTCCACACTCAAGCCTGAGTGAGCTTCCCAAGGCTTACACCTGATGGCGCTTCTCCCTGGCTTTCGAGGCCCTGAGGGATCTGGCTTCAAATCACTCTCCTCAAACACCAGCGCTCTATCCATTTTCTCTCGTCCGCTTGTCCTTTGTCCACGAATGTTCTCTCCCACTTCACCTGGCTCACTTCCTCATCCTTGAAACACAGAGCAACTGAAAAGATGCTATAAATTTGGAAGGCAAGGGTCTTTTTTGTTGTTGTTGCTTCTTTATCTTGATTCCATATGGTATATCCTGATACTACAAAACAGGGGCACCGGAGTGGCTCAGTCCGTTAAGTGTCCGGCTCTTGGTCACAGCTCAGGTCTTGATGTCAGAATTGTTTCAGCTCTCGGAAGAGCTCCCCTTGGTGTCTGTACTGGGCATGGAGCCTACCTAAAAAAAAAAAAAAAGAAAAAAGAAAAAAAACATAAACCATAACCCCAATTAACTTTCTTCTTGATGCTAAACTCCCAGACTCACACACCTCTAGGGTTGTGGTGTAGTCGGGTGATGGGTGAGGGTAGTCTCACTGCAAGTGTAGCCTGAAGGTAATGTCCCTGAGTCATCCGCCCGAGGGCAAGGGCTTATCCCCTAATCCCCTGGGCTCTACGCTGAGTGGTGGCTTGAAAATGGCCATGATGAATGACCGATATCATTTCTTCAGGAAGGAACCCTTCTATTTCAAATTTGGAGGAAGAGGTGCCAATATTGACAAAGGGGCAAGGTGTGTGGGGCACAGCAAGTGAAGCGGCACTGCCTTCCCGACTCTGAACTTGAACTTATCTCCTAGCTTGTGGTTATCTGCCGCACACTTCGGTTAGTGGAGAAAACGAACTCCTCGCCGTCCTGCTCCCCACCCCGCCCCGCTTTAAAACGCGGATGCCCTTCAGGGTGCTAGTGGCACCGCTGCCACTGCATTTCCTGTTGGCAGCAGAGAGCAAAGTGAAAACAGAAGCCTCAGCGGGCAGCGGCCCGGGCAGAAATAGCTCCCGCGGTTCACCGGAGCCTTCCCGGCTCCCGCACCGCGCGCGCGCGCGCCTGTGACCCGATCGCAGCCGTTGCAGAGGCCGCGCGGAGACCACACGCCCGCACGGGCCCCGCACGCGGCGGCGGACGACTGCGCGGCGCCCCGACTGCTCGGAGCCCCCTGCGGCTCGCGGCGGCCCTCGGGGGGCTGCGGGCGCGGCGGACGGCGATGCCGGGGCGCGCTCCGCTCCGCGGGGCCCACGGGGCCCTGGGCGCCTGGCTGCTAGGAGGCCTCTGGGTCTGGGCGCTCGGCGGCCTGGGGGCGGCGGCGCCGGGGGCGGGGGCCAGGGGCGCCCCAGGTACCCCGCGGCCGTGCCAGGCGCCGCAGCAGTGGGAGGGCCGCCAGGTCCTGTACCGGCAGAGCACCGGGCGCAACAGCCGCGCCCTCCTCTCCTACGACGGGCTCAACCAGCGCGTGCGGGTGCTGGACGAGCGCAAGGCGCTGATCCCCTGCAAGAGGTACGGGGGGCCTCGGGGCGGGCGGCGGGGACCGGCTCGCGGGGGGCTGCGTCGGGCCGCTGGACTTGCTGCCGCTGGCGGCGCCTGCCTCTTACCGGCGAGAAACTTCGCGGAGAGGGTGGCCGGGGCCAGCCGGGCCGGGGGTGGGGGGGGGTGGGGGGCTGGGTGGAGGGCTGGCCCCGCTGCGCTCTGAGATCCCCAGCGGGGCGGTGGCTGGGGAAGAAGGAACCCGGCAGGGGCGGCATCGCACCCCGGCGTCCCGGTGCCCAGGTTCGCCCCCGGGCCGCACGCTGCTGAGTCAGCCCCCCCGAACCCCCCACTTCAGTCTAGGGCGTGTCTTCTGCGCGACCTCCTCTCTTCCAGGAGCCATCTTCGAGGGAGGCGCGCAGAGTGTGTATATTTTAAGAATTCTCGTTGCGTTTTAAAAGCGTAGGGCAACCCTGCAAAAGGTGTGGCGAATCCAAGAAAATAACATCACCCTGTTACATCAACTGTTGACATTTTGGTTGACTTCCTTAAATTTTTTGAAAGCATGTTTGACACATCGTGATCAGAAAACATGATCTTTCTTTATACACAAGATCTCTTAATGGGTTTGTATTTGCCATTTTATTGTCCTCCCCCTCCCCCAGCTATTTTTAATAGCTGCACAGTATTCCACGGAGGGGCGATGCCACGTTTTTAAGCCACTGGTCTTATGATTCACCTTTCCACATCTGCTGCGACAATGGACGTCCTCTTTCTGAGACCTCCTTTGCGCCTGCCCCCTTTAAGACCCGATTTCTATTTTGGGATCACCACCTGCCAACGCCACAGCTTTCCTGTGGAGATTCCTCTGTGTGGGGGCGGGTTATCCTGGCCCCTCTGTGTGGTATTTGCATGATTAGGAGGGAGCATGTGACATCCGTGGTTTAAGGCCCCAGTCATTTCCCCTAAAAGCATCTGTTGAAGCTAGGCATCTTGAAGAAAGTACTGAAGGAACAGAACCCTCGGAAGCAGTGTATCCGAGAATGGGAGCTAATGCATTTGGAAAGGTAGAACTTGAGTCCTGAGATCTGGGAGCAGCCGAGTCATCATGGGGCCTGGGAATATCACCGAGGCCTTTAAAGAACATCGTGGTTCCCTCTCGAAGGGCACAGTAACGGCAATCAATGTTTGAGCACTTACTATACACCTGGCATAGTGCTGAGGACTTCCCACGCATTGACAACAGTTTAACAGTGGGAACCTTATTATCTCAGTTTTATAGTCAGAGAATCTGAGGTCCAGGGAGATTCAACATTGTTTTTTTTCAGGACCACACAGCTGGGACTCGAGGAAGCTGGGGGATTTCTGACACCTGTGCTGTATTTCCAGGCTCTCATTCATTCATCGTGCATGGTGTTTTCATGCTAAGCGCTTTGTTCTAACAGAGTGGGTCCCGGGCCTCAGGGAGGTCACAGTCTGGGAGTGGAGAAGGAACTCACACATGAAGGAAACTCCCCACTAGGCGAGATGAAGGATGTGCCGAGTGTGACGAGTGCGCTTCTGAGGGGCAGCTAACCCAGGCTCCCTGTAGGGGCTGAAGCATGAGTGAGTCTCAAAGCCCCGGCACCAGTGACCGGAGGAGGGAAGACTGCTGGGGGTGGGGTGGGGTTGCGGGTACATTCTAGGACGTTCTGGAGCAGACGGGGCTGGGTGTGTTCCAAGAACTGCAGGCCAGTCACTGTTAGGCCTGAAGACAGAGGATGTGGAGAGGTGGGACCCACTGAAGGATTTTCAGACTGTGGAATGGCATGGCTGCATTAAGGACTCATCACTGGGTGTATGGTTTCGATAAAGGAGAGCAAGAGCAGAAGCAAACACATGATCTAGGAGACCTTTGTCGGGGTCCAGGTGAAAGATGAGTAGTGGCCATGGAGGTGGTGAGAAGCAGACTTGTTAGGAAGTATGGAAGGCGTTTACCAACAGAGGAGGTGAGGAGAGGGAAGAGTCGAGGAGAGGCGGCCATTTTTGGCTTCTGATGGCGTGAAGGAGATACTGTTCACTGAGATAGGGTTGGCTCCATGTGCTTCCGATTGAGGAGAAATTGCTGACCTTTGGTGCACTGATAGGGAGGCTGGCACAGGAGTGGTGTACTGACGAACCGTCATGTGGCAGACGGACTGGAATGGCCCAGAGCACACTGCTGAAGCAGAGGAGTGTGGCCAGGAGAAGGGTAAGGGTCCATTTCCCCAAAGGTAGTATTTTCATGACATAAGAGATTAAACCTTAGAGCTGGATAACCCTGGGTCTGAGCGCGAGCATCCTGACGTGGGTCTTTGGGGAAATTACTGAAGCTTTCTGTGCCTCAGTTTCTTCATTTACCAAATGGGAATGCTAATAGTGTCTAATTCATCGGATTGTCGTGGGGTTTCAAGCAGTTCAAGTATGAAGAGCACATGGCGCAGTGTCTGTCACCTGGCATGTGTTCGGTACACGGCTGCAGCTGTCTCCGACACCACCACCATCATCACCATCCTGGTAACCGACCCTGGCCCAGAGACTCGCTGCCAGTCTGTGGGCTCAGAAACTTGATCCTCCCGACACTCAAGGGCCCTTCCTTTGGGAGCTGACTCACAGGAAGCAGGCTTAATAGCTAAAACGTATATTTCAGCGAGTGCTATGGCTGGCATGGGGGCCAGAACACTCAGATCCACAAGACTAGGTCATTCTCTCCCTGTAGGCAAGCCAAATTATAATCAGGAGGTTGTGAGCAAAAAGTTGGAGCAGAGTCACTGAATCTAACGATTGCTTGCTCTCGGCCAGGCTGTATGTGCAATGTTGAGCTTTCTGTCATGAATAGGACAGGCCAGCCCAGGGTAATGGGGCTGAGATTAAGTGATGCGTTCATTTTCGCCAGACAGATGTCTTGTCGCCAGTTCTGTGCTACCCCAGCCCTGCTTGTCCAGACTCCCTCCATTCTGCATGGAGTCTTGGTGAGTACTGTTCACGCTGTCTTAGTAACCTTCCTTCATCGATGACTCCATGATCGATTACTCTAGCCTTTATGTGGGTATATTATGTCTTCAGTGGGGTCTCAGCCAAATCTTGCTGGCCTAGAGGTTTTTGTCCCCATGCGGTGATTTCTCATTTCTTTGTCCTGACCTATCAATTGTTGATTTCACAGTTCAGTTTTCAGAAGGCAATTTTATTTCCCATCTTCCCAGTTTCCTGGCAAGGTTCTGTCTCACAGTCCCATCTCTGGCCTTTAGTCAGACCTAGAAAAGAAAGTTTAAGTGCATAAATGCATTTTTAAGCTCTTTAAATGTAGGTTTGCTGGAATAAAGGCAGAAACTTTTTCAGGTATTAGCAGTCCTGCCAAGAAACCAGATGTTATTTGAAGAAAATATGGATGGGTTGTCTCTTCATATTTATTAGTAAGTTGAGAAGTAAGTTTTAGAATTGGATCAACTTCTTAAGATTTTTATTTTGCATCCAGATAGTTATGGAAAATCCCACTGATAGTTACTGTGGAATGACTAGGATTTTTCCAGGCTCTCTTTTCCCTGAGATGATGGAAAAGATTAAACAACTTTATAAGCCTCAGATAAGACAGCCTTAGCGGAGAATGGGAACTATTAGTAATTGATACTATTTTGTTTTCTGGTTCCAACCATCCTTCCTGACTCCTTGGCTACACTCACAAGTATTACATTTGGAAGACCCAGGAAAAGCAAGAAGATTATTTTCATATTTCAGTGAACGTTTTGAACTTTGTGGGAGAAGCAGTGTAGACACTGAATTTTGTTAGGCCATCAGTAGCTTCCCGCGCCCACTTACAAAATGGTGGCTCAGGGGTTGGAATTCATGGCGCTACTGACGCAGAGTGAGCAGAGGGATTAAGAGAATATGCCTGGGTGTGTTAGGGATGGTATTTTAGAAGACCATTCGACTCCCAATCCTACAAGTTCAGGGATTTATGGGGGGGTAAAAGATGGAAAGAAAATGGATTCTCATTCAAATTCTGACCAGTTCCTGTGGGTCTCAGTTTTCCCTGAGCATTCTGTTTCTTGGAGAGCAAAATATCATTTCTGTTTTGTATTTTTAGAGAAAGCCACACAGTGTTGTGGAGAGAGCACGGACATGCAGCGAAAGGCATGGGATGCCAGACGTGGCCTCGAGCCCTGGCTTCACCACTGCAATGCGATCCCTTCTCAGGCTATCAGTTTCTCATCTTTGACTTTAATTTTAACAATCTACGGTGTTTATACTAAATACTATTTAGGCCTTCTTCCTTAGAGCTTAAACGATACTAATCATTTAATGATTTAATGATACTAATCATGCTTTTACTACAGCAGGCTGGCTCCTGTTTCTACCATGATGCAATGAACTTGACATGGATTCCGATTTTTGTTCTCGGCTTGTCCCTTTGTGTGGATAAAACCAAAAAGCTTTTTCTTCCTTCTCTTTTTCACCTAAACCTGTGTTCAATGGGTAGAGGGAAGAGGGGCACCCTTAAGTGCTTTGGCTGCAATCTCAGAAGGCTCTCCTCTGCATGGGAGCCCCGAGGACACCCGGGCATGGATAGCACTGCTTCCAGAGTATTCTCCTACATATCTGCTGTGGAAGATTAATTCCAAGGGCTGTTAGCACATTAGGTAACTTCAACGGTCATTGTGTTTCAACAACAGAATTAGGGTTTTTTTTCTCCTCCAAATATAGAATTTTATTTTATTTTGGAACTGTGTCGCTCTTACGGAGAGGTTGCAGTGATAGTACACGGCCAGTTTTTCCCCCTGGATCATTTGAGAGTGAGTTCCCAACGTGATATCCCCACGACCCCCAGATGCCTCAGCGTATATTTCCTTCAAACAAGGATATTCTCCCGTGTGACTGCAACGCGGCCCTAAGAATCGGGAAATTAACACGGATTCATTTCCACCATCTGAAACGCAAGCTGTTCCCTTATGTTGTTGATAGCAAAAAGGACCCAGCTTGTATTCAAGCATGGCATTTATGTGTCCTGTCTGGGACGGTTCCTCAGTCTTCCTTGCACATTGATACTTTTGAAGATGACAAACCAGTTATTTGGTAGAATGTTCCTCACATTTGGGTTATTAGTTGAATGTTTCCTTACGATGAAATTCTAGTTATTCACCCGCGGCAGGAACATCACAGAGGTGGTATTCTGTTCTCGCTGTGCCCCGAAGTTCTCTTTGATCTGCAAACTGATGGCTGCAAAGTTTCTTCAGTGTCAAGTGACACCTTTTCACTTTGTAATGAGTAAGTACTTTGTAGGGAGGTATTTTAAAACCATGTACAATTGGTACAATTTATTCATTTACTTATATCAGCACAGACTCAAGGATTCTCACTATAATGCATTTGCTCTCATTGTTTGGTTTGACATTCACATTGTCCGAGATGTGGCCAGTGGGCACCTCTCTAAGTTGGCTTTTATGTTCTTTTAGTAAGTACTGCTTATTCTCTTAGTCTTTGAGCAACGTTTTTTTTTGTTTGTTTTTTTTTTTTTTTTTGCCACAATAAGACATCCCCAGACCATCTGTACCCTTTCTGCTGGAGTCTTGGAATAAGCCAAGATTTGAGCCATTTCTCGAGCCATTTCTCAAGAAGCTCTGGTTACTTTTACTGGAGAATAATATCTGGAAGCCAAGATCTCTGCTTTCATTACGCTCATGGCTATTAGGTGGCGTTGCTCCCAGACCCTCTCGGTGGACAAAGGAAGGGGATGTAGATTTGAACACACACACGCACGCACACACACACAGTCGCTTACTCAAACATATACACATAGATTGACATGTACATACTTCGCTAAGCCTCCAGTTCGGATCCATATGTGTATTTAGCCTAGAACCTCCAATTCCACCCCGCCAATTGTACATTGCTGTGATATCCCTTCCCAACATGGGTGCCCTCTTCACCGCACTTGGGCTCTGCACCCTGGACCGGGCCATGCTGATGGCTACCTTGATTGGCCCTACCCTGTGACTTTAGACGGCACTGTTGCACGAGAGGAAGGGGAAGATCATGTTATGTTTGTTTGTTTGTTTTTTAATATGTTTGTCTTCTTTTGGATTTCTCGGGGTTAGACGGTTGTCAATCCTCAGAATGTATCCGCGTGGCTAGATGAGGTAAATCAGCACAAAGTGCCGCATGGATGTTTTTAATCACGAACCTTGTTTTGCGTGGATTAGGCTTCCATCTTAAGAAATCGTGACTTTCAGAATTTCAGAATGACTCGTTTTGTCTTTCTTCCCTCCTCTTGATCTCTGCTGAGATCAGGAGCCAGCATTTTCTTTTATTATTAGCTCAGGAAGTCTGACTGCTTGTGGCCTTTTGATCCTCGAAAATAAACCATGCTGATTTGAAAAACTTGAGTTTTTCTTCAAGGAAGAGATTTTCTTGGAAGCCTGTAAAGTTTGCTTTGAGTCTTAATTCAGTGTGTGTTGACCCTGGATTTCAGAGGGTTGATGCTGGGAGGCAGAGGAGAAGCAAGCAGTGAGGGACATTAATGCCAAGGAAGACAAATCCCACAGAGTAATAGGGCTGGAGGGGTGTAAGACTGACTTATAACTGGAAGCCGGAGGTGGTCCCCCAACTGCTCTGAAAGCATCTTCACTTCTCTCTGTCGACCTTGAGCTGTTTCTTCCTGATTCTGCCCTCGAAGATGGCGGTCAGGGGCATGGTGCCCAAAGATCTGAAAACATTCCGCCAATTAGTGGTTTGTTTTTCCTGGACTAAATGTGATAGTCTTATATTTCCCCAGTTCCAGTAAAAAATCTTCTATTTTCCCCTTTATAATTGCTTTTATTTTACCCATCTTTAAAGAAAAAATTCCTCTCTCGATCCCACCAGCTGAAACCCTGTTCTCCCCTTCTATTTAAAGCAAATGTCACGCTAAGTCCAATTTTTGACCCCCCCATGCTCTCTTGAACCCCCTCCAACCAAACTTTGAGCATCACACCTCTGCTGAGACTGCTCAGCTTGAGAGCAACACACTTCAAATTAGTAATCAGATGGTCTTTGATCAGTCCTCCTTTTACGGTGCTCATTTCCTCCATCTTGGTATCTTTCTTCACGAGGCCTTCAGGACACCACCTTCTTCCCCTGTCCTTCCTTCCACTTCGTTTCCTTTCCTTCTCAGCTCCCTTCATTCTTCCTCTTGGACCCTTAATGGTAGAAAGTCCCATGGCTCTGGCTTGCCATCCGTTTACTTTTTTTCTTTAATTTTTTAAGTGTTTTATTTTTATTTTGGAGAGACAGACAGAGACAAGAGTGTCACTGAGGGAGGGGCAGAGAGAGAGGGAGACACAGAATCCGAAGCAGGCTCTAGGCTCCGAGCTGTCTGCACAGAGCCTGACACGGGGCTCGAACCCACGAACCATGAGATCATGACCTAAGCCAAAGTCTGATGCCTAACCAACTGAGCCACCTAGGCGCCCCTCCATCCCTTTACTTTTCTGTCTACACCCCTCTGTTGGTGCCCTCAGCCCGGTCATGGCTTTAGATGGCATCTCTGACCAGAAGACTCCCACACGCGTCTCCAGCCTAGAGCTCCCCATGGAGTCCCGTATCCTCCCCCCTGAACCCCTGTCTCCAAATACTGAGTTTACCTCTTCCTTTGGATCTCCGATTGTCATCTCAGACTCAGCATACCCCAAACCGATGCTGCCCCTGAAAACAAACAAACCAGCAAATCAAAAGTCATTCTTCTTGCAGGTTTCGTAAGTTCAGCTAATTGCAACTCCATTTGCTCAACCCTTATAAAGCTGTCTCTGACTTCTTCCTCTCCCACATGCCGCAACTAATCCAAAAGCAAGTCGTATTGAGTCTAATTTTGATAGAGACTCACAGCCTGACCACATTGGCTACCATCCTAAAGGTCCAAACCCGCATCGTTCTTGCCTGGGCTTTTTGCACTAGGCTCCTAACCGGTCTGCCTACTTCGACCCTTGCCCGCTTTCGGTTCTCAGCATAGCAGCTTGAATGATGAGTCCGCTAAAAATATTGTATCATGTCACTTGTCTGATCAAAACCCTCCCGTGCCTTTCTGTCTCTGAGAGCAAATGTCCTTACAAGGGCCCGGCTGCCCTAAGGGGTCTGCTCCCCACCCCCTCCATACCTTGTCCCTGACCTTGTCATGTGGCATCCCCTGGTTGCCAGATCTCTCCCCCGCTTCCGGCACCTGTGTTGTTGTTTCCTGTGCACAGAAAGCCTTTTCCCTAAAAAGCTGCATGGCCCCTCCCCAAATTCGTCTGTCTCTTCTGCCGACATTCTCATCCGCTCCACGTCACCGCCTTACAAGTTCGAGATGCTTACCGCTATCTGACTTACTGTTTAATGGCGTTTAAACCTGTTTCCTCAACTCCTCTGCCTCCCCTTGCCCCCAAACAAGGCTCCATTGTTAGGAACTTTGATTTGGTTTTTGCTGTATCTCTAGTACCACAGAATTAGATTTGGGGGGGGGAATAATCGAATGAAGGAATGACTAATAATGGTGACATATATGAAAGATAAGCAAAGAGGAAAAAATTATTTATAACTTTTCAACCAGTATGACTACTCTTAACATCTTCTGAATATCCTAGGAGATTTTTAGATGCCCAACACGCATACCGTAGCACGTACTATTTCACAACAGGCTTATTTTCACTGAACAACACGCTGTGCAAGTCGTCCATACTGCCTAGTCTGCTTCCCTCATCTTCAACTGGCTTCTCATTCAGGTCTCAGCTCACCCACCGTCTCCTCAGAGGGACCTTTTGTGACGTCCCCCACCAGCCACCTGCCATCACAGCCTGTTCTGTTTTCCTCAGGGCATGATCCCTGTGTGACATCGTCTCGTCAGTTAATTTGTCTGGTGTTGCTTATTGTCTGTCTCTCCTCCACCAGTGAGAGAATATTACTGGTTTGGTGGATCACCCAAACCCCAGCATCTAGAAGTGCTTGGTATATAGTAAGATGTAATTAATGCGTGTTGAGCGAATAAACACCATTTTTATGACTTTTGGACGACTAGCATTATACGTGTTCATGGTGGAAAATCTAAATAACACAGAAGAGCAGAGTAACGAGAGTGAAGATCGCTCATAGTCCCGCCATATAGACTAAGAACCCTGATGAATGTGCTTCTGGGTTTCTTTTTCTAATCCTGTGTATGAAATTTGAAGATTAAGATGGACACATGCTCTGCAATTTTTTTTTATACTTAACAAAAGGTTGTGCATGTTTCTCATGCTGTCAGTAACCGTTAACAGAACCATTTCTTTCTTTCTTTTCTTTTTTAATGCTTATTTATCTTGAGAGAGCCAGGGAGGGAGTGCAAGTAGGGGAGAGGGGCAGAGAGAGAGAGAGAGATAGAGAGAGAGAACCCCAAGCAAGTTCCACGCTCAGTGCAGAGCTTGACACGGGGCTTGATCCCACGACCCCGGGATCATGATCCCACGACCCCGGGATCATGACCTGAGCCGAAATCAAGAGTTGGATGCTCAACCGGGACTGAGGCACCCAGGTGCCCCAACACAACGATTTCTGATGACTGTGTGGTATTCCAGCTAATGGATAGAACACAGATTCCTTAAGCTGTCTGTTAGTATGGGATAGTTATGTTTCTTTCCCCTCTATTTTCCACACAGCATTGTCAGCTACTGGTGAGATGTAACTCAGGAGAGATGAACCGTGAACCTATGACTTATGAGGCCATGATCCACCAGAGTAGTTGGCCAGCATCCAGATTCAGCCATGGTGAATGCAAGGCCTTTTGAGTTTGCCTGAAAATACTTGCAGGGAAGACTATTACAGACCACTGCATGTATAACCTTGTATTTGTGTGCAATTCTATGTGTACTACTTTTTAATGCATTTTGGGTACACTCCTAGATAAGAAAGTGATAGAAAAAGGATTTGTACATTTTTAAGTCATGACGACTTTGCCCTTCAGGAAGATTGTTCCAACTGGGACATATTTCAGCTGGCAGAGTGTGTGGTCATGTTTCCCACACTCACGCCTATAAGGAGGCTATTTTTTAAAGATGTTTTTAAATGTTTATTTATTTTTGAGAGGGAGACTGAGCAAGCAGGGGAGGTGCAGGGAGAGGGGGAAAGAGAATCCAAAGCAGGCTCCGGGCTGACATCAAAGGGCCCGATGTGGGTCTCAAAGGCATGAACAGTGAGATCATAACCTGAGCCAAGGTTGGATGCTTAACCGACTGAGCTTCCCAGGGGCCCCAGGAGTCTAATTATTTTTTAGTGATTTCTAATATGATAAAGAAAAAACAAGGGCAAAATGACATGCCATTGGTGCTGTCACACCCCTTGTGAGTCTCGCTGTGTTGTGACTGTCTCTGAAATTCTACATGTAAGTCTCCTACGGGCTGTTGGTTCACCTAAGACACTCCATCATGTTCTGTAAATATTTTTCTGACCGATTTTATAAAGAACTTATTCTAATCGGGATGGATGTGAAACTTCGCCAACCTAGTGGTTTGTACTAATAGATTGCTTTACAATTAAACCAACTTTGCACCCCTAAAATAAATTCTAATTTATCATTTGGTATTAGTCTTTTAATAGACTGCTTGATTTGACTCACTAATATTTAAGATTTGTTTTGGGGCACCTGGGTGGCTCAGTCGGTTGAGCGTCCGACTTCAGCTCAGCTCATGATCTCACAGTTCACGAGTTCGAGCCCCACATTGGGCTCTGTGCTCACAGCTCAGAGCCTGGAGCCTGCTTTGGATTCTGTGTCTCTCTCTTCCTCTGCCCCTCTCCTGCTCATGCTCTGTCTCTCTCTCTCAAAAAAAAGTAAACATTAAAAAAATTAAAAAAAAAAAGATTTGTTTTTCACCCACAGCCACAATTCAGCTTGTTTTTTTTAGTTTTTATTTTTTTCTCTTTCTGTATTTTAATGTAGAAAAAGCTTTGTGTAAAAGCTTTTGATAAAAGAATTGGCAAGCTTTCTATATGTCTCTCTTGCTCTACAGCCTTGAGGTTGGAAAAATTAATTTCTGAAACCGTTAGGACTCAACTCCTTTTGGAGAGGTAACTCTTTGAACTCTTTTCGAGATCAAAGATCTAAGATCTCATTAGACCCCTGTAAGGGCTTTCCCCCCCGCCCTCTGGTTGTTTATCCACTTAACTTTATGCTTCATTCTGCATTAGTTTTGGTCATTTATATTTTCCTAGAAAATCTTCCATTTCATCAAGATTATATTTATCACCCTAATACATTTGTATGTGATAGTCTCTGCACTCTGGAACAACTCCACTTCATCTATCAACACCCTTTTTTTCTTCCCAATATTCTGTGTTTGTATTTTCTTTTCCCTCATGATCACATGTTTAACAATCGACTTGTGGATTTATGGAAGGGTTTTATGGTTTACTAATTATGTATATTCTACATCATGTGTCTCTTTCGTCAGGAACCATTTTTGACATCAAAGGGCCCTGCCTGCCCATATTTTGAAAAGTTTTGTAAGCAGGCTTGAGGTGGATCCCACCTAAGAGAGGATACCACGACCTCCAGAAATTGACCCTCCAAGTTCCTTTCATCCATGAGCTAGTCCCCAGCTCTTTCCTCATCAAACACCATCTTCCGTATTTCTCTTGCTCCACAATCCCAGTTTTGGAGAATTTTCCCCGATACGGGCATTGCAAGTTTCCCAAGCACCAATGGCTTCCTTCAGAAGCAGTGCCTCTTTGGGCGGAGAGGCGGGCGGTGTGAGGAATATGACCCCCAGCAGGGTGCCCCCCTGGCCCTCAGACCCTCCAAACAATGGAGAAGCTTTTGGACAGATGGCTTTTAAACAGAAGGCAGCTGTCACTGGACAAAAAGGCTGTGCTGCCCTGTTCACAGAAGGCTGCTTTTGTTGTGGCTCACACTAGATCAACTGGGAAAGTTCCAGAGTGTGAGCTCTGCCAACGAGTGAGAACTGTCAGCCTGCCCGAGAGGACGCACCAAAGTGACCCCTCGAAGCTCCCCCAGTGTCTTACTGGGTTCGGGCTGTTGTAATGAACCAGAGACTGGGTGGCTGATCAGCAACAGAAGTTCATGGTTTACAGTTCTGGAAGGTGGACACGTGAGATCAGGGTGCCAGCGTGGCTGGGTAAGGGCCCTCTTCTGGTCATAGACGTTTCGTTGTATCTTCACATGGTGGAGGGCGCCAGCTAGCTCTCTGGGGCCTCTTGTGTAAGAGTGCTGATCCCATCCGTGAAGACTCCACCCTCATGAATCACCTCCCAGAGACTTCACTCCTCCTGCCATCCCCTTGGGCATTAGGTTTTCAACATCGGTTTTGTGGGGTTGGGGGAGGGGCACAAACACTCAGATCGTGGAACCCAGAGAACCTGCTGGTCTGGGCCATCTCCGAAGTTGCCAACGAAGATGCCGTCGGATGGGACGATGGTGGCGGTACAGGGTCAAGGGCATGCGAGTTCCTTGGGCTGACATAGCATCTTCAGCTACAGGTGAGATGTAACTTAGGAGGAATGTATGAAGCACCATGAACTAGCACGCTGGCATCCGGGTTCACCCCTGATGAACACAAGGCCTCCTGAGTTTGCCGGAAGAGACTTGCAGGGAGGACCGTGGAAAGCCAGACCATCTGCATTGACTCCAAAGCTTCTAAAAGAGCCCCCCGCCCTGGGCCCCTCACCAGCTCCCTTACTGAGATACATCTTGTATTCCCAGGAACGATAAATCCGCCTTCCTGGAATGTCTCCCCAGGGACATCCAGGGTGTCAAGTCATGAAAGGCAGACTTTCCTCTGAGAAAGATGCCGGAGTTCTCTGAGTTGGAACAGGGCAGCGAACCAGAGGACCGTTTTACCAGCTCACCCTCTGGGGGGCAGAGATGCTGGGGCGAGCATCTGCTCCACACTTAACATCTGCTGTGATGCCATGTCGAGTGCCATGTTGGATGCGGTTTATGCATTTCTTGCCTGTGGGAGTCCCCTCTCTCTCTCTCTCTGAATTGAGCCTTCTACCGGTCCCCTTCATCATACGCTGTGTTTTGGACAGTGATCCCCCTCTCCCTCTCCTCTGCGCCCCACCACCCCGTCCAGCTCCAGGCATTGTCTGGCTTTCCCTGGGGACCCCCGAGGGGCCACCCTTCTGCTGTCTCAGTTCCCCTAAGGAGTTAGAGGATGCAGCTTGGGAAGTCCCTCTTCTGTCACCAGAACACAATTTCTTTTGTAAAGGACGTGTGTTTATTTAGGTCCCACTCCCTATGTTGAAAAGAATTTAAAGTGTTTGGATGGTTGCTAGTGTTTCCTTCTTTCACTCCGCTGAGCCAAGCCTCTATAAGGTCAAGTTCTTTACTTGTTAAACACAGAGGACTTTTATTGTGTGAGTGTTTGTGCAAACTTCCAAGTAGCTTTGCCACAAAAGAAACATAGATTATTTTATTCCTTTTATTATTCACTGCAATTTCTTTTATGCTAATATTCTTATCTGCCTGAATCATTTATTTTGATTCATGTTTATGTCAGCTAGAGAATGTATTCAATTAATTTTCCTCCAAGAGGGTACTGTTGCCATGGTATACTTCCAGAAATTTAGAATGTCTGAGAACGTCTACTTGTTGTTATTTGACATAATGGTGACTTTGGAGTGTATACAATTCATTGGATAATAGGGGCGCCTGGGGAGCCTAGTCAGTTGAGCATCTGTCTCTTGGTTTTGGGTCCGGTCATGATCTCACAGTTTCCTGAGTTCGAGCCCCGTGTCAGGCTCTGTGCTGGCAGCGCAGAGCCTGCTTGGAATTCTCTCTCTCCTTCTCTCCCCCTCTCTCTCCCTTTCCCTCTGCCACTCCCCCACTCACACTGTCTTTGTCTCTCTCAAAATAAATAAACAAATCATTGGGTAATAATAGTATTTTTTGTTTAAAATTTGCTATGGCATTTAGAACCCTAGAAGGGAAGTCTGATACCTAACTAATTTTGGTTTCGTTTTAATAATTTTTTTTCTGCCCTGATTTTTGTAGGTTGTTTCTGTTATTCTGGAACATGATTAGCACCTCCAGGTTATGTCTAGCTCTAGGGGAAATTTCATCTGCTGTTTCTGGAGGCTCGATACTCTATAAGCAAGAAGGAAGACATTCTCTCTTTGTTCCTTGTAGAATATCTCTCTACTTAGATGTATTGGTTCTCTTACGTGTGTTCCCCCAAATTTCTTTTTTTGAAATGTTTATTTATTTTTGAAAGCGGGGGATAGGGGTAGAGAGTGAGCGGGGTAGAATAGCTCTCTACTTAGATGTATTGGTTCTCTTATGTGTGTTCCTCCAAATTTCTTTCTGTAAAATATTTATTTTTGAAAGTGGGGATTAGGGGTAGAGAGTGAGAGGGGGACAAAGGATCTTAAATAGGCTCCACAGTGACAGCAGAGTGCCCAACACAGGGCTCGAACCCATGAACCATGAGATCATGACCGGAGCCCAAGTTGGATGCTTAACCAACTGAGCCACCCTGGTGCCCCGTGTTCCCTCAACTTTCTTAACTTTCCAGTAGCCTTTCATCCCTTCCTGTGTTCTTCCTAGAGTTCTGGAATCATGTGTTTTAATTTACCGTTCTGTTTGGTTTGTTTGTTTGTTTGTTTCCCATAGCCAAGGTACCCTGTGTTGTCTCTGCTGCATTTTCTACTTTGATGATCATGTTTTACATTAGAGAGCTATCTTCGTGGTCACACATTATTCTTTTTTTTTTTTCTTAAATTCAGTATCATCCCAAATCCCAATGAAAAGAAAAAATACAATTTATAGAGTCATTAACTTAGCTGGAAGAGTGTGTGTGATTATATTTACACACAGTGGCAACTGATAAGTCTCTACTGAAAAGCAGAGTGCTGACTGTATGAACTTGACTATCCTTGTAGCCTCCCAGCCTTCTTAATCCCTTCTGGTGTGTGGTTCCAGAAATCACTATGTACCATGGCCACGTGGGTACCTTCGTACTAACGGGGATCTTTCTTTTAATGCCGAAAAAAAGAAACACAGCTTGAACTATCGTCTAAGGACGAATTTTTCATTATCTTCCATCAGATGAAAGAATATATGGTTGGGCCAGTATTCATCCCAAAACATTTCTTGGGGGGAAAAGAACCGCTTCAGTTTCTTGAGCAGCCTTTTCCTCTTTTGAACTAGAATCCAAGCAGTGGAGGCCCGTCACCTTACAGCTTCTTAAATTGCACGAAAACTTAGCCTTTGATTTTACTTTTACTAGGGCTGCATTCTCAAGTAATTTAATATTCCTTTTGTTGTATGCGGTTGGTGTCAGCCTACACAATGAGTTTGTGTCTAACGCGACAGTTTTGAAATAGCGTTTTTCTTTCATGCCTCATAATTACTGTAGGGTGTAACCCAATCTCGGTACACGCCAGAATGGCCAGTGGCCGAAGTTCCATTCTTCCAGCCTCAAGTCACAGAGCTGGTATGAACTACTAATATATTGCGTATTAAACAAATCCAGAGTTTGTCCACTTTCTTCCATGAAAGCCAAAGTCCTTTTGAAATCACAATATAATCTTTGTCCACTCCCTTTTCTGTGATTTAAGATATCTTGGATGGCCCAGCAGTTATACGTGGCTGGGAAGAATCATAGAGTTAGTGAATTAGAACGAGTCCGATAGGAGGTCAGACCCTGAGTCCAATCCAGGCACATTATTTACTACTTAGTTATGCTCTGAGCCTCATATTTTCTCATCTGTTAAAAAAAAAAAAAAGAAAGAAAGAAAGGAAAAAGCTAATAACGTGTCAGCCAGCTGAATTTGCCAGTCTCTAACCTCTGCCTTGGACTGTAATTTTTTTCCCTTGCCTACTCTGATTCAAGACAGAAAAACAGTTGCCTCCTGGCCGTACGGGCAGTAGCTGTTCAGCCTTCTCCACACCCAGGTCAGGCTGTGGTATTGTGGGTTCTGGGATTAGCCAAGTCCTCGGGCCCTGCTCATTCTGGAACGAAAGGCTCTCAGAGAGTTGTTAAAAAAAGCACCTGATAGATAATAACTATCAAGCAGTGGATTTTATTTATTGCATCTAGGGTGCTCTCAGCTGCACGTGTCAGAAAATTGACTAATGGAGGCTTACACTATAAGGATGGTTGTAGTTTATGTCAGAATTCTGGTAGTATGTGTTCCTAGGTCTGACTCGACAGTATCACCAAGGCCCCTGGTTCTTCTCCATCCATGACTCTGCCGTTCTCAGAGAATGGTGACTCACAGTTGCAAGATGGCGCGCTAACTTGTTGCCTCATGGCTTTAAGATGGCTGTCTCCACTCTAAGCATTATATGCTTATGTTCAAAGACAGGAAATGAAAGACACAGAGCATGTCATAGTTTACCCAACTATTCTAAGGCAGGGGAAAATCTGTCTAGTTCAGAAAAAGGTGTATAGACAGCATGAACTGCACTGTTAAAAAAAGCTGAGGTCAAGAAATCCAGGTTCCCAGTCTACTACTGGTGGGCTGTGTGATCATAATTTTAATCTCCCTATTTCTCATATGTAAAGAGAGACCGAAATCTTGAAGCTGAAAGCATTTTTATGAAGATGATTTGAGACAGCAGATATAAAATCATTATATAAATGCAAAGAATTATAACTGTAGGAAAGTCTAGCAGTGGCTATGTTTACTACCACCTGTTACAATGTTTAACAAGAAAACTACTCACTTAAACTTGTGTACCTAAGACTTGATCAGCTGTGTAACAAAGAAGGTCTAGTTCATCCAGGTGGGATGAAGGATGAAGGGGAGACCATCTTGAGTGTGACAGCAGACCCCTAGGTAGCAGCTCTGCAAGCTTCTCGCCCTTTCTCTCCTGGTTGGCTCTCAATATAGAGGTTCAGGAAGTATACTCATCTGCTCACTTCCTCAGTTTCCCTTTGAGCTAGGGGTACAGTCGGTTCTGGCCTTGGAGATCTAAAAGGAAGTCTGTTGGGAGAGGAAATGCCCTGGAGATTTCTCTTCTCCCCAAAATCTGTCTGAACTAGACAGATTTTCCCCTGCCTTAGAATAGTTGGGTAAACTTTTTTTTTAATGTTTATTTATTTATTTTGAGAGAAAGAGAGAGAGAGACAGAAGGGGAGGGGCAAAGAAAGAGAGGGAGAAAGAGAGTCCCAAGCAGGCTCCATGATGTCATTGTGGGGCTTAGTCTCTCAGACCCTGAGATCATGACCTGAGTAGAAACCAAGAGTCAGATGCTTAAGTGACCGAGCTACCCAGATGCCCTTAGTTGGGTAAATTTTCACTACCTTTTTTTTAATTAAAAAAATTTTTTTAATGTTTATTTATTTTTGAGAGAGAAAGAGCATGAGCAGGGGAGGGGCAGAAAGAGAGGGAGTCAAAGAATCTGAAGCAAGTGCCTGATGCGGGCTCAAACACACAGACGGCAAGATCATGACCGGAGCCTAAGTCGGATGCTTAACTGACTGAGCCACCCAGGCGCCCTGCCAGTAACTTTCTAATGAAAAAAATGAACGAAGCTCTACATCCAGTTAAAATTTCTAGTGTTTCTTTCAAAAAACAGTAGTATCTTGTAAAATATAAAATGGGAATTTTATATGATCCAACAATTCCAGTCTATAAACTTTTCATAGGGTTGTAAACACACAAAGGCAAAAGAGTTTCTCTCCAATTTATATTCAGTCTTGTTAACATTAACAAATTGTGGAAATAACCTAAGTCATCATGAGTAGGGGACCACTGCAGGAAAACATGGTGTGTGTGTGTGTACATATATATACACACACACATACACACACATACATACATGTATACACAAACATATATATACATATATATACACAAGCACTCAAACACTAAGGGGCCACCTCAAAGCCACAAATACCAGCTAGCAGCAGCTCCCACTGAGGGGACTTGGGACAATTTGAGCATCAAATGGAATAATGACTTTAATTGTTGTACACTGTGTACATAAAAAAAATTCTTGAGTCCAGGGTGATGACTGACAGATAAATAGACAGATGTCATCTGTTATACCATTGGTACCATTCTACCAATCTCCAGTGACATAACTGATTCAGGAAATGGTTTTACCTGAAACTATAAGGTGACGATTACGGCCAACAGGCTCTTCCCAGCTTCGCAAAGTATTACTGGTCAATTACTTGCTAACTGTGAAGGGAAACACCTTCACGATGAAGGAGCAAAGACAGAACCTGGTGATCAAAGTCGGTAGCGCGAAGAGTGGGGTGGGACACCGCCTGTCTTCTGATGTGCTGCACCAGGAAGTACGCGCCCTTCTCAATTTCTTTCCGAAAATCTTTAACCAAAGCACCTCGAGCCTTTAGAATCCATGTCTAGTTGGGAGGAATGACAGTATCTAGAGGAACAAGTTAAATTAGCAAACTGCCAAAAATCTAGATTGGGGAGTATGTGCAAACCTGGAGTCTTCAGAGAGTTAAGGCCACGGTAAAAAAAAAAAAAAAAAAAAAAAAAAAAGAGGAGTAGTGTTCCAGATTTTTAAGACAGTAAAGATGTAATGACCAAATATAATGCTTGAGACTTGACTGCATTCTGATTTTTAAAAAAGAGTTGAAAATACATTTTGGGGGGGACAGATGAATATGGACCAGATATTAGTTGGCATTAGGGAATGAAATTTAATTTCTTAGGTGTGATAATGGTAGCGTGGCCAGGAGTCAGAAAGTCCTTGTTTTCAGCAAATATTTGGAAAAAGCAAATACAGCAAGATGTAACAATTATTGAATCTAAGTGGTAGATACAAAGGTGATCATTGTACTAGTCCTTCAGCTCTTCTGCATTTAAAAAATATTCAGGGGCGCCTGGGTGGCTCAGTCGGTTGAGTATCTGACTTCAGATCAGGTCATGATCTCATGGTTCATGAGTTCGAGCTCTGCATTGGGCTTGCTGCTGTTAGTGCAGAGCCCGCTTCGGATCCTCTTTGCCCCTCCCCTGCATGCTCTCTCTCTCTCAAAAATAAACATCTAAAACATATTTTATAATAAATTAGGAAAAAAAGATTCCATAGATGTCTGTGTTTTGACTTGGAAGGATATCAAGGATAAATGGTTGAATTTAAAATGTATGTTAGAGGGGCGCCTGGGTGGCTCAGTCGTTTAAGCGTCTGACTCTTGATTTCGGCTCAGGTCTTGATCTCATGATTCGTGAGATCGAGCCCCAGCATTCTCTCTCTCCCTCTCTCTCTGCCCCTCCTCTGCTTGCACATGCTGCTCTCTCTCTCTCAAAATAAACATTAAAAAAATTAAAATAAAATGTAGGTTAATGAACATTATATTCACTCATTAAAAAAAGAAGACAGTATATTCACTCATTTTTGTAACCCGTGTCCAGTGCACGTAATGAAGAGTCAGTATGATATTTGCACAGCCATGTTCACAGCAGCACTAGTCACCTTAGCCGAAAGGTGGAAACAACCCCGGGCCCATACACAGATGAATGGGTAAGCAAAATGTGCTATATACATTCAGTGGACTATTAGCCTTAAAAAGGAAGGCTAATTCTGACACGTGCTACAACATGGATGAACCTTGAGGCCATTATTCTCAGTGAAATAAGCCGAACACAAAAGGACAGCATCTGTAGGCGGTCCCTGCAGCAGTCAAGTTCATAGGGACCGAAGGTAGAAGGGTGGTTGCCAGGAGCTGGGGAAGGGAGAAGTGGGGAGCTGCTTAATGGGCACGGAGTTTCAGTTTTGCAACATGAAAAGGATTCTGGAGCTTGGTTGCATAACAATACGGATGTCCTTAGCACTATTGAACAATGCTCTTAAAAATGCTTCCGATGTCTTCCTCAATTTCCTTCATAAGTTTTTTATAGTTTTCCACGTAAAGGTCTTTTACATCTTTCGTTAGGTTTATTCCTAGGTATTTGATGGTTTTTGGTGCAATTGTGAATGGGATTCACTTCTTTATTTCTCTTTCTATTGCTTCATTGTTGGTGTAAAGGAATGCAACCGATTTCTGTACGTTGATTTTGTATCCTGCAACTTTGCCAAATTCATGGATCAGTTCTAGTAGGCTTTCGGTGGATTCTGTTGGGTTTTCCATGGCATATCGGATAAAGGACTAGTATCTAAAATCTATAAAGAACTTACCAAACTCCACTCCCGAAAAACAAATAATCTAGTGAAGAAATGGGCCGAAGATATGAATAGACACTTCTCCAAAGAGGACATTCAGATGGCCAACAGATACATGAAACGATGCTCAAAGTCACTCATCATCAGGGAAACACAAATCAAAACCACACTGAGATACCACCTCACACCAGTTAGAGTGGCTAAAATGAATAAATCAGGAAACTATAGATGCTGGTGGGGATGTGGAGAAGCAGGCACCCTCCTACACTGTCGGTGGGAATGCAAACTAGTGCAGCCGCTCTGGAAAACGGTGTGGAGGTTCCTCAAAAAAATGAAAATAGAGCTACCCTATGACCCAGCAATAGCACTGCTAGGAATCTACCCAAGAGACACAGGAATGCTGATGCATAGGGGCACGTGTACCCCAATGTTCATAGTAGCACTTTCGACAATAGCCAAGTCATGGAAAGAGACTAAATGTCCATTAACTGACGAATGGATAAAGAAGATGTGGCACATATATACAATGGACTACTACGTGGCAATGAGAAAAAATGAAAGCCACATGGATGGAACTGGAGGGTATTATGTTAAGTGAAATAAGTCAGTCAGAAAAAGACAGATACCATATGTTTCCATGCATAGGTGGACTTTGAGAGACTAAGCAAAAACCAGAGGGGAGGGGAAGAGGGGAAAGGAAAAAAAGACACAGAGAGGGAGGGAGACAAAACATAAGAGACTCTCAAAGACTAAGAACAAACGAGGGTGAGGGGGATGAGGGAGGGGGGAGAGGGGGTGACGGGCATTAAAGAGGGCACATGTTGGGATGAACACTGGGTGTTATATGTAAACCAATTTGAAAATAAACTATTAAAATAAAGAAATAAATAAAAATTAAAAAAATTTCTAAAAAGTCATTTTTAAATCAATGCTGTCTGGCGCAATATCATATGAACAAAATATGTAATTTTAAATTTTCTGGTAAATACATTAAAAGGATAAAAATAAACATGTTTATTTTTATAAAGCAAAATAAAAAAAATGCTTCCAATGGTAAATTTTATGTTCTGTGTATCTTACCACAATTTTAAGAAATTTAAATGAAAATATCACCGTATGTTTAGACATAGATGCACAAAGTTGTTATTTCTGTAAGTTCAAGATTCTGGGCAATTTTTACTTCCATTTCTGAACTGTTTGGATTTTTTTTTTAACTTTGAACCTGAATCGGTTTTACAAATCCCAGACACCCATTTTCAAAAGACCTAAAACTTCTGCAGGTTTTCAGTGTTTGGAGAACATGGGGCCGGTAGAGGCTAATTTTCAGGAAAATGGATTTTCAGGAAACGCCAGAAGTAGTCAGCGCAGCCTGAGAATTTTGTCACAAGCGACAACAATCCATGGTCCCACGAGGCGAGAGGCAGCCCGGGGCACGGCCTGGGCACCTTGTCTGCACTGAGGCTGCCGTGAGAGCTCAGCCCGCTGACCCCTCGGCTGGGCCTGGACAGCCTGACCTTGCTCGCTGCCGAGGCCTGGCAGGGCCCTCCCGGGAACCATGCTTTGCTTGGGGTCCGGCCAGCAAGGAGGAGGCTGCAGGCTGTTGTTGACCCAGGCCTGGCCCGCCTGCCTTGTCCTCCAAGCCCCTTCCGGCACCTCACCTTGCTTGCACCCCGGGGGTGTCATTTAGGACTCCCCTCCTCACAACTTCCTTCACTTCAGAGCCAGGCTTTGATCTCGCTTCCCGGGATCGAGTTTCTGTTGAAGACAGTCAGTCCTTCGGGTCTACGGAGGTTATAACCGGCAGAGCATCCCAGAGAGGTGATTCATTTCAACCCTGGCTGATCTCTGCATTTTGACCTAACGGCTCCATCGGGCTCCAGAGCCTGTATCCTACTTGCGATGCAGAACCTTACCTCTGAACTGTGAATATTTCCCATAAACACCCAAGCCACAACGGCATCGTGAAAAGCTTCTTTTCCTAAACTTCATATGGATCAGTACCTGCTTTTCTATCCATCTAAGATTTTGAAAAACAAAAAAACAAACCAAAAAAAAAAAAAAAACCCAATTATTCGGCTGTATTTGGTTTCCCATTAAATTAGTATTTTCTGTTTTACTTAAGGTGCTGTCAACATAACCTCAGTATCAGATTGTGGCCTCTTTTAAAAATACTAAATATTTTGAAAACAGAAAAGTACAGAGAACACTGCAGCAAACACCTGTGTTCAGACCACCCAGAAGTAATAAATGTTAACATTTTGTAATGATTCCTTCAGGTCTAGAGTTCTCATTTTAAAATTAAGCTTTCCCCCTGTGTATGGGCAGAGCTGGCCCGGGGACGGCAGTGAGGCTGGCGAATTCCTTTCCTGCTGCCCCTTCTGTTCCCCAGCTGGTGGCTGCCCGGGCGGGCGGCGGCGGCGGCTGGCGGTCCTCGGTGGGCCGTGACGCTGCATGACACACAGCGCAGCTGGCCCAGCGGCTGGTCTCCGGGGCTCCAGGTGGAACCGTGGAGTCCTGAACTATCTCAGAGATGAGTCCTGGTTATGAGTCACACGGAAAGTTCCAAGCAGATGAAAGGAAAGTTTATTACAGCGGAGGGAACCGAAATGCATCCAGGAGACGGCCAGCTGTCGAGTCCCGGCTTGCCGCTGCTTCTCTCCGCTTCATTCTTCACTCTGGCTCAGTTCACATGCTGGAAAACAGCCTCCCGTGGCTTCTGGGTCGACGTGTGACCTGTGCCGTTCGAAATTCAGCGTGTTCGGGGGTGAGGATCTGAGGGTCTCGCCCTGGGTGGGATGCTCACCTCTGGTTCCGGAAGCTCTGTGGAGGGTGGCCATCCCGTGTATGGGCGGCATGGCTGCCAGGCTCCCACCTTCTGTGACCCGTGGATTCGGGAGCTAAGGGCTGTTCTCAGGAAGGACCCCCGACCTCTCCTGCCCGTGGTGCATGGCTTCCAGGGCTCAGTCACCGTGCTGAGAAGCACACCACCGGAGTGTCAGCAAAAGCAACGAACGGCTGTCTAGGCTAGATGCCTGGGACTTGGGAAGGCACAAGGGGAGGGCGCCGAGGGCGGGGAGAAGGATAAAGAAGACAGTCACCTCTGAGTGCACACGGTGCTGGTGTTCGTGCAACAGGATCTCTGCACAGAGTCCCGTGTTTATGAATGGACAGCGCTCTAAAATTGATACTAATGTCTTTGCACTCTTTTTTTTTAAATCAATATTTATTTAGAGAGAGTGTGCAAGCGGGGGAGGCAGAGGGAGAGAGAGAGACTCCCAGGGAGGCACCATGCTCAGTGCAGAGCCTGCCTCGGGGCTTGAGCTCACGGACCATGAGATCATGCATGACCTGAGCAGAAATCAAGAGTCGGACGCTCAACAGACGGAGCCACTCGGGCGCCCCAGGTGTCTGTGCTCCTTACGTGAATGTTTACACCGATGTGCCAGGGACTTCACTGGGCATGAGAAGTCACTGACGGTCCAACCCCACCTCCTTCGAAGGGCTTTCAGTAGGGTGCGAACGCTGTGTTACTATGAGACGTTGGCTCCATGTTTATGGGAGGAGAGTCACAGCAAATGAATGCTTCCTGTTCTCCTGCGATCACTCCATTTCTAAAAGTCTATGAATGGATTTGACCTCATAAGCCATTTCAAGTGTCTCCTGGAATGAAGCAGGGTAGGTATATCTAAATATATAAAATGAGGTCCATGTGCACATTTCCATACTGGCCCGGTGGAACACGGAAGCATAACACTAAAATAGCGGTACTATTTTAACCGGATAGACAAGTGACCATTTATAATAGTTTTTCTAGAAAATACTTTTTAAGCTCAGACTTGGGTTGGCGAACATTTTGCCATGGAGGTCAATGGAGGCTGTGGAGTGGAGTGAGACTCACATACCACAGATAATATGTTGGCTGTCTCTTATTTGCTCACCGAAATCACCCTCTGTAGTCTCTTCATGGTGTGAGTTCAAGGCTGCAGCCTCCCTCTGCTGGACCAGCAGCAGGGGCCTGAGTCTTGGATGGACAATCACACACATTTTGGAAGCCCCACCTGTTGGCTTCACCCCAGCACCGGAATTGCTTAGCTTTAAGATAGACGCAGGATTGGTGACCATGCCATGTGCCCAGCCTGGGAATTCCTCTGGCTCACTCTACACATGGGGCGTACACAGTGGGCAAGAGAGACGAGGCCTAGAGCATGTGGACAAACTGCGTGGGAAACCAGTCATTCTGGGGTCCCCTCACCTTCTGCCTGCTCATCTCGGCCTCCTCCAGGTATGGGAGGAGGACCCCGTTCTCATGCATCTGTGCCTCACCCCAAAACCCATTACTCATGACTGACAGTTGAGACAATGGGGCACAGGTATGTGCTCTGACCTCAGAGGCTTCTTGGTGCCCTACATTCAGGGCACCCCAGTAATTCCTGATTCAGTGCTGCAAGGAGGACACCACCAAGCCGAGGGTCAGATCCTCCTGTGTCCCTGTGCTACAAGGTCACAAACCAGCCATTAACCCAGGGCCCTGTCTTCATGTTTGTAGCCTAAGCACAGAGTCTGGCATATAATAGGTGCTTAGTTTTTCAATATTCAGTTTCGAACTCTTAGTTTTCATTATTTTATATTTAGGTTATCAAAGTGTCTAGTGCTCAGAAATAAAGAAATGACTGCCTCAAAAGCCACCCTGTTTTTTTCTGCTTGTTCTATTCCAGGAGTAATTTATGTCGCAGGCCTTTGGATGGTGCGCTGACAAACGCATGTCGATTGTAACATAAAGTCCTGATCTGGTCTCTTTATATCTGTCTTTCAGATTGTTTGAATATATTTTGCTCTATAAGGATGGAGTGATGTTTCAGATTGAACAAGCCACCAAGCAGTGCTCCAAGATCACCCTGACGGACCCCTGGGACCCTCTAGACATACCTCAGAACTCCACCTTTGAGGACCAGTACTACATAGGGGGACCCCAGGAGCAGATCACTGTCCAGGAGTGGTCCGACAGAAAGTCAGCTAGATCGTGTAAGGCTTCAACAAATACCCAAGTGCTGAGCCCCAGGAAGCATGATGGGAAAACAGGTTAAGTCCACTAAGGAAGGTAGTTAAGGAAATTTACAAGCTTAATCCAGTTGTTTAACATCCTCCCCACCCCCACCCCCACCCGCCGCACCTGTGAACTCTGCCAGTCGTTCAGCTCCAGGGTGTAAGCATCATATTTGAAACACCTCTGCCTTCCAGCTTCACCTGTACCTTACTGCCACCTTGGCTGCTATGGGCTAGCCTTGGCTCTGACATTTAATGACCTTGAGATCCGTGACATGGAAGACGTCTGCCTAAGGTATATCTTCGAGTCCCCATATCACTTCCTCGAGTTACAGTGATCAGATCTACTCCCATTATTCTTTGTGTCTGCTTTTGTGTATAGGAAGGTGTTCTCGGTGGTGCTTCCGTACGCCCACCCCAAAGCTGTTTCGGATACACAGGCTGTAGGGTGTGTGCGGGAAACGGGCCGAAACAGTGTGAAAACAGTTCCTTCCATCCCCGCCGCCGCCGCCACGTTTAGCATAGAATTAGCATATGACCTAGCGATTCCACTTCCGAGGTTGTATCCGAAGGAACTGAAAGCAAGGACTCAGGAAGATACTTGTGCACCCATGTTTAAAGCACCATTCTTCATGATAATGAATGAATGAATAATAATTCCGCCAGATAGTGGAAACCAACCCAAGTGTCCCTCGGCAGATAAATGAACACCCAAAACCTGGTGTAAACAGACCATGGAATATTACTTAGCCTTAAAAAGGAAGGAGATTCTGTCTCATGCTACCACGTGGATGAACCTTGACATTATGACTGAAACACACCAGCCTGCAAAGGAAAAATACTATATACTTCCACTGACATGAGGTGCCTAGAGTAGTCATTTCTAGTGGAATGGGGGTTGCCAGGGGCTAAGGAGGGGAATGAGGAGTCAGTGTTAAAGGGCACAGAGTTTCAACTGGGGAAGATGAAAATGTTCTGGAGGTGGGTGGCGGCGATGGCTTCACAGCAATGCGAATGCACTTCATGCCACTGACTTACTTAAAAATAGTTACAATGGTTAAGTTTTATGTATATTTTCCCACAAGAGAAAACACACACACACACACACACACACACAGGCACTTCACCTACCTTCTACATTAAAAAGTCACCCTCCCTTCCTCTTACAGATGAAACCTGGATTGGCATTTATACAGCCAAGGATTGCTATCCCGTCCAGGAAACCTTCACCAAAAATTACAGCGTGGTATTGTCCACGCGGTTTTTCGACATACAGCTGGGCATTAAAGACCCCTCGGTGTTTACCCCACCGAGCACCTGCCAGATGGCCCGGCCGGAGAGGATGGGCGAGGACTGCTCCCGGTAAGCCCGTGAGCGCAGACGTGGTGGCCTGGACGTCATCCCCGCCTCCACCTCGAAAGGGACTTGAGGCTTCTGAGAAATGAGAACCTTCGCTGGAGCTAAAATGTCATCATTGTAGGAAGATGCACAGGGGGTTCTTTGTATATAAGATTTGTTTGACGACTCGAGGTTTGTTTACAGAAGGGAGTGGACTGCAGAACAGGTGGTGACAGGAATGGAGAGAGAAACCTGGGGATCTGAGACAGGTGCCCGGCCTGTGCGGGCGCTGTGCCGTCTGCGTGTGCAGGTGTGTCTAGTGTGCTGTCTGTTTGTGCAGGTGTATCTAAGTGCACTGGCATGCGCGGGCAGAGGTCGGCAGGAGCACTATGCCTGGGGGGGGGTGGGAAGTGTTTTATTCCTGACGTGACAGGATGGCTGGATTGCTGCCACGGGGTGATAACAAAATGCAGGACGATTCTGGTCAGTTTTACTATAAATTTTTACACGCTCTGCAGATAATGGCTCCTTTATTGCCCGCTCGAGGGTGGTGACTGCTCCCCTAGCCCCCACTCCTGCTCCTGTGGCCACTGACAAAGTGATTCCTTAAAATCCCTCCCAGCCCATAAGGGCTCTGCGGCACGACCCGACTGATGTAAATTTGGGGAGGAAATGAAAGGCCGTAATGCAAAGTAATTATTCCTCCAAGGGACACGGTAAGTGAGAGGGTTTGTAAAATCTTGATGTCTGTACCTGGGTAAGCATGAGCCACATATGCTTCCTTTTTTTCTATGCAAGAGTATTGACACATATGTGCTGAATCCTCACATATTTGCCAGGGGACCTCGGAAGACAGACAGTATTTTCCAAATAGCATGGGGTCGGAAGTCAGGGGACTGTTGTCTTCGGAACCCTGGAGTGGAATTCCTTTGTACTTGAACTCCTTCGATTAACGGAATGCACTATACTTTCCCTCCCCTGGGCCTTCCTGGGGCACTGTGTCACAACCTCTTTGTCTACATGACCTCTGTTCATCCCTGCCAGGTCGGCTCGCACTTGACCGTCAGAGAGCTGCTCCCGAGGCTGGATCGGGCGCGCCCTATAGCTTGAGCATGCTGTTCTCACAATAGTGCTTCGGCTGTGTGTTCATTTCCTGCTTGCTGGACACTGTTCCCCACGAGCCTGGCTACAAGCACTGAGTAAGTGCCTAGCATGTGGTCAGCACCCTAGACATTTATAGAGTGGAGGATGCCAGCCTGTCTGGTCCTTAGTTTCCTCATCTGTTCAAGGGTTGGGGTGGGTTTGCTGACCTCTAGGGAGGCTCTCAGTAATAAAATGTATTATTCTAGAGTCTTCTGCTACTGTGTTTCATCTGGCTATCATCTATTAGTAGGAGAAATGTGCGACATCTCTAACCTGCTGAAAGCAATCTGTATTACTCACGGTTTATTTCAATAAACGAATTTAATTGCGTTTCGTGTTCTTTCATACATTTACTCTTGTCACATATGTGGAGTCTCTTGGTTATTCGGGAGTTAAAACTCCTCTCTGATGATAAGGTGCTTCCTGTGATCATTATCCTCTCTCAAAGGCTGCTCTTCCTCTCAAAGCCCAGCTGCCTGCGCTGGAAGCCTCAGGGGTGTTCCTGTCCCATTTCTCTCCTTTATCCTCCCAGGCCATCAGTGTCCCCAGTCTTGTCAGCGTAGCTCCTTGTGTGTCCCCTCAGCCTCCATCCGGTCCAGGCTGTCATGCTCGCTGGCCTTTGTGAGATCTTCATAGCCTCTGTCTCGCCCTGGTCTTTTCTCCTCGAAGCCATCCTCTGCCCAGTCCATCAGTCGGTCCCAAGGCAGGACTGAGCCCCTGTTATCGCCAGGGCCCCTGGAGTCTGAGAGCAGAGCGAAGCCCGGGCAAGGCCGGCACCTGGAATGCACAGATGAGGGCTTCGAGCCGTCTTCGAGCTGGTCCAGCCTGATAAGCCCGTTGGGACAACGTCTGCCCACTTCCTATCTCTCCACCCACAGGATGGTCCCCAGTCCTCGCTGAACTGCCCGTGTCCCCTCAGCCTGGGATCTCAGTCTCTGCCCGCCCTGTGCACATCCCCACTGGCGGGAGACAGGAAAGGAGCTCCTTTTACTTTGTTCAGGGACATGCAAATGCCCTTTCACGCTGCTGTTGGCCTATTGTAGTAGTTAAGCCATTCTGCAGATATGAATAAAGAGTCCCTCTTGCAGAAGGGTTTTACATTCGGTGGGACTCGACTTCACCTCTGTCGGTGCCCCGTCCTCTGGGTCCCCGCTGTGTGCACGGGAAGGCGAGGCTCCTTAGCATGGCGCCCCTGGCCCTGTTAATCAGGTCTCCCTCCTTTTCCAGCCTCAGCGCTCACCCTGCTCTTTCCCAACTGCCACCCGAGCCTGAGAAGGGAGGCCTGGGTCCCCCCCGGGTGGCAGGAGGCCTTCTCTAGTCACCAATCTTATGGGAACACTCTCTGGTGGACACGGTAGTCAAAAAGAAGAGGGCTGGTGAGTAGGGTAGAACTTGCCCCTACGAGTGAAAAAGACCCCCCAGTGCCTCCTCACCTGTAGACGTGGCATTCCTGACAACGAGCCAGACCCAAACGGGGAGCCCTGTTGCCCCTACCCGGCGTCACGTGTCTCTGACCTCTAGGCCACGTTGGAGCAACTTCTACCTCTCCCAAGACAAGTTGCCAGCACCCACACAAGTGCTGGGATGTTCTCTACCCTCCGCCTTCAACTCTGAAGGCCCACCCCTGGTCAGGGCCATCCCTCCTGCTCCCCCTGGCCCACAGGGAGGTGAAGGGGCCTGGCCTCTCTGTCCCCCACTGCTCTCTTATCAGAGTGACTTTCTGGCAGGAAGTTTTGCTCTTGGAGATAATGCTGCACTTCCTAAAATTGGAATATGTTTTAAAATTATTTAAATGTGTTAGGAAGGCCAAAGAGTTGAGATCTCTGAGGACATTTCTGACAAAGTACTCTTAATTTCCCACCGCCTAATGCTACCTGCCCTAGACCTTGGCGGGTCAGAGTCATAGCCAACCTGCATTAAGAAGAACACTCAAAACCGAGAGGAAGATTTGGCCAGGTGTATGGGTCAGGCAGAATTTAGTACACTTCGTGGAATAAGTTAGTACGCTTCCAGACTTGGTGGATCCCTTTCTGGTTGGAAACTTACTTCTTGAGAAATCTGTCATCACAAGTGAATGTCCTAAGTGGCAGATTTAAGTATTCTACTCGCTGGGATGGCTGAAAACACCACTATAAAATAATGCATTGTTGTTCTAGCATATATACCAGCCTCTTACCAAAGTTCAGTTGCTTAGTATATTTTGGCTTCTGAGAAAGGCTATGTGGTATAGAAAGGACGAGCATTTGAAATCATCCATACCTGAGTTCAAATGCTGATCAGGTCACTCGTTACCTGGGCCAAATTATTGAAATTCCCCATGAGCCTAGGTTTTCTCTACTTACTTCTTTAAAGGGTTTTTTGTTAGGATTGAATGAAATCCCATGTATAAAGTGTGGAACAGATGGCTTTGCATGTAATAGGCACCCAGAATGTTAGATACTTCCCATCTTTGGTCTTTTTTCCCTGAGAGTCTGACCAATCCTCCAAGAGTCAACAAAATCAAACTTTTGTGACCTTGTAAGTCATAAAAGGATTAGATGTGGTTTATGGTGACCCATGAAGTTGGTACCCTCTACGGGCTCACCTTGGCCCGTTAACTGGCCCACTCTCCGAGATACATGCCTATTCTCCATTATTTCATAGTGACAGACAGAATGGTGTGCCTACCCCTAGCCACACACACTCAGGTACAGTTAGGGATACGATAATCTTGGTTTGTAAAATAACAGTGACTTTCTCTTAATATTTATAATTCCCACAGATCTTGCCATTTTGCATACAAGGCATTAAGGATGGAGAAAATCACAATATTAACCTCGATCTCAGAGAACATGAACCAGCACTTACTTTTTGTCAGAGTCTCCATTCAGAGTTTTATGCTGATTATCTCATTTAATCTTTACAACAACCTTTAACCTAGATATTATTATTATTATTATTATTATTCCCATCTCATAAATGAGAAGACTGAGGTTCATTTCAAAGGCCTTTGACTTGGGAAGATAACTGATAACAATTTTCAACTATTATTTTATCTGGTAGGTGTATGCTATTAGCATGTTACTTATAAGAGTTACATTTATTAAGGGAAAGAAAAGGCTAATATGAATACATGAAAACATAATTCTCTATCACCAATTTTGAACAAGGGCTGAATATAAAACTATGTCACTATCATCTCTCTTTGATTGCCAGCTGGGTTGTGGTGGCATCTTCTTCTCTTTCCCCCAATTTCAGGGTCAAATGCCCACTTAAACAAACAAACAAAAAATATAAAGTTACAATAGTAACTGGAAACAAGAAGTGTCCGCTGGGAGTTTGCCAAGGTGTGTAAGAGTTATCACTAACCAGCCAGTAGAGAGCTAGGCTGAGCAAGGGTCACGGGCCATTTCACTTCTTAGGCTTTGGAGAACAACAGAGCAGGTACGAATAAGGTAGAAAGGTACTCCCATCCATGATTACCGTTCCTGCCAAAGGTCTGGCCTGGTCGGTCAGAAAGCAGCAGGTTTACAATGTACTTCCTATATAATACAACATTTTACATATCAACTAAAAATATTTATCGCTCATTAGAAAATAAGTGAAGGACACAAATACACAGTTTACAAAGGAAGAAAGATAAATGACCGATAAGTAGTGTCCTACTTCAGAAGTGATCAAAGACATGCAAGATAGACAACATTATCGTGATGTTTTCACCGTGTTTGGTTTATGAATATTAAAGAGTCTGGGGCTGCCTGAGTGGCTCAGTTGATTAAGCGACGGGCTCTTGGTTTCAGCTCAGATTGTCATCTCTTGGCTTGTGAGTTTGGAGCCCCCACGTCCAGCTCAGTACTGACAGCGTGGAGCCTGTTTAGAATTCTCTCTCCCTCTCTCTCTCTGCCCCTCCCTGCTCACTCTCTCTCTCTCTCAAAATAAAGAAAACAAACAAACAAAAACAGGCTCTAATCGTCAGTGATGTAAAGGGTTGATGATGATGTAAGTACTCTGACACACAGCTGCTGACCTGTACTTCAGTGCACTTCTGGAAAGAGTCTTGGTGATATGAAATCAACAGCCTTGAAAAATTTCTTATGCCGCCATCTCCCCCACTCCCATCCCCAAATTATTGAGATGAGCTTTTAACATTACCAACTTTAAACTTATTTCCAGCTAAATCCTTGCAGTCTGGCAGTTTGCTGTAGAATTTTAAGTTTTAATGAATCATATGGCCATTTCTTAGAGTAGGTTCCACATTATCTTTTTTAAAGAAAACATTGGCATTCCCTTGATTAGTATTTGACAGTTGGGGCAATCTTCTATGCATCGTTTTCTATCTTTTATCATAAAGTGTTAATTCAACCTGATGGACTATTAAAATCTTGGAGTCTTCTGTTTCCTGGCCAAGTGATCTTTAGATTCCCTTTTCTTCCAAATGTCCATATTCAGGCAAAACACCCTGTGTCCTCCCCACAACTTTGGCCAACTTGGGGTGGGGAAATAAAGTAAAAATCTCAGGGCAGTGGTTCTCAAATTGCGGCATGAATTGAAATCACTGGAAAGAGTTGATAGAACAGATTGGTGATCCCGCCCCCACATTCTGATTGGATAGATCTGGGGTCAGGCTGGAGAATTTGCATTTCTAAGCTCCCAGCGATGCTAATGCTGCTGAAAAACTACTGGTCTAAAGGAATTACTCCTAAGGTGAGCAAGAAAAGTAGTTATTTGACAGTTAAAAAATAATAAAATTATGGTGAAAGGCCCATACACTGAAAGCTTTAAGACAATGATGATAGAAACTGAAGACACAGATAAAAGGAAAGATATTCCATGCTCATGGACTAGCAGAATGAATACTGTTTAAGTGTCCATCATACACAAAGCCATCTATAGATTCAATGTAATTGCTATCAGATTTAAATAGCAATTTTTACAGAATGGAAAAAAGTTTCCAAAATTTGTAGAGAACCATAGAAGACCCCAATAGCCAAAGCAATCCTGAGAGAGAAAATCAAAGCTAGAGGCATCACACTTTCTGATTTCAAACAAAACAGTGAAGTATTGACATAAAAACAGACACATGGATTGATGGAACACAATAGATAGCCCAGCAGGAAACACATGCATATATAGTTAATTACCTTATGACAAAAGAGTCGAGAATATACAATAGAGAAAGAATAGTCTCTTTGATAAACAGTATTGGGAAAATTGGACGGCCACATGAAAAAGAATGAAGCTGGACCACTTTCTTATACCATGCACAAAAATTAACTCAAAATGGACTAAACACTTGAATGCAAGACCCGAAAGCATGAAACTCCTAGAAGAAAATATTCATGGTAACCTCCTTGATATTGGTCTTGGAAATGATTTTTTTAGCTATGACACCAAAAGCAAAGGCAACAAGAGTAAAAATAAGCAAGTGGAACGATATCAAGCTATAAAACTTCCACACAGCAAAGGGACCCATCAACAAAATAAAGAGGAAACTTAACTGAATGGGCAGAAATATTTGCAAACCATGTATCTGCTAAGAGGTTTATATCTGAAATATATAAAGAACTCATAGAATTTAATAGTAAAAAACAAACGATCTAACTAAAAAATGGGTAGAGGATTTGAATAGACATTTTTTGAAGGAACACATACGAACGGCCAGCAGATACATGAAAAGGTACTCAACATGACGAGTCACCAGAGAAATGCAAATCAAAACCACACTGCGATATCACCTCATACCTGTTAGAATGACTGTTATTAAAAAGACAACAGTTGGCGAGGGTGTGAAAAAAAGGGAATCTTTGTGTACTGTTCGTTGGGATGTGCACTGGTGCAGTCACTATAGAAAACAGTGTGGAAGTTCCTCGAAAAATTAAATACAGAATACCATATTACCAGCAATTCTACTTTTGGGTATTAATCCAAAAGAAAGAAAACACTAATTTGAAAAGATATATGCACCCCCATAGTCATCACAACATTAGTTACAATAGCTAAGACATAAAAGTAACTTAAGTGTCCATCGATGGATGGGTGGATAAAGAAGACGTGGTATATGTACGCAACGACTATTATTCAGCCATAAAAAAGAAGAAAATCTTGCCATTTGTGCCACCATGGGTGAACTCTGAGCTAAGTGGAATAAGTGAGATTTAAAAAAGGCAAATACCATATAATCTTACTTATATGTGGAATCCCTTCCACCCCCCAAAATCCTAACTCATAGATACAGAGATCAGAGTTTGTGGTTTTCAGAGGTGGGGGCTGGAAGGGTGAAATGTGTGAAGGTGGCCAAAAGGTACTAACCACCAATTATAAAATAAGTAAGTCATGGGAATGTAATAAACAGCATGGTGACTACAGTCAATAATACCATATTATGTGTCTAAAAGCTGCTAAGAGAGTAAATTTCAGAAGTTCTCCCCACAAGAAAAAAAAATGGATGTTAACTACATGTGGTGACCACTTTGCAATATGTACAAATATTGAATCATTATGTTATACACCTGAAACTAATATAATGCTACATGTTAACTGTATCTCAATAAAAAATAAAATTATGTCGAAAAGCTTTTAATCATATTTCCACCAGTGTCTAAGGAACACTTTGGGTGATAATACCAAATATTTTGACTCTAATACCCCACCCAGCCAGACTCGGACTGTGATTTCCTACTTTTAATGTGGGGCCAGTTCCTGGATTCCCTGCTAGACTTCACTTTCCTCAAGTGCCATCCCTGTTCTAAACTTTTCTTACATTCGCTGTGGTTATTAGCACTAGTCAAAGATCAATATAGATTTGCTAATTGAACTAAAGTTCTAAAACAACAAACTCTGAGAAGAAAGAGCCTCCAGGGAGTTATGGGCCCATAACCACAGCCACAATTTAGGATTTGGTGCTTAACCCCATCAAGGAATGTCACTGAATCCCCGTTTTTCCGTTACCCTGGTGGTAGCTGAGGATAAGCTGACTAAACTTTGAGGTTGAAGATTTTAATGACTGTGAAGCTCCTTTAGAATTCTCTGGATGTGCTCTGCTTCGGGATGCCAATAATAATGGTAGATAATCATGGGACAGAGATGGTATTATTCAGTTCATCCCTATCCTTAGTGAAGTTGCGGGGGAGACGGGAGGGGGTGTGAGAGATGCAAATGATGGAATTAGCTTTTACTGGAAAATAATTTTAAAAACCAACAGTTCTCATGTATCTGCCTTGGAGGATTCTTCTTCTCCTACTTTTTTTTTTTTTAGGGAAGATTTCTTGGAAGGAGATTTTGTGGTTGAGTTTTGAATAAAAATGTATTTGGTTATTATGTATTTACTTTTATTCCAGAGACCTTAGGCAAAATCCTAATTTCCCCCGGTGAAGTTACTCTTTCTAGTCATAATAATAGTAATGGTCAATTTGTTTATAGCAGTTACTAATCACTAGGCACTGTTCTAAGAATTTTACAAGTACTAACTCATTTAACTCATAACAGTCCTATTAGATGGATATTTTTATTATCTATTTTATAGTTAACGAATTGGAAGCACAGCAAGAGTAAGTGGCTAGGTCAAGGCCACAGAGCCAGGAAGTGATACAGCTAGGATTCATACAGCTCAGGCTCTCACCACTATGTAGAGCTTTGAGCCTAAAGCGATGAAGCTGAACTACAACGAGGCACAGGGAACCCATAGGCTTTTAAGTCAAACCACCCATGTGAGATTCTGGTTCAATCTATAGACCCCTCTGGGCCACATTTTTCCATAACCATAAAAATGAGACTCCCAATAATTACTTGACTGGTTTATTGGAGTAAAAGACAATGTCTGGGCAAACAACTACAATAGTGCCATGTGGGCACTCAGCACATGTGAGATTCTGTCTTTAATGAAAAGAAATCTTCAGAATGAGAAGAATCTGCTCTATCTGGTTCTCAGACATCTCTGGGTCCCATTCCCACCCTCGATGCTTGCTGCTGGAGATGAGAACAGCATACGTGTGACCTTGACTCTCATGTCCCATGGCACTGTACATTTGGGAGAGCTGTCACTCACACCCACATGTATTTTGGCTCTAAAACTGCACCTGAAGGAGACAAGAGGGAAGCCCTTAACTAAACTGAATTTTCTGAAATTTTTCTATGGCAAGTGAGGCAGGGTGATAATTTTAAGTATTACCTCCTTCAGGTCTCAATGAAGCAAAACCCAAAAGCTTTTTTCAAAGTTGCAAAACAGGGGCACCTGGGTGGCTTGGTCGGTTGAGCATTCATCCGACTTTGGCTCAGGTCATGATCTCGCAGTTCGCTGAGTTCGAGCCCCACATCAGTCCTGCTGCTGTCAGTGCAGAGCCTGCTTTGAATCCTCCATCCGTCCCCCTACCCCTCCCCGGCTTGTGCTCTCTGCCTCAAAAATCAATAAACATTTTTTTAAAAAGCTGCAAAACAGAGAAGAATTACAGCATAAAGATTCAGATGCGTTCAGACGGTGAATCTTCACCATCCCACAACCCCAAATGAGATTAGCCTAGGTGAGCTCCAAGCTGACAGAGAGTGTGGGCCTCCTGGGCCACTGGCCCACAGCTCACAATTAAATGCCTCATACCCTGGACTCTGCCTGCTGCTCCGGCCCAATGAACTGCCTGTGAACAGCCTGCCCATGAGCAACCCAGCCCTTGTCTGTGAGGATGGTAGAAGGAAACACCTCACTCTCTGAGCAATAGGTCACACCTGTTGGAAATTATCTATGATCCAGTGGGGCTAGGGGCCCAGAGCCACTGCTGCACTTGCCACTGGGGAGCAGTGCTCAGGAGACAGGTGCAATGGAAGGCATCATGTTTGGAAAACAGCAGCTGCCAATAACACGGGTCTCCAGCAGGTCTGGCCCCAGTTACTGTTATGATATGGGAGCTGGTGCTGCCGAGGGTGCCATTCTCAGAGTATTGCATGGGATGAGTCTTTAAGTCTCTACGATGGCCCTCTCTAGTACTCTCTCCTCTGTTGCCAATCTGTAATGGCTTCCCACAGCTCCTGATTTCTGGAGGAAACCAGAGACAGCTCCATCACGCAGCTGCTTTCAGGGACCTTCAGGGTCTAGTTCCTGCAACCCCCTCCACTGTCTACTTTTTTGCCCTTCCCATTCCACACTCAAGATGTGATGAATTGCGTTCAGGTCTTCAAATATATTATATTCTCTGTTGCCTCAAGACCTTTGCACATGTTTCTTATGCCTGGAGCTACTTTCCTCTCATCTCCTGGTGCAAGGGTAATCACTACTTAGACTTTGGGATTAACTTAGATACAGTTTTCTACCCGACTAGAAGTGGGTAGTTACCCCACTATTTGCTATGTAGTACACTCTTTTTTGCTTATGATACCACATTTAACTTTATTGTATTGACTGATGTCACTTGGTTTCCCCCTCTAGATTTAAGGCTTTATGTGGCCAGACTTTGTCTGAAGAACATGGAGTCAGCCACTGAGTGGGTGATCAAGAAGTTTTTTGATGAATGAGAGATTGACTTCCTTTGTTATCTCGTCCATACTACTGTCCCATCCCTAAAAATCCTAAACTTCCTATTGATAATTATCAGCACAATTTAATTAATACTTCGTTGTCTCTATCTTTACCTAGCACGAGCAAAAATCCTTGTGCAACAAAATCCTTATTTCAAAAGAAATTACAGTGGCAAACGACGAAAGGAAAACAGTAAAAAGGAATAGCTTTTCTTTAATTTTTTTTTAAAAGCTATTCTCCTGTTTCCCTCGAAGCCACTGACACATGTATAACCCTGGTCTCTCTGTCGCCTCATAACCCCGGAAACCACACATCATGTGCTTTGGATCTCACGTATCACTCATGCTCGGAGGCAGGGTAAGAATGGAAAAAGCATTGGTTTCAGGGTGAAATAAACTCGGGCCATATTCCCAGCACAACTACTCTCTAGATGTGTGAACTTGTGCATGATGTTAAATCTCTCAGGGTCTCGATTTCCCCCCGTCTGAAACAAGCCTGCTAACACCTACTACATGGAGTGGTTATAAGGATTCAATGGAGAAACAAACGCCAAGATTCTAGCTAAGGCCAAACATGTAGCAAAGAGTTACTGATGCCAATTTTCTTCTCCCTCTTCGTTCTTTGTCCTCATCCTAGGGAATTGGGGTGCAGAAGTATTATAACGTTGGTGCAGGAATTGTTAACCTGGGCTTTAGTGAATCTGTCAACACCCTGAAACTACATGCAGAGTTGTGTAATACAGGAGATCGCTACTAATTTCATAGGGCTGCCTTAACAGAGGGCCACAAACTCAGTGACTTAAACAACAGAAATTTATTGTCTCGTGGTTCTCGGCGGCTGGAGGCCTCTCTCCTAGATTCTGGTATTCCCAGGTACTCTTCGAGTCACGGATGGTGCTTTTGCTATGTCTTCACTTTGCTTCCCCCTGTACGTGTCTGTCTCTGTGTCTAGATTTCCCCTTTAAATCAGGGCCAAGCATCATGGCCTCATCCTAAACTTGATCATCTGCAAAGGCCCTATTTCCAAACAAGATCACATTCACAGGTACCGGGGGTTAGGATTCTGACACATCTTTTTGGAGGAGACACAATTCAACCCATTGCTCTGTTCATAGCTTTAACTGAACTCTTAAAGGAGTCTGTAGCCCTTTCAAAGATTAAGAGCTAGTGGCTAGAAAATCTGTTTCATGGCTTAATTTATAGCAATCTAGCCAGCAAGTGCATAGCCTTGAGATGTGCCGGGGGTATCTCGAGTACCAAACCAAGGAGAAACACTACGGTGATTTTGATGGGGTTGCTTAGGCATATATGAATGGGCAGAGAATACATAAAGTCTCTTTCCACACCAGACATGATTATGATTGGTAATAGCTGCTGTTTGGTTAAAATCCTGAGGGCTGTACCAAGAACTCCTTGAGTCTTCACTCAAAAAGTTTACAATCCAGTGGGTGAAATATTTTTACCAAATAACAAAAATGAATGAAATATTATAAATTGAGATTAGTTATAGGATAGAAAGAAATATGATTTTATTGTAGCATATAATTAAGGAATTTGACTTGGCCTGGATCTGTCAAGAAAGGCTTCACAGAGGAAACGATGCTTTATCTGAGATTACAAGGACCAATTAAAAGTGCACTTTAGGGGAAGAGTATTCCAAGCAGAGCAACAGCATGTACAAAGGCCCTGGGGTACAAGAGAACATGGTTCATTACAGGAACTAAAAGAAAGCTCTATTAAAGCCTCCATTAGAGGCTGGAAAAGAAAGTTGGAGGTAGGAAAATGAGAGAATGGTATGAGATGAGGCTGAAAGGCATTTGAGCATAGTGAGGAATTTGAGAACTCATCCTAGGAGAAAGAGGAAACTATTGAAATGTTTCTCCACCTTATTCAACCTGTATGTTAAGGTGTACTCTTAGCCCCCTACCACTCATGATTTCTTGAACTGGTTGTTTAAAGATTCTAGTTTATTCTGGTATATTCCGGTTACTCTGACTAGCCTTTGGATGCCATTTTGCTTTGTTCCTAAAATACTGCTTCCCACTCTCTCCCTGAGTGATCTCATCCTTGTTGCATGGTTTCAGCTACCCCCCTTCTGCAAATGCCTCCAAAACTTTTCCCTGGGCTGAAGTCGTCCTTCCCATCTGCTCACAAAAGAAATATTGCATGCTTTTGGTCATGTGACTATCAATATGGTCTTGAACCCTGTTTTCTAGCTCTGTGGGTAACTTCTTTTTAGAAGATGTTACCAAATCCACATCCTTTGGACTATTAACATGGATTCGCCACAGGACAAAGGGGGGTGAGTTACCTTTAAGGGAGGGTTGAGCAGTGATTGGTGGGGTGCTCCCTGCAAGGTCTCCCCCATCTGCCATGGAAACTGTTGATGGATGGTTTTCCCTATACTCTCTCCTGACATAGGAAACACATGCTTTGAGTTTGCTGAGGTTTCTGCTCCTCTTCCCTGAGGGACCCTGACTCAGGGTTACAATCACCCTTGCTTACGTCCATGTGGGCATAGAGCATCACCCTCACGGAGCTGGTGTGGGTGGAAGCTGGCAGATTAATGCACTTGAAGGTCACTGTGGCAAGGTCTACATGAGTACTGGAAAATAAGAATGAACCGGCAGTCTCGATGGGGCTGATGCTCCGGGAGTGATGCTTCTAGGGGTATCTACTGTGGGGGGTAAACAGCAGGGACAGCAGAAGAAAGGGAGAGAGGGAGGGAAGGAAGAAGGGGGGGGGGAACAGATTCAAACCGGTATTTACTGAACATTGCATAATCTATTTCCACAGATACTTCATTGGATCCTCACATATGGTCCAGATAGGTAGGTATTTTTTTTTTTTAGCTTAATGTTTACAGGCTCAAAACATAAAAATGGGTCTCTTGAAAAAAAAAAAAAAAACCTAGTAACTTGTCAGATGAGTTGGGAATCAACTGATTTTCTTTCTTTTGTAGTTGATTTTCTTTCAACTGTACCACAAAAGCCTAGGTCATGGATTTGGTGAATTAGCAAGAACGCTTGAGTCATATTGGTTTCTGCCACTCCCAGGGGGATTCAGCCCCCATTGAATTCTCTGGGCTGTTTCCTCAAGACACTTTGTCCAGAACCTATACATTTCAGTTGAAGCAGCTCATCTAGAAACCCAAACCATGTGGCTGACAGTGAGTACCAGCAAGCCGGGGCCCCAACAGCTTATTGGAGACAATCATCTCTGTCCTATCTCTGAAATCTCTCTCACTTGGTGCAGTTCTTACTTCCAGTCAAGTTTATCTGCCTGACTTGGCTCAGTTCATACTCTTTGACACTTGGACTTGTTTTTTTTACTTGGCTGTAACCTAGTGCTAATTAAGGCTTTGCCTCCTCGGCCACTCTCTGGTCATATTGGACTTACTTTAGTCCTTAAATGTTTCATGACCCTACTGGAAAGCAGAATTCTCATTTTTGTCCTACCTGGCTGATACTCCATGTGGTCCAATGCTGAACCCCGTTCGGGCAGGAGAGAGTTCAGAGAGAACCACAGAGGGAAGATCTTTGGAGGGTTTGAGGGACTCTTCCAACCATAGCCTCCCTAAAGAAACTGTACCTGCCTCACAGCAAGAATGTTTTGTTAAGGAATTTGAAGTGAGTGCGTCCTGTAAGAACTATCTGCTGTAGTCATCATTCGTGGAATATATCGGGCAAATGCTCATTCACCAGTACGTAGGGTGAATCCCCTTTTACTCAACTCAGCCATCCTGCCCTTAAATCCAAAAGATTTTTTATAAATCTCCATTAACAATCACTCCCCAGCCATGGGTTCCGGTGTCAGGTAATCCCAACATATGTGTCTCTTGTTCTCGAATTTTTTTTGATTCCATGCTCCGCATTTTGCCTGCATGACCTGTGTACTGTGAATTCCTAAAGGGGTACCGATGCTCATAGCCACCTCCGGCCACGGCTTCCAGACGCTGCTGAATGACGCTCTGCACCTCGCTTGCTCTTACTGCGTATTATCCATATTTTGGCACCAATGGAGACATGGATCCAACCCTTTTCCGTCATTTCCGCAAACAAATTATTCAAGATCTTTACTGCAGTTGGGGGCAGACAGAAGGAATTTACAGATGGCAGAGAACGCATCCCAAGATTGAACATGACAACTTAAGAGTCTCTTGGAAACTGCCCCACGTTGCTTGGCCATCTCATCGGCAACCGCGTTGCCTTCCTTTTCTCTCCTGTTCCTGTACTCCTGTCCTTTTCTAATTGAGAGCAGTGGAGGGCTCTCTTTAACTTCCTTTCTTTCCTAACGAGTGCGCTCAGTGACCATCTTGGCTGCCATCCCAAGTGGTTTGTCAAGGTATTTTGGTAAGTTAAGGCAGCCGTTTCCATAAGGGCCGGTGACTAAGATGACAGATGTCTTTGACAGAATGTAAACACAGAGCAGTGCTTGTAACTAGACGTACACCCACGTGGCTATAACTGGAAACCTACCAAACGGCAGATCTGTTCTATCCTGCTCAACAGGTGTTTTTGCTTTTTTTTTTTTATCAAAGAGCTCTATTCCAGTCTGGGCACTCACGTCTCAGAAGAAAGCATGTTTAAGTCACTCTGTATCTCCTTCCAAGCGGCATGACGGGGAGCAGCGTGGGGGGAATGCACAGCCCGGGGAACACTTCTGACAGATTCTGGGATGCTCTCTGCACCAAAGCCTCACCTCTCGGCTTCAGTGACGAACCAGAAAATGCCCCAGCTGTCGAAACTTCAAGGTCAAACTGGACCCTACAATTTGGGCAGGGGTGTATATGAATTCCTTTGCCTGACAAGCAAAACCAAATCAACCAGGTATTAAGATCTTTTTTTAAATCCTCTACATCAATATTTGAGCTACTCTGTGTCTCTGGAAACTCAGTGGAACCCAGTCAGAGGGAGTCATGAACTTGGAGCCCCAAAGCAGGAAAAGCAGCGGACGTTTTATTGCTTTAACAGAATCACATGTGCCTTCAGGCATTCACCTGGTTTGGGATTCTCAGTGTGAAAGTTTCTATAAGTTTTTCTCCCTGGAGTGTTCTGAGAAGTTTGATCATTAAGACTGAGGAGCTTTCTGAATTGTGATTATTTCCAAGTCTACCCCACTCTTGAACTGTTACACTCCTTGAAGCGCTAATAAATGTAGATGGAATGAGGGACTGAATAAACAAATGACTGAAAAAGGCAGCAGGAGAGAAGGAAATAGGGGACACAGGCAGGAGACAGAGAGAAAGAGAGAGAGAGGAAGAGAGACAAAGAGAGAAGGAGTCGATCTGAGTAATTCTCCTAATTAAAACATTATGTAGGGTAATCAATATCACCAAATAAAAAAGCGATATTCCAGGAGGACACTCATCCCCTCAGTAATGAAAAGCAGATATTATATTTGGGAAGCTATACCGCATCATAAAGCAGCTCGGTATATCATATTAAGATCATTTGATTAATAACAGAAGCAGCCTTTCTGGTAAAATCTAAGAGAAAAGTATGAGGGCGCTTCTAGAAACAAAAATCAACATTTGCTGTCCCTTCGAGGCCTGTGCGCATCTGTTTTACTTTTTGTGGCAAAGGGAAAGATGATTCTGGATGGTGTTACTTCCCATTTCCATGGCGACACTCCCTCAGCGTTCTCACGGCGCAGTAACAGTGTCTTAAAGATCCATTGATCGAATACCGTTTTATCTAAAACTAAACTAGAAAATATTTATGGAGGGAAAAAAAAAAAAAGGCCAGCTGGTTTCATCCCTATCATTTTCTTTTCCTTCTGTCCCCCTCCATTTTTCAAAACTACCAATCAGCGTAAGTACAAAAGAACCACGGCCTAACCACAGGGTTTGATTCAAGGAAGGCAGAAATTTCAGCTCGTAAGCCCCAAAATAATAAAGCTGGTGATTCAGTAAAGAAAAGGAAAGTAACGTTCTTGTGGAGAAACTGTTACCTTCTAATGTGGAATTACAGTTTTCAGCTTAGGCCGCCCGAAGCCTTGACGGTGACCAAGAGGAATGATTTCCCAAGTAGCTTCCCTGCGGGGCCACGGCCAGGTGCCTTCTGTTGTTCCCTGCCCTGCTGAGGTTGTGTCTGGTGTCACAGCCGAAGTGAGGCCCACGGGGGCGCCTGGGTGGCTCAATCGGTTAAGCGGCCGACTTCGGCTCAGGTCATGATCTCGCGGTCTGTGAGTTCGAGCCCCGCGTCGGGCTCTGTGCTGACGGCTCAGAGCCTGGAGCTTGCTTCACATTCTGTGTCTCCCTCTCTCTCTGCCCCTCCCCCGCTCATGCTCTGTCTCTCTCTGTCTCAAAAATAAATAAACATTAAAAAAAAATTAAAAAAAAAATGAAGTGAGGCCCATGGCTGCTTTGGAACCGTTTGAGCTTAGCCCTATTTGGGCTGAGATTACAAAGTGAGAGGCGTGGCGGGGGCCCCTTGGCTCAAGCTACATATGAGGTTGATTGTCATGTGACACGTGTGGGGCCCTCTCCTTGTCTTGCACACATTTTAGGACAGACATGACGCGGCATTAGGATGTCAGGAACCAAGGGATACCGATCGTCAAGTCTCGTAAAGGCAAATGACCTGAATTTTCATTTCCGAACGATGGTGTGGCAGTAAGTCAGCGGTAAGTACTATCTCTGGAACTTTTACTTTGACTCAGATATTTTGCCAAACGTCTAACACACATCGTGATGTTCAATGGCCGTCATTCTAGAAGGAAAGCATTACTATCACACTTTGGTATGCAGAAGAGGAGCCTGAGGCTTATACAGGTGCAGTAATGGTCTCAAGGTCATGGCAGAGCTGTGGTAGGAAGTCAGGCTGTCTGCGTGAAAAGCTTGTGTTTTAAACTGCTATGCAGTATTATATATTTATTAAAGAGAAATACCTTAAAAACTCAGATATGAATACACATATTTGTGATCCATAACATTTAAAGTGTTGCCCATTGGGTTTTGAGTTGTGTCCAGGTTTAGAACCACCGACAATGGCTGCTAGGGATGGCTCCTGGCTACATTTTCTTTCATAGATATATATGTTTATTTATTTATTTTTGAGAGAGAGAGAGCGACACAAACAGTGCACAGCAGGGAAGGGAAGAGACCGAAGGAGACACAGAACCCGAAGCAGGCTCCAGGCTCCGAGCTGTCAGCACAGAACCTGATGACCTCACTAACCGTGAGATCCTGACCTGAGCAGAAGTTGGAGGCTTAACCCATTGAGCCACCCAGGGGCCCCCTTGGCTACATTTTCAATACCATTTGTAGCCACTCCTGCACCCATTGCTACAACCACCCTCAACTGCAAATCTTCCTGGAATATACTTTATGCTGTTGTTGAAACTGTGCCATCTGCCTTAAAGGTCCTTCTCCTTTTCCAGCTGCCCAAATCCTACTGACTCCTTAGGGTTGAGCTCAATAGTCACCTTCCCTCAGTAACTGGGACAATGCAGGATGCTGAAGTATGGTTATTGAATTACACTGTGAACCTAGCATGTGTTTTGGTAGAACTGGTACTGGTTGGAGTGAAGTTGTACTAGTTTAAAGGGTCCTTGTGTTTGCCAAGTGAGGGCAGACAGTTCTAATTTTCGACATCCACTGTAATTCTCTAAGAGCAGAGGAAGATCTCTCTCTGGGACAGGGAGAGGAAGGGCGGCTGCAAACGAGGCAGTGATGCAATCCCATTATTCTCAAGAGAGAAGATTTAACCATGAGAGAGGCCAGCGGGTTCTTACACATAAATGGGAGAAGTAGTTTGTCCAATGGGCCGTGGCTCCTCGTGAAACTGTTTACACTCCCTGCCCCTTTTCTGCCGGTTAGCTGTATTAGAATGACCTCATAGATGGCATATTGAGTTTCTGTGCCTTTTGCAAGAAAAGTAATAAGCATATATATGCATTTGCTCTTTTTTTTTTTAAATCACTATTGTTGGTTATCACATTAGACACCTTCTGTCCCTAAATCCCAGCGACTTAGACCAAAAAACCCCCCATTTACTTGGCACCTGTATTTACCCATTAGCAGCTGCTCATCATCTTGACAGCTCTGCTCTGTCAGTCTTTTCATTCTGGGCTGTAGGTTGAAAGAGCAGCCCTCGTTTAAGACATACTGCCTCGGGGCACCTGGGTGGCTCAGTCGGTTAAGCTTCCGACTTCGGCTCAGGTCATGATCTCACAGTTTGTGAGTTCAAGCCCCTTGTCGGGCTCTGGGCTGAGAACTCAGAGCCTGGAGCCTGCTTCGGATTCTGTGTCTCCCTCTCTCTCTCTGCTCCTCCCCTGCTTGTGTGCTCTCTCTCTCAGAAATGAATAAACATTAAAAAAATTAAAAAAAAATAAGCAAAGACATACTGTCTCTGCGCAGACAGAACAGAGCAAAGGAACGGTGAAAACAGTCAGCGGCTCTTAAAGCTTCTGCTTGGGCGTGGGGTATGCCACCCACACTCACGTGCCACTGACCAAATCAAGTCACATGGCCGAGCTGACGGCAGTAGAACATGGATGGTGATCCCACCTCCTGGAGCTGCCAGTCAAGTTGCAGAGGATGGGGATGTATGCTCTTAAAAGAAGGGTGAGTGAGTAGTTGTTAATGGTTGTACAGTCTGCCAAAGCTCCTTAGATATTACTTATAATGTGTATTATATTGCTACTTCTGATGGGCTGAATGGTGTCCCCTCAAAATTCACCGGTTGAAGTTCTGACTCCTAATACCTAGCAATGTGACTGTATTTCAAGAAAGGGTCTTTAAGGAAGTGATTAAGCTTAAATGAGTTCATTGAAGTGGCTTCTAATCCTGTGACTGGTGTCCTTAGGCGAAGAGGAGATTAGGGCACAGATACATAGGAGGAAGACCACGTGAAGACAGGGAGAAGATGGCCATCTGTAAGTCTGGGAGAGAGCCCTCAGAATGAAACCAGCCTGCGGACACCTTGATCTTGGAGATCTAGCTTCCAGAACTGTAAAAAAATAAATGTCTCTTATTTAAGCCATCCAGACTGTTGTACTATGTTACAGCGTCAGTGGCAAACAGGGATGGACAAATTAGCATATTTAATGACGTTGTTATTTCCTCTTTTATTTGACTAACGCCTGTAAAAATAATAATTTCTTCTTTTTTTAACGTTTATTTATTTTTGAGAGACATAGAGACAGAGCATGAGCAGGGGAAGAAGGGTGGAGAGAGAGAGAGGGAGACACAGAATCCAAAGCAGGCTCCAGGCTCTGAGCCAGCAGCACAGAGCCCGACAAGGGGCTTGAACTCACAGACTGCGAGATCATGACCTGAGCCGAAGTCGGCCGCTTAACCGACTGAGCCACCCAGGCGCCCCCAAAATAATAATTTCTAATAAATATTAAGTACCTACTATGTACTAAGTACCTACTATGTATTAAGGATAAAATTAAGAATTCTACATAGATTATCTGTTTTATTCTCTCAAGATGATTCTGTGATGTAGGTACTAATATTATCTACATTTTGTATATGAGAAAATGTTATAAATGTGGCTGGGAATGGCACCTGGGTGGCTCAGTCAGTTGAGCGTAGGCTCTCGATTTTGGCTCAGGTCATGATCTCACAGTTCGTGGGATCGAGGCCCTGCACTGGGCTCTGCACTGACAGCCGAGAGCCTGCTTGGGATTCTCTCTCTCCCTCTCTCTCTGCCCCTCCCCACCTCACACACACTCTCTCTCTGTATCTCTCAAAATAAATAAATAAACTTAAAAAAAAAAAAAAGCCCATGGCTGGGAGGGTTTCAGTGACTTGCGTAAGTCTCTCCCCCATGCGGAGAGGCGTGATCTCATTCTACGTCATCTGATTACAGAACTAGCTTCCTACCCCTGCCGTCAAGGGACATTAGGACATTTCATCATATTATTAATCTCAAGAAAGTTCAAGGAATGTAAAAACGCGAGTGAACCATAATGTGTGTCTTCAGGAGTTGGCATTCCAGTTAACAAAACAAGAGAAGCAAACAACTATAATCCTGGGGAGGATAAGAGAAATGTTATGTAAAAGACCCTGTCCAGAAATATTTATCACTTGGATGAAGAAATCGATGGCACGATAATAAATGTTGCTGATGATGCTGCTGGAAGGAGCAGCGTATTCCTTGGATAATAGACTCAAAATTTTAAAAAGAAGATAAAAGAAAGCCGTCTTGTCAGAGCAGAATGATGGGCCAAATCAAAAGGAATGATGTACAATGGATAATGAAAATGAACTCTAAGTCCAAAACACAGCAGGATCAGAACAAAAAAATGAATGTAGACTGTTATGTAAGCAAAGGGCATTTTAGCTTTACTAGCCAGCGGTGTCGCCCATTGTGGACTAGATCATTCGACAAACACGTACAGAGTGCCTCCTCTGTGTTTGGAACCAGAGACAGGAGGATGAGCAAGTGGAAGTTAACGCTCTGAGGGTGCCGTCAGTCCAGCAGAGACTGAAATAGGGAGTACATCATTGTAAAAAAATCTGGTAAGGTGCTCCTGAACGAGTCTCAGTGCTGCACTCATGGTATACAGAAGAGAGAGTAAATAACTTCTATAGGGTCAGCGGAGGAGGCTGGGATGACATTTGAAGTTGCGATGAGAAGAGGGAGCTTGCAGAGAAGGGAGCTCATAACAACCTCGAAGGAAGGACCACTATGTAAAAATTCAAAGGTCTGAAAAAGCTCAGGCTTAGAACAGCTCAAAGTGTAGGTTGAATCATGGGCTATGTGACGGCGCTAAAATATTGGGCTGGGGCTGGGTTTTGAAAGACAGTTCAGTGGATACTACAAAGTTTGACCTTTCTTTAGTATGGGGTGATGAAAACTGCAAGGATAGCAACATCACAACCTTTGATTTTTTTGGAAGATGGTTGTTGTAAGCAATGTAGAAAAAAGATGGGAAGATAGGATGTTTTCAGTGAGATCAATTAAGTGGTGGTCGCAAAAAAGTTGAAGCCTGTCTTAAGCATGTTCTACTAATATTCGTACTAATGCAACAGGAGTGGGTAGTTCCCCTGTCTTGTCTCAAAATGACATTTTGAGCCTTTGTTCTCATCTTAGTATCACCCATGGTCAGGGGCTGCTTTCTCGTACCCCACCACAGTTTATTCAGATGTCCAGGGTTTCACCTTTTTGAAAGATTTAGAAAGTTCTAGACCATTAAAAAGAAATGCGGTGGAGGTAAAACAGGCTGAGCAAAATCTCAGGATATACATTGGTGACACTCCTTTTCGTATATACGCGGGTCACAGAGTGAGGTGCAAACAGCTCTCAGGGGAAGACCTTCACGTTAGCATTGCCCCCAGGCAGGATGCCAGGCAATGCTCTGTTGAACGATGGTGGGTAGCCCTTGGCATTGGCTTGGCTCCATTACCTGTTCCTCGACTGGCCATAATGGTCTTTCTTCCAGCAGAGACTGAGTTCTTTTCTAACTGTGATCTCTGCTCTTCTCTCTGCGATCCCTCCAGGTTGTTCAGAAGGTCACCCTGACCCCCACTTTGTCAGATTCTCAATCTTCCTATCTATTCCCTGGAATACTGCAGCCCTAATTTATTACTTATAAGCTAATTTTATAACTTGATCTTTTAAATCTTTGCTGTTTTGGTTTTCAGAAATTAGTCCCTCAGAAAGCTTGGTTCTTATAAATCAAAAGCTTTCAAAACAATCATCTTCAAAAAAATTCACTATTTTTCTTTATGTTGGAACAAAACTCTCCTTAAACTCCCCTCTTCCTAGTCCCCTTACACTAAAGGGTATCTCTAACAGTTTGGGTCCTAAAGAGGGACATACATGATTAGGCAAATACTGAAAAGAAAAACATATTAATTAATATTTTTTCAAAATATAATTTGATTAAAATAATATTTATTATTTTTTAATGTTTATTTATTTATTTTGAAAGAGAGAATACAAGCAGGGGAGAGACAGGGGGCTAGTGTAGAGAGAGAATCCCAAGCAGGCTCCCTGCCGTCAGCACAGAACCCGATGCAGGGCTCAATCTCAGGAACTGCGAGATCATGACCTGAATGGAAATCCGGAGTCAGATGCTTAACTGACTGAGCCACCCAGGTGCCCCAAAGTAATTGCTTTTAAATGTAGCTAAAATAAATGATATTCTATGAAAAGACTTCTCCCAAAATTGATTCAAGAAAGAACACAGAATAGGTTAATAAGCATAGAAAAAAACTGAAAAGGATGTCAAAGTACTAAGCTACCTCAAAATAATGAGGCCAAATTTTATGTGCGATGCCTCAAGGATTATATATAATTCCCACAATTAAAAAATTGCTTTGGGAGTGCCTGGGTGGCTCAGTTGGTTAGGCATACAACTTCGGCTCAGGGCATGATCTCATGGTTCATGAATTCAAGCCCCGTGTCAGGCTCTGTGCTGACAGCTCAGAACCCGGAGCCTGCTTCAGATTCTGTGTCTCTCTCTCTGTCTGCCCCTCTCCATTCATGCTTTGTCTCTCTCTGTCTCTCAATAATAAATAAACGTTAAAAACTTTTTTTAAAATTGCTCTGAAGCATTAGTTTTCAAAATACCTAGGTGCAAGAACCATTTGGGGATTTTAGTAAACATACAGACTCCTGTTTCTCCATTCTCCTCCTCTCTTCAAAACTTTGATGCAGTAGTTATGGAACCCAAGAATCTGAATTTTAAACAAATAGATGCTTACAGAACCATGCTATCCTTTGAGAAACCTGTTTAAAGCCATGGTCTTTAATATGAAGTAAGCATGAAAAATCCAATAGGGTGAGGAAAATACTACCACTTCTATATATATATATATTTTTTTTCCTAATCAAAGAAAGAATTTATAGTATTTGTTTTACTGATTGACATGGCACCATCTCTGAGTCCATAGATCAGGTGGCCAAACTACACACATGGCCCGGCAGAGAAAAGTCCTTGGAGAAAAGTATGGGTGCCACCTGGCCCCTCACTATCACATTTGCCCTTACATACTGCACTGCAATTATCCTGGGTTACATTATACAGTTGTCAGTAAATGAATCCCTACAAAATGGACAAGTGGCATGATTATATTCCTGAATAGAAGCCACAGATGGAAGAGAACACTCCTAATAAGATATTTTTCCTACTTGTAGTTCAAAGAAAAGACTTCATCAATCATATTCTAAAACACATTAGATCTGATGATCTAATCAGATATGAGAAACATCAGCCCAAATAATGTGAAATGAGTAAAAAATGTTACTGGTAGCTAGGAGCCTCCCTTGTACCTTGTGTATTAACTAAGAAAAGGATGAGATCATCAGGATATAGGACATTTAAAATCTAAGCGTCTAGGGGCACCTGGGTGGCTCAGTCAGTTAAGCATCGACCCTAGGTCATGGTCCAGTTCGAGCCCCACGTCAGGTTCTGTGCTGACAGCTCAGAGCCTGGAGCCTATTTCAGATTCTGTGTCACCCTCTCTCTGCCCCTCCCCTGCTCATACCCTGTCTCTCTATCTCAAAAATAAATAAACATTAAAAAAATTTTAATCTAAGCATCTAGAATACTATTAATAATTTCAGTTATAGATATAACATAGATAAATGAAAATATATATATTACTTTTATATTCTAACATCATTTTTCTCTTTTGGCTGATAGAAACACATCGTCAAAAATATTAGACCTCTTCTTCAAGCAGGACTTTTCAAAGTGCGGTCCATGGACCGGCAGTGGCCATGAACCATGTGTTGCAGGTCCATGATAAATATAGCAATTGAGGTTCACTGTTTAGAAACTTTTACAGTGATTTGACAGAGTAATTGTATGTCCCTTAAATCTAATAATAAATAAATTTAACTTATATCTTGATTGGTTTTGTTTGTTCATTTTACTTTTGTAGTAATTCCTTTTTATTTTGTTTTAACAAAAGTAGCAGTGCACGACAGATTGGAAACTAAGGGAAAAGAAGGCCTTTAACCATAAATCATTTGAAAACCACTGTTCCATAGTCTACAAAAACATGTAAGCTACCCTAACATTTTATAAAGCTCGCATATTCCTGATAACTAAAACCTGACAAATATCTCACAGAAAGAAATATACCATAGAATATTATGCAACCATAAAAATGGACCGTATTGTGCCATTTGCAACACCATGGATGGACTTAGAGGGCATGATGCTAAATGAAATGAATCACACCGAGAAAGACAAATACCAGATGATTTCACTCATATGTGGACTCTGGAAAAAAAACAACCCAAGTGAATAAACGAAAAGCAGAGTCAGGCCTATAAAGACAGAGAACCAACTGATGGTTTCCAGAGGCAGCGGAATGGAGGCATGGGCAAAATGGGTGAAGGGGAGTGGAGATAAAGGCTTCTAGTCATGGGAATAAAAGGTGCAGAATAAGGAATATAGTCAATGATATGGTAATAGCATTGTATGGTGACAGTTGGTAGCTACACTTAACGGTGAGCATAGCATAATGTATAAACTTGCTGAATTATGATGTTATATACCTGAAACATAACACTGTGGGTCAAAGACATTCAAGTAAATAAATTTAAGAAAGAAATATACAGACTAATCCTAATTAGGTTATAAATAAAATATTAGCAAATCAAGCCAGCCTCATATTAAAATACTAATATTCCATGACCAAGTGGAATTTTGGTATTTTTTTCTCTTTGTGTTTTGAATTATAAGATAGTTCAATATTAGAAAATTCATCAAGATATGTTGTTATACTAATAGTTTAAAAGAAACAGTAACATAATTATCTTGTTTTTTTGAAAGCGAGAGAGAAAGAGAGGGAGAGAGAGAGAGAGAGAGAGAGAGAGAGAGAGAGAGGGAATCCCAAGCAGGCTCCATGCTCAGTGCAGAGCCTGATGCAGGCTCCCAGGTCAATCCCCTGACCCTGGAATTATGACCTGAACCCAAATCAAGAGTCAGATGCTCAACTGACTGAGCCACCCAGGCACCCCTAATAACATAATTATTTTAATAAATACACAAAAATTATCTCATCAACAAAGTAGATTATTAAACAGTGATGAGTATAATTTTTCTCATATATCTAAGTATATTTATTTATACAAATGAATGGAAAAACATCTGGAATATTACAAATCAAAATGTTTACAGTGGCTATTTTTGGTTTGGGTCACATTTCTCCTCTTTCCCCCCAGCTTCACTGAGATATAACTGGCATATAACATTGGGTACAACATGATGATTTGATATATATCTATATTGTGAAATGATTACCACAATAAGGTGAGATAATACATCCATCACTTCACACAGTTACCTTTTTTTGTGCGTGTGTATGGTGAGAACAGGGAAGATCTACTCTCTTAGTAATTTTCAAATAGACAATTGTATACAATATACAATATAGTAATAGTCACCATACTGTATATAAGATCCACAGAATTTCTTCACCTTATGACTGAAAGTTTGTACCCCTTGACCCAAATCTCCCCATTTCCTCCACCCCCAGGCCTAAGTTGCCAATTAACTCTTCTTTCTAAGAGTTCAGCTTTTTTAGATTCTACGTGTAAGTGAGATCACATAGTATTAGTCTTTCTCTATCTGACTTATTTTACATAGCATAATGTCCTCAAGGCTCATCCATGTTGTCACAAATGGCGGAATTTCTTCCTTTTTTATGGCTGAATGATATTCCGGTGTGAGTGAGTGTGTGTATCATAATGTCTTTATCCATTCAACTGTTGATGGACACTTAGATTGCTTCCATGTCTTAGCTATTACGAATAATGTGGCAAAAAACATGGGAGTACAGCTATCTCTTTCAGATACGGATTTCATTTCCTTCAGATACATACCCATGAGAGGGGTTGCCAGATGATATAGCAATTTTTAATTTTTTGAAGAGCCTCTATTGTGTTTTCTAGAGTGGCTGCACCAATTTACATTCTCACCAACAGCGTACGAGGGTTCCCTTTGCTCCACATCGTCACCAGCATTTGTTCTCTTGTCTTTTTGATAACAACCATTCTAAACATGTGTGATGATACCTCATTATGGTTCTTATTTTGCATTTGCCTGATGATGAGTAATGTTGAGCACCTTTTCATGTACTTCTTGGCGATTTGTATGTCTTCTCTGGAAAACTATCTATTCAGAATCTTTGCCCATTGTTTATTGGATTATTATCATTATTATTGCTGTTGAGTTGTATGAATTCTTTATATATTTTGGATATTAACTCCTCAGATATACGGTTTGCAAATATTTTCTCCATTCTGTAGGCTGTCTTTTCATTTTGTTGACAACTTCCTTTGCTGGGCAGAGTCTTTTAGTTTGATGTAGTTCCACTTTTTATTTTTGCTTTTTTTTTGCTGGGCTTTTGGTGTCATATCCAAAAAATCATTGCCAAAACCAATGTCAAGGATCTTTTGCCTTATATTTTCTTCTAGGGACTTTACAGTTTCAGCTCTTACATTTATGTATTTAGTTGATTTCAAGTTAATTTTTGTGAGTGGTATAAGATACGGGTGAATTTCATTTTCTTGCATGTGAATATCTAGTTTTCCCAACACTTTATTGAAGAGAATGTCCTTTTCCTATTGATTGTTCAGCTCCAACCAACTGGCCATAAATGCATGGATTTATTTCTGGGCAACTTATTCTGTTCCATCAATCTTTGTCTGTTTTTATGCCCATTCCATACTGTTTTGATTACTATAGCTTTGTGATACAGTTTAAAATCAGGAAGTGTGACACCTTCAGCTTTGTTCTCCCTCAGGTTAGGTTTGGCTATTCAGGGTCTTTTGTGGTTTCACAAACATTTTAGGGTTGTTTTCCTATTTATGTTTAAAAATGACATTGGAAATTTGGTAAGAATTGAATTGAATCTAAAAATGGCTTTGAATAGTATGTGTATAGTAACAATATTAATGCTTCTAATCCACGAACATGGTATATCTTTCCATTTGTTTTTGTCTTCTTCAATTTCTTTTATCAGAGTCTTGTAGTTTTTGGTATATAGATATTTCCCTGTAACCTGCTTGGTTAAATTCATTCCTAAGTACTTTATTGATTTTGATACTATTGTGAATGAGATTTTATTTCTTTTCAGGATACTTCACTGATACTTCAAATGCAATTGATTTTTATATATTGATTTTGTATCCTGCAACTTTACTAAATTTTTTTATTAGTTCCTACCGTTTTTTTGTGTATGGAATCTAAGATTTTGTATATATAAGATCATGTCATCTGCAACCAGAAACAATTTTAGTTCTTCCTTTCTGATTTGGATGCCTAATTATTTAATTTTTTCTTGTCTAATTGTTCTGGCTAGAAGATTCAGGAAATTATACACCAAAATTTTTATAGTGACTGCTTTTGTTTTGATCCAAATTTCTGAGAGCTACTTTCTAAACTTTCTGTAATAGATATAATTTTAGGTAACAAGTTAAAACAAATATAGAGCTTTGTATATATATGGAGTTTAAGTTCCTATAAAACATATAAAGAATTAATGTTACTCACTTAGAAGATTACACATTTCTACCAACTTGTTTCATTTATTCATTCATTCATTCATTCATTCATTTTTCTCTGTCTTCTATCTTTATTCTTTTATACAGAATTTTGGGAGAGGGATGCCTATGGGGCTCTGTTGATTAAGTGTCTGACTCCTGATTTTAGCTCAGGTCATGGTCTCACAGTTTGTGGGATCGAGCCTCACACTGGGTTCTGCACTGACAGTGTGGAGTCCGCTTGGGTTTCTCTCTCTGCTCCCCGCCCTCTCTCTCAAAATAAATAAATAAAATTACAAAAAAGAATTTTGGGAGAGACTCTGAGATTGATTTTTCTGTTCTTATAGTCACACTGCCACTATCTACATTTTCTTAGAAAAGAGAAAGTATGCATAAAATCAGATTTAGTTTTTAGGAAAAAAAAAAACCCTTGTGGAGATTAATCTGGTTTTATGCTTATATTTTCTTTTTTAATAATTCAAGGAGTAGAGATTGAGGTAGGATGGAAAAAATAGAGGCCTACTTGGGTTTTAAGGGTTTTGTTCCAAATTCCTGAGGTCCAGACACTTTTTTGCTAGTGGACTCCTTGAACTACTCTAGTATCATTATAAAAAAATCTCATTTTGAATTTGATACTTTTTAATTAAAAAGGTCTAGTGAAAGTTTCCTGCACCTACTATCTTATCCCATAGCCTCATACTTTGTTTTAAATATTTTTTTTCTTTTAGAATCGTTTTGGATTTACAGAAAGGTGGCTAAAATAGTTCAGAGAGTTCTCATATATTGAGCATCTAGTTTCCTCTTTTGTTAATATCTTACACTACTATGGTACATTTGTCACACCTAATGAGTTATTATTGGTATATTGTTACTAACTAAAGCCCATAGTCCAGTCGAATTTCCTTAGTTTTTACCTAACATTTTTCTTCTGGTCCAGAATCCCATCTAGGATACATTACACTTAGTCATCCTGTCTTCTTATGCTCCTCACGACTGACAACTTCTCAGTGTTTCCTTGTCCTTGATAGTTTTGAGGACAGTTGTTTTCTAGAACGTCCCTGAAGTTGGGATTGCCTAACGTTTTCCTCCTAAATAGATTGAGGGTTTGGAATTTTGGGAAGACCACATTACCTGCTATTCCCACAACATTATATCAAATTACATACTATCAACATGACTTAGTACTGATGATGACACTAGCTTGTTTTAGGAGTAACTTGTTCAATGGCTCATTGAATTTCATTTTCAGGAATGAGCAATTTATGACAAAAAAGTAACAAAAAACCTCTTTAGTGTCTCACAAACTACTGTGTTTTAAATATATTCACATAACAAGGACTAATTTTTGTTCTCTGAAAATCATCAAGTCTTTTATCTCCCTACATAAACAAATAGCCATGATTACTTCTCAGATAAAGGGGGCTGGCAGGGCCACTCTTCTTCCTTTGAAATCTCCTTCCCCCTACCAGCTCATGTGTGCCTTATATCTTTACTTATGTGATTTCTCTGAATGTTCTGATTTTTTTTTTGCCACTTATCTACCAAATGCCTTTTCTAATAGCTCTAGTCATCACTAAACACCTTTATTTTTTTACTGATCAGCTAAACTACATGATAACATTATTTATTATGAAATCACGAGTCCTCTCTATATATCTTGCTTAAACAAACTAGTTCAGTAGTACCTTTACTTCTATGTATATTTTTTTTAATTTTTTTAACGTTTATTTATTTTTGAGAGACATAGAGTGAGCAGGGGAAGGGTAGAGAGAGAGAGGGAGACACAGAATCCGAAGCAGGCCCCAGGGCTCTGAGCCGCCAGCACAGAGCCCGATGCGGGGCTCGAACTCACAGACCGTGAGATCATGACCTGAGCTGATGTCGGCCACCTAACCGACTGAGCCACCCAGGCACCCCTTCTATGTATATTTATATTATATTCCGCAAAGAAACCATCACATCCTATAGAAAAAATACTTAGGTTATGTAAAAAGAAAACCAAGAGCTATTGTGTTAAGTGAAAACAACAAGATGAGAAATTATGAATATAGTATTGCAACTTCATTCATTCTTTCACAAAAATATTTGTTGAATGCCTACTATTGTGCCACTCATTGGTCACCCACTGGTGATATCACAATTAAACATAAAAGATGGAATCTTTGTCATCAAAGGGCATACATACATGCATATGTACATAAATAAATATCGGACTGCAATAAAAAGAATTGTCAATAAGAGGACAGAGGGTATACTAATTAATCTTTATGTATCCAGATCTCCTCTTCTCCCTTTTCTCCTTGACTCCTATAGTCTCCTATTTTCCACTAGTCATGAAAAGCTAACTCCCCTGCTCTTCAGGCATGTATCATTGAGCCCCTAAGTGGCTGGCCAAGAAAGTACAGCCCATGCCAAGAAATGTGGCACTTAATCTAAATATAAAAATGAGTGGAGGTGTGGAGCGATAGGACATTTGCAGATTCCCATCAGCTCAAGGTGGTCAAAAAACATGTCATTGGTATGGCGTGGCCCAGGAGATAGGTGGCATCTCCAGAAGAAAGGAAATAAGGGAATCTGAGGAGACATACAAGGTTTGTGTTCAATATAGAAGGGCCTCTACGTAGGTGCCATTTAAGCTGAAGTCTCACTAAATTGAGAGAGCAAGTCATTCAAACAACCATGTGAAAAGTATTCCAGATGGAGGAAGCCACAAATGCAAAAGAAAGTTTGAGGAGCAGCAAGAAACTTAATGCAGCTGAGTGAAACGACTGAGAGGATAGTGGTAGGAGATGCGGTTGGAGATGTTGCCAGAAGGAAGCTGCATAGAACCTCTTAAGCTATTTTTAAAAACTTATGGGTGAGATGGAAGTATTTCAAAAGTTTCAAATTTACCATTTGGGAATGACAAACTATGATTTGAATTTTAAAAGGATGGCAGATAGCTATGTAGAGAATAGATGGACAAGGACAGATGTGGGAGCCCAGGGGCCTAAGACACTACTAGAATGGATTAATTATGATGGAGATTTGCACCAGGGGCACAAGTGGTTGGAGGTCCTGACCGGCAGATTTGGGAAATATGTTCAAGGTAGAGCCTACAAGATTTGGTGGTACGTTGGAGAGAAATTGTGAAAGTGAGGATGGCTATGATTTTGGCCTGAATATCTGGAAAAATGGAGTTGATATTTATTGGAATCAAGAAGACTGTGGGAAGGATTTGGGTGAGGAATAAGAGTTCTATTTTGGGCATGTTGAGTTGAGATGCATTTAATATATTAAATAGACTTGGAGAATATGCAGCTGAGTATTTGAATTGGGAGTCAAAGGGAGAAGTTAGGAATGAAGATAAAATGGAGGTTTTTTTTGCTGTATATGGTATCTGAAGTCAATTGGGTTGGATAAGATCTTTTAGGGAACAAATGTAAAAAGATGAGAACTGAGCCATGGGCACTGAAGCACTGTGAGGATGGGAACAGGGCCAGTTTCGTGGGTGCACAACCTGTGTGGTCACACAGGACACCATATTTAAAAGAGCCCTGTGCTTGGTTTAATGGTTTGCTCTCAGTGATTTAAAATTGTTAATATATTTTAAACAAGGGTCCAGCATTTCCAATATGTATTCCACCCTGCAAATTATGCGGCAGGTCCTGGTTGGGAACAAGAGGATTCAGCAAGGTCTAAGGCCAGTGAAGTAGACTGAAAACCAAGCAAATATGTTAGTGGTGTCATAAAAACCAAGTAAAGAACTTGTATGGAGATGAGTAGAGTGATCAGCAGTCTCAAAAGCTGTTGCAAGGCCAAGTTATCTTTGGCTTGAACAGAGATCACTGGACTTAGCAACTTGGATGTGATTGTTGCTCAGATTGACCTATGTTGTAGAGAGAAAAAGAGAAGAGAGTAAGAACAAACACCGAGTATAGACAACTGTGGCAAATACCTTCCCTGTGAGTGGGAAAGCTTCAAACTGGACAAGAGCCTAGATAGGTAGGAGATATGGGATATTTTTCCTTTGGCAATGACCTACTAAAGAAGGGGAGGAAATGATGAGGCCCGAGTGGAAATAGTTATAGGAGCAAAGTCCTTGAGGAGAAGAGGAGGATGGGATCCAGTGCAAAGTGGAGGGTTTATCCTAGGAGCAGATGGAAGGAAAATTGCAAGGGACAGATGCCTCTGCCTGGTATATTTTGGAGAAAAATCCATTTTGATTGCTTCTGTGCAAGATTCAGTGTTCAGCTGAGAAAAGGGGAAAGGGGATGCAGAGGTTTGGGGAAAGAGAAGCGAGTGTGAAACCATCCTCTGTGAAGGGGCTGGAACTGACAGGCAGCACCAGGGTTGCTAAAGGGCTATGTGAAAACACAGACGAACGGTACAATACGCTCAACTGTTGATGTTCGGTAACTCTGGTGATTCTTTCTTTGCGATTTTCTGATTCCCTAATAGGCATATATGACTTCCATAATTAGCCTTTTTAAACTGTGTGGAGGGTTGAAAAGCAGGACTTATAATGTACAAGAGAGGTGTTTATGATTTATGACAGGTGAATGGGGAATCAGAAAGAGCATGCAGATACCATTTTGGTTGCCTTGAAAAGCAATGCCCCACACGACAGGTGAAGAGCAGTCCAGCTTTCTGCAGAAATGACGAACAAGACAAAATATCTTTGACCTATTTTTCGAGCCTTTGGATTTACTCTGTTTCTAGGCCTGAGCCACCTCTTGTGTTTCCTAGTTGAGTTTGACTGGCCTAATGGTTCCAATCTTGGGTTTCCTAGTTGAGTTTGGTTGGCCCAATGATTCAGATCTTCCCAGGGTCTGGCACCAGGATGGCTGCCATACTGGATTTTCCAGCAGCGGCGTGCCCTCATCCTGGGTCTCGGTCTACGGGGGTGTTATAGAGAGAGGCTGAGTGAGGCTCCATCGAGGCCTAGCTAGACATCTCTTACACCAGAAATATTTTAAAATTTTCTTGTTAAAAGGGTTAAAAGTAAATGTCTCTTAGAAGTTGAGGTCCTTGATGCCTGCATTCAGAGTGTCCTTAGTCACTCAGTATTTTATTTGTCTTGTTAACAGCCATGTCTGCTATTTTTTTAAATTTCAAATCAAGATAATTGTTCCAAAAAGGCATTTTGGAGATAATACATTGTTAGGAAGGGTTGTTACTAATTCCAAAACATTTTCTCCCTGTTAGACCTTGTATTATTAGCTCATATGTGCTTTTATTTTGACCTCTGATAGATGGGATGATGAGTGGGGAACTTCAGGGCAACATTTTAAACTAAGTTTCTCTGAGCAATTTACCCTCATCTTTCTGTTGAAATCTTTATTGGGCTCATAAATCTCAGTTCTCAGAACAAGATGTGAGAATTAGATCCTGTGATTGCTAAAACACCCCACGGAGCTCAGCTGTGTGGGCGCAGAGGCAGTAACTCTGCATGGGGTTGTGAGGTAGGGCGTGTATTTGGAACCCCGAGGGTGGTGAATTGAAGACTGCAGAGCCAAGGGCATCTGTGGAAGCCAAGTCCGGAGTGTAACATCAGGGAAAAAGGGGTGAATATTTCTCTTGTGGCGGAAATAATATTTAACTTAACAGTATGCATTTGGATTATGTTACGCTTCGCGAAATGCACAAACTCACTGATGATTCAGTTCCTTCATAATAAATTTCTGACTGAAGAAACCTGTTTGATATATTTATCTATTATTTGTATTCATACCTGAAAGTAAATTCTTAAAAGCATAGGACAGTTACCTAATATTACTGCTACTGAGAACAAAGACAAATCGATGAAGATTACTGTCTGAGCACTGCATCCAATTTGAAATATATAGCAAATTAAACAAGGGTTATGTTAATGGAGCTATCTACAGATTGACTGAAGGGAATTATGTACAGCTAGGCAGTTCTTTTCCTGGAGAAATACCTGTGACTTCTTACATTAGATTACTGACATGGGAAGTAAGAGCTGTTGTGGGTGAAAAGATATGCTTAGAAGCAGATGTTTAGAATCTTAGGAAGAAAGGTTAAAGAATGTCATGATCGGTAACTGGAAGTTGATGAGCTAATGATAGGCAGTTTTCCTGAAGGAACCTGAATCCTCATTGCCCGGAAGTGTTGGCAGTCAGGCAAGCTTAAATTGGTGGCTTTGAGAAAAAAACCAGTTAAGTCTCATTTATCACATTTGTGTAATGAAAATGACACCTACATTATGAGTTGCTGGGATTTAAATGAGAAGATATTATACACATACCCACACACATCCTGAATGTAGCACAAGTTCAAAACCCTGCAGTTTGTGATCAGGTTCCTGAGAGATGCCACCTATGGCAAGAGAGTCATCAAAGCTAGCCTTTTAGCGGGCTTCAGGGATAAGATAGAGGTCCAGATACTTGCAGCATCTGTAAACCTGCCCTCATTTTTTCATGGGTAAAACTGAAATTCGGTTATGGCTGAAGGACCTTCTCCTCAGACCTGCATTTCTAGGTGCTTTGGGACACCTACAGATTTTTTCCAACCATGATAAAATAGAAGACTGCAGTTCCCTCTCTCTCACAGCTAGCACAGAAAACTGACCTTAGGCTTTTTTTGGTGGGGGTGGTGGTGGTGATCCTCATCTGAAGATGAGACTATGGAAGCCATGGAAGACTCTGCCAGTGGGTGGAGGGTAAATGCAGGCCCTGCACGGCTTATCCAGGGGTCTGGCAGGGGAGGAAGATCGCAGAGTGATCTGATAGAGAGTTGCCGAAGCGGAGGATCAAGTCAACCTCTTCCAGACTCATTACAGTCCCCTAAAGCATTAATGACCTTTTTCTTAATACTTATATGGGGAAAATTTTAGTTCATTGACCTCACAAATAATTACGATTCTTTGGACAGCTTTTGTTCATGGAAACAGGGCAGCACTTCCAAACATTTTAATGATGTTTGTTATCTTAATAGCACCTGTCCTCTACCCTGCATACTCCAAAAAAAAAAAAAAAGTTAACTAAAAGAGAGCATGATTCATTTTATATCCTCATGTTTTCTTATGACCACAGCTGTGGCCACTTCAGTGTCCAGCAAAGTATTCTCTGGCGAGTGATTTAGGGAGGGGTGGAAAGTGAAATGGAAGCAGTCTCTGGAAAATCTTGAACACCGGGCGTATTCTCTCCCTATTTGACTCCAAGGAATTCCCACTCATGGAATCTGGCCTATCATAAAGACCTCTTCTTTTCTGTATTGATTCAACTTAATAAATTATGTCAACGAACTATGGCAAATGAAGTGTGTTCTTCACGCTACAGAACAATAGTCTTCCTACTTAAACCTCTGGAAGGGTAGGAATCTATCGATTCCAGTTCCCTCCTGCTGGGCACAGTCTTTGGTGTCAGCTCTTCCTCTAGAACAAGTTCTTCTTTTTTTCTGGCACCTAGGACACCCTGAAACTCATCCCTCCTCTAACTGCCTTTGTTGGCCTGAATTCTGAAATAACATCTCTTTAAGATACAGAAAATGACTCTTGTCATCAAAAAGGCAAATCCTCAAGTGAGAATAACTTGTCTTTAAAAAAAATCATGCCCAAATCAGCCAGATTTAGAAAACGTGGAGACTCTACCACCCTTTTTAAAAGTAGGTTTTAGAAAATAAATTTGTCCCATGAAAGAAACGGTAACTGGTGCATGAGATGGTATGAGAATGAAAAGTATTTCCTTTATTTTTATCAACAATAGTTTATGGCCTATTCCAACCATATCGCAAATTGTCAGATTTTGTACCATCGTAGCTGATATTTCATATATCTGAATCTTTCATAAGTAATCACACTGTTTCCAAAGGTCACAATTCTTTCTTTCTAAACCAAATCTCTCCTGGAGTCTGTATCCACACAAAGGTTCTCTTACTAATTTTCTTCTTCTAATAACTTTGTGCTTAGTTTGGCTCCCCACTAAGCATACCCACCATTATTATCTTCAACCTTATACTTCACAACCACTCAATCATGGTCACTGGAATCTTACTTCATTTCATGTCTACCATTTTGCTTTTCCTCTAACTGCCATCATCCTAACTCCGATATACAGGTGACCCCTGATGCGCATGAAAATTAGAGACCATAAAAATGACTACATGAACAAAAACCATGCAAAGCAACTTTATTAATCAAAGGAGGGGTGACAATTACAATTGTTCCGGGACCTTTAAAATTTTTTTGTCAACACATTAAAAACTCTTTTGCTGTAGGTTATAAACCTATAGAGAAATTTAAAGATAGTAAAGCTAATATTTATTTAGTACAGTGTAATTTAGTTATGTTTTATTTTAGCACACTGCAATTTAAAACATTAGAAACACTTAGCAGTAAAGTGTTCGTTTTTTCTGTGTAGAAGTCATACTGAATAGTTTGAGCAGTGCTAACCCTCTGGTTCTCATTGTATTGCATACAGTATGGAGTGAGCATCTCCATTAGGTCTTGGCAAACTGTCATACTCCTTTTTATTTATTTTATTTATTTTATTTTTTTATTTATAATAGTTTATTTTCAAATTGGTTTACATATAACACCCAGTGTTCATCCCAACACGTGCCCTCTTTAATATCCGTCACCCCCTCTCCCCCTCCCTCACCCCCCTCACCCTCAGTTTGTTCTTAGTCTTCGAGAGTCTCTTATGTTTTATCTCCCTCCCTCTCTGTGTCTTTTTTTTCCTTTCCCCTCTTCCCCTCCCCCTGGTTTTTGCTTAGTCTCACAAAGTCCACCTATTCGTGGAAACATATGGTATCTGTCTTTTTCTGACTGACTTATTTCACTTAACATAATACCCTCCAGTTCTATCCATGTGGCTACACATGGCCAGATTTCATTTTTTCTCATTGCCACGTAGTATCCACTATATATATGTACCACAACTTCTTTATTCATTCGTCAGTTGATGGGCACTTGGTCTGTTTCCATGATTTGGCTATTGTCGAAAGTGCTGCTATGAACATTGGGGTCCACGTGCCCCTATGCATCAGCATTCCTGTGTCTCTTGGGTAGATTCCTAGCAGGGCTATTGCTGGGTCATAGGGTAGCTCTATTTTCATTTTTTTGAGGAACCTCCACACCGTTTTCCAGAGTGGCTGCACCAGTTTGCATTCCCACCAACAGTGTAGGAGGGTGCCTACTTCTCCACATCCTCGCCAGCATCTATAGTTTCCTGATTTATTAATTTTAGCCACTCGAACCGGTGTAAGGTGGTATCTCAGTGTGGTTTTGATTTGTGTTTCCCTGATGATGAGTGACTTTGAGCATCGTTTCATGTGTCTGTTGGCCATCTGAATGTCCTCTTTGGAGAAGTGTCTATTCATATCTTCTGCCCATTTCTTCACTGGATTATTTGTTTTTCGGGTGTGGAGTTTGGTAAGTTCTTTATAGATTTTAGATACGAGTCCTTTATCTGATATGTCATTTGCAATTATCCTTTCCCATTCCGTCGGTTGTCTATTAGTTTTGTTGGTTGTTTCCTTTGCCGTGCAGAAGCTTTTTATCTTGATGAGGTCCCAATAGTTCATTTTTGCTTTAAATTCCCTCGCCTTTGGAGATGTGTCACATAGGAAATTGCTGTGGCTCAGGTCAAAGAGGTTTTTTCCTGCTTTCTCCTCTAGGATTTTGATGGTTTCCTGTCTCACATTCAGATCTTTCATCCATTTAGAGTCTATTTTTGTCAAACTGTCATACTCCTTTTTAAATTTGGATCGGCTTCCGACTATTCACTGTGTCTTCAATGTCAGGGAATTCCTCTGAAAGTTTTTCTAAGGCAAGGGTGTGTGTGTGTGTGTGTGTGTGTGTGTGTGTGTGTGTGTGTGTGTTTCCAGTGTGCTTTCTTCTGGGATATCTTCATCCTTTTCATTTTCTTCATTTGTGTCACTAAGTTTGCCTGCACTGAGTTCTTCTGGTTATGCATCTGAGAGTCTCTCACACAGTGACAATTGTCAGCAATTTCTTCCATATCTCCATTCATGTTCCACTTGAATTTCACTTGCAACTTTATCAATTGTTGTATCTTTGTTAGACCTCCTCTCTTAGCCAATTTCCTTTTTTGGTTACCCATCTTTTCGAACATCATGTAGGTCTATCCCTGGAAAACAACGGGGCAACACAACTGCATGCTTTGTTCTCTGTGTATGAACTTAGTAATAGATATGCGGTGGCCAATCATGGGTAGACTTTGCAAGAAGTGGTGTGATTGGTCACTGATCATGATGTGCATTTGTTATTTATGCAGTGATTTTCGCATTGAAGATGCAGCAAAGAAGTTTCTACTTTATGCAATTACTCAAGAGTGGTAATTGAAATCTGAACTGTCTTGTTGGGATACTGGTGTCCTTTAACTAAACTGGTAACTGAAATCTACCTATTATTGGAATTGCACAAAGCAAGGATGGCCTGATAACACTAGGACAATTTTCTGCCTTCTCTTTTTATCTTTCGTGTTTCTAATATACCCACAATTCACTGGTCCAGCGTTTCCTCTAGGATAACAACTGCCTTATCATCATATGACTAGGCAAAGATCTAACAGAATCTTACACATAGTTTTTATCCCGACATAGGTGCTGTATAATTATAACCATCTCCCTGGTTGGCCTAAGCCCCTGTACATTATGAGGTTGCATCACTCTTATGCTCCCAGGTTAACAGGTGTTCCTCAACCCTGCTGCAGATTACAGAATTGAGGCTGCTTTATTGCTGTTGTTCATGATGACTTCTGTAGGAAGTGAGTTACAGGACTCTTTGTTAAATCTGGATTTTCTGGTTGTCTTGTTTGAATAATATCTCCAGTAAGGTGGATCCCAAGAGGTGTCCCTTTGGTTTTCGAACCTTCTGCAGAAGACTTGGTCTCCAAACATCCCTTAGACTGTGAGAGTGACTGGTTAGCTCCCAAGTGTTAAACATATGGTTAGACTTCTCAAACTTATTGCTTTGTAGTCAACAGCAAGAGAGGAACTCCATGATGGCTTGAGAGGCCATTTCTCAAACCAGAGTCTGGGAAGAGTAATTTCACCTCAGTTATTTACTTCAGCTTACCCCTCTCCTATGTACTGTCGTAGTGAGATACCAATGCCTCCTTTTTCACGGTCTCTTTTTTGATTCCTGGGAAATAGGACAGTATCCTTGAATTTTTCTTTGTATATACCGTAAAACATCTTCTGAGAATAAGAGGTGAAGAGGAAGAAGCTTTCTGTTTTCTTATTCTGAACCCCCAAAGGAATACTTGTAGAGTCAAACTGGACAGACCTTTGTGACTATCTCAGCCAAATGAGCGTAAAGGAAGTGATGCCACATGCCTTCTGGGGCTAGATAATAAGAACACCTTGCACTTGTGCCTTGCCTTTTTCTGACACTTATTTTTAGAACCCAGTTGCTATGTATGCTGTGAGGAAGCCCAAATTAGCCCACTGGCAGAGGCCATGCGTAAGTAATTAGGGTAGTAGCCCAGCCAATAAGCAGCATCAAATGCTAGACATTTGGGTGAAGATGTATCCAGATAATTCCCGTCCTCAGCTGTTAACTTATCCCGATTTTTGAGTCTTCCCAGCTAATGCCCCAGATATGGTATAGCAGACATAAACAGTCTTCCTTGTGTCTAGACTAAATTAACTGACCCACAAAGTCTGTGAAAACAACTGTTATTTTTAATACAATTATATGCCACTGAGTTTGGGGGTGGCTGCAATAGTAACCGGAACAGAAATGCTGGACACTGTATGACGCTTTAAATTATCTGAGTGGCGAGATAGGTGCATTTGTCTCTTCTTAGCTATGCTTTCTAACATTTCACAATGTACGCGGGTAATGAGTGCAGTCAATAGGGACACAATGAAGTGACTGATTAGATGCAGTTGGGAAAGGGAAGGGTCTGGGATGCTGCCCAGATTTAATGTCCTTGGATGCTTAGCAAGAAGAGGCTGTTATGTATTGTTTCCCTTACCTCATCTATACAAAGGACACTGGTAGGACATTATTTATTGTTAAATAACTTCTTTAGAAATAGTCCCCGAAGTGTAATAAAATGTGATCTGATAATTTTCCAATCTCCCTAAATACTGCCAAGATTTAGAAGTCTCCTTATCCCTTGCAGCCAAATGGTTAATCAGAGGAGAGGCCCATCTGAATTCTATAAACCCCACTCAATGGTCCAACTGTGGACCACCTTTCATTTTCCCTAGCCCATCTCCTAATTCTGTGGTTGAATTGATACCCATGAAGATTTAGGATCTTTGTGACAAAAATCAAATGAGTCAGCCAGATAACTGTGGCCCTGAGAAGGATATAAACAAAGCCATCTGACTAACAAGTAAGGATCAATTTGACTACTAGTTCACCAAAGTCAAAACGTTAGCATCCAGGAATAATCCAATTGCTGGACTAAGTGCACGTGCCAAGAGTGGCTGGTTCTGACTAACTGCATTCAGTAAATCATTGCAACTAGGTGCTAGGTGATCCTAAGTACTTCATTTATCCTTAGTAAGTGAATATAGTCTCATGGGGGGAAAAAGCATTTTTCATCTCTGGGGGGAAGAAAGCATTTTTCATCTCTGAAATGATTAAGAGGAAACCTCTGCAGCATCAGCAGAAAACAAATCCCATGGGGCAAGACTCTCAACCATTAGCACCTGATGGTACAGATTAGGAAAAAGAAAGAAGTAAAGTTTTACCTATATGATAAATTAGAGGCCAAATGGTTTCTTTCCATATTCTTGTAATCTTAAGGGAGATAGTTTCTGACAAATCTAAAAAGTTCTATCTTGACCATTTGGGCATTAAATAGGTGGAGATTGAAGGGAGGAATGACAAGGCCCTTGGAGGGATAAAATATGAAAATAACCAAAATTACATCTTTGTTACATGAGTAGCCAAAACCAGAAAACTCCATATGAGTTTTTTTTGTCTTGGCAGAAAGTATTGCCCTTACACCATTGAATGTCATTGCAATCATATGGTATCAATAACAAATGAATTGTGGCCAGAATGTCTAAGGTCTGTTCTTACAGACTGTTAGGTCTGAATTCTCCTCACAAATCTCAAAAGCATGTTCATTCTGAACTCTGGCCAGTTTTTTGACCTTTCTGCTGACCTGAAAGGGTTATGCAGCAAGGGTAAGACACAAACTAGCACTTGGAATGTCCCTCGGAGTGGCCAAAATATTTTCTTTATGACTGTGAAGCAATTTCCAAGTCACATTGCTTTCTGGTGTAGAGCTTTCTGGAGTTCTACCGTATATACCAGTATAACGATTTTCAATTTCTGTCTCAAGACTTGGGTTGCACTCTTTCAAGATGGCCTCAACACTGTACCAACTGATAGCATTATGCTGGCCCTACTGAGTTAGATTTTGTCCCAGAGGCTAGACATGGGCGCCTAAGTCTATTACTTACACCATTTTTGTTGGTCTTTGTGGGCAGCATGGTCAAGACATAAAAGCTTTCATCAAGGTGGAAGGAATGGAGGAAAGAAAATAATGCAAGAGCTTAATGACATTCTGAATGTGGGCTGAAGGGAAAAGGAAACAAAGTTGACTAAGTCTTATGGGTAACTGGGCTAGTAATAACATGCATAAGGTAACCCAGATGATTTAGTTTTAGATCGTCTCTTGCCAAACTAAAAAAATAATGTATTAGTAACATTATTAATAAATTTTATTGATAATAAATATTATTAACATGCTTTAGCCAGATTCTAGATTTATTTTAAAAATATTCGTCATATAGCATAACTGTTGTCAAATAATGTAATTTAAACACCTCCTTCTAAAACGGAGGCATTATATTGTACAAAGGGTGTACGTTCCAGAGTTATTTCCTGCTGGATCTCAAAACTAAAGCATCTCAAAATTAGGTCACTCACCACGTGTTTTAAATTACTAAGTTACTACTGATATTTAATATTGTTATGTTTTTATTCCCAATGTAATACGACAAGAAAAATAGGGTTTATATTAGAATTAAACATAGGGGCACCTGGGGGGGCTCAGTTGGTTAAGTGTCCGACTCTTGGTTTCAGCTCAGGTCATGGTCCTGTTTTTCGACCCCAGTTTGTGGGATCAAGCCCTGAGTTAGGTGCTACAGTGACCATGTGGAGCCTGCTTGGGATTCTCTCTCTCCCTTTCTCTCTGCCCCTTCCTTGCTCTCTCTCTCTCTGTCTCTCGAAATAAATATATAAACTTAAAAAAAAAGAATTAAACATAAATTATTTGTCACTGATATAATTTCCAGAATGTGAAAAAAACAATAAATTAAGGGAACAAATAAAATATAATACAGAACTCAGTTCTCAGACTTCTGGGAAGGTGGAAGAGTAGGAGGACCCTAAGTTCACCTCATCCCATGGACACACCTAGATAACAGCCCTGGCAGTGCAGTTAACCCAGAAAACAACTCAAAGACTGGCAGAACAGACTTTCTACCATCAATCATAGAGAGGTCACACGGAAAAGAGTAGGTGGGGTGGAGACTCAGTTGGGAACCAAACTCCTTGACAGATTAACCACAAATGGGAGAGACATCACGAACATGAAGAAGGGAAAGGAGCAGACTTCACCCTAGGCACCTGAGGTGTGGGGGGCCTACACTGAGAAGATGAGCCCCCATAACATTTGGCTTTGGAAATCAATGGGGCTTAACTTCATGAGTTTTCACAGTTATCAAGGCTTAACTCCAAATACTTTAAAAATCAGTGGGCTTAGCTCCGGGAGTGCTAGTGGGTGATAGGAAACTGAATCCCCACCCTTAAGGAGCCAGTGTATAAAACAACCCTGCCAAGATACAGCAGAAAAGCAGAAGCTTTAAAAGTGCCTGGGGTATACATAAAGTGCCTAGATTTATTTACTAATCTAGGAACATTCACTGATGGGTAGGGATCTCTAGGAGACTTATCCAGTAACAAAAGAGCAGGTGGGTGCCATTTTTCCTCTCTTACCCTCTACCCCTAGCCTAGATAGCTGGATACTTGAGCAACCAGCAGCAATGCTCCCCACTGATCCTGCTAACACTGTATACCCTGCCCTGGCATTCTTCTGAGGATCTATCCCATCCAACCTGCCCCACTGAGGAGGTATCCCTCCAAAGTGGCTCCTGCCCTGGGAAGAAGGTAAGATAACCACACACCAGTGCAACTGCAGCCTCAGCAGACTGGGGATAGGCATCTGGTCTGACTGTCAGCCCCACCCACCAATAAAAACCACTCAGGGGGAAGGACAGGGAAAGAGCCCTGAAGTTTGGGGTGACTGCAGCCCCAGTGGTCAGACAGTGGGCAGACGTCTGGTCTGACTGCTGGCCCTGCTCACCAACAAAAGCCTCTTAGGAGACAAGACACCCTACAGGTCCATTATACTACAGCTCTAACAAATGGACCGAGGGTGGGAATCTCACTTGACTGCAGGCCCTGTCCACTAATGAAAGTTTCTCAGGGGACAACACAGGGAGAATGTCCTGCAGTTCAGTGTCACTGCAGCCCTGGCAGATGGCCTGAGGGCAGGCATCTGGTCTGACTACTAACTCCACACAACTACAAACCCATGGCATTCCAAGACTGGTCCCTTAACAGCACAGGGACCAAACCTGCCCAGTGTGCCCACTACAGGCAAACTGGGTCATCGATTAGACTGAAGATAGGAGACACCCCTAGAGCACCTGGTTCTGGTGAACAGGGGACATTGTGCTACAGGGCGCATAGAAACGTTTCTTTTTCTTTCTTTTTTAAAAAATATTTTATTGTTCTTATTTTTTAAAGCTTATTTATTTTGAGAGAGAGAGAGAGTGCGTGTGCACATGAGTGGGGGGAGGGGCAGAGCGAGAGGAGAGAGAGACTCCCAGGCAGACTCTGTGCTATCAGCAAAGAGGGTGATGTAGGGCTTGATTTCACAAACTATGAGATCATGACCTGAGCCAAAAACAAGAGTAGGACGCTTAATCAATTGATTCACATAGGCGCCCCAGAAACTTTTCTTTATAAGGCCACTACTTTCAAGAACAGGAGACATAGCTGACTTTCCTAACATGTAGGAACAAACACAAGAGTTAGACAAAATGAAGAGACAGAGGGATATGCCCCAAATGAAAGAAAAGGACAAAACCACAGCAGAAGAGCTAAATGAAATGGAGGTAAGCAATATTTCTGATAAAGAATTCAAGTAGTGGTCATAAAAATACTCACTGGACTTGAGAAAAGAGTGGAGGATCTCAGGGTCACCTTCGAAAAAGAGAGAGAAAATATAAAAAAAGAACCAGTCAGAGATGAAGAACTCAGTAACTGAAATTAAAAATTCACTAAAGGGAATCAACATCAAATTAGAGGGGGGAGAATAGATCAATGAGCTAGAAGACAGTAATGCAAAGCAACCAAGCTCAACAGCAAAAAGAAAAAAGAATAATAAAAAATAACAGGTTATGGGAACTCAGCACCATCTCAAGGGTAATAACATTTGCATTATAGAAATCCCAGAATGAGAAGAGAGAGAGAAGGGGGCAGAAAACTTATTTCAAGAAATAACAGTTGAAGATTTTCCAAATCTGAGAATAGAAGCAGACATCTAGATCCAGAAAGAATAGAGAGCCCCCAACAAAGTCAACCCAACAGGTGCACGCTAAGACAAATAAAATGGCAGAAAAGTAGTAATAGAAAGAGAATTTTAAAAGCATCAAGAGAAAAGAAAACAGTTACATACAAGGGAAACCCTTGTATGTAAAATCAGCTATCAGTTGATTTTTCAGCAGGAACTTTGTATACCAGAAGCAAGTGGAATGATATATTCAAAGTACCAAAAGGAAAGACACCTGCAACCTTCTTCCTTGCTCTATCCAGCAAGATTATCATTCAGAATAGAATTAGAGATAGAGTTTCCCAGACCAACAAAAGTTAAAGGAGTTCATCACCATTAAGCTAGCCTTATGAGCAATGTTAAAGAGAATTCTTTGAGTAGAAAGAAAGGCCATAATCCGGAGTAAGAAAATTAGGTAAGAAAAAATTTCACAGGTAAATGCAAACATGATAAAAGTGGGAGATTAAACCAGTATGGTGGTTAAAGCGCAAAGCAGTAAAATCAATTTTATCTATAAAAACCAGTCACAAGACTCACAAAATAAAAGGATGTAAAGTATGACATTATATATATAAAAAATGGTGGAGTAAAAATTTAGTGTTTTTAGAATGAGTTTAAACTTAAGCGATCATCAACTTAATGTAGACTGCTATATTGCATAAGATGTTGTATACAAAGTTAATAATAGCCACAAATCAAAAACCTGTAATACATACACATAATAAAATTTAAAAAGGAGAAAAGAATCCAAGCATTTCACCTTTTGTTTTGCTTTGTTGTGCTTCTTTTCTTTAACACAAAAGGTCTGGCAAGTTGACACTCACTGAGGAAATACCGCTCATAATGTAAGTGGTAATGTAGTTGGTACAACATTTTGGAAGAATGTTTGGCAGTATCTACCCTTTAAAATGTTCTTCATTTTTAACCTAGCAATTCCACCTGTAGTAATTTTTTCCTACAAAAGAGACACAGAAAAATATAGATATGTGGAAAGATGTTGTGTAATCACAAAAATTGGAAATGAACTTGCATGTGTTATAATTCATTTCAGTTAGAAGTGGCCGAAAAACAAATGTAGCTCAAAGAAGAGAGATATCCATTCCTCACTCATGTGAGAGCCCAGGTAGACAGCCCAGGATAAACCTAACACTCGATCACATCAGGGCCCGTATTCTTTATATCCTGTGGCTCCACTGTGCAGGCCTCAACTCAAGATATTACACAGCCATCTGAGATTATAGGCAGCAGGATGGAGGAAGGGAGGTAGAAAGGCAGAGGTACGGTCATCCTGTCTCCTAGAAAGGGTTCTAAAAATCTGCTATGTGATGCTCTATCTACACTCTGGTGTCCAGTACTTAGCCACGTGGCTACATTTAGCTGCAAGGGAGACTGAAAAGTACAGTTTTATTCTGGGAAGTCATGTGCCCACCTAAAAACGTGGAGGGGGAAAAAAGGATAATAGGGAAAAAAAGACAATGGATTTTAGGGAGCAACTAGCAGTCTCTGCCACATGCCTGGATGACCAATAAGAGGGAACTATGATAGAGAATATCATACAGTAAGATAATATACAGTTATAACACAGTAAGGCAATTCTCTGTGGAGTGACATGGAAGGTTGTTACAGAACTGCATTATTCAACAATTTCAAAAACTCATGAGTGAGAAATGCCAGCATATGTTCCCCCAAAGACATGTTAAAATGTTCATTTCAGTATTATTTAAAATAACCCCAAACTGAAAATGCTACAAATGTCTACTAACAGTAGAATGTTAAGTGTGACATATTTAACCTTGTGAAATGTTATGAGTGATAGGAATGAACACTGCTACCATATGCAAAAATAGGGATGATTCGTAAAACATAATGTTAAACTAAAGAAGCCGGGCGCAAAACACATAATGTATAATCCACTTTGGATAAGTTCAAAATCAGACAAAAATTAACTTATAGAATTAGAAATCAGGATAAAGTTCACTTTAAGAGATGGTAGCGACAAGACAGGAGCGTGAGGCAGACCTTTGCGGTGCTGGTAATATTCTCTTTCTTGAACTGAATGCCGGTTATTGGGGGATATTCACTTTTTGAAAAGTTACCAAGTTGTACAATCATTTGTGCAATTTTTAGTATACATGTAACATGTAAGATTTTTTAAAAAAGCATATGTATATTTGCACATATGTGGAAAATCTAGAACAGTATAAGCCATATTTGATTAGAAGTTGACAAACTTTTTCTTTAAAAACCAGATATTTTTATTTTAGGCTTTGCTGGCCATACAGTGTCTGTCACGACTACTTAGTTTCACCGTCTTAGTGCAACTACATAAATGAATAGTTATGGCTGTGTTTCAATGACATTTATTTACAAAAAAAAATAATAAAGGTGACAGGCTTTAGTTTGCCAGCCCCTCTACTAAACTGCCAATAGTGGTTGCCTCTGGAGCTAGAGGAGAGAAGAATGCTTTTTAACTCTCTCCATGTTTCTATAATGTCTAATATTTTATAATTAGCCTTTTCTTTAAAGCATCTGCTTTTCTTAAAAGCTCATTCTTACGAATGTTTCCCTGAAACAAACAAAAAGAAATGGATCTAAGTGCAACCAATGGACACCTTCAGGTAGCAATACAAATCTGGTGCAAGTCAATCAGCGAAGTATTCAGATATTGTCAACTAAAATGCCCACAAGAATAGAGAAAATTTTGTTGCCGATTACTGACAGAATTAGCATCTGTTCATAATAACAAATCTAGTCACCAAGATTCTTTATCTAGGCTTGTAACTTTCCATTTAATCATAGATATTAGCCATGACACTGCCATAGTGTAGACTTTCCAGGTTATAAGAAAATCAGTGCTTTTCCTCTGAGTTTGGAACATGTGTTTTGATCAAGGTAGAAGTATGCCAGGAGCATCAGTGTGCATATGCAGAGGAAAACTATGATTTATGGGCTAGAAAAGTATTCACAAATAAGTTCGCATTTGCTTTTGAACTTCGTTAAGGTACATTTCAACTATTTTGCCTAGTGATAGGAAAACAAATGTAAGCGAGAGCCCATGGCCTCTAAGGATTTAAAATCCACTAGCAGACCCAAGAAATACACAGACAATAGATAATTAACCTTACACAGTCTGTGCCTCTTATTTTGGCAGGTGTATACCAGTGCTATGAAAAACAAGAAAGAAAAAATATTGTGACTCAGTGTAGAGGACACTGACTTTTCAAAGAAGCAAATAAGATTTGGGGAAAGGCAAAAGAAAGCCTGATTCTCCATGCTGGGGGGAATAGCAGGGGAAACAGAGAATAAGGTTCCAAATGAGCATGACCTCCTCAAAGGACAGTGAAACCAGTTTGCTTTGGGGAAAAGCCAGTTTAAAGAATATAGACATTCTCCAGAGTTCAGTGAGAAGCCAGTGGGAGGTTGAGCAAGGAATTAATGAGTTTTTAAGAAGATTAATTTTGAGACTATGTGTACAGCTCATGACCTTCTCCCTCACTCCCTTCCAAAAATCCAGCCCAGCAATTGTAAAACTTCAGGCCAGGATCTTAAGCCTGAACCAGAAGCCTAGAGGCTCCAATCAGAATAATGTCAGCACAAATGGCTAGAAAGAGCAGGTAGTTTACTTTCCATGTCTGAATGACCAATGCTTTTAGCAAAACTGTCATTGGAAAAAGCAATAGAACATGCTAATACTGTTCTTTGTTAGCTGGTTAGTTTATTTTGATGTAAGGGTTTTCATCTTTATGATTTCTATCAACATCTCTGACAAAGTTTTATTCAATCTCAAATCTTAACAACTTCTAACAGGTCAAATCTCTAGCGAATGCGTTTCTTAAGTATAATGGATTTTTTTTTTTTTTTTTTGCCAGCAGTTCATTCTTTTACTCCCATTAAACCCATACTGTGTCCAGGCTTCTGGGCCCAGTGGACAATGTCAACAGTAGGCATAGTCTTGCTGAGGCTTCTCTCCTCCTCCCCAGGAAGCTTGTTATGTGTTTTGTTTCTAATGTTTTCAGGAGTAGTTGCCTATGAGAGTAGGAGAAGGTTAGCCCAGCTGTTACCTACACTGATATTCTACCCTGAACTACTTAACATGCCTATCATTCCTAACGCATTGAATCAAGCAAGACCCAGTCAAGACATTTTGGGGAGGAAGAGGGAAAGGACTTAAGAGAATTCTCTATTCTCTCATTAATACAGAGTAACCGTTTTCCTTAGAAGATAGAGGTATAAACATGAGGGTCAAAAATAGAGGGAGGGGCGCCTGGGTGGCTCAGTCCATTAGGTGTCGGACTTCGGCTCAGGTCATGATCTCACACTCTGTGAGTTCGAGCCCCGAGTTGGGCTCTGTGCTGACAGCTCGGAGCCTGGAGCCTGCTTTGGATTCTGTGTCTCCCTTTCTCTCTCTGACCCTCCCCCACTTATGCTTTGTCTCTCCTGCTCTCAAAAATAAATAAAAACATAAAAAAAAAGTTAAAAAAATGCAGAGGGAAATGGAGTCAAAGCATTGGCAACAATAAACTTTAGGAAAGAGGCAGCACAACCTCTGCAGAGGGGAATCATATCAAAATGAAGTGCCTTGAGCAAACAGACATGACAGGCTCAGGATGGCAGGGGTGAAAGGGACTGGGTGCAGTAGCATTTTTCCCCCATAGATACACTAGTTGTTTTATCTTCAAAGAGGAAGTCTTTGGAAAGATGAGACGGTGGGAACAAGTCCAAATTGGTTTGCTCTCTTCAGAGACCATGGCTAAACCACTCTATTTCAGCCAGCTTCCAGCTTCACATGGCCACATAATTACAGCATGAGGTGATGGTTCATAGTTTTATGGGATCACAGCTCCGACCACGGCCCTCACTAACCATTCAACCTCTGGAGCTCCTGCCATTTCCATGTCCTTATCCCCAGCCTCTTTGAGGGCTATTGTTCACTAGAAACAACATTTTCCCATTAAGTTAGGATTGTTTGCATGATACAGACTTTTCCATATTTTTACTATTAGGATATATACATATATATATATATATATATATATATAGAGAGAGAGAGAGAGAGAGAGCAAGTTTCTTATAGAGAGCATATAGTATTGAGTCACATATTTTTACCCACTTTAACAATCTCTGTCTTTTAATTTAGTGGTTAGATCATTGACATTTAATATAATGTTAGGATTTTTGACATTTCATTATTTATTTTCTGTTTGTTACCTTTTAATTATGTGTTTCCTCTTTTCTATTTCTTTAGGGTTATGTGAACTTTTTTGGTGTTTAATTCCACCTACTGTGCATTTTCCTCTGTCTCTTTGTATAGGATTTTTTTATTGGCTAATCTAAGGATTATAATATTCCTACTTATCATTCACAGCCTACTTAAAATCAGTATTTTATCATATCAAGTAGAAATGATAAAATAATATAGGCTTCACTCTCTTCTCTGCATTGTAGTTGTCTTATGTATTATATCTACATAACATTGAAAACCCCATCAGACAGTATGGATGGTCTCTTACGATGGTTCAACATGCAATTTTTTTGACTTTATGATGCTGTGAAAACAGTATTTATTTATTTATGTATTTAGCAGAAACCATACTTATAATTTTGAATTTTGACCCTTTCACAACTAGTGCTATGTGGTACAATACTCTCTTGTAAGGCTGACAGTGCAGCAAGCCACAGCTCTCAGTCAGCCACACAATCACAAGGGTAAACAACCAATACACTTACAACCATTCTGTAACCATACAATCATTCAGTTTTTCACTTTCAGTATAATATTCAATAAATTACATAAGATACCCAATACTTCATTATAAAATAGGCTTTGTGTCAGACGACTTTGCCCAACCATAGGCGAACGTAAGTGTTCTGAGTATGTGTAAAGTAGGCTAGGCTAAGCGACAATGTTTGATAGGTTAGGTGTATTAAACGCATTTTTGACCTGTGATATTCTCAACTTACGGGTTTATCAGGATGTAACCCCATCATAAGTTGAGAGAGATTTACATCATAGTTTTTGCTCTCAACTATCAAACATATTCGAATGAACTCAAGAGGAGAGAGATAATCTATTAGAACTACCCAGATATTTACCACTTCTGTTGCTCTTCTTTCATTCCTGGAGTTCTAATACTCTTTTCCTTCTATCTGAAAAACTTTCCTTAGTAATTCTTTTAGTATAAGTTTGCTGGAAAAGAATTCTCTTAGTTTTCTCTCAGCAGATAATGCCCTTACTTCATCTCCATTCCTGGAAGATATTTTTGCTGCATATTGAATTCTGGATTGACAGTTCTTTTCTTTCAGCCCTTGAGAATTGTTAGGCCAGTTTTGCGTGCTTTCTCCATGGTTTTTGATGAGAAATCCATTACTGAAATTACTGTGATTCTGCATATGCTCACTATTTTCCTCTGGCCATTTTTAAGACATTTTCTTTGTCTTATTTGACAAAAATTTGGTTATGTTGCGCCTGGGTGTGGATTTTTTGGTTGATCCTGTCTGTACTTTCCTCAGCCTTCTGATTCTGTACATTTATGTCTTTCACCTAACATGGAAAAGTGTCTTCAAATGCATTATCTTCAGATGCTTTTTCTGTACTGCATCTTTCTCCTTTCTTTTAATTTCTTCGGTGACATAAATGTTAGACCTTTTGGTATTATCATTCAGGTCTCTGAGGCTCTGCAAAATTTTTCTTTTCAATTTTTTTCTCTTTGTTGTTCAATCTGGATAATTCCATTGTTCTACTTTCAAGTTAATTGTCTCTTTCCTCTATCACCTCCATTTGACTACTGAGTCCATCCGGTGAATTTCAAAAAGTTTATTGTATTTTTAGTTCTAAAATTTCCATTTGGTTTTCCTTTATATCTTCTATTTATTTGCTGATGTTTTCTTTCTTTCCATTCATTCTAAGAGTAGTTGCCCTTACTTTCCAGAACATTTTTATAATAGATGCATTAAAGTCTGTGTTAGATAGTTCCAACACCTGTGTCAGCTCAACACTGGCATCTGTCGATTGTCTTCTCCCATGAGTTGAGACTCTCTTGTTTCTTCACATGCTGAATAATTTTGGATTGTATCATGAACACTTTGAAAATTATATTATAAAATTCTGGGTCTTGTTTAAGTCCTATGGAGAATGTTGGTATTTTGGTTTATTAGGCAATTGATTGGTTGGATTCATGTTGCAAGATCCAAGTAGTCTCCTGTGGTTTCAACGTCAGTTCCATTTTTAAAGCCTTTGCAAAGCTATTTAGATCTGTCTTGAATGTGTGCCACCCAGTGGCCAGTCTGGGACATGGGCAGTGGCCTATCTCTTGATGTAGTTCTTAACTGAACAAGAGATCATTTAGGATCAGATTCATGTATGTTCAGCTTGGGAATGAGTGCAGGAGTTCATAAACTTACAGGGGTCACTTACCCAACCCCCCCCCTCCATGATTTGTCTATTACTTTTTGGTCTTCTTTGGCTCCCTTCAGAAATCCGGGCTTTTATCTTCCCTGTTGTGCTGTACGCTTTCCACAGCTATACCCATATTTCAGCTAAGAGGCAGGAGAACAGAGAATAAAAAAAGCAATGGGAGTTCACCCCACTCTCACGAAACCACAGATCTTCTCATTGGAGAGTAACATCCCCTTCCCTTGGAATTTAAGACACCTGCAGGTCTCTGCTGCTCTGGCTGTCCCTACTGTCATTGCCGTGGAGATGGGATGAGAGAGAACCAAAAAAATAAGACAAAAAGAATGAAAAGTAAGGAATTTTATCAACTGTCTCTGATCTCTCAGAGATCTCTTTCTTCATGTCTTAGACCAGAACTGGAGGATTTCTCCTGTGGTGTCAACATCCGCCTCTGGGTTTCAGGCTGTCTTGAGTCCAGGCTGGGGGATACTGGAGAACAAAAGAATCCATTACTGGTTCTATAGTATTCCAAATTTGGGTCTTCTCCAATCTGCCTGCTGTTTTCCACTTTCAGAATCTTTGAATAACTGCTCCACTCATTCTGTACAGGTCTAATGGGTTCACTCAGCTGGAAAGATAGTGTGGCATGTACTTTGTCTTAGTCAATATATTTTTTTTAATAACTAGCATAAAAATAAGGATGAAGTGAAGAGTGCTGTATGCCAGGTTTAGTTGCAAGTAAAACATTGACATTTTAGTTCTAGGTGCTAAAACGATCTTAAGGTTTTGTCTTCTGTATGGTAAGTGGTGACAGGAGCCAGATCTGGATTTCCTAGTTTCACAAGGCAATGGAATTCCTTATAAAAACCAGCATTCATTACTCAGGCTTACTAATTTAAATCACTTGCTTAGGTTTCCTGAGCAGTTTAGTCTTGCTTTGATCTGCTCTATGCTGGGTACTTTCACATGCCAGAAATCACTTGCTAATCACAACTCCCTGATTAGGTGGTAGGAATCGTCTTCAGATTAAGTGATTTGCTTATTAAGTGACTTATTAGGTGAAAAATGCCAGATGGATGGGGGAATGTGACTGACCTACTGAGTGGAAATGTGGAAACTAGGTAACTAAGCCTTTTTCTCGCCCCCTGAATAAAGTGGGATTTACTTTCCATCATCATGGGCGATCCATATGCTGCAAACAGTATAAATGGATAGAAAACTATACCTCTACCAGATCAGAGTGTGGTGACCTTGCTCACCACCCAAACTTTTCCCTAGACTTCTAGACTTTAAATTCTCCATGTCCGCTAGCTTCTCTCTGCCTTCACTTGATCTGCCTTTCCAGATGGTCAACTTCTCTGGCACTAAATGCTACTCAGTACTTAGTAGTTTTTCATGGTCATTTGTGTTTAGTGTTTAATAAGAAAAAAAAAGACCACTTTAGGTTAGAAGTAGGTGTTTATGAAACCAACAAAAGCCTAAAGTAGCAAAAGTCAGTGGTTTTCAGTTTAGGGCTACAGAAAGATGCAGTTGCTCTGTCAGTAATCTTCAGAAATCTGCCACAGGTTTCAGAACCCCTTCATGGCATCCACGTGGTGAATGCAGAAACTGCTACAAAAACTTGTGCTGGGGAAATCCACACCTCCACCCACGGTCACAGAGTAGAGTATGAAAATATATCTCATTGCTGGGATCTTGAATAAATTCAATCCCCTGTTGTCAAGGGAGTCTTGGAAGTGAAGCTCCCTCCCAGGGTCTTGGCCATTCAAGAAGAGAACTAAAGAGGGTAGAACGAAGAGTTCTGAGTGCCAGCAGTTAATAAAAGTAATAATGGCTAATTCCAGGATGCGGCATTCTGCTATTGGTGTTAAATGATCTGTCTGCTACAAATGTGGTGTAGAAGATCTCTAAGATACAAGAGGTCTATAGCTGAAATTATATTTCTGGATAATAGTGGGAAACACCTGAATTCACTTTAATTTGAGTTAATGTGGATATTTGTGATAGACAGTTTTATTTAAAATCACTTAAAGAATAAAACGCACCCAGAGTTCACAGTAAAATATGGTAATTATAGAAGTACCATAAAGAAAGCATGATGCATGTGTATGTTTTTCTGTGAATAAGGGCAGTATTCTTTTTTCAGTTTTAAATATCTGAGCAACAATCAAGGAAAATATTTTAACTTGTGGGTATTTTATTCATATAGATGTGCAAATCCCAGTGGCTTTGAGTAACACTCATATCACACTTGAATTTAACCATTTAAAATCTATCATGATTTAAAATCATGATATATTAAAAATAATTCAAAGTTATTCTAGCGGCCTCAAAATGAGTGTTTAGATACTTTAGCAGTCTTCCAAAGTAGAAGATCAGGTATTCATTTTCTATTACATAGAGAATTGTTGAAACATTTAGTACAGGATGGAAGATATATATATTGAAGTGAAGCATTTTGAAATTAAAATACCTTCTGGAAGAATGTTAATACTGAAAATAAGATGGGAGGATGTCACTTACTTCATTAGAACAGTATAAAATAACATTATAAAGAGTGGATACCCTATTACTAAATGTATAGGTACATTCATTTTTAAGAAGGATTATAGCAACCTAAAACACAATTTGTTTCTCTATATATCAAAGTAAACTAAGCAATGGACAAACGTGTAAAACCTGTAGTTTGGTGCAAGTATGTTCTTAGACTGTTAACTTCAACAAAACTATCCACAGCTTATATACTGACTTAATTGATCTTGGCAGTTTGTTTATTCGACATGATCTTCACAGTAAAATTGTCTTCTGGAGTCACTTCATACTGTTTGCCCCGGCCACTCCACAGCAAGTGTTGAATGATCATTTTCTACCCCGCATTACTAAAAGACTAGGTGCACTATACCTTCACCAGAGAGCTAATGATCGTTACCTAGAAACCGTTATCCAAGTTAGGAAAACAATAACAGCAACAACAACAAAAAACCCCTCAGAATACAATATATCCACCACAACAGTGCTAAATCTGATCTTGTAAATTCTTTTAAAATTAGTATGTCATAACTGATACTTTTTTATATAAAACCTTTTTGAGCTTATTTATTTTGAGAGATAGACAGAGCCAAGCAGGGAAGGGGCAGAGAGAGAGGGAGAGAGAGAGAGAATCCCGAGCAGGCTCCACTCTGTTGGCGCAGAGCCCAATGCCAGGATCGAACTCATGACTATCAGATCATGACCTGAGTTGAAACCAAGAGTCAGATGCTCAACTGACTGAGCTCCCCAGGCACCCCTTATTTCATGTTTTGAACTTCGTCTTATGCATCCTAACTCTTTCCACTGTGGTGGTAGCTTGGAAACACGGTTGGCAGAGCTGCTAAGATGGCCTACAAAAATTATCATATTAATGCACAGAAATAGTATCATATTCAAAATATAATCTTTTGGATATACTTAACTGAACTATGTTTATGCTTCAGGCTTCTGTAGTTTTCCCTGTGAAGAGGTCTTTACATGCCACACCCAATGACTTGTGCTCCATCTCTACTCTTCAATTTCAGTGGATGCTCAACATCTACCGGGTTTCAGAGCATGAAACTCAGAATTGAAGGGACCGGGTCTTGAAGCGGGAAGTTCTTGTATGGCCCTCCAATAAATGGTGTGAGAAATCATCATAATTCCTTTAGGGTTTGTTGGACTCATCGAAAAAATCTAGCGTTGGCCCAACCTATGAATTGTGGTGTGAGTGGATTCACCTACACAAAATCATTATGTCTTTTGATTTATTGCTGAACCCAAAGATCTTCCTCCTTAATTTGTAAATCTTAGTGCATGCAGGTAGGCAGAGCCCCTTGTGGTCTTACACTACAGACTTTTACAGCCTCAGCGGTCCTAGCTTTGACCCATGCCTCCCAAAATTTGAAAGTTCTGTTAGCACTGATGGCGACAAAGAAGAAAACATTTCGCATGAAAACTGTCCTGTTTTGGTTTGTTTTGTTTTGTTTTTTATTTTTTGAAATATGAGCACATAAAGTTTCAGTGTGAGGAGCCTTTCCTCCCAGTTGATTCCAGGGTTCTGTGAGGCAGATGTTTGTTTGCCTGTCTGACAGCTCAACCAAGAAAAAGCTGTAACTTGATTATCCTACATTAGATAGCAAATAATGGATGGTCTGGAGCCCAGAGCTCCTAACTCAAAGATCTCATGATCTGTCCACCACTGATACTGGTTCTCAAATCTTGCTTCCATTTTGTTGACAACTCATATTCAAATCCATGGAAAGAGGCATTCATACTTCCTACTCTACTTTCAAAAATTCTCCTAAGAATTTCTTTGAAGCATACATGAAAACGATCCACAAGTCACAACTCCAGTGAGGGATGCTGTTCTATCATATGAGGACACCTCTAATCATGCTCCCAGTAGGGGCTGGGGAGAATCTGGAATGTGTGTATACAGCCAACAATCATGGAATTACTGTGGCTAGCCTCTCAGTCTTGACATGACGACCTCCTACTCTACACTGTAAACAGCACTTCGCTAAATTCCTGGGTGTCACCCCTTTCCTCTGTACTTTTAGAAAGTCCTGGAGAGCTCAGAGAATTTGCTTCAGTGAAAATAGAGCTTCTCAGGAGCACTGGAATTACATAATCAGACGGAGCTGGCACTTGTAAGTAGTTACCTTCTATTACCACAGTGATTATGAATCCATGAGCTCTTTTGAATTTCCAAACTCAACTTAAGTTTTAGTCATAGCCTGCATTCATATCTTGTTCCTACCTTTAATCGGAATATTCCCAATATTTTATTGTTAAGGGAAAATTGAATGTTGACTTAAGACTGGTTCCTTATCATGTTAAGAAAAGAGCTCTCCAATCCTAGCTTATAAATTTACAAAAGGAATGGATATCTTATCAAAGGCCTATTTAGGATCTTGACTGACTCACACATTGACTAATCCCCTAATCCTAAGCCATTTTAGTAGTAAACCCTTACATATTTATATTTTTATTCTTTTAATATCCAGCCTCCTTTATGTCGTTTGTACTTATTCATGAAATGAGTAGGAAACTTCCAGATTTTTATATTCGGCAACATTTCAACACTGATATTACTACATAAACATTATAAAGAATTCATCATTAAATATATCCTTGGAGTACTGCGTGTGATTTTTTGCTACTAATTGTTCAATTTCTATTTTCATCCTTGCTCATTATTTTCCCATATCCTTACCTGATTACCATATAATTTTGTTTCCTGAACCTTTTATTTATGCCTAGTTTCAGGCTCTTCTTTTAGGGGCATCCAGGCTAAAACAGGATCTTCCAACCTTGAACTAGTTATTTATTCTTTAGAAAGTAGGAACCAAATAGGTTTTAGACCACTGCACCCCAGGCACAGTCGAGAAAAAACAGATTCTATGTCTTCCCCCGCTTGCCCCCCTCTCTCTCAAAATAAATAAAGATGTAAAAATATTGTATTATTAATGTTCCCTCTTTGTGCTTTTAAGGTCCATGTGTTTCGACAAAAGCATTCTCCTGTGCCCACCTTACAGTATCATACGGAACAGTTCTATTGCTCTAAAAACCCCTTGTGCCTCTCCTATCATGGACCCCTTGGCGAATTCTGATTATTTTACTGTCTATACAGTTCTGACTTTTCCAGAATGTCATACAGTTGGATCAGACCGTCCCCCTTTTTGTGGTTTTTGTGCTTACTTTGTTTTATTGCTCAACAATATTCCCATGTACAGATGTGCCGCAGTTTATTCACTCACCTCCTGAAGGATACCCTTCAGTTGTTGGCCATTATGAATGGCCCGCTATCAACATAAGCATGCAGGTTTTGTATGGGCATAAGTTATTCATTCAGCTGAGTAAAACCTAGGAAAATACCCAGGAGCATGACTGCTGGACTGAACTGTAAGACTATATTTAGCATTGTATGAAATTGCCACACTGTCTTCCAAACTGTCTTTCCATTTCCAACAAGAAAGAATGAGAATTCCATGTTCTCATCGGCATGCCTTCTCGCCGATATTGTCGGCGTTTGCTATCGTCTGTTTAAATTTTTGCTTCTAATGGGGTATAGTGCTATTTCATTGTTGCCTTAATTTGCAATCCCTAATCCCATGTAATGTCGGATATCTTTTCATAAGGATTTGCCATCTGTGTGTCTTCTTTGATGAGGCATTAGTTCATATCCTTTGCCCATTTCTTAATTGGGTTGTTTGGTTTTTTATGGTTGAGTTTTAAGAGTTCTTTGTATATTTTGGAAAAAAGTCCTTTATCAGATATGTGTTTTACAAATATTTTCTCTCAGTCTGTGGCTTGTCTTTTGATTCTCTTAAAAGTGCCTTTCACAGAGCAGAAGTTTTAAATTTTAATAAAGACAACATTTTATTTTATGGATTCTGGTTTTTGTATTGTATCTCATCATAAAACTGAAAGTCTCTGAGGTTTTCTTCTAGAAGTCTTAGAGTATTGTGATTTATATTTAGATCCACATTTTTAGTTGATATTTTGTGGAAGGTGGAAGGTCTGTGTCTAGATTTATTTATTTCTGCCAGTAGTTATTCAACTGTTTCAGCGTATTTTGTGAAAGCATTATCCTTTCTCCATTGAATTACCTTTGTTCTTTTGTCAAGGATCAGTTGACTTTATCTGTGTAGGTCAACTCTGGGCTGTTGACATTGTACCACTGGACTATGTGTCTATTCTTTTATCTGTACGATGCTGACCTAAGCAAGCTTTGTGCTAAGTCTTGACATTGGGTAGTGTCAGTTCTCTGACTTCGTTCTTCAGTATTGTGCTGGCTTTTCTGGGTCTTTTTTCTATAGAAACTTTAGAAACAGTTTGTCAATATACACAAAATAGCTTGATGGGATTTTTATTGTGAATAAATGAAGGTGTAGATTGAGTTGGGAAGAACCGACTTCACAATATTGAGTCTTCCAAATCATGACTATCTTTATCTTTATTATTTTTTTTAATTTTTTTTTAATGTTTGTTTATTTTTGAGAGAGAAAGAGAGGAAGAGAGACAGGGAGACCCAGAATCTGAAATAGGCTCCAGGCTCTGAGCTGTCAGCACAGAGCAAGACGCGGGGATCAAACTCACAAACTGCAAGATCATGACCTGAGCCGAAATCAGATGCTTAACCGACTGAGCCACCCACCCAGGCACCCCTATCTTTACATTTATTTAGATCTTTGATTTCTTTCATTAGTTTTACAATTTTCAGCATCCATATTTTCTTATATATATATATATATATATATATATATATATATATTTAAATGTTTATTTAGTTATTTTTGAGACAGGGAGAGGGAAGGGCAGAGAGAGGGAGACTGAGAATCTCAAGCAGGTTCTGCATTGTCGGCGCAGAGCCTGACCCGGAGGCTCAATCCCACAAACTGTGAGATCATGACCTGAGCAGAAACCGAGAGTAAGACACTCAATCGATTTATACCTAAGTGTGTCATTTTTGGGGGTGCTATTGTAAATACTATTGTTTTTTTTTTAACTTCAAATTCTAATTGTTCATTCCTGGTATGTAAGCAAACAATGGACTTTTGCATATTAACTTGTATCCTGTAAACTTGTTATAACCAGCTCTTAGCTCAGGACTTTTTTTTTTCCCCCCTCATTTTCTACAGAGAAAATCATGTTATCTGTGAACAAAAACGGTTTTATTTCTTCCTTTTCAATAGGTATATTTCTCTCTTTGTGTTATTGAGCTATCTAGGGTTTCTAGTACAATACTGAAGTGGAGAGAACTTTTTTACCTCATCTCCAGTTAGAAGGAAACCATCTACTTTCTCACTAATAAGCATGATATTAGCTATAGGTGTTTTTGTAAATGTTTGTGTGTGTTTTTTTAATCAATTTGAAAAAGGCTCTATTCCTAGTTTGTTGAGAGGTTTTTTTGTTGTTGTTCTTTTTTGTTTTTAATGAATGAATGGATGTTGGATTTTGTCAAATGCTTTTTCTTCATTCCTGAATATATTATATGATTCTTCTTCTTGTCAAATCTTCATCCTGCAAAATTTGGGGAGATCCTGGAGTTAAAAACCCATGAAAGTGTTGGGGGCACCCACCATGACTGGACTGCCAGGATTCTTTTTTAACTCTCAAGCTAGTCTACACTCAGCTTCCAGCAATTCATTAAAATTCACCTTTCGGTCTTGGGTTAAGCGCACAGCTGCAGCGCGTTCTGTTCCTGGACAGTTGGTCTCTGCGGTTATTCTTTGTATTCACCTGTCTCTCAAGATTTCAGAGTGGCAGTCTGCTCTGTGATGTTAGTTCTCTGATGAGTCTCCTGAAAGTCACTTTAGTTTGTTTGGATTTTTTTTTTGAAGAATTTATCATAGTAAATCCTACCAAACAGTGAAAAAAAGAATTAATTCCAGTCCTTCTTAAACTTTTCCAAAAAATAGAAGAGGATGGTTCAACATCCAAAAGTCGATGTGATACACCACATTAACATAACGAAGGATAAATATCATATAATCATCTCAATATATGCAAATACAGTATTTCATAAAATTCAACATGCATTTATAATAAAAAACTCTCTGCCGATTGGGTGTAGAGGGAACATATCTCAACATAATAAAGGCCACTTATGACAAACCTGCAGTTAATGTACTCAACAGGGAAAAGCTCAAAACTTTTCTAAAGACAAGAATATTTACTCTCAACACTTTTATCTTTTTATTTTTATTTTTTTAATGTTTATTTTTGAGAGAGAAGGAGAGAGAGAGAGAGAGAGTGCACACACAAGTGAGAGAGAGGCAGAGAAAGAAGGAGACACAGAAGCTGAAGGAGGCTCCAGGCTCTGAGCTGTCAGCACAGAGCCCAACGTGGAGCTAGAACTTACGAACCGTGAGATTATAACCTGAGCTGAAGTCAGACACTTAACTGACTGAGCCACCCAGGCGCCCCCAATCTCACCACTTTTATTCAATATAGTACTGAAGGTCGTAACTAGAGCAATCCAAGAGAAAAAGAGGTAAAAAGCATCCAAATTGGAAAGGAAGAAGTAAAGCTCTCACTACTTGCAGAGGATATGATTTTATATTTGGAAAACCCTAAAGGCTCCACAAATGAAGTGCTAGAGCTAAGAAATAATTTCAGTAAAGCTCCAGGATACAAAATCAATATACGAAAATCAGTTGTGTATCTATACACCTATAACTATTGGAAAGAGAAATTAAGAAAACAATCCCATTCACAATTGCATTAAAAAGAATAAATTACTTGGGAATAAATTTAACCAAGGAAATGAAAGACTTGTACACTGAAAACCATAAGACATTGATGAAAAAAATTAAAGAAGCCACAAATAAATGGAAAGATATTTTGTGTTCATGAACAGAGGAATTAATATTCCTAAAATGTCCATATTACTCAAAGCAATTTATAGATTTCAGTGTACTCCTATCAAAATTCCAATAGCATTTTCCAAAGAAATAAAAAAAAAATCCTAAAATTTGTATGGAACTATAAAAGACCCCAAATAGCAAAATCTCTCTTGAGAAAGAAGAATGAAGCTAGAGACAACACATGTCCTGATTTAAAACTATATTACAAAGCTGTAGTAATCAAAATAGTATGGGCATTAAAAAGGGCACATGTTGGGATGAACACTGGGTGTTATATGTAAACCAATTTGAAAATAAACTATTATAAAATTAAAAAAATATAAAAATTAAAATTAAAAAAAATAGTATAGTTTTGGGATAGATCCCTAAATCAATAGAACATAATAGAGAGTCCAGAAATAAACCTACACACATATGGTCAATTAATTTATGACAAAGGAGTCAATATGCAGTGGGGAAAGGATAATCTCTTTTTTAAACAATGTTGGGAAAACTGGACAGCCACATGCAAAAGAGTGAAACTGGACCATGATCTAACACCATACACAAAAACTAACTCAAAATGGATTAAATATTTGAACATAAGACCTAAAACCACAAAAATCCTAGAAGAATTTTTAGGTAACTCCTTGACATCTCTCTTGGCAATGATTTTTTGGATTTAACACCAAAGGCAATAATAAACAAGTGGAACTACATCAAACTAAAAAGCTTCTGAACAGCGAAAGAAAGCATCAATAAGATGAAAAGGCATACTACCAAATGAGAGAAAATATTTGCAGACTGCATATCTGATAAGGAGTTTCATATCTATTATATATAAGAACTCATATAACACAATAAGAAAACAAACAAACAAACCAATTAAGAAATGAGCAGAGGAACTGAACAGATGTTTTTCCAGAGAAGACATACAAATGGCCACCAGGTACACCAAAAGGTACTCGACACCACTAATCATCAGGGAAATACAAATCAAAATCACAATGAAATATCAGTTCACTCTTGGTAGAATGGCTATCATAAAAAAGACCAGAGGATAGAGAGAAAAGGGAACCCGTGTGCACTGATAGTGGGAATGTAAATTGGTGCAGCCACTAACGGAAAGCAGTATGCATGGAGGTTCCTCAAAAATTAAAAATAGAACTACCTTATGATTTTGCAATCCCATCCCTGGATATACCTCCAAAGGAAGTAAAAACAAGTTATTGAAAATATATCTGCACCCCCATATTTATTGCAGCATTATTCACACTAGCTAAGATGTGGAAACAACCGTAGTGTCTGTCAACAGATAAGTGAATAAAAAAGATGTCATATATATAATGGGATATTATTCAGCCATGAAAAAGAAGGAAATCTTGTCATTTTTAATAACATCAATGGACCTTGAAGACATCGATGGGCCTAGTGAAATAAGCCAGACATAGAAAGACATATACTATAGGTGGAGTCTTAAAACAAAAGATAAGTATACAAGATGATGGATGTCTTAATTAACCAGATGGGGGAAATCTTTCTATAACGTATACATATATCACCATGATGCACACTTTAAAGATCATATAATTTTATACATCAATTGTACCCCAATAAAGCAGACATTTTCAAAAGAAAGAAAATAAAATTAGAGAATCTTCGTGATAGTGTTTTTGGAAGTATTAAGGAAGAGGTCCAAAAACTAGTGTAAAGGATTCATTAGATATTTGCAGTTGCAAAGGAGTTATTTTAGTAGCCACGATAGGATGGCGTATCCGTCCTTTGTCTTCATTTCTAATACCCAACTATGGGGAAGAGGGAATTCACAGTCTCTCATGGGTGGCCATGATTTGTCCGATCTGGAGCTGACCAGAGCTGATCACCATGATCAGGAGATACAATTGCACTGTCTCCTGGGCCAGAAAGCAGTGAAAATTACACTGTTCCTAATGAGCAGTCAGGAAAACACCAGAGAATCAAGAAACATGTGTTTTCTCAGGCTCTAACCTCTGGAGGATCCTCCTAGATCTAAAATGTGGTGATCATTCCAAACACCCAAATATGCCGAAACCTCTGTCAAAAGTGGTGAGAGACACATACTTCACGTTTCTTGATAAGGCTCCTGGAAATCTAAAGCTGTGATAGTCTTACTTAGCTCATTCCTACTGTTAATCGTGTAAGGAAAGTTTAGAAAGCTAAGGTAAGCCTGTACACCTTGTTGCTTCTCCAAAATAAAAAGTCCCATACAGCCTGAGGCACATCCATTATCTGGTGTCCAGTAGTCCATTCTTCCCAAGATCTTAATGTACCTCATATATTGATCTCTGGAGATATGAGGAAAGATTGTTTGGTCTGAGGTAACACTTGCAATTTGTTTGTTCATTTTACAGCTTCTACATCTTATTCTTAAAAAACCAACTCTGGAAGTTTGATGAGATAAAATTTAAAGAATCCCAAATACGATCCCGTCACAATCTTTTTATCATATCAAGGTAAATACCTACTCTGGCCTAGCCATAATAGAGAAGGTAGAACAGTTTTCAACAAAGATGACATTGTTTCACATAAGAGACTCTCAAAGACTAAGAACAAACTGAGGGCGAGGGGCGTGACGGAGGGGGGAGAGGGAGTGACGGGCATTAAAGAGGGCACGTGTTGGGATGAACACTGGGTGTTATATGTAAACCAGTATGAAAATAAACTATTTTAATAAAAAAAAAAGATGACATTGTTTCAAACCCTTTATCTTCTGTGTTCTCTTCCAACGTACCCCTAAATCACCTGTTCACACACATCTCTCTCTTTTTTTTTTTTGGAAAGAAAGTTATGGTATAGGGCAGCCTTTTAGGTGACTATTGAATTTTTTTTTCCTCAGTGTTTGATGCTCCATTGTTGGTCTGACTCAGTATTCCCCAATGCTGTGTCAGTGTTTCAATGTATGCTTGGAAAAGAACGTGTCCAAATTCTCCATTTTGCCTCCACTCCATGCAACTGGTGGTGTCATGGAAATTTTCTTCAAGGTAAACATGAAAAAACCTGAAGGCGATAATACTCGCCCTTCCGTTAGAGTAATTACCTGGCCTTTACCAAGTGTAGGCCTTGGGTGTTGAGAGGAATCATTCGACAGGTTCCTTTTAAAATAGGCAATGATTCTTTAAAGGCTGAAACCCCTTTCATAACATGTAATTTTGTAAACCACTCTGTTTGGAAAACCGGGCTCCCTCTGGTTTCCCAGCGCCGGTAGCTCCACTTGACGCATGAGGTTGGGGCTGCGTCGGTCATGCCTCTTTAGATTACTGGATCTCACAGGATGCTACAAGGCAGACACACCCCAGGCTGACTCATTGAGTGGGAAGTTTAAAAAGATGGTTTTCTCAGCCATCAATTAGATAAACCACATTTTCCAGGAGAAAAACAGCATCTTGAAAAGTTCTTTACAAACAAAGCTCTCTTGGTCATAATGCTTTTGGTCATGTTTTCTTGTGAAGGGAAGTATAACTTTAACCTTAATTGCACTTACAAATTAGCAAGTAAGATATAATGTCACCCTTTCTCCCTTCCTTCCTTCCTTCCTTTCCTTTTTTTTTTTTTCCTCAGAAGGAGTCACTTTCATGATTTTAGCTCCGGTAAAATTAGAGCATTCTTCCTCTTTGCCTTTCCCCTCAAAGCTGTGGTTTTGACCAATCACATGGTGAATAAGTTATAGATGTAGGCCTGAGTTCTGTTTCTTCTCTCCTGGTTACTCTCCTTTATATATTTTCTTTCTACCTTTCATTGCAACAGTCTTGAAAATACATGGAGGAGAAGGCATTTACAGACTGTGTCTTTTTGAAAATGGTAGTTTGGATTTCGGATGTATGTCAGGAAGAATCAAGAACCAGATGGTGATTTGAAGCTCTTTGTCTCGTGTTTTTCCAGTGCTGGCTGCATGTTTGGAAAGTTCTGGGTAAGAGTCTCCAGTTGTACTCTAAGATTCTGAAGGACATAGGATATTTCTGTGGTTTCTATCTTCTGGTGTACAGCGTACCTAATACACATTGAGTAACACATTCGGAAGCAGAGCTTCCTTATCTTTACACAAAATAGGACATAGAAGGCACTGTCTTGTTGCACAGTCAGTGGGAAATACAGTCACCTGTGGTGGTTGTTTACCTAGAGGGAAAGGATGACCTGTGGGCATCAGTAACTCTGCTCACAAAGGTCTCCGTGGTGTGACATGGTCCTGATGGAGCAAAGGCTGAGCAGATTTTAGACACCGATTCAGCTCCTCTCCTCCAAGTCCTGAAGGTCTCTCACAGGTTTCCACCCTACCTGCGTCCATCTTTCTCTCTCTCCCAGCTACAACAATCTATCAAATCCTTACTATTAACTGCTACATGCTTTCAGGCAGCTTTATGAGACTGGTTTAGAAGTCAATGCTGAGGGGCGCCTTAGTGGCTCAGTCGGTTAAGCGTCCGACTTTGGCTCAGGTCATGATCTTGCGGTTTGTGGGTTCGAGCCCCGCATTGGGCTCTGTGCTGACAGCTCGGAGTCTGGAGCCTGCTTCGGATTCTGTGTCTCCCTCTCTCTCTGCTCCTCCTCTGCTTATGCCCTGTCTCTCTCTCTCACTCAAAAATAAACATTAAAAAAAAAAAAAAGCAGTCAATGCTGAACACCGTTTTTGATGACTGTTTCATCACAACCATCCTAATATTCTCCAGGGTAATAGATGGATTGGGGGAAATTAATGAATGAGAAAAAGCAAAGGAAAAAAATAAAGACAATCACATTAATATGTTCTAAAATATCACAATGCACCCAAGGCTCCAGAGGACTTTACACAGCTCTTTTCCCCAACACATTAAAGGATTTTGAGTAACATTATGTTAGCATCATGTTTTCAAAAATTGCTAGGTTCCCTCAGACTCTCTCGTGACTTTTGTGTTAGCATCAATAATTGGTTAAGACATCCACTAAGAGGTAACAGGTAGGTTCTTTAAAGGTAACTAAGGCCATTTCATGATGGATGGCAGCATTATTGGGTCCTTGACCCCGAAACAAAGTAGACAGATGTATTATTTAATGCTTACGTCAAGGAAACATAGGACCCTGATGAGTGACCTAGCTAAGACCTTAAGTAGCTAAGACGGCAGACTGGATAACTTCTCTTGCTAGTTAGTTAATGGTTAACTTTTCTTCCTAAGGAGTTACCACTCTGGGTCCTAACCTATTTTGAGTTGTCTGTAGAATAAGTTGTCATTTTTTTTTTCACAACAGAATTTTGAAGTATCCTGAAAAGCAATACTGGGTAATAAAATGGGAAGAACAAAATTATCTGACTGCCCATTCCCTTCCTGGGAGTTTCCTGTATAGACCCTCACCACTGCCCACCCTACCATCCCAAATCTCAGCTCCACCCAGTTGTGGGTTCCTGGAAATCTACAAGACTACCTGGCCCACTTAAAGCTTGTGGTCCAACTATAGCTTGATCCTGTATATGTTTTGGACAAGATGCTCTACTCCCAACTTAGCATTCCTTCATAACCATCCTGCTTGCTTGCCATCAACCGCCACTTTGTCTTTCAGAATGTATTTTCTAACTGACTTCTTCACTTGTCCTGGAAATATTGATATAGAAAAATGATATAGATATGATATAGTAAGCACTTACTGTGCTCTAGTAGCTATCACCACAACGATGCTTGAGGTAGGGATCATTATTACCCACATTTTACAGATGTGGACGCTAGTTTCTGAAGGTCACTAGCGAGTGGCAGCTGGAAGTGGCAGAGTTGGCTTACTAACCATGGTGTCTCCTCTCTCCAGGATCCCAGGTTCTAAAGCACCTATAAACTATATGCATCTTTCTTTATTCTCTTCTGATAAACATACATATATCTTCTCTGAGCCCTATAATTGCTACTTACATTTTTATTATACATTTGTTATCAGAATCCTGTTCTCTGAAATCCTTAATAATTGTGATTTGTCTTTCTCTGTGAAGTGATTTCTAATGAGATGCCAGGAATTCTGCCATAGAAACAGAAATATTCAGTAATCTCTAGCCACTGTTGGTAGAAATTCAGTGAGTACATTCTCTCTCACAGATAATGATGTTGGGTGTAATTTGGTAAAGTAAAAGTGCTATGATTCACCTGCCTGTGAATTAGTGTCTCAGAAAATACCAAGAAGCACGTATTTTCCTTGAGTAAAGATGATTCAAAGTCAATAAAAATTTTGCCACAAAGAAAACATTAGACCCAGACAACTTACACAGTAGTTCTACCACACATTCAAGGAAAAAATAATTTTAGTCTCACAAAACCCTTCCGAGAGGAGACAGAAAGAGAAAATAACGTCCCATCTCATTTTGTGATGAGCATTTTGATGTCCAAACCTGACCAGAAGAGTCAAATAAATAAACATTATTTAACAACTATACTCTTGAGCAAAAATGTAACATATTAGTAACTGAATAAAATATTAGCCCTCTGTGTACAGTAAGATATAAGAAGTTAATACATCATGAGTAAAGAAAGTTTATCCCTGGATTGCAAGATTGGTTTAATAATAAATCAACTAATACAATTTTTCACATTGTTAAAGGGGAAAAGACACATTATTATCTTAATAGATGCAGAAAGAGCATTTAAAAATTCAATATTCCGGGGCACCTGGGTGATTCAGTCAGTTAAGTGTCCAACTTGGGCTCAGGTCATGATCTCACAGTTTGTGGGTTCGAGCCCCACATCGGGTTCTGTGCTGACAGCTCAGAGCCTGGAGTCTGCTTCGGATTCTGTGTGTGTCTCTCTCTCTCTCTGCCCCTCCCCTGTTAGTGCTCTGTCTCTCTCTCTCTTTCTCAAAAATAAATAAAAAACATTAAAAAATATTTTAATTAAATATTCATAAAGACCTAAACGTGAAATCTAGAACCATAAACCTCCTAAGAGAAAACATAGGCAGTAATCTCTTGCCCTTACCGACATATTTATGCGTTAAGTCTCCTCAGGCAAAGGAAATAAAAGCAAAAATAAACTACTGGGACTACATCAAAGTAGCAAGCTTTTGTACAGCAAAGGAAACCATCAATAAAAAAGAAAAGAAACCTAGTGAATGGAAGAAAATATTTACAAATGATACATCAGATAAGAGATTAGTATCTGAAATATATAAAGAACTTACACAACTCAACAACAACAACAAAACAAACAATATAATTAAAAAATGGACAAAGATCTGAATAGACGTTTTTCCAAAGAACACTTATGGATGACCAAAAGATACTCAGCATCACTAATCATCAGGAAGATGTAAATCAAAACCACAATGAGATATAATCTCACATCAGTCAGAACAGCAAGTATTGAAAAGACAGAAATAACAAATGTTGGTGAGGATGTGGAGAAAGGGAACCCTTCTGCACTGTTGGTGGGAATGGCAATTGGTGCAGCCACCTTGGAAAACAGTATAGAGTTTCTTCAAAATATTGAAAATAGGGGCACCAGCGTGGCTCAGTCAGGTGAGTGTATGTCTCTTGATTTTGGCTTAGGTCATGATCTTGCAGTTCGTGAGATTGAGGGCCACATAGGGCTCTGCACTGACAGTATGAATCCTTCTTGGGATTCTCTCTCTCCCTCTCTCTCTTTGCCCCTCTCTCCCACTTGTGCTCCCTCTCTCTCAAAATAAAGAAAACTAAATGTTAAAAAAATAAAAATACAAATACCATACGATCTAGTAATCCCCCTACTGGTAATCACCATCACACTCCACCCCCAATAAAAACACAATTTAGAGGATATATGCGTCCCTATGTTTATTGCAGTGTTATTTTTTTAAATTTTTTTAATGTTTATTTATTTTTGAGAGACAGAGAGAGACAGACAGAGTGCAAGCAGGGGAGGAGCAGAGAGAGAGGGAGACACAGAATCCGAAGAAGGCTCCAGGCTCTGAGCTGTCAGCACAGAGCCCGACGTGGGACTCGAACTCACAAGGATGAGATCATGACCTGAGCTGAAGTCGGACGCTCAACCGACTGAGCCACCCAGACGCCCCTATTGCATTGTTGTTTATAATACCCAAGATATAAAACAACCCAAGTGTCCATCGATAGATTAATGAATAAAGAAGATGTAGTGTGTATATATATACATATACATATATACACACATATATATACATATATGTGTGTATATATGTATATGTATATATATATACGCTGGAATATTATTCAGCTACAAAAATGAGATTTTGTCATTTGTGACAATATGGATGGAGTTAGAGGGTATTATGCTAAGTGAAATAAGTCATACAAAGATAAACACCATGTAATTTCACTTATATGTGGAATCTAAAAAACAAAACAAATAAACAAACAAAATTCAAATAGACTCCTTTTTTTTTTTTCAAATAGGCTCTTAAATACAGAGAACAAACTGAAGGTTTCCAGAGGAGAGGTATGTGGGGGAGATAGGCAAAATAGATAAAGGGGATTAAGAGGTATAAATTTCCAGTTATAAAATAAATAAGTCACAGATATGAAAAGTATAGCATTGGGAATATAGTCAATAATATTGTAATAATGTTGTATTATGACCGATGATGACATTTATCATACTGAACGCTAATGTATAGAACTGTTGAATCGATATATTGTACATCTGAAAAAACATGGTATGTTAATTATATTTTAATAAAAATATTCATTATCCACAAACGATCTAAGAAATATATTAGCAAATCAGAAAAGCATAAAAATTTGCTAATTTTATAAAAGGCAAACATACAAATAGGGGGGCCTGGGTGGCTCAGTCAGTTGAGCATCAAATTCCTGATTTCAGCTCAGGTCGTATCCCTGAGTCGTGGGATTGAGCCCCACATCGGGCTCCACATGCTGAGCGTGGAGTTTGCTTAAGATTCTCTCTCTCTCTCTCTCTCTCTCTCTCTCTCTCTTCTCTCTCTCTCTCTCTTTCCCCCTCTGTCTCTTTCTCCCACTCATGCACTCTATCTCTCTAAAAACAAAAACAAAATAAACCACACAAATAAAAAAATGTATAGGAAACATCAAGATGAAGAAAAAGATAAGGCTGCCTGTTACATACTTCTATTCAAGCCACTGACTGAGATCTACCCAGGGCAATGGAATAAGAAAAAAAGAAATAAAGGAATAGAGAGGAAAAAGAAGAACCAAAAGTCTCATTTTTCTGCAGATGACATAATTTTCATGTTAGTATAGAAAAATCTAAGGAAATTATAGAAAAATTAAGACATTTAGTAAAAAAGTTTGGCAAAATTTTATTCTGAAACAAAAATCAGTATATAAAATTCAATTGTGTTATGCATTAGACACAAGCAGTTATAAATCAGTTTTAAAAAGGGCATTTTCAGTGGCAACTAAAAATATAAAAGTACCCAAGGATAATTATATCAAAAGGCATGCAAGCCCTTAATGAAGCAAATTATGAGATGTTGATACAAAGCATCAAAGAAGAGGGGTGCCTGGCTGGCTCAACTGGTAGACCGTGTGACTCTTGATCTCAGGGTTGGGAGTTTGAGCCCCACATTGGGCGTGGAGCCTACTTAATAAAATAAAATAAAATCTTCAAAAAAAGAATCAGCAAGGGTGTCCTAAACAAGTGGAGAGAAATAACCTGTCCTGTAAAGAGTCCATTATTCCTAAATGATGCTCTACAGATGCAGCGAACTTCCAATAAAAGTCACTAGATGGTTGTGGATGGCACTGTGGAGACAGGCAGCATGTGTCACCAGGAGACACATGGAACTGGATTCTGAAGGTGCTGGATCAAGTGAGTCAGATCATAACATTGGATAGAGGAGAGTTGTTTGATTTGGGAGCACATTTCTACCTTACTCGACCTAATCCCTCCACAAGGACTCCGGGAGACCCTGTTAATACACAGCTAGGATAATTCTTGGGTGCCTGGAAAAACCAACAGCCTCCACTAAGAGAAGTAGAAGTGCCAGAATTGCCGTAGCAGAAAGTGGAAGAAGGGGTCAAAAGTTCACAGAAGTAGACACTCAAAAGTGCGTATAGTATAAAGATCAAAAATCCGGTCAGCTGACTATTCTACAGGACGGCCTGGAGAATACTCCATTTATTAGAACAATAAAGAAAGTGCTAATGAGATAGAAACCAGCATCACTGAGAAGCTCTTACTCTTTGAGCTGGGAATTGTCACTACGGAACTGGGCTCACAGATAGCAACGGGGATGATCCCAAAACACTAGAGGCCAGGAGGTGTGGCTTAACCATCAGAATGGAGGTGAGCACAATTATCACAGACAATGGTAGGCTCAGGTGGCAGTCAGGGGCAGCCACGGAAATATTTAACAGAATACGGTCTCCTCAGGTGCCCGAGAGATGGAACTTTTCTGATCCAGACCCACTGGGCTTCAGCAGAGCCTAGCTGACTAGAAGATAAGGATCCACAGCAATCGGTAGTCATTAGTCTAGGCTTCCCTCAAAGGATGTAAAAGCCATTTACCAGTGGAGAAAGGGGAAAACCCAAACATGCAGAGGACTGTTGGGCACAGGGACTGAGTTGATCTGAAGTGGTCAATGGTTCTTCTTTTGCAATGAGGGCATATAGAAGTGAAGTAATAAAAGGAATCCTGACCCAAATCCAGCTCGCAGAGTGTCTACTGAGTCTGTGGAGCCAGTCAGTAGTCACTTCTCTCAGCCCTGAATTTAAAACGGAAACAGTATACTTGGTAGTTGGCATAACCTTCGGATTTATTTTTTGATCTGTAGAAGGCCAAGTTGAAACCTCTAAATGTTCTCTCCTTTCTCCCACCAAAATAGTAAGTTACAAACAATATTGTGTCTTAGAGTTGAGGGTGGATGCCGTACAGGAGTGTTGCCCTTAAAATCCTAAAGTGTGCAGAATTGGTGGTCCCTGATGCACTCATTTAATTCACCTTTGTGGTCCTTACAAAAACTAGATGGATCTTGGTGACTGATAGTAGCCTACTGTGAACTCAAACAAGGGGTACTCCCAGTCACAGGAGCTGTATCGGATGAGGTATCTTTACCAGAGTAGATTAACACAGCCTGAGTTACGTAGCATTTTAAATTCATGTGATAACACCTATCAGTGAGCATTCACAGTATAAGAAATGCTAAATGGGCAACAGATGGGTGGTGTGAACAGTTGACGCAGTCAGCCTCTGCCGTTGGTCACATCAGTGCTAGCACAATGGGCTCAAGAATGAAGTAGTGTGTGGTCGGCAGGGGTAGAGACTGGGCATGGGACCAACACTGAGTGCTCCTACTCATCAAGGCTGAGCAAGCTACCGATGCTACCAAATGTCCCTCGTTCCAGCAACAGGAAGCTCTCCTGAGCCCTCCAGTTCATGGACAACACATCATGGAGAACAAGCAGCCACTTGAGGGGCATACTGATTACAGCTGACCTGTTGTGGCTTGAATTGTGGCTCCCAAATACATATGTTGAGGTTCTAATACGGTATCTATATATGGGACCTTGTTTGGAAATACGGTGTCTGAGGGTGTAATTAAGATGAAGTGGAATAGAGTGTGTCCTTAACCCAATATGACTGGTATCCTTATAAGGAGAGACAAAGAGACATAGAGGCAGATGCAGAGAGAACACCTGTGAAGACACAGACACATGGCGCCATGTGATGCCAGAAGCAGAGCCTGGGAGTTATGTAGCCAACACCTTGATTATAGCCTCGTATTTAGCCTGCAGAATTGTGAGAGAAGAACTTCCTGTTGTATTAAGCCATCCAGTGTGTGGTACTTTGTTACCGTGGCTCTAGAAAACTAACACAGGACCACTTTCACCCTTGGTGGGGGCAGCGATTTATCTCATCTAGAATTGATATAGATTATGGGTACAGTTCACCTTTCCTACTGCAGGACTTTGGCCAGCACAGCTGAGGGCTCACAGTGACTGGTCAACATAGAAGAGAGCGTACTCACCAGTACTGTCTTGGACCAAGGGCTCCACCTTATAGCAAAGACTTTACAGCAGTAGACAGGTCCATGGGATCCCCGGATCCTATCACAAAATACACTCTCCAGAATGTACTGGCCTAGTAGAGCAACTGAATGGACCTCAAAGGTATAGGTGAAGCATGAACTTGAAATTGATACCTAAAAAAGATCGAATGCCATCTCCCAAGATACATCTCTGCAACCTTTAGGTCTAGAATTTCTGTTTCCCAGAGGAGGAGTGTTTCCACTACAAACATAGCTAGAGTTTGACTCAACTTTAAACTACGGCTACTGCCCAATCCCTGAAGACTTCTTGTGTCAAGAGAATAGCAGACAAGAAAAAAAGGGTAATCAACTTCAATCATATGCAAGAGGAGGTAGTGCTGTGTTATACGGGTAAGAAAGAACAGATTTGCACTCACGTAAACCACCGTATCATCTTTCACAACTCCCTTGCCTAATTTTGACAGTAAATGGACAGGTTCAGGAGCTGTGTCCTATGAAGGCCTTGATAATCACAGTCTCAGATATTTATGGGCATTAAAAGGCCTGGCTCCTTGGGGTGCCTGGGTGGCTCAGCCAGTTAAGCATCTGACTCTCGGTCTCGGCTCAGGTCATGATCATAGGATCATGAGGTCCATGAGATCGAGCCCAGCATTGGGCTCTGTGCTGCTGGCGCAGAGCCTGCTTGGGATTCTCTCTCCTTCCCTCTCTCTCTGCCCCTCCCCTGCTCTCTCTCTCTCTCAAAATAAATAAATAAACTTAAAAAAAATGCCTGGCCCCTTCATCTCAATTTAGGACATCTCTGAAGGGGACACCCAGCTCTAGGGTCCCCAGGATATCCAGTGAATCCTCTAATAAGCTGAAACACAAAAAAATTTTTCCGTCTGCCCCATCCTGCTTGTCTCACTTCTTCTCAGGTATTGACTTTAAAGTATAAACTCCTGGATATGAATCCCCATCTCAGAGTCCATTTCCCAGGAAAGTCGAGGCCAAGTCAAGGAGGGGAAAACAAATATTGTTAAAATGTCCAAACTACCCAAAGCAATCTATAGATTTAATGCAACCCCTATCAAACTACAATAGCGATTTTTCACAGAACTAGAACACATAGTTCTAAAATTTGTATAGAACCACAAAGACCCTGAAGAACCAAAGTAATCTTATAAAAGAACAAAACCGGAGGTATCACAATCTCAGATTTCAAGATATATTACAAAGCTGTAGTAATCAAAACAGTATCGTACTGGCACAAAAACAGACTCCTAGACCAATGCGACAGAATAGAAAACCTAGAAATAAACCCACAATTATATGGTCAATTAATCTACAACAGAGGAAGCAAGAATATCCAATGAGAAAAAGACAGTCTCTTCAATAAATGGTGTGGGAAAACTGGATGGCTGGCTACATGCAAAAGAGTGAAACTGGACCACTTTCTTATGCCATACACAAAATAAACTCAAAACGGATTAAAGACTTAAGTGTGAGCCCTCATACCATAAAAATTCTAGAAGAGAGCATAGGCAATATTTTCTCTGGCATTGACCATGGCAACATTTTTCTAGACATGTATCTAGAGGTAAGGGAAACAAAGCAAAAAACAAAAAACAAAAACAAAACTATCGGGACTAAATCAAAATTAAAAGCTTCTGAGTAGCAAAGGACACAATTAACAAAATGACAACCTACTGAATGGGAGACGACATTTGCAAATGATATATCTGATAAGGGGTTACTATCCAAAATATATAAAGAACCTGATACAACTCAACATCAAAACACCCAAACAATCCAATTAAAAAGTGGGCAGAAGACATGAACAGACATTTCTCCAAAGAAGACATAGAGATATCAACAGACACATGAAAAAAACGCTCAACATCATTCATTATCAGGGAAGTGCAAATCAAAACCACAAGGATGTATCACCTCACACCTGTCAGAATGGCTAAAATCAAAACACAAGAAACAAAAAGTGTTGGTGAGAATGTAGAAAAAAAGGATCCCTCATGCACTGTTGGTAGGAATACAAACTGATGTAGCCACTGTGGAAAACAGTACAGAGGATCCACAAAAAACTAAAAATAGAATTACCATATGGTCCTGTAATTACACTACTGGATATTTACCCAAAGAATATTTAAACGCCAATTTGAAAAGATATATGCACCCCATGTATACTGCAGCATTATTTTCAATAGCCAAATTATGAAAAAAACTCAAGTATCCATTGACAAATAAAGAAGATATTGTATGTGTGTATATATTGAACATACACACTCATAGATTCAATGGACTATTAGTAGTCTGCTATAAAATAGAATAAAATCTTGTTTGCGACAATATGAATGAATCTAAAGGATATAATGCTAAAGGAAATAAGTCAGAGAAAGACAAATACCGTGATTTCACTCATATGTGGAATATAAGAAACAAAACAGACAAAGAAAAAAGAGACACACAAACAAAAATGGACTCTTAGAGAACAAACTGGTGGTTACCGGCAGCGGCGAGGGGATGGTTGGGGGGAAAGATACAGTAGGTGATTGGGACTAAAGAGTACATTTATCGTGGTGAGCACTGAGTAATATAAAAAATTGTTGAATCACTATATTATACACCTGAAACTAATATAACAATGTACATTAATTATACTGGAATTAAAAAATATAAAAAGAGAAAATACGGAAGAATATGCAAAAAAAAAAAAAAAAAAAAAGATTTACTGTGGAAGCCGAGAAACTGATCCTAAAATTTAAGGTGCAAAATCTAAGAATAATCAAGAAATTCCTAAACATAAACAAAGTTGGGAACTGGGTGATAGCTTTGAGGGGGACTGCACTATCAGATATCAAACTTACAATATGGGTGCCTGGGGCGCCTGGGTGGCTCAGTTGGCTAAGTGTCCGATTCTTGATTTTGGCTCAGGTCATGATCTCATGGTTCATGAGTTTGAGACCCGAGTCAGGCTCTGCACTGACAGTGTGGAGCCTCTCTTTCTGCCCCTCCCTGCTCCCTCTCTCTCCCTCTCTCTCTCTCTCTCAAAATAAATAAATACACTTAAAAAAAAAACCCTACTATAAAAATGTAGAAAAGAAGACAGTATAATTTTGCTACAAATAAAATCCAAGTGGATTAATGATTTAAATGCAGAAAACAAAGCTATAAAACTTTCAGATGAGAACACAGGAGAATATCTTTATGAATCAGGGTAGGGAAAGGTTTCCTAAATAAGACACAAAAAGCATAAACCATAAGGAAAAGATTAATAAGTTTGACTATGTTAAAATTAAGAACTTCTGTTCCACAAAAGTCACATAAGCAAAATGAAAAATTCACAAACTAGAAAAATATAGATGAATTCAGACAACTTCAATGGCTTACTATCAAAGATATATGTAATATTACACATATTACATTTTTACATAATATATAACATATATATAAGCCTCCATTTTGGAAACAAAAGATGAGCAGGTATCATTTACAACATGAATATAAATCTTTAAAAAATAATTTACGATGAATCGAGAAGTATCTAAAAGTCTTTACACCACCCAGATACATACAAGTTTAGCCAGAAAAGATGTTTGTTGGTTTTCAGACTCTGAATATAGACCACCAGTCATGTATTTTGTTCATCTATGTACATTTCTTTATAATTTTCCAGTTATTTCAATCCTCATTAAAATACCATCTTAAAAATATTTGTAATATATTATTTGACTAGTATCAACTAGATATGAAGTATTTGACCATACCCCTCCAACTTCCCATTAGTGTAGAAATATCAAATACATAGGGGTGCCTGGGAGGCTCAGTCGGTTACATGTCCAACTTCAGCTCAGGTCATGATCTCAATATTCATGGGTTTGAGCCCTGCGGCAGGCTCTGTGCTGACGGCTCAGAGCTTGGAGACTGCTTCGGATTCTGTGTCTCCCTCTCTTTCTGCCCATCCCCTGCTCGTGCTCTGTCTCTCAAAAATAAATAAATGTTAAAAAAATTTTTTTAAATCAAATATGTCATATATGTCTTGCGTCTCCCTTCTCACTCAACCCTGGGCAGTTATCACTAATATTTAGCCTCCCTTTTTAGCAGGCTAAATACTATCTCAATTCTCTTCCATGAGTGCTCCAGGCAGCCACTATCAATTCTTCAGAGATGGCAAGATGAATGAAACTTAGTTGTCCCCTCTACCCTAGACCAAGCAGCATGAAAAAACAGACATTTTTCATTTTGTCTTTTAAGAACATTCTGTTCCTACAAATAACAAAGTATTTTTCTCTCATCCATGCGCACTCCTATTTGCAACCGTAAGCCCCAAACCTGGAATCAGAAGGACTCTGGACGGACACTGGCACACAATGCCATCTTCGAACGCTAGAAGGGTTTGTTTTTGTAAAAGCCAATCTTATTTTAGTCCTAGTCACTTTAGTCACTGTAACCAAAATTATGTAAACTTTCTAAATAGACTAAATATTCTAAAAATACAGTGAAACACCAGCCTCCACACCAACCAAGTCACAATATGGGTGTCTGGCCTAAACCCACAAAATGAGAATGATGGGAAGATCATTTATCAAACTACAGTGACCATAACACGCTCCCACCGCTGTATCAAAAACAAAGGCAACCCAATGGCTATTACTCAAAGTGATGCCATTATCATTGAGAAAGCATTTCATCCCTTCATACCCTCAATGCTTATCATATTAGACCTACAACTTGAGTTCCATAATTATATCCACGTGTCTTTGGAACCTTTCCCCATACCTCTGAAAATGGTGGAACTTTTTTAGTTTTGTTACTACGTTTTCAAGATTTCCCTGGAAGAAATATGAGTGTGTTCTGTGCAAAGAGAATTTGTTCCGATCTGTTTGTTACCACTTGGAGTGCAGCCTTGGGTATTCTGAACCCTAAATGAGCTGCTTTGACCATTAGGAAGAGCCGTGAAGACAAATATGTCAGACGTTATAATACAGGCACAGTGTGTCCACATTTGCTCCCCACCTGCAAATACCATTTCCCTAAGGCCTCTTTCTCTAAGCATTAACACTGTACCCATGAGCTAATGAACATACCCACTCAGCTGCCGTATTCTGACTGCTGTCTCTTTCTTCCTCCTCTCCTCCTGTAGTCTTGGCTAATGGAGGCCCCACTACCGATGCCTTGAAATTACTGGAGCATATTCAGTAAAATAGAGAAATTCATTTACCTTTTTCTTGTCACTTACTATTGGAAAAGCAGCCAGGCCAAGCTGCTGCCTTTCACCTGCTGTACCATATCTACCTTAACATATTCCATTGTGGGTAATATAATGTATGTGTATAAGCCATCTGCAATCTACAATTGGGAGAAATTGGTTAACATTTGCGGTTTCCTAACCCTGACTTCACACTTCAGGGTGGGTTGGTTAGCTTTTGAGAGACCCTATCAGGGTCTCTCCAGAAGAGAATACATAGAATACTTTAAATTGCAGTCATTTAAGCTTCGACTTTGGCTCAGGTCATGATCTCACGGTTCATGAGTTCAAGCTCCGCATAGGACTCTCTGCTGTCAGTACACAGCCTGCTTCAGATCCTCTGTCTCCCTCTCTCTGCCCCCTACCCCCCACCACTCATGCATGCATGTGCATTCACACTCTCTCTCTCAAAAATAAACATTAAAAAAAAATGCAGTCTAAATCTCCACTATTGCCTTTGCTGATTAGAAAGGAGTTTTCATTGGTGAAATGAGTCGTGCTCAAGATGTGAGGTCAGCAAAGAAATTAGTGTGGGCCCCTCTCCCCTTTCACAAACAGGGTGTGAGAACCTGGCAAGCCCAACATAACACTTCTGCGGCAAACAAAGCCTTCGGGCTGTAACTACCTCTGCCACCACTGCCCCACCCTCACATCACAACCACTTAATGGGAGGATTTTTGTCATCTTTACTGACTGACAAAGAAGCGATCTTGCTGCCAAAATTTTTCTTACACTTCCGTTGTGATAGATCTTTACAGCAAGGTGCTCTCAGAGTGTGGTAAGGACAGAGAGGAGACATTTTAGACTGCTTAGAAGAACAGCTACACTGTTTTGGTGACCGCGAATCAGTGCACATGTGGAAAATTCAGTTCACGATGTTTTCATTGTAACAGGTCACCTTGAGGATGGGGGAAGGGAGTCAGTGTTCACCCTTGTCTCCGGTTGTTAAAGGCTACTCATAGTTATCAAAGACTCAGAAATCGCCTTATAACAATTCTCCACAACTCTTATATGACTATAAAAATAGAAAAGGAGTAATACTATCTATCGATGACATGGATATGGTGGAAATATAAATGGTTACCAACTTTTTGGAAATCAACTGAAAATATCTATTAAAATTAAACCTTTGGATACACTTCAGCCCAACAGTCTAACTTTTGGGACTCTTTTCCATGGGTATGAGCATCAGAACATATAAAGGAAAATATATTTAAAATAATTATTGCAGCATTGTTTAAGGTGGCACAAAATAAAATGCAAGCCAGATGAATGCCGATTACATGGAAAACACTTAAAGAAATTATGCATGGAATATTATGCAATATTAGCAACTATTATTTAAAAAAGGATTTTTTTTTTTTTTACATTTATTTATTTTTGAGAGACAGAGCACGAACACGGGGAAGGTGCAGAAAGAGAGAGAGACACAGAATCGGAAGCAGGCTCCAGGTTCTGAGCACGCTGTCAGCACAGAGCCTGTCACGGGGCTTGAACCCACGAACCATGGGATCATGACCTGAGCTCAACCAACTAAGCCACCCAGGCGCCCCAATGCTAGCAACTATTATTAAAGAATAATTAAGCTCTGTGAGCTGACGTGCGACTGGGGGGTATTCCAAAATGGGTTGAATGAGGAAAATGATGTGTATGGAAGAGGATTAAATATTCCACTTTTGTAAACAAGGACAAAAAAGTGCATGGAATGTGTAGGTGCATTAAATTACAAAAGGATACATAATGGGAGGAGTGAAAGGGGCAGTGAGAGCAAAGGACAGATAGGGTGGGGAAGTAAGATAAGCAGAAAATTATGGTCAGGAAAAGACTACTAACGAAGAATCATAATATGACACGATGTGTGTGAAATTATACGTGTATATGTATGCTCACAGAAATTAGAAGAGCCAGGTGGATCTCTTATGAGGATGTCTTAACTTATAGGGATGTCCATAATGCATTAAACAGAAAAAAGTAAGAATTAAGTAATGGGTACCTTCTGATTCTACTTCAGGACAAAGGAAATACATAGCACCTCTATACAGATATATCTATGGCTATAGATATAGACAGGTCTGTATATATCTAGTCTGCATGAGCAAAAGTAAGGATGTGGAAAGATACACAATCGGATCTCCAGGGGATGCCCTTGGGATGGGGTGGGTTGATTAAGAATTTGGGCTGCTGGGGTGGGTGAATGTTAGCTTTGCCCACTTTTGAACTGCATTATGTTGTTTTGCTAATTACGACCCAAAAGTATTACTTTTGTAATTTGAAAAGAGGAAAACATGCCAGCTATAGATTCTGTATAATTGAACAATTTTCTAACTAATTCTTGGGGAAAAAATTGTTCTTAAATATTTTTGAATGAGTTTTTGTTTAAATCATTTATTTTAAACCATTAAAGCTTCATTAAATTCCCCAGTGTATCGAAACCTCATCGGAAACCCTTAAGTTCCTTGGTCAAAGAATGAAAGTGAATTCAAATATAGTAAAGAAATTCTTAAGAAGCTTCTTAACTAAAGCTCTCAAAGTAAATCATGATCACTGTCATTTTTGCATAGAAGTAACAGTTCTGGCTTTTGAGAGCTATCGAAAATAGCATTTCGTCGAGCCGTTACTATATGGCAGGCATGATGCTTTTTTTTTTCTTGAGCTATAATTTATGTACATAAATTTTACATAAAATTTACCTTCTAGTTCCTCAAGAAACAGACGCCAAGATGAGAATAAGCATGCATTCTGTTGGCGAAGGTTATTGTTGTATGTTTTTTAAAAAAATACATTCTTGAAAAGTTTTCTGCTTCGCAATCTTTTCCTATCACGTGAGAACAATTCCATTTAGGGATATAAATGTGGCAGTAGGTCTGTCTCTGCCCCCCGCCCCACATTACTCTCTCACATTTCCAGCGAGTCAAGTTTCTCTCTCAATTAACTTTTCCTAAGTTTTACATCATTGCAAAATAGAACCTCATCTTGCACTTCGCAATTTATGTACTGATTTTATGTAATATCGTGATTCATATTTTTTCTTATTTCCAACAGTAGCATTTTTCCCTCTGTGATGTTTTTTTTTAATTTTATAATAGTTTATTTTCAAATTGGTTTACATATAACACCCAGTGTTCATCCCAACATGTGCCCTTTTTAATGCCCATCACCCCCTCTCCCCCCTCCCTCATCCCCCTTACCCTCAGTTTTTTTCTTAGTCTTTGAGAGTCTCTTATGTTTTATCTCCCTCCCTCTCTGTGTCTTTTTTTCCTTTCCCCTCTTCCTCTCCCCCTGGTTTTTGCTTAGTCTCACAAAGTCCACCTATTCGTGGAAACTGTCTTTTTCTGACTGACTTATTTCACTTAACATAATACCCTCCAGATCCATCCATATAGTTGTTTTTAATTTTAGCTATTGTAATAGCAGTTTCGCTACTTCCCATTGATAACTTTTACAAAGCACTACACGAACAGCCCTATTCACCAGGTGGAATCCGTAGCACGGATTTATTTTTAAATAGCTTGCCCATGGCAACTCAGAGCTGGTTTGAGCTTGAAAATGCTGCCTGTAACCACATGCGACCTATTGTCTTTAAGGTTCCTGAGGCTTCATTCAGTGACGGTTGGTTGTGCATGTGGCCTCTCAGAGGCAATAAGGCATGAAGTATATTTCCTGGTTATTTCCTCGGTTTAAGGAGGTGATCAGTATCACCGAACATTTTGAAGCTTTTTGCAGGCTTATCTTTGGGTAGTGGGACTACCACTGGCAATGGACAGAAATAGAAAACAGAGATAAAAAGTCATCCACACCCTATTTGGTAAGCATATAAGTTTAAACTGAGTTTGATGGAAGTTGAGGGGAAAAAAATAATTGAAAAATAACATCAATAGTAAGCTGAGACTTCTATATAATGAGTTAAGTTTATCAAAGTAAATTTTCCGTCTGATGTGCTTCGTAGGTAGTGAAGACACATTGGCAAAAATCAGTTTTTGTGTTTTAGGACTCTAGCATAAAATCCAGGAGAAACCAGGATGCCTGAATGATGTTTAGTCCTCCATCTTTATGATTCTGATTTGCGTTAAATTAGTAGAATAATTCTACTGAAAACTAGCATGATTAATCATGATTTGACTTCTAAGGAATTCATTTGGTGGAGAATGGGGTGAAAAGGAAGTTAAACAAAACTTTTGTGGGGTTTTCTTTGATGTTATTTTTTCGTCTTTTGTTTTTGGCAGGGCTTGGGGTGCAGTTAGGGAAAATAAGTGGTGGAGAATGGGACTGAGGAATAAATAACTGAGTAACGTGGCCCCAGTGAGGCCCAGACGTGGGGTGAGAGGGTGGGTGTGAGGGCGTGTGAACTGAAAGCTAGTCCATTTTCTTTTCTCATACTTTTGCTTTTAAGTCTAAAGTTACATCTGAGGCCGTATTTATCTCACCAGAAGACTATCGGTAGAATACGGAAACAAAGAATACAGAAACTGCGCTTTCTTTCCACCCTCTTGTGTGTCTGTGTGTAACCTGGCAAGCTATAAGCTCTAATGAGCTTAGAAATGGGATACCAGCTTCAATCTTACCATCGCATCAATGTTTATCTACCTCTCCCACAATTAAAATCAGATGTCCGACCACAAGCAACGAGTGAGGCTTTGCTTACCTTAATAATGACTGCTTGTAACCTCACTATTCGGCCACTTAAGTACTGGCCCTGTGAACCAAATCAGAAGGGAGGAAGGAAAGTGTCAGTGTCAGAATCCACTTGGGGCAGTTAAGCTGACTCCACATTTACAAAAACATTCACAGAAACAAATTCCAACCTCAAATCTTTTTCTCCTACTTCAAGTCCATCAGATTGCAAGTTAATTACTAATTCTAGTTGACTGCATAAATCAACAGACCGAAAGTGTGTAATCACTTGCTTAAAGGGCAAATGATTTGGGAAGTTTCACCTAGCTGTTTTTATTCATGTCACGCAAATTTGCGTGTAATACTATTATTCATCATTTAATCATCAGTCACATTCTAAACAGTTTGAAATGCCAAGTCAAACCTAAATTCTCTAAATTTTAGAATGTTTAATTGCACGAGGAATAGCAAAACAGGAAGAAATTATTCAGAGTTAATTTTGCGGATCATTGCAAGAATGTAAATTGCAACCGTATTTCCAATAGGTTCAAAATCAGAAGTTAATTTTATTTCCCAAGTGAACAAAACTCTTTTTATTGAAATGCCAGTCTGTTCACAGAATTTCAAACTTGCCGTATGCTAGAAAAAGGCTTAAAGACTTAACACAAACAGTTAGAAGGAAATCGTTGACAAAAATACAAAATGAATGCCTCCTAGGTAAGTGATTCTATTCAATTACACATTTAATTGAGATACTTTGGATTCCTAAACATAAGCTTAATTTTTTTCCTCCAAAGTTTGGTCAACTTTGATTTAACAAGCACTGCCTGCAGTGTTCTACCTCTTCACTCTAATCAGGGATCAGATTAATGTCAAGTTAGTACTTGTTTTAATTCTGTAACACCCTCTATCTTACAGTATCTTCTGTTTTTATGCATTAAGTAAGAGATCTATTGCAGACCTTGATTCTTTGTTAAGTGGATGAAAGCATTTCTCCAGAGGTGTCTGATATATGGCAATAGTGAAATAATATTGCCGATTTGATAAATGTTCACCAAAAGACCTCAAGACACCTACTCTGGTGCAAGAAAACACAATGCATTATAGAAAGAGGAGAAATGGAAATAAAATGGAAAAAGGAAAGACAATGGAAAAGGAAATAAAATGAAACGAGCTTATATAGAAATAATTGCTCTCTTGGTTTGTGTTTCAATGTACTTTGAGGAGGACATATTTACAATGATCATATATGATCATGTCATTCTTTCTAAAGTTAGGGAACGCAGTTGAATTTTTAGCAGGCTCTTAATGTTTGTAGAAAAAGAGCTTAGCCCCCTTCTCCCCGCGATATTACCTAATCTAGACATGTAAATCGCATGACTTCATTTTCAGTGATTGAGGTCTGAACTTAAGTTCATCAGTTCGTTATTCATTACATTTTGTCAAGATAAAAAAAAAAAAAAAACAAAACTTAGAGTGACTCCAAAAGTAAATAACTCATTTGAGGTAAATCACTGAGAGTTTAAAATTAAGCTAGAACATAAGCTTCTGGTTTATTAATGAAATAATTAATAAAAGAACAGTAGTTTTCACATTCTTTCTGCATCACAGATCTCTTTTAGAATAAAAATCTGATGAAATGTCTGGATTTTTCCGGAAAGAAAATGCATTTTCAAACTAAATTTTGTATATGATTTCTCTGCGAGCTTGTCCTTTGACACCAAAGTTTAAAAACCTTTAGCTGGAGCCAAGTTAAAAAAAAATACCTGCATGCAATAAGGATCCTGTCATAATTATGTTTATTGTTACCAGACTGAGCCACAATCTGGCTCAGATTCCTAGCATCCAGGGAGAAATAGAAAGCCTGGTTATGATGACTCTCATTAGAAAAAAAGAAACATAGGTCTTAGGGAAAACAAAGCTTTGCTTAGCAATGAATTATAAATAATTCCCCTGGAACTGTTTTGTAAACTTTACTTTGGAAACTGTGCATAATCTCACTTGCAAGACTAAATTTCATGTACTTTCTTATTTTAGGCCCTCAAGAAAGGAAGAGGACATGAGGTTGCTAGGAAACATATAGTCTGTTGGTTGTCCGAACCGTAGGAGAATATGCATTCATCTCACCTGGTAGTTAATCAATTCTATCCTGAGACTATAATCTTTAACATTTTACTGCTTATTTAAAGTTGGGCTTATAACAGGTACGGTTCAGGTATCAGCCCTCTGGAAATCTCCGATACCTCTAGCCTTAAGAAAGATAAGAAAAGAAGAAACAACATGTGTATAATAAAATCCCCAAAGAAGAAAACCCAAAACAATAAAACGAGAGAGTTATTTTAAAAATCTATAATAAAAACATTCCTAAAATTAGGAATATATATGCATATGACAGTACATGTTGAAAGGGAGCACTGTGTACCTGGGAATATAGGATGAGAACACTGAGGAAAGTCTATGGAAATTACTGGTTGTTAAAGAAATCGAGTAAATTCTCTTGACATCTGGGAAGCATCTTGAAATCTAAGTCACTTATAACTGAGAGAAAGTCAGATTGTGAGGAACTTTCAAAAGCAACATTTTATGCCTTGTAGGATAAAGCAAAAATAAAATCTGGGCCAAGTGTCTTATATTCAGATAAGTTGCTTTTCAAGTATAAAGTCAAACTCTTCTCAACATCTTATGAGTTATTCCTGGCATGTCTATTAAAGAATAACCTTCAGACAATTAAAATGACTGGAGAGATATCAATTTAAGGATGATTGGTGAACATTAGCATATAGTTAATTATAGAACTGTGAGTAAATAATTAATGGTAACAATGGAAGAAATATAATTTGTAATTATATGTACCAATCCTAATGCTGACATTTCCCCTAATGGCACAGAGTGACTAGGATGAAGGAACAGGGGTAGAAAGTAGACTTCTTTCCATATACCTTGTTCTGCGGGATTAACTTTGAATCCGTGTGTTTTAATTAATAAGAAATTATGTCCCTAAAAGTTGAATTAAAATGAGATAAGTTAATCTAAGCAGGTAACTAGTGCTGGCATAACCACTCAGAAACTAATCCAAATATCTTTAAGTCTGTATTTATTTCTTTTAGAGAGAGAACAGGGGAGAGAAACAGAGGGAGAGAGAGAGAGAGAATCTTTAGCAGGCTTGCTCAGCATGGAGCCTGAAGCAGGGCTCAATCCTATAACCATAGGGTCATGACCTGAGCCGAAATCAAGAGTCAGATGCTCAACCAACTAAGCCACCCAGGTGTCCCCAGATACCTTTAAAAAAACAGTTTTTGATTGTACATCCCTACTAATATATGCCTTAAGGACAAAAACAAAAACAAACCTAGAAAAAATGGTAGTTTTCAGTAATCATTGTATAGGTGGTAGCAATGGTTTTGTAACTCAAAAAATGTTGTATGCATAAAGCATAATTCTGCAATATTATAATCCTATTATCCAGTGTCCTTGACAAGCAAGATTCTTGGCAAGGGAAAAAGGAAAAACTGATAGCAGAAAGAAGAGATTAAGAATTTTTAGTCCTGAATTTGAAGTATCAATATAAATTGACATTTCCTGCTTGAAAGGAACTATTTCTAATTTTTTCAACTGAAAACTCTAAGAAACACTGATGCCCCCAGTAGCAAAAGGTCCTAGAAGCACTCTTCCTCCCCAAGACTTGGTGTTGAAATCCAATTTTCTTCTGAAAGGAACAAGAGATCCTTGGAGAAATGGCTAATTCTAGGTTCAGATCCAGGACAGGAAATAAACAAAATTGTCTTGAAAACTCTTGTCCCATCAGATAAGGAAGAAACTATCAAAGATTATTAACTGTGTGTCAAAAACTTGAAAATCAACTCTCAGAGATTGTCGAAGATGAAACAATATAAAGATCAATGAGAAAATAAAAACTTCAAAAGATTGAAATTCACCAGGGGCTCCTGGCTGGCTGTCACTTGAGGACTGATTCTTGATTTTGGCTCAGGTCATGATCCCAGGGTGGTAGGATTGAGCCGTGTGTTGGGTTCTGCGCTGAGTGTGAAGCCTGGGATTCTTTCTCTTCTCCTCCCTCTGCCCTCTCCCCACTCACACAATCTCTAAAGAAAAAAAAAATTGGAATTCATCAGTTTAAATCCATGAGTTCATAATGATACTTAAAACAATAATTGGCCAGCCATCGGCAGCTGCTAAGGAACCAACTCATTATTTTGAAAATTCATAAACAAAGAACCACTGAGTAAATTGTGATAGCTCAGCAAATAAATGAAAAAGAAATGGCAGAACTGGAACATCATCCATTTGTAACCCAAAATAAGTTCGTGGATCCATGCCTTAAGTATAAATTATTGCTAATACCAAAAAGAGAAAGATAACTAGATATTAGGTGTCTTCTGATGGAGGAAGGAGTCTTTCCAAAAAATCAAACCTGAATCTGGTCAGTCCTCTAGATCCAATTACTAATTTACCGACAAGTCAGAGGAAAAAGGAATATGCTGAACCCTGCTATGGAGATGTAATCAGGATGAAGAACTCTGCAGGACACACAATCGAGTTTCTTCAAATAAACTAAAAGAGAGGAAAAATAGATGGAAGGAGAACCCCATAGGTGAATAAGGAATATATTAACCAATCGTTGCATGGAAGTCTTATTTGGATCCTGATTCAAACCAGAAAACTTTGTGACATTAAGATAGAGTTGGAAATGTAGACACTGACCAAATAGTTGATGACATTCAGAATGATTTTATTTTTAAAATCATCATGGTATTGTGGTTCTGCAGAAAGAAAAGAGTCATCTTCATTAAGGGTTACAAGCAGAAAGGTTTGTTGACCAAGTGATATGTCTGAAATTTGCTACAAACTCATCCCGGAAGGTGTATGTGGGTAAGAGTAGACATGAAATCATTTTGTTGAAGTTGGGTAATGGCACAAGGGGAGTTTTTCACAGTATTCTGTTTTATTTTAAAAAATCAGATGTTTAAAATAAAAACACGCATTTGGTAGCTTTGGTGGCATGGCATTGCTATGCTCTGATGGCACTTGAGAGACTTGAAATTTTCTGCATTAGGAGAGATTACTTTCCCCTCTGTGTTGGTGAAAAGCAGGCGGTGTCGCTTGTGAGCCCGTTGAGAGCTAAAGAGAGCTAGCAGCTGATACATCTGGGGAACATTAGCTATATTAAGGACAAGCCAGCATGCAAAGGTAACCGGAAGAAGCAGCTGAGTACTCTCTGGTCAAGCCTTGAGGTCATCTGAATTAAGGGATTGCGGTTCCCAGTCTAGCAAGGGACGTGTATCATTTCAGTGCTCTGTTTTAAGCCCCCGCACAAGATTCTTTTGGTTTGGAACTGGATCAAAACTGAGTCCAAGACTTTTCTACTCTCCATAAGCAAGTTTAAATGTCTTGTATCACACAACACCTTTCAGGAAAGAAGAGACAGGATTTACATTTATAGTAACAAAACCTCCATGTCTTTTGGATTTTTCTCTGTTGCAAAATCTTCTATTAGCCATATCTGTGTAGATGACGATGAACACTTCTTTCGATTGTCTGTCATTATGGGTCAAAAGATACCTGCGGTATTTATTATGTGCTGGCACTGTAAAAAGCATAAGAATTCCTATAAAGACATGGTAGAATTCTAGGGGTACTATAGCTTCAGGAAAGACAGGACTTTGAAGTCAAACTGAAATTGTGTAAAATCTAACTGATATTTCTCAGCTTGTTGGGTTAGGCTAGGTCTATGCTTTAGTTCCTTCACTTACAAAACAGGATTGTAGTGAGGTTTAAAGATAATACCCAAAGTGGGGTGACTGGGTGGCTCAGTTGGTCAAGCATCTGACTCTTGATTTTGGCTCAGGTCATGATCTCTTGGTTGTGAGATCGAGCCCTGCATTGGGTTCCATGTTTAGCGAGGAGCCTGCTTGAGCTTCTTTCTCTCCCCGTCTTCCTCTGCCCATCCCTGACTCATGCTTGCTCGCTCGATTGCTCTCTCTCTCTCTCTCTCTCTCTCAAAAATAAAATGAAATCTTAAAACAACAACAACAACAACAACAACAACAGGTAATACGTAAGGCGCCTACCCCAGACTGCACACTCAATATGTGGAAGAACTGCCATTTTCACATTTGCTTTCTTATGAGCAGCAATTTCTGCCACTTGCCTTTGAATAAAAGCACGTTTGAATGAGTGTTAGACATCTTTCTCCTTATGTAAACACCACTCCTGGATGCTCACCTAGCCTACCAGCTCAATCTCTTTTGAAGACAAACTGAAACAAGTCAATAATTATTATAGATTAATTTTTCTTTTATGGTAAAACAATTTTTATTAAAAGTTAAAGGCTGTGTCAGGAAGACTCAAGAACTGGTTATTTGTGAAGACTACTACCCTGATAATTTAACTTATACTAAGAGAGATGCAAAAGTAAGTGTAGTAGATATGCTGTTTGAGAAAACATAGTCCTAATCAACACAGAATACTGAATATGCCACACTTCAGCCATTTATAGTTTCAGCTAGAAGACGGTTTCTCTTCCGGGTCCCTTGTCTTTTACAGTTAAAACAGCAGTGAGTAATAAAAATGTATAAGCCATTTTGATATAGTCTTAATGCATACAACCTGATGGCATGCTTCTAACCAGCCATATCTATATTGTAAATTTCATTTGAAATACATGTATATTGTAAATTTCATTTGAAATACATGATAAAATGAGCCCATTTCACCCATGGTAAAAGCTAAGACCAACAAGAGTTTTCCAATAATCCAACTGGCATTTAAGGTAGGACAGAAGATGGGCTCCTGGGTGGCTCTGTCGGTTGAGTGTCCGACTTCGGTTCAGGTCATGATCTTGCAGTTTGTGAGTTGGAGCCCCACTTTGGGCTCTGTGCTGACAGCTTGGACCCTGGAGTCTGCTTCGGATTCTGTGTCTCCCTCTCTCTCTGCCCCTTCCCCGTTTGCACCCTGTATCTCCCTCAAAATAAACAATCATTAAGAAATTAAAATATTAAGGTTGGGCAGAAGAGGTAGGAAACAAGAGAACTGATAGCTCAGGAAATGGTAAAAGACTGTGAAGCCACTATACAACACTGTGGATCTACTTTCATTCCTACTAGTCACTTTGTTGACTACAAGCTAGGACACTGGAAATAGTATACATTCTAGAGTTTTCAGCATATTTATTATATAATCACTCCAAGTCCATTTCAGAAAACTTAGAAGTAGTAAAGAAAAACAAAATTGCCTAAAGCCCTACCATTCAGAAATAATCCCCATTATTATTGCATACCGATGTGTCTCTATCTAGATTTTTGTATGAACAAATATATAAACATATTTTATAAAAAACCTGAACAACCATGTATGTTCCATAACTTATTTTTTTTCAGTTGATGCTCTTTTATGAATATTTTCTGTGACATTTGGTAAAGATCTACATTAAGAAGTGTGATAATATGGTATTGTATGATATGGAAGACTCCTTTACTTAACTGATTTTCTGTTGCATATTTGTTTTTGTTGCTTTCTTTCTCTTACAAATGTGCTTGAACATATATCTTTATACGAAGGAAATATGATGTATGAAAATTCCCACAAGAGATACCTTAGCATGGTATAAATTCACCTTCCTAATGTCCCAGCTCATGCTCCTTATGAGAAGTAGTCCTTTCTTCACTTCCCATGGCAGACTTTCTTATTTCCGTAATCGACTTCTCTATGCTGGGAAACACAGCGTTAATGGGAAAGCCCACAAAAGGTTGATGGAAATAGGTATTTTTTTCTGTCCATAATCCTTCTTGAACACATTTCCTGTTATATGAAAAAATACTTCTTCCAATATATGGTGTGGCCATTGGTGAACGAGCTAGGGAATAGATGAGGACACTGAGAAGAGTTGCACGTGGCTTCAGGGTGGCTACACAGGAGCATCTAAAACCATCTCTGTTTCAGAGGGACTCAATTTGACCAGATATTTTAGCAAGTTTTTCAGCAGCTAAAAGTTCCATTCAGATACAGCTTAGTTTTTCACGAAGCCAATGAACCCATTAGCCATTTTAAACTGTATCTATTAAATGCAATTCATCCAACATCACAATGGGGGCTTTGTGCCTTGTATATCTTTAGTTCTTATTCATAAGCTTCTAACTTTCTATTTCTACTCTACCAAAGTCAGTCGTTTCCCATGAAGAAAACCAGAATAAAATGTCTTGTTTCAATTTCAGAATCAGGTTACATTTCTGGTTTCAGTGAGTATGCATAAGAAATACATTTTGGGTGATTGAAGCTCTGTAATTTTTAGTGACTAACGATAAAGAAAATATTTACAAAGAAACGTCTTAGTGGATGTCTAAGTAGCTCATATACACTGATGGTCCCCAGAATCTATTCTACGCATGTTCTCATGTTTTAACACATTGTTTGCCCTACCTATCTCAGCACCTAATTCAGGAGCAGTCCACATGTAAAAGGAGCCAGCTTGTAGCCAAAATCAGAATGAGGCCAAATTCTCAACAGGCCGCTCACATGAGCATCTTTGCTCATGGTTTTGACTCATCTGCATTTGGCAGAAGAAAATAGTGCCAACCCCGGCCAGTGAGGAGGTAAAGGAAGAATGCCAGAGTAGATAAGGATGTCAAGATACGGGAAAATCAGCACAGCATGGAAATGCAGAAACACACATGAACAAGGTTGGTGCCAATGTCAGTGCAATCCAGACCTGGTATCGGGACAGCTGCCGAGATAAAGAGGAATTTTTTTTGGGAAAAATGCTTTTCCCAGGTCTGCCCTGCCTTGTTAGATACCACAGGGCGCTCAGAGAAAGTCTGACTGACCATTTGCTGACCATTTGTTAGTTGTGTTGACACTGATCACATATGACAATTACTTCTGGGTCATAGGAGGAAAGAGAGATGCATAACTAAAACAAAACAAAACAAAACAAAACATTATAGTCTTCCTGCAAAGGCCAGAGTCCTTTTCAGTCCTGATTGGGCAGTGCACTGGTGAGCAGCTGGGGACAGGGTATGCTTAGTTACGGGAATCTACAGGTCTACAGGGACACTGCTGGTAGGAGTTTCAAAGGAGGAGGAGTCTGAACAAGTCACGTCAGTTGCTGAGTAGCCCTTGCAGCAGAGAGACACTGGTCACACCTGCTCCTGCTGCTGGCCTCACCTCTAGCAGTGAGTGGACTTGTGTCACAGAAAAGGTCAGAAGAGGTCTGGTGTGTCATCTGGGTAGGTGTGCTTGACAGGGGGGCTGTCACAATGCAGGCAGTGCTGCAGGTGCCTGAGCTGACGATCTGGGAATCAAGCACACACTGAATCCATTGGTGGCAAGGGACCCGCAGTGGGAGAAATCCCAGTTAGCTATGGGACTATAAGCTGTAGCCCCTGTAATTTGGGTTAACATCATCCTAGAACTTGCTACCAGCACAAAGAATGACAGTTTTGCCATCAACCCACATCATGGTGCCTCAAGAAAGGTAGTTAAGGGCCCAAAGAGGCAGAAATAGAATAGGTAAAAGAATGCGTGAAGGATTTTGAAACTGACAAATAATCCAGGCAGAGCCCCTAAAATACATAACGAACTTGGTGCGCCAAACCCAATCAGGACCTACCTACTGTGCCTCCACTCAGCCCTGATACCAGTTCCGGATCTGGAAAATCCCCTGGGACCTCCAGGAAGGGAGCTTTAGGCCAAGGTAACCGCCTGTTGGAATGCAAGGCTCAGGCTACACTGCAGGTCAGTCCTGGGTGGAAGAAGAGGGGTGGAAGGATACCCACGGGGCTATAGAGACCAAGATCCAGGTGGCCACTCTGATCTTGCACTAGCTTCACTGTAGCAGTGGCCAGTGAACACTATTATGTAGTAGGAGTGGACTGGAGACAGCTCAGAGGGAGTCTCAGTTAGGGCAGGCCCTGGAGAGCCACAGCTCATCCAAGCAGAAGAGCAAAATGGAGCCCAGTAGTCAAACCCGAATGTTAGTGGAGACGCAGGAGTTAAAGACAGATCTATTTTTGACAATGAAAAAGTGAGGATAATTGGCCAGATGGCTTCCCCTATAACAGTGTTTATACCTCAGTAGGACGGTAGAGCCACCCAAGGACATTTTTCAGAAATTTTAGGAGGCTTTTATTTCCCTTTTGGCACATTGATTGGGAAACGCTGTGGACATTCAGTGAGATGGGTCAGGGATACAAGGTGTCCTGCAATCGAGTAATTGTACCACATCTTGCACGACCTTCACCTTGTCTTGCTGGATATTTACACAGATGAAAAAATCTACCCAGAATCTACCTTCCTTTATGTTAACACAAAGTATTTCTGTACCATTTTAATATACATGGAATCTTCTGGTAATAACTGTACCTGGAGAGAAGACTGTGTTTGGTTTCGCTGGAATGATTCCACAAACCATTCCCTGTCTCAGAACACCACCACTGACAGCAAAGCCATGCGTGATTTTGAGGTCACCCTACACAACATACCTGGATGGTCAGAGTCTGTACGTGTCACATTCATGACGATTCTGTACATAGTTGCATGTCTGGATGCCTAATTATATGTTATGGTGCAGTCGTATCTGAGTCATTATAAATTAAAAGTGATTAAATTAAAAAGCAAACAAATAGAGAAAATAGAGCCAAAAGTAAATTCAGAGAAAAGGTTAGTAAACTTGATCGACTCTTAGCAGGGCTGATGAAAAATAGAGAAAAGGTTCAAAATACCAATATAATATCAGCAATGGAAAAGGAGACATCACTAGAAATCATGCAGGCATTAAGAAGGTAGGAAGAGGCTATTATTTAGAACCCTAGGCAATTAGCTTGAGATTTCATTTAAATCAATTAATTTTTTTAAGTTTGTTTATTTATTTTGAGAGAGAGAGACCAGAGAGAGTGCAGGAGGGGGAGAGAGAGAGAATCCCAAGCAGGCTCTGCACTGTCAGTAGAGAGCCCGATGCGGGACTCGATCACACAAAGCATGAGATCATGACCTGAGCCAAAACCAAGAGTCAGACGCTTAACCAGCTGAGCCACCCAGGCTCAAGCTCTTCCTGAGAAGAGAGAAGAGGAACCCTTCCCAACTTCTGTAATGAGCGAGCATTTCCTTGATCTTTGTAACCAAAGATCTTTCCTTTTCTAAAAAGGAAAATTTAAAGCTAAGCTTTCTCTTCAAGTTGGGTAACAATTCTAAACAAAATAACTGCAAACGTAATCAACCTCTGTATAACAAGGATACTATATCCTAACCAAAGGGAGTTACTCTGAAAATATAATGTTCAGTTAACATTTGATAATCAAGCAAAGTAGTTTAGCAATTAACAGAAAAAGGGGAGAAAAATAATATGGTCATCTCAGCAGAGGCAGAAAAAGCACTTGGTAAAACCCAGCACTCATTTGTGATAATGATTTACAGTATACAAGTAGAAAGGTCTTCTTTATCTGATAATCTCAAAAAAAAAAAAAAAAAAAAAAAAACAACCCACCGACAAACCAAAAAAAGAATCTTATCAAATTTAGAGGTGAAATATTGAAAGCTTTTATCACGAGATTGGGAGCGAGACATGGGTACCTCCTATCACTGTTTCCTATATTGGGCAATCATCAAAACCCCAGTGTCTGTAAGGTTCATGGCAATAGGGAGGGGTGGGGTCTATGGAATTTGAGAATCTTCTGCCAAAAGTCATTCAAATTCAATTACAAAGCAAAACCAAACAAAACCAAGACAAAACAAAACAAAAATCACTGAGCCGGCCAAATAAAATATCTGCAGGCCAGATTTCGTCCGCAGTCTGCAAACTGGTGAACTTGGTTGGGGTTGTTTTGGGCCCTGCTGATAGGATAATAAACTTCACGTCCTAAGTAAAAACAGTGATCAAGTATATTACTACCTGAAGGAGACCCTGTGTTTTAATAGATGTCGAAGCCTCAAGCTAAACCGTGTGGAATTTGGAGGAGAGAGTTGCAAATGCAAGTCATATAATAGTCGGAAAGAATAAACAATAGTCAGGGTGTAAATGGAAAGAGAGGCTTACATTGTGGGACTTGAGGAGTAGCGATAAAACAGCAATACCGCTTGGTTATGAATTATTCCAAGAAATCCCCCAGGGCATCTCTGCTTGAATTTGTCACATTGTACAAATGTGAAAGAAGACAGATTACAAAGTGCATTAGTGAGCTGACTGTTTTGTTAAATCCTCTTCTTCAGAAGTACTTGCATATGAGAGCCGCTGGTGAAATCTTTGAATTCTATAGCGTTCTTTCCTGATATCTGCTATCTTAGATGCCCACGATGAATAGGAAAGGTCCTTTATGCCCTTCGACTGGTCTCATCAGCTGGCTCTGGCCCCAGAGTTGCAGTCCCAGGAAAGCAGAAGGCAGGCAGGCCATTTTGCTCCGGAAGAGCCACCTCTTGGGTGGTCCATTTTGCACATGTGTTAAGAACTGGCTTGACCCAGAACTGCCTTCCTCCCTTCTGCAGGGCGAGGTTTAAGGAATCTTTGGTGCAGTGACTTTCTGAGTCTAAACTGACCTTGGCTTTTGCGTTTCCTAGGATAACCGTCTCTCCCCTTTGCAAAACAAATGGGCTTTTTGCCTCCTTTCCAGAATGAGGTGGAGATTAGAGAAGATAACTGGAAGTTTGAACCCCACCCCCCTCTGGTGCCTCTGCTGCTTGGCGTGGGTTTCCCAGGTCAGCCCGTGAGATGGCTCCAGGGGCTTACCGGGAGTCCGTGAAGGAAATCCTATCCCAGCGGCAAGACTCATGTCAGTGGAGCTGGAGGGAACTGACTGCCCGTGTGGTGGTCAGGCTGGCCGTCACCCACATGCCCAGTGCCTGGCCTGGCCCCTGGATGTGCCTATTTTCAGAAATGCCAGGGTTTGGGGAGTCCTTGACTGTTTTTGTATTTACGATCATAACTCTATGTTTTAGACGATGTGGTTTGGATCCTTCTTCGTAGCTGTCTTCAGGCTTTCTTGCCCTTCTGGTAACTAAGAATGGGAGCTGCTAGCAGGGGCCCAAGGAGGAGATACCAGGAGCAAAGGGAGAGCATTCACTGCTGTTTACATTGATAACCCCAACTTACCTTTGGTCTCGGTCTTTATCAACCACCTCCGATCATCTCTAATTCATTAAGTTGGTTTTGCTTCTTCCTGAAAAAAAGGGATAACAGAAGAAAGAATATTTTTTTCTTTTACTAGGAGTTGTTTCAAGAACAGTGTCTGGCAGGACAGCTTTGGCTAGGGTTTCTGGCACAAGTTAGTTTTGAAGAGTTTATCACATTCACTATTTTATTATTTTCTTCTTAAAGTTTATTTATTTTTTTTGAGAGAAAGAGAGAGGCAGAGAGAGAGAGAGAGAGAGAGAGAGAGAGTCCCAAACAGGCTCCATGCTGTCAGCACAGAGCCTGATGTGGGGCTTGAACTCATGAACCGTGAGATTGTGACCTGAGCTGAAATCAAGGGTCGACCACCTAACCAAGCCACTCAGGCATATCGCGACAGTCACTGTGTTAGTTCCTAGGTGGCAGAAGTCTTGCCCAGGTGTCAGAGTTCATGTGCGTGCTCTATTTACTAAAACGTGACTTGCGACTAAAGCTTTCTTGTCGCTCTTTGTTAGGAACGGGGTCACTTGCATCAGATCACACTTTCCAGAATGTGCCTTCAAATACGGCTTTGGTTACCGTGAAATACTGAACGTTTGTCAGTGAAATTTAAATTTCTTACATGAGGGAGAATCTAAATCACATCAGGGAGAGAAGAAGGAGATCTGAAGTTGGGGGAAGTCCAGAGATTCTAATTTACTTGTTAACGAACATACCCTGTGCCTAAATAGTTAGAGCACAGCAGGAAGGCACTAAGTAAATGGCTGTGGAATGACTTAGTGGTGAGAAGCTTTACTTTTGGACTTCAGGTATCTCATAAAGAATAGTTTTGGGGATAAAAGGAGCCCCAAACATTAGCTAAATAATTAAGGGCCACATATTAAAAATTCACATCTATAAAGTATTTTATTGAATAGAAAAACAGAGACTTGAAAAAATAGCATCGGTTTTACTTATTTTTATTTTTTAAGAAGTTTATTTATTCATTTTAAATGAGAGAGAGAGAGTGCATGCTAGGGAGGGAGGAGCAGAGAGAGACAGGGAGAGAGACTCCCAAGCAGGCTCCACACTGTCAGCACAGAGGCCACCTCGGGGCTTGATCCTGCAAACTGTGAGTTCATCACCTGAGCTGAAATCTAGAGTCAGACGCTTAACTGACTGAGTCACCCAGGCGCCTCAAAAATTACCAATGGTTTTAAATCACCAAAGTTTTCATGGGGGGTAAAAAAAATCATGGTACGCCACAGGCTCCAGTGGCCTCTACCCATCAGGAAGTGCGGAAATACCTGAAAAGGAGGAAGATTTCAGGAGCAAAGACAACCTGAGTGTCTTCCAGTTCTATTAGCTACACGGTGGTGTCAGAAGCACAGCAAAAACTTCCCCAGCAATAGATGGCTCCAGTGAGGAAATCTCTCGCAGTGTTCATCAGCATAGCACCACTCTGGGGAAAGCCCCTTCTACATTCTTTAGTCTACGTGCTTACAGTGGGGCTGACCCCAGCCCCAATCACACAGGTCTGGAAAACTAGAGTCAATCCAAAGACTTTTACCAATTACATCAGAAAAGGGGTGCACTTGTTTGCACTGCTAGGAGGGATCTTAAAAGTTCTCAATGCAAGAAAAGCATTTGTTGCCATGTGTGGTGATGGATGTTAACTAGACTTACTGTGGTGATCGTTTTGAGTATATACCAATATCTAGTCATTACATGGTATGCCTGAAACTAATATGGTGCTATAATGTCAGTTATATCTCAGAAATAAACAAGTAAGCAAGACTTAAAGATAAAGTAAACGAAAAGGAAAGGGGGTACATCTGTTTCACGAGAGCTGGATGTTAGGATGAAGACTTGAGTTACTCATGTTCATCTTACGGAGAAGGATGAATCTTTCGGAGAAGGATGAAAAAAAATTCAAAGATAAGAGATGAACACAGATGTTTTCTGGTCATATTGTGAGAGCATCTAGATCCAGCTACTATTTTTTCACTTAGCGAAAAACTTTTTTAAATCTTTTTTTTTTTTTCCCATCTGGCATTATCCTCTCCGTTGCTCTTTCTCGGTTTTCATTCAGCAAGGTAATGTTTTCGTTAAAAAAAAAAAAGTCAAAAATAATTTTTATTCTTTACTAACAAGCAATCCAGGTCTCCACTAGGAACCTTTAATGTTCTACTTTTTATTTAATTAAATCAATCAATTAATTTATTTATTTGATTTATTATTATTTTTTTAATTTCTTTTAATCTTTATCTTTGAGACAGAGAGAGACAGAGTGTGAGCAGGGGAGGGGCAGAGAGAGAGGAAGACACAGAATCTGAAGCAGGCTCCAGGCTCTGAGTTGTCAACACAGAGCCCGACGCAGGGCTCGAACTCACAGACCGTGAGATCATGACCTGAGCCAAAGTTGGACACTTAACCGACTGAGCCACCCAGGCGCCCCTAATTTATTTATTTTTAAGTGTTTATTTATTTTTGAGAGAGAGTAAGTAGGGGAGGGGCAGAGAAAGAGGGAGACAGAGAATCTGAAGCACCCTCCACGCTGACAGCAAAGAGCCCAGTGCGGAGCTCGAACCCACAAACCATGAGACCATGACCTGAGCCGAAGTCAGAGGCTTAACTGATGGAGGCTCCCGGACGCCCAATGCTTTACTTTTTAAAACAAAATCTCAAACGGCTCAGAAAACTTTTATACAAACTGGTGAAAAATGAGAGTCTGGTCCAGCTCTTTTTAGAAGACAAAGAGCCGTCTGCGAGAATAAAAAGATTAACTTGCATGTAAAAAATAGTTTTTCTGAATTAAAAGCAATCACGCAGGCACTGAAAACGTCATTTGCCTTGTAGTCAGCCTGGTATTTTTAGCCCCTCCTACCCAGAGTTAGGTCAGGGGAACTAAGAGCTCCGTTCTCTCTTCTTCGTGCACCCCCAGTTCGAGCATTCCTTTAATTTCTGACTAGAAGACACTAACTGAGAGAGCCTCAGACTTTCCTTCTTCCCCAGTGTTCTCCAAGGTTCCTGGAGGTGAGACTTCCACTTACTGTACATGGATCCCAGCCTTTCCTCCCTTTGCTATTTCAGCTTCCTGTGAAGATTTGATTCATCCTAACAACCTGACTGTTACCAACCTGCTGAGTATCCTCAGCACCAGGCTACTAGACTTGCAAGCTGATGGGGACGTATCCATTTCTTTATTTAACCCAAAGTCCCACCAGCTGAAGTGAGGGGCTTAGGAGACAAATTACACTGTGACTTGTCCATAAAAATTGCCCTCAGAGAACCAGCTTCTTGCCATTAGGTTATCGTATCTAAATCTGTCATTCTCTGGTTCCCTTCTCTCCTTGAGAATGTTGGCATTCGCCTTGAATTCTAGGGAGACCGGTGAGTTCTTCATACCAAAAAAGTTTCTGAAAAATATGTAAGATGACTACAGATTTAAGTTCCTAGACAAAGGCACTAAAAAAATCCTGGGAACAAGGTGGCCACACTGATTAGAAGGAAGTGCAGCAAAGCTTAACACAATTCATGAACGGGGCATGTTACTAGGAGCCAGATACCAGTCGAATGCTGATGGCAAAAAAGTAAAAGTTCTGTAAAGGAGTAGGGCTCAACTTTGTCAAGGAGAGGTTTTATTGTTTGCACTAATAGCAGTTATAAATAAGTGCATGTAAATCAGAGCATAGGTTAGTTACAAGGTACTTTTCAAACACCAAATACCTGGATATATGTGTTGAGAGGAAAAATTACAAGAGCAAAAAGAATGGCATTTTAAAACATGTTATGAGAGCCTTCGTATTATTCTAACTCATTAAGCACTTACTACATGAATTATCTGACATATCCTCAAAACAACCCTATCATTTCCACTTAAGAGACAGGAAACTGAAGCTCATAGTGGTTAAATAACTTGCCCAATGTTACATAGCTAATAAGTGCGACTGATGGAATTCCAACTGGCTTCAAACCCAAACTCTTAAGTTTCCTTCAGAGGAGGCAACATGATATAGTGGGTAAGGATTTGCACAGGGTTTGGTTTTGATCAACAATGTTTTTTAAGTGATAGTTTTATAGATGGAAATAATAGACAAGAAGGAATTGTACTGTGAACTATTTTATACAAATTAGTCATGTGCAGAATTATAAAGTCTGAAATTCTTTTATTCTGGAAACTCCACATTAAGTTTCTCTAAATGAGAGAACTTAATTGTGTGCCTTTGGGCTGAGCAAAGGGTCGAATGCTTGTATGTTTAGTGGTGAAAGAAATTCTTCAGTTTTCCTCATTCCTTCCTACATGAAAACTCTGAATATGCTCCTAATAGTCCCTAAAACGGTGGCCCTTTGGACACTGCTAACTACGCCAACACTGTGATGATGTTCTATGATAACATCGTGTCCTTCTGTTCTTCTTCGGCACTTCTGTTCCTTCTGACTTCTTTGTCGGCTGTTCCATCAGTCTCTTAAATGTTGATGGATACATTCACTTCCTTGAAACCTTGTATCTTGGGATCTCATGCCTTATCTATCTAGTAGCCCAAACCAGAAAATAAAAGTGATGAAATTTACACATCATTAACATGTGTGTGTGTGTGTGTGTGTGTGTGTGTGTGTGTGTTTTCAATCCTAATGGTTATTTATTCTAAAACTGGAAGTTGCTATGCCTACATTTTCACCAGAATGTAGAAATGAGAACAGGGAAGGAAAAAGTTACAGATGTACCCAATAACATAGTTACTTCTTAAAAAAATATTAAAACCCTTTTTACTAGCCACTTCCAAGAACGCTTTTCAGGTTATGCAAAAACATTTACAGGCTCTGCATGGTGTTTGTTCTTCTCACAAGTTTTTCTATCTACTATGACAACAACAGATGTCTGATTATATGTGTATTACAATATATAACACATAATTATATGTAATATATAATTATGTAACACACATATAATATATATAACATATATATAATATATAATTATATAACATTAATTATATATGTAGCAATACATATAGAATCAATACATAATATTATTATATATAATACTAATATTGAATACTGATATATAACATACTGATATATACCTTATACTACATATAATCAGTATATATTATTATATATAATAAGAATTATCAGAATTCTTTTTGCTAATCAGGCTTAATTTTTTGACTTAATTTTTTATTAAGACTTTGTTTTTTACTTTTTAAAGTTTAGGTTCACAACAAAATTGAGAAGATACAGAGATTTCCCATATACCCCCGTCTCCACAAATGCCTGGCCTCCCTCGTTATCACCAGAGCAATATATCTGTTACAAGCGATGAACCTGTACTGACACGTCATAATCACCCCAAGTCCACAGTTTACGTGGTGGTTCACTCTTGGCATTTTGTATTCTGTGGATCTGGACAAATGTAAAACGACATGAACCCACCACTATGGTATCTTACAGGATATTTTCACTTCCCTAAAAAGCTGTACTCTGCCTATTCATCCTCCTGTATCCCCCTCTGTCCCCAACCCCTGGCAACCTGTGATCTTTCTGTCTCTAGTTTTGCCTTTTCCAACATGCCATATAGTTGGAATCATCTAGCATGTAGCCTTTTCAGACTGGCTTCTTTCACTTCGTAATATGCACTTAAAGTTCCTCTGTGTCTTTTCCTGGCTTGAAGCTCATTTCTTTTTAGCCCTGAATCATATTCCATTGTATAGATGCACCATAGTTCATCCATTGACCTACTAAAAGACATCTTGATTATTTACACTTTTCGGCAATTATGAATAAAAGCACTATAAACATTCATGTGTGGGTTTTTGTGTGGACATAAAATTTCAACTCCTTTGGATAAATACGAAGGAGCATGACTACTGGACCCCACTGTAAGAGCGTATTTCGTTTTCTAAGAAACCATCAAACTATCTTCCAAAGTAGTTGTTCCATTTTGCGTTCCCATCAGCAATGAATGAGAATTCCTGTAGCTCTATTCAGTGTTCTGGATTTTGGCCATGCTGGTAAGTATGCAGTAATATCTTGTTGTTTCCATTTGCATATCCCTGGTGGCATACAATGTACAACATCATTTCATGTTCTTATTTGCCATCTGTATATTTTCTTTGGAGAGGTATCTGTGGCTCATTTTTTTGATTTGGGTTGTTTTTTTACTACTGAGTTTTAAGAATTTTTATTTGCATATTGTGAATAATAGTCCTCTATCAGATGTGTCTTCGGCAAATATTTTCTCCTAGTCTATGGCTGGTCTTCTGTATTATTTTTTATATTCTTCATTATACAGAATTCAAATATTGCAGAAAATACAAGAATTACAAACAGAAAAAGTTTAAGTGCATGAAAAATAATATTATATATCTGAGGAGGGAGACAGAGAAATAGGGTCAGTGATGATGAGTGGATAGGGTTTTACAATTCAGATTAAAAATTATTGACTAAAATTTGGTAAAATTTTATGTCAAGTATGTTGGATTACATTTTTCTCCATTCTTTTCTATGTGTTTGTAATAGTCCATAATTTAAAGAGGAAAAAAATGAAATCAGAATAGGCTCTAGTGTTTTGATCCTGACAACATTAGTGAATCCATTACTTCTGTCTGATCTCTTTTCCAGGGTTCAATTTCTTTATTTATAAGATTCCTTTCCATTCTAATATTCTGAGAATGCTTTTATGATGGTATGTTTCCCTACTTTCTTTGGCACATCCTAATTCACAAAATACGAAACTTTGAAAGGGTTGCTTAAGCCATACTTTCAAATTAGCTCTTTTATAAGAGGAAGGCAGACATACTCTTACTGCAATAAAGATTGCATTAAAATAAGTGCCTTCACTTGAATTTGAACTCTTCTGTTTACTTAGTAAATGAACTCATGGTCAGTAGCTTGAATCAACTCCAAATATAGGCTGTGTTACACCACACCCAGATCGGGTCAACACTAAAAGGAGGTATGTACTAGCGAACTCTTCCCACTTCTCTTGAAGACACATATCTGCATTGGGCTCATAAATCAGGATTTGCCATACGTAGTGCACTTAAGCCCAAGCTAAGATTCCTAGAAAATTCCAAAATGATTTAGCAAATCATGACCACTACATTTCTAAAGGGCCGCTTGGAGTGGACAAAAGAAAAAAACATGGGCTTCTGGACTCTTCCTGACTGAGGCCTGCAGCCATACTCCAGGGAAGTCAGAGCAATGAGCTGGGCCAGAACTTTCCTCCCCAACACTGACCCAAACTTGAATCACCTGCAGCGATTGAGTCCTTTAAAATATTCCCGAAAGGGGGGCGCCTGGGTGGCTCAGTAGGTTAAGTGGCCGGCTTCGGCTCAGGTCATGATCTCGCGGTCTGTGAGTTCGAGCCCCGCGTCGGGCTCTGTGCTGACAGCTCAGAGCCTGGAGCCTGCTTCGGATTCCGTGTCTCCCTCTCTCTCTGCCCTTTCCCTGCTCATACTCTGTCTCTGTCTCTCAAAAATAAATAAACGTTAAAAAAAAAATTTAAAATATTCCCGAAAGGGAAAGCTTACAGAATGAAGCTGGGATCTGAAACATTCTCACAGGCCCCAGAAGTGAGGGGCTGAAGAATTTTTGACCCTGCTCAGTTTCTCAGTGGACAAACCAGTGTTGGGGCCTCCTGATTATGTAAGTCAAAACTTGCTTTCCACAGAGATATGAAGAAGGAACTGGTATGACGTTTTTAATTGCCTACCTGAAGGGAATCACTGAGGACACTTGAGTTGAACAAAGAGAAGAAGAGGGAAAAGAGAGAGGCTATGGTGTGACAGCATAAATCACTGCATGCCTTTTCCCTGCTCCCATGTTCCCACTCACTCTAGTGTGGATCTGAGATGGTTCAGGTGTTGACTTCTGATTGTTGGCTCATCATCCCAGCAGGAATGAGTTCTCTTGAGGTCTTTGTTTCCTCTTTGTCCCCCTCTTTCATCTCATCCTCCACTTCTTAAGTTCTCTAAACCTTAAAACGTTGATTCTATCAGAAGTTTGGAGTGCCATGGCAGTTTGCAGATTCAGAGTGGGAGAAGCTGTCTTAATTCCTTTGAACTGAGGTTGGAAATAAGGAAGGGTGGGAGATAGAATGTAGGGACACTGAACTAGTGATTGAAATGCTTGGGTATGTTATAATGGGGTTCTGGGCCCAGGACCTAAAGTAGACTATGCTGACATAATAAGAGAGAAATCCAATATTTGAAAGCATCACCAGCCAATTCTGGGGAAATTGAATTTTAAACATATAGCACATATGCCCACCTACCACCTGTTGACCATTCAGCAGGAAGAACCGTCTGTGACTCAAGACTTTGCACAGTCCTGTCTGAACTATCATCACTAGGAACTTCCCTCTTTTCAATGGTCCAAGACAGCCATAAGGCTTCTTTAATAAGAGGTTGTATGCTTGAGGCACCTGGGTGGCTCAGTTGGTTAAGTGTCTGACTTCAGCTCGGGTCATGATCTCATGGCTCATGAGTTCAAGCCCCGCATCAGGCTCTGTGCTGACAGCTCAGAGCCTGAGGCCTGCTTCTGATTCTGTGTGTGTCTCTCTCTCTGCCCCTCTCTTACTCATTCTCTCTCTCTCTCTCTTAAAAATACACATTAAAAAAATTTAATAAGAGATTGGATCCTTGACATCAAGAATGGCAGTGGAGTTTGGAAGGGGAAAGATGTTTATACATTTTATGGTTTCAGCACTCTGCACCCGTACATGGGTGGCTACTATGAAGAACAAGCTCTCCGTGTTCGCCTGAGCCAAGAAGAGTGATGAAACTCAATCCTGATGCCACAGAGGGTCTGTCATCCTGCCTCCAGACAGCCCACTGCTCTCACTATGCTGCTTCACTCAACCTCGTGGTTCTAAGGGCTTCTCTATGAGTTCCATGAATGGTTAATTGCATTTAGGTTAAAAAAAAATACACTCAAAAACTGAGAATTTCTCTCTCCCTTGAGAAAACTAGTACGCTTTAAATTCTTTCTTGGGAGTCTATAACTTTCTACCCAAAAGTAAGTAGTGTAAACAATTTCTGTCAAACCTATAGTATTGGTTTCTTTAAGAAGTTCCACAGGGTAACTGTGAACTCAACCCGATTCTACAGAAATACTTCAATCCTTCTTTCACTGCCACCTTCGCCTCTGCTGGCTCCTTCTCTCTCCTTCCTTCCTTCCCATCCCCACTCAGCTCCTAGAAATGTCGGTACTGACAGCTGGTCTCCAGCTCCGGCTTGTCTTCTTGATCCTGTCCTGTCTTCTCCGACTAGACCTAGTGTGTGTTCTCTAATCCCAGAACTGACTCTCAGCAAGACTCCTCTTTTGAGTTGCTGGTATTTTGTGGCCAGTACATTAGTATAATTTTAGCAAAGGCAGAAAGGAGAAAAGTTGTGCAATTGTTTTATTCTTCCTAATCTCTCCCCCAGGAGAAATAAATCTGGGAAAAAGAATAGGGAGGTGCAATGGAAAAGGTCAGCCCAGACTGCTGTGCTTCTGAGAACAAAGACTTCTCTGGACTGGGCCAGAGAAGCTGGCCCCTGAGTTAACTAAGAGGGGCCTACAGTCCTATTGCTGTGACCCTTCCTCAGCCCACCTCCATGAGCTGCTACTTCTGGTAACTGAGAGAGTCAAAGGGGTTCATTTAGGAACTGTGTGGCCCTGGTTATTCATATTCCATCACCGGACACTGCATCAGCCCAGACCTGGAAAGCCTGAACAGATTAATAACTTCTTCACATTTCTTTGGGGGGTAATACATAGCTATTCTTGTTGATTAATTCTGATGTCAAATAAGTTATAAGCTTTCTAGCTCATATGCAAATTGGTCCCTACTTCTTTTGTGTCCATAAATCTCTACCATATAATACCTGGATGCACTGTTCCTGTCTTTAAGCAGGTATCATGTCTAGTAACACTAATAACAGCCAAATGTATAGCAATTTTATGGGCCAGGAGGTGTTGTGTTTTACATAGATCAACTCATTTAATACTCATAATAACCCTAAGAGAAAGGTAATTCTATCCTCATTTTATGAATGAGAGGTCTGAGGAGACAGGTTAAATAACTTCCAAATCTCCTGCCAATGACTAGTGATGAAGCTGGGATTCAAATTGAGATGGTCTAATTCTGGAGTCTAGATTTTCAATCATTAAGCCATAAATTATATTTATATAGTCATCAATGCCTTGCACAAAATGTTAAACAAATGAGTGCTTAATAAAAAAATCTGAGTTCATTCCAATTTGGGGTTATTAATCCTGGGATCCATAGCGAGTGCTTGAACAGATAAATATTGTATTTCATACATTTTCCACCCATATGACAAAACTCAGCCTTAGAGAGCCCCAGAGGCCTGACCTCACTGGGTAGGATTCAAAGTCATCTTCTGACTCCGTATCCAGCACTCTGCCTACTCTGCCAAGTGATCTTTCTATGAGGCCCAAGGAGCTCCGGGATTTCTCGATTCTTCTGTGGCTGCAAGGGCTGTTCTCTGAGTCTCTCACGCATGGATCAGCCAAAGAGCCCACTGGGCTCTTTTTGCATAATGAGGGGTAAATGCAGAGGCAGACGTGGTTCCCACATAACTGAGGTGGCCTCTGGCCCTCAAGCGGCCTTGCCTGAGCCTCACCCAATGGCTTGACTCTCGAGTCAAAGTGGGAAAGCCTGGGTTCTGTTCCTGCTTCACCAATCATCCTGTGCTCTTGAATCACTCCCTTCTGAGCGAGAGAAGAGAGAGAGAGAAATCAGGGTTGGCTCTTCAGCCCCCAATCTTCTTTTTCCAAGAACAGGAACTGGACTACCTGGGCCCCTCAGGAAGGCTTGATCACAGATGGTGAGACACTCCCTTCCCTCTCAGGATCCTCCTGGAGACCACGGAGCTAGAAGGTCATTTCCAAAGACTGTTTTTGCCTTTTCACTTAAGACAAACAAATCTCACCAGGCCTAGAGTTAAGATACATATTAAAAAATGCTTTAAATCAATGGCACAGTTGAGTGTCCTCAAGAGATACAACAGGGAGACTTTCACCATAAGAATAAAGGTACAAGGTTTCTAAGCTACCACTTTCCATGATTTTTGCCAAGTGCTGTCACTTAATTATTCCTATTTTGCCAGTGAAACTAAAACCTACCCCGTGTACTGATTAGGGAGCAGAAGGCAAGTTGACAGGTCACAAGCACCCCCTCACGCCCAGGTGGGATTGTGTGACATTCTTCGGGCACTCCTGGCTGCCCAAGAACAAAGGAAAGGGGAAAAACAAATGGTTAACTGATAGAGATCATAGCCCTGCAGGACCTGAGTCTCCACCACCCTACAGAGCGAGGTGGGAAACAAAGGCAGAAGGAAACGGCAGATAGAACTCAATTGACTTCTAACCTGCAGCCCACTGACAGATATTTGAGGCTGGCAGACTAAAATGCTTCTCCAGGAACTCCTTATGGTCTTAATGTTAATGCTTTGCTAGGGGGAAAAACCACCTTAGCTAGACAACAGCTAAGCCTCCGGTGTCCTTTGAGTCTTCTTAGCATATGAAAATCTCACTGGAAACTTCCTCTGGACTTTACCTCCCCCCAACTCCATAATGTAAAAGCAGTCTCTCCTCGTGGTCCAGGGAAGCTCTTCCTGCCCACGGGTGTTTAATAAAATCACCTCTTTGCACCAAAGACGTCTTCAAGAATGCTTTCTTGGCCATCGGCTCCAGACTCTACAAACCCTGCAATCACCCCCAAAACCTCATCATGCACCTCATGTGACTTTAAAGATGGTAGGAGGTGAGGCGTTTAGTTAGCAGTATTGTTTTAGCCATCCACACAAATTTAGGTCTCCCCTCCCCTGGGCATGCTATTCTTTCGTAAAATGCTCCAGTGTTTTCTCCACCGTGTTCTACTTAGGAAACAAAAGGTTCATTCGGCATTTTTGTAAAATAGAGAACAAATCACTTCGGGGGATTTTATGAGGTGGCTTTCTAATCCAGGCACAGGACTCCAGTCTGGGTCTTTGTTTAGAGAGGAGTTTTTCCACAAGCTTTTTCTCCACAGACAGCACTTTGGTCACTTCACAGTAACCGAAGCTCTCTCTGCGGGGAGACGGACCATGTCGTGGCTCTTCCAGCCAGGCAGTTACATGGCCTTTCTTCCCGCTGATTTCAGGGAAGGGAACTCACGTTACAGCTCCGTGTTTTCATTTCAGTCTCAGCTCCCTACAGCTCCATCCCAGAAAGACTAATACGGAAGAGGGGCTAACTGTTAGTTATGGAATGGTAATTGCAGAAGAGCTAACAAGCACACAAGCAAAAAGTTAAAACACCCAGATTCAACCACTGAGGGGATATTCTTATAATTTTGTAGTGGTGGTGACTATCAGATAGCTTTCTATATAAACAGTACTCAAAAGTATATTTTATTTAAATATATATATATGTATGTATATGTATATATATATATATATACATATATATATATACACTGTATATACATATAAGTCTGAATCTAAGGGAGCCAAAGTGTGATATGTCTCTGTGAGATAGATATATACACACACACATTTGAGTGTCTTGTGTGTCTTACGAATACAAAACCTGTGTGACTTTCTTATTTTACAGTCTTTTTCTTTTCACTTAAGAACATGTTACAAATTTCTTAGCCCAGGTTGTCTGTAAACGGGAAAATGGGTGAACAAACTATCATGCATTTATACAATGGAGAAGTACAATGGAATAGTATTCAGCAAGGAAAAGGAATAAGCTACCTACACAGACAACAGTATGGATGAATCTCAAATAATGCAGAGTGAAAGGAGCTTTACCCAAGAGTATATATTGTATGCATTCGTTTATTCATATGAAGTTCTAGAACAAGTAAAGCTCAGCTCAGAAAAGTGGTTGCCTTGGCAGAATCAGGCAGGAAGAGAGGAAGGGACAGAGTGAACTTTTGGGGAGGTCATAATGCTCTATGTCTCGATAGTTTGGGTTACACAGGTATATGCATGTGCAAAAACTCATCTAATGGTCCACTTAAGGTGTATATTTCATCGCCTGTAAATTTTTACCTAAGAAAAAACAACAAATATTGAACTCTAAGTAATCATGTCCTCACTGAAAAGTGCTGAGGGGAAGGGAACAGACATCTGCATTTTACTTCGAAATGCATTTTGAAAAAAGATCAACGCATACATATATGGATAAATATGATAAAGCAGGTACGGTAAAATATTAATTACAGCATTTAGGTGGTCATTCTGTGGGTGCTCTCTGCACAATTTGTTCAATTTTCTATAAGTTTGTCATTTTTCAGATTAAAATGTTAGCAAAAGAAAGAACGCATGACATGTTCCCATGTCCAATATGCTTCCACAGTGGTTTAAGGACCGATTAAATCGGTATCTATAGACTGGAATATAATTCAATCACTGTCAAACATTTAGATTGTTTATATTTTGACAGTACAAGCTGTATTACAACAATTATCCTTATACTCGGATGTCTAGACTCTTGTCTTATTAGCTACTTAGGACAAATGAGCATGATTGCTAAGTCAATAAGGAATTAAGGATTTGGGTTCCTATTTCATTCAGAAGATTTGGCTCAATTTTCTCTCTTCTAAACAGATGGATTCTATTTCCTTATAAGATTTCCATTTCCGTAAAGATTCAGTTCTTTTTTCATCTTTGCTAATCAATTCGGTATCTTTAACGGAATATTCTTACAATTTAGTTTCTGGTTCTCTCCCGCAGCACTTTTAGATCAAGAGAAAAACACTCAAAAGAGAAGAGGCGAATTTTCCATGCCCGGTTTTGACCCAACCATCTGAAACATGGGGGTCCAAACCGTGATATGTCTTCAACTTATTTTCATCATTTGATTTGTGCTTCATCCGAGATTGAAAGAAAAATCCGTTTCTGGGTATTCTAGCTAGCTTTTCTTTCTGTGAAATTCCAGTGAAAGTACACAGGATACAAGAACATGGGAGGTGTTTATCCTTCATGCCATGACATTGCTATGCTTTGACAAATTACAATGTGGAGTTGTATGTCCTCGCACCTTCGGGGTATTGGCAAACTGCATAAAAACCCAACGTATGTTCAGGTTCTAAAGGATGATTAGAAGCCCATGAAATCCGCGCGGCAATTCAGGGTGCCAGAAGGGGCAGCACACAAACAAAACATTCGCTTGGCTGCTCTTCCCATCCCGCTCATTGTGGTGTGGCTTACAGGCCTGTTTTATCCCTTTCTCTTGGCTCCTTCAGCAGCAGATAAAACCACTGAAGCCACTCAGCAGACAAACACGCCAGATCACGGGCCAGAGGACAATTTCCCTTTCCCAGCAGCAGCTCAGGGCCCTTCCCTGGACTTTCCAGATGACCTTTACAGCAGCAGCTGACTTCTTGAATGGTTTTTATTTTGATGGCATAGAGCAAAATAACAATGCAATGCTGCCTAGTGAAAAGCCTGAGACTCAAATTGTGGGTCTCTCTCTCTCTCTTATGGCTGTGACTTGGATACAGGAGACTTTAAAAAGGCAATAATAGTGAGTATATACATGTACTTACTTCTCATGGAGGTTTAACCAATTGGTGGGCAACAGGTGCGTTTTATGATTTCCAAAAATGATACAAAGTGTTAAACAAGTTCATGACAGCATTCCACTTGGTATCAGCTTTCAAAGAGTCAGCCCATCTCATCCATTTGAAACTCAAGTTAATGGATTCTTTATAGAAATTGCTACTTTTGACATCCTGTTGGAATTCCATTTTCTAATTTCCTTAATATTGCACTTTCTAGTTTCCCACCTACTTCCCGTAAAGTCTCTTTTGATTGGCTTATTTACTGTAGAACTTGTAAATAGTTGCTACTCAAACTTCAGTATTTAGTTTCAAATTCAATCTCTACTTTTTCCTATAACGAAAAAAATCAGTTCCACATTTTTTGGATGGGTCTCTAAAGGTGGAATTAAAATTTTAAATCATGATAATATGTATCTAAATTGGTATAACTTGTTGATCCCCACCACCTGCAGATAGTCGCATTTCCTTGCACAATTGTCAAACAAGTTCCTCCCATGCCCAGTGTTGGGTAGATTGATGGACAAAAAAATGCTATCCTATCCAACAAGTTGTATGGAGATCCAAGTTCTTTGCCCATTTTTAAATGGATATGCTTATCTTTTCTTACTTATGTCTATTTTTTTAAGTTTATTTATTTATTGGGAGAGCAGGCAGGGGAGGGGTAGAGAGAGAGAGTGAGAGAGAATCCCAAACAGGCTCTTCACTGTCAGCACACGGCCTGATTCGAGGCTCGATCCCACGACCCTGAGATCATAACTTGAACTGAAATCAAGAGTTGGACGCTCAACCAATTGAGCCACCCAGGCGCGAGATAATTTATATAATAGATTACAAAGTCTGGTATTACTGAATTGGTTGCTCCTTCAAAATATAGGCAATACTGACTGGGTGAATGACAGAGGCCAAGACTGTGACTAAAATAGACTGAAGTCAGTTGCCCATCCTATTACATGGACATTTTAAAAGACCATTTTTCCGAGTTACTAAAATGTTACATTTCATTGAACTTTATGCCCATGAACCTTTTTAAATTATAAAGAACAACCGAATCAATGATAACAATAGTGAGAGGTAGAAAGAATGCTACAACAAGATGCCAAAACCTCAAAATATAGATTTTTTAACAAAAAATTGGAAGAACAATAGTTTCTAAGTGTGCTTGCAAAACTAGGTCACCCATATTTTTTGGGTTGTAGAATGAAACTTGTTTGTGGAAACAAAGCTCTGTCATGAGAAAAAGATATAGTTAATGCACAGAAGCAATTAAATGGTTAATGGAAAAAGTGTACATGAAGGCTGAGGACATGGTATATAGAAAAGTTACACCATGCATCAAAGGTTGTTTTAAAATTACTGTTAATCTGTAAAGTTCAGTTTTGTTTTAATATGATTTATCCAGTTGTGATTTACTTTAACTTGTCACATTTAGGACTCAGCATAATCTTTGAGTCTGAAAATCGATTTCTTTATTCTGGAAATGTCTCCTTCATGAATCCTTTTTATACAGTATATAGCATTCTTTCCATTCTTTCATCATGAAACTCCTTCAAGACCTAAGTTGATGCCTCCTGTCCTATTATTTATATTTATAAATGTCTTTATATTTATATATTTCTATATATCTTATTTATATATTTATGTTTGTATGTATTTATATTTATTAATGTTCATATTTTCTATTGATCAATCTTCCAATGTGTCAACTCTCTCTAGCTGGTAATTTATCCATCGAGGTTTTTTAATTTACTGTAGTTTTCAATTTTAGGGTTGAATTGTTCATTCTCCCATTTATTGCATCTACTGAATCATCCTTCCTCATGGTGACTTGTTTACAAACGTGGTTTCTGAGTTTTGACTATGTACCTCTCCGGTAGAGGTTGTTCTACGGGTTTTGGAGACATTCTCTAAAGCCTTTGCTTTAATTGGGAGCCCTTATGGGTAAATGGTCTCAATGTGTTGTAATGTTAATTTTTTGGCTTGAGTTTACATGGGTAGTATGTTTTATACCCTATACCCTATCATGGCACAGATGTTCAATTTTAATGTCTTAAGGTAATTCCCTATTCTGTGAGGCCTCAGGCAGATGATAAGAATCTTTTAGTTTCACAAGTTGGTAAGGTAAAATTCTACTAGGACTTAGCCCTTGAGATAAATGGCCTGGCATGAATCCCATCTTTGTGTAGGAAACTCAGTTCTGGCTTAAACTCCTATTCATCACTCTAGCTTTGTGTTTCCATTTTCCATTTTTAGGCACCTAAGAATTTTCCTTTCTTGCTCTCAAACTTTGTAGGTATTTTAAAAAAATGTGTGATTCCAGACTGTTGATTATTTGGAAAGCTCTCCAAATAATTTTATGGATTCAGGAAAACTTTAAAACTAAAGACATAGAGAGAGAGAGACAGAGAGACAGAGAGAGAGGGAGAGAGATAAAGATATAGATTGATCTTATTTATTAATATAGATATAGATGCATTAAATTGCACCAAATATTAGAAGATAAGTTTTTTAAATGTAGAACCACAACTACAGTCCTAAAATAAATCCTGCTTACTTGATTTTACTATTATTTTGATATACTGCTAGATTTTATCAGTATATTCTAGTACATTAAAAATTAAAAGGAAAAATCATATGAATATAACTGGTGATGAAAATATGATTGCTACAATTCAATAGACATTTCTTAAAGAAATTCTGAGTAAAATTAGAATGCAAGAAAAAGACTAAAATATGATTAACTCTGTAAGTGTATTGACACCGTAAGTGTGTTTTCTCTTCTTTACGATTTCCTTAATAACATTTTCTCTTCTCTACCTTACTTTAAGAATACAGTATATGATATATATAACACACAAAATATGTGTTAATCAACTTTTTATGTTATCAGCAATGCTTCTGGTCAACAGTAGATTATTAGTGGCTGAATTTTTCGAAAGTTAAAAGTTTTGTGCAGATATTTGACTATGCAGGGAGTTGGCACCCTTAACCCCTGATTGGTTCTAAGGTCAACTGTATGTGTATAGATTCTGTATTTGTAATTTTCAAATTGCAATTTCCTATATAAAATATACATTTATATTTGTATTTTATGCATTTCTGAATATTTACAAAACATTAAAAAACACATGTAAAGCAAAACTATTTACGTATCCATTGCACGGTAGGCACACTAATTTGGTACTCAAAATCCATACCACTTTCCTTCTAGTGTGTTCTAGTTTGCAGAGTCTGGAGAATTAAAAACTACATTTTCACAATCCCTTGCCAAATCTAGGATCCTGGATGTGATTTACATTTGGCTGATCAGATGTACTTGTCTAAAAGCTGGAAGGCAGAAGCGAATCTTCTTATGGTATCAGTTTTCTCTATCTTTAAGTTTCAGAAGTTTACATATTATATATCTAGGTGTTTTTGTTTGATTATATTTGGCATTCACCCTGCTTCCTATTTTCTGAGGTCCTTGAACCTGGGATTTGGTATCTGTCGTTAATTTTGGAAAGTTCTTGGCCATTGTCTCTTCAAATATTTCTTGTGCTCCGTTCTTCCTCTCAACTCTTTTTGGAAATCCAATCACACATGTTAGATCACTTGGTATTTTTGCACACCTCTTGCACACTCTCTTCTGATCTTTTTATGTCTGTCTCTGTGTTTTATTTCCTTGGCCATTGAGCCTGTTGAAGACAGTCTTCATCTCGCCTACCTACCGTGTACTTATCCTAGCCCTTCCAAATGATTGCTCTTTATAATTTTCACCTCTTTGTTGAGGTCGCTCGCCTGATTCAGCATATTTCACCCTTTCCACTAGAAATTTAACATATTAATCTTATTATTTAAAACTTTCTATCTGGCAGTTTATAATATCAGTGCTATGTCCAAGTCTGGTTCTATTGAATGCTTTATCTCTTGAAAAAGTGGTGTTAACTTTCTTGAACCTTTGTAATTTTTGGTAGAAATACATCCTATACCTTGTGCAGTACAGTATAGACTGAGTTAAACAATTTTTGTGTCTGGAAACGAGCACATTTTTTTCTTCTACGAGGGACATCACATAAGCACTGTCGATCTAGTAATGAGTTGAGCTAGGTTTAATTTTTGCTGTTGCTATGGTTACTCTCTGTGCACTACAGATTTCAGGTTTCAAATACTTTGTTATAGACTGAATATTTGTACCTCCCCATCCATATGTTAATTCCTAATGTCCAATGTGATGGTATTTGGAGGTGGAGCCTCTGGGAGGTGATTAGGTCATGAGGGTGGAACCCTCAGAATGGAATTAGTGCCCTGATAAAAAAGATCCAGAAAGTTCTCTTTCCTTTTCTGCCCTTGGAGGTTACAGTGAGAAGATAGCCTTCTACGAAGCAGGAAGGAAGCCCTCACCAGAAACTGAATCTGTTGGCACCTTGATCTTAGAATTCCCAGCTTCAGGAACTGTGAGAAATAAATTTGTTGTTTATAAGCCACCCAACCTACGGTATTTTGTTACCACAGCCTGAACAGACTAAGACATACCAGCAGTGTTAGATCTGTGTTTAGGATGGAGGCTGGTTTGCTACGTTATTTTCTCAATGTCTGCTATACCCTCACTGTTAGTTCATTTCTTTGTGCCTCTGAGAAGGCCTCTCTTCATGCTTCTGCCCCTCCTCCAGAAGTAGACTGCTGTTACTTATTACTCAGTGCTTGTTAGCCTGGTCTTGAGGGGTGGTAGACTGGAGGACATTCTCTATTTTTCTGATTCAGTCTGTCTTTGGCAGGCCGTATGTCCCTTGGTCTCAGTGACTGGACCATGTCTTTGATTCTGCTCTACCTTCAAGCTGTAGGAAACTCAATGGTCTGGACCCAGGGTGTATTCCTGCACTTTTTCCTGTTTCTTTCATCCAGCTTGGGTACTCGGTAGTGTCCTGACAGCACTAGAGTTTGCTGCCCTCTTCCTGGTGGCTCAAGTTTGTTCCCCCTGAATCCCTGCCAAGGGGAAATAGGGAAGAAAAATCTAGTAAGTTTCACACATTTCTTGTAGCAGCAGCTGTACTCCCTCCTGCAGGCGTGCACGGCAAGCATGCCTTCTCACAAGTGTCTGCCACTCTTAAACGTTCTTGTGAGCGCCCACCCAGTGAGGTCCACAAAGAGCCTGACAGTGCAATGCTTCCTTAGGTCTCCAGCTTCCAGTCACTCAATATGAGGTTCATTAAAAATTTTTCACTGAGATTATATGATGTCCAGTGGCATTTGTTCCAGGTAAGCAGTTGTTCATATTCAGTCTCTCCTAGAAAGTGTCTGTATTTCCCTAAACATCAGACTAGTTGGTCACCTTGTGACATCAGCTCTCTGATGGGACCATCACAAGCTATGGATATGTAGGTTGTCCAGTATTTTATTGCTGTATGTCCTCAGCAGAAACCAGAAGCTATCTCACTGAATTAAAAAAAGGATGTTTACTGCAGAATTCTTAGGAGAAGAATGCACTCTAATATATTAGAGCTGTGTCAACAGAATATGAAGAATTTTCATGACTTACTTTTAAGGGAGACAAGCAGGATACAAAATAGTTGCATACATTATGATCCAGTTTTATAAAACAATGACAAAACCTATATTTATCTATTTATAAATCTATGCATAGTTATAGAGGCATGAAGAAAGTGGATGCGTACTAGGTCATTGCCATATTACCTGGGAAAAGGAAAAGGGGAAGGAAGAAAAGAGTTGGAAGGGGAAAAAAGGGAAGGAAGAAAAGTGAGCTATGAAAAAAATTTAAAAATATTTAATTAAAATTTAAGCATATAAGTTATAATCAAATGTTATTTGAAATAACATGTATGTTGAAATAAATGTGTGAATAATCTAACAAGATGTGCAAATGAAAGATGATCAGAATATTTAAACTATGTCACTAAGGCTGGGCAGGTGGTGGAATAGGAAGTACCAGGAGTGTCTCTCCACATAGACAAAAACTGTATTGGCTGAATCTGTCTGATGTAACAATTTTAGAACTCTGGGGTATGCCGAAGGCTTATAACTTCCAGGGCAAGGCATGGGTGGTAAATTGTGTTTAACTGCAGTCAGTTTTAGCTGGTAGCACCAATTACCCATACCCTCCCTCACCTCCACACCCCCAGCACCATGGCAGGAAGTTATATACATGTTTTTGGAGTAGCTTGCATTAAGATTGAGGGAGTCATGCTTTATTCATCTTTCAAATATCAGGGATCTGTGTTCAAATATTAGAGATCATTGTTGCACCCTGTTCCCCATTGTTGCAAAGCCTCCCTTCTTTGGCTGAAGCACTTCCAAGGGATTTATAGGACCAGAATCCATTTTTTTCCTGCCTTTATATTTCTCTTCTCCCCCTTTTTAGAGCGAGACATTAAATAAGAAGTTGTTCAAAAAGCAACTGCATATCCAAGGGAAGTTAAAGGCATTACACATGCTTAGGGAAAGTGGCGGGCTCAAGAGACCTGAGAAGACCTTAAGTTTACACATCAGGCTGATGCTTGACGTGGGAACAGCCTATAACAACCTAAAACCAAACCAGACAAACCCAGAAAGCTGAAAACCCCAAGGAAAGGGGAGAATCTGATTTCCAGAATGAATTACCACACTATTAGATTCACATGTCCAGTTTTCAACAACTAGAAAAACAACAAAATCACAGGCATGCAGAGACACAGGGGCATATGGCCAATTAAAAGGAAAAAAAAATGAACCAACAGAAACTATCTCTGAGAAAACCAAGTGGCAGACTTACTAGATACAAATTTAAAAAATAATTTTAATCTTGACTTATTTTTGAGAGAGAGAGAGAGAGAGAGAGACAGAGTATGAGCAGGGGAGGGGCTGAGAGAGAGGGAGACACAGAATTCAAAACAGGCTCCAGGCTCTGAGCTGTCAGCACAGAGCCCAATGCAGGGCTTGAACCCACAAACTGCAAGATCATGACCCAAGCTGAAGTCGGACGCTTAACTGACTGAGCCACCTGGGTGCCTCATGGACACAAACTTTGAAACAACTCAAAGAACTAAAGGAAGATATGGAGACAGTTGAAGAAAACAATATATGAGTAAAACAGAAGTCACAATAAAGAGATAGAAAACCAAAGAAACTAAAAGAAGAAATTGTAGAGCTAAGCAGTACAATAACTAAAATGAAATTTTCACTAGAGGGATTTGACTAGGCAGAAGAAAGAATAAGCAAACATGGAGATCTGGAAATTGAAATTGTTGAATCTGAAGAATAGAAAGGAAAATGACTGAAGAAAAATGAGCAGAACCTAAGGGACCTGTGGGGACACTGTTTGGCATACATTCATTACAGGAGTCCCAGGAGAAAGAGAAGAGAAAGGGGAAGAGAGATTATTTGAACAAATAATGGCCCCAAATTTCCCAAATTTGATGAAATACATGAATATAAACATGCGGGAAACCCAAAGAACTTCAAGTAGGATGAACTCAAAGCTATTCACCACAAGATACCTTCTATTCAAACACTTGAAATTTAAAGTGAAAGAGAATCTTGAGAGTAGCAAGAGGTCTCACATAAAAGAGACCCTCAATCAGAATATCAGAAGATTTCTCATCACAAACTTTGGAGGCTGAAAGGTGGTGGACTTAAATATACAAAGTGCTAAAAGAAAAGAAAAAAAAAAGATCAACCAAGACTCCCATATCCAGGAAAACTGTCCCTCAAAGGTAAGAGAGAAATCAAAACATTTCCAGATATATAAAACAAACAAACAAACAAACAAACAAAAAGCTTAGAGTTTTTTGCTATTAGAACTGCCCTCTGGAAATCCTAAAGGGCGTCCTGCAGGTTGAAAATGAAAGGACAGTATCTTAGAGCCATATGTAGAAATAAAGACATCAGTAAACGCAAATATATGGGCAACTATAAAAGCTAGTGTTTTGACATTTTGAAACTCTATTTTTGTTTTGTACATGACTTAAGAGACTAATACATTTTTAAAAAAATTATTAGTCTAAAAGGTAGTATTATTATAACTTTGCTTTGTAAGCCCACATTTTGTTTCTACATAATTTAAGAGACTAATGCATTAAGAAAACAATTATTAGGTTATGTTTTCAGAAACACAATGTAAAAATATGTAGTTCTGTGACATTAGTAACTGAAAAGGATAAAGACCATGCTATAAATGACTCAAGATTTTTTTTTAAGTTATTGAAGTTAAGTGACTATAAATTTATACTAGAATGTTATGCCCTATAGGATTTTAAGTGCAATGGCCATAGTAACCATAAGGAAAATAGAAAAAATAGTTATAAAGTGCACATAAAAATGGGAAGAGAATTAAGACATTTTACTATAAAAATCAACTAAATACAAAAGAGATAATGATGCCAAAAGGGAGGAACAACAACAACAAAAAAGATATATTGCATACAGAAAAAAAATAGCAAAACTACAGAAGTCCCAGAACTACAGAAATCCCTTATAGCAGTAATTACTTTAACTGTAAGGAGATTAAACTCTTCTACCAAAAGAGAGGTTGGTACAACGTATTTTTTAAATTGCACCTATAAGCTATTTAAACATCCTAATTTTAGACCCAAATGGAATGAAAGTATGAAAAAAGATATTCCATGCAAATAGTAACCAAAAGAGAGCAATGGTGGCTATACTACTATTAGACAAAATATACTTTAAATCAAGGAAATGTATAAGAGATAAAGGACATTATATATTAATAAAAGCTATAATACAGTAAGAATACATAACAATTATAAACATTTATGCATCTAATAATAGATTATCAAAATATATAAAGCAAAAATTGACAAAATCAGAGAGAAATAGTTACAATAATAACTGAATACTCCAATACCCCACCTTCAATAATGGATAGAACCAGACAGAGATAAGTAAGAAAACAGAGGACTTGACAAGACAATAAACCAATACATACAGATCCAACTTGCTATCCAATAATATCAGTTTGCGTATTCTTCTCAAGTGCACGTGGGACATTTTACATACAGACAATGCATTAGGCCACAAATTAAATCTCAATAGAATTGGAAAGATATATGTCATATAAAGCATCTTCTCTTAACCACAATGAGATGAAGTCAGGAATCAAGAGCAGAAAGAAAACGGGATATTTCACAAATTTGTGGAAATTAATATAATACGCTCTTAAACAACCAATAAATAAAAGAAATCACAAGGAAAATTCAAAAATATTAAGGTACAAATAAGAGTACAGCACACCAAAACTTACACAATGCAGTGAAAGCACTGCTGAAAGGGAAATTTATAGCTATAAATACTTACAGGAAAAACAAAGATCTCAGATCAACAACCTAAATTTAGAACTAAAAAATTAGAAAAAAAAAGAAAAAAAAGAACTAAGCCCAAGTATAGCAAAAGGAAGGAAATAATAAAGATTAGAACAGAGGTAAATAAAATAGATAATAGGAAAATAACAGAAAAAAAGTCAACAAAACCAAAAGTTGGTTCTTCCAAAAGATCAACAAAATTGACAAACTTTAGGTAGACTGAATAAGGAAAAAAAAAAAAAGAGAGAGAGAGAGAAAGCTCAAGGTGCTAACGTCATAACCGAAAGTGGGAACTTTACTACTGACTCTATAGAAATAAACAGCATTACAGAAAAGTACTATGTACAATCATTCTTCAACAAATTGTACAACCTAGATGAAATGGACATCTTCCAAGAAACACAAATCCCACCAGACTGAATCACACAAAAATAGGATAACCAAATTGGCCTATAACTAGTTAGGAGATTGAAAAAGTAATAAAAAAATCTTCCAATGAAGAAAAGTTCTGGCCTTGATGACTTCACTGATGAATTCTACTATTTAAGGCAGAACTAACACCAATCCTTCTCAAACTTTTCCAAGAAATTGCAGAGGAGAGAACCCTTCCTAACTTGTTCAATAAGGCCAGCATTACAGGTAGCAGAGGGATGAGGGAGGAGACCTTAATCCCAGAAAGCCAACCTCCCATACTGAATAGAATCATTACCTAGGCGCCCCCCCACCCCCGCCAAGACTTGATTTTTCTAACTTTATTTTTTTTTATTTAAAAAAAAATTTTTTTTAATGTTTGTTTATTTTTGAGAGACATAGAGGCACAGAGTGAACAGGGGAAGGGCAGAGAGAGAGGGAGACACAGAATCCGAAGCAGGCTCCAGGCTCCGAGCTGTCAGCACAGAGCCCGATGCGGGGCTCGAACTCACGGACTGTGAGATCATGACCTGAGCCGAAGTCGGCCGCCCAACCAACTGAGCCACCCAGGCGCCCCTGATTTTTCTAACTTTAAACTCTGTGTCACAGAGTTATTTAGCAGATTGTTAGGAAGTGAATAAAATTCTAAATACAGAGTATTTAAATACTAGCATTTTAGTAACTAGTAAAATTTTTATTTCATGTATTTAAATAGAAGGCTTATTTAAAAAAAAATTGTTTTTTGCTTGAGGAATATCCAAACACGGAAAACAGTTTCCCATAAAATGTGATTGGCATAAAATGTGAGGCATAATTTAAATGCCATCTTAGCAGAGGAACAGACTACATAACTTTTGAAAGGAAAATGTCCCTTTAGATGCTCCTTCTGGGAGCATCGAATCCTCAAATTCCTTCAACACTGAAATATGCCAGTTTGTCTTCAAAACAGCACTGTTGTGAGATTAAAGGGTTAAGAGCTTCATAGGATACAGTTGACCTGAGTTTGTTATTAATGGCTGGTCACATGGCCTTTGGCAGGCCAAGTGGTAACACTGGCTTCCAGGAGAGAGGATGTTTTGGAAAATGATAATGTATGTGACTATCTGTTCCAGTCCACCCTGTGTTGGCAGAGCCTCCCATCCTCCTGTCTGCTTCCTTTGGTTTGGTTTAACCTATTTTTTAGTATCGTCAGTTCAAGTTCTTTCCTGGACTCTGGGAAGGGAGTTTCACTCTTTGCTTAGGATCATATGAGATTTTATTGCAAAACCTCAAACCATATTAAATTTGATTGTTCTGAAATATGCCATTGACTTTTGAGTTCTGGGCATCTGCTTAAATACTGCCTCTTGGTTGAAACTTTTCCTTAAAGGAAATAGATAATTTTTCAGCCTCCAAAATGACAGACCCAAGTGGATCGGTCTTCGTGTTGACACTGCTGTTTATAGAGTTACTTCTGTAATTCTAAGATTTCTGTTAGTCGGAGACATGGTCTATGAAAGATACAACATTTCCTACAGTCACTAGAATGTTATCTGGCACCATAGGATAGAAATTGTAGTATTTATAAGGCTCCGTAATAGTTTTCATTTCCTAGGAGCACCTGGCTGGCTCAGCGGGTAGAAAAGCGACCCCTTGAGCTCAGGGTTGTGAGTTCATGCCCTATGTTGGGTGTAGAGATTATTTTCCATTTCCCTGTTGCCAAGGCTCATAGAAGATATGCAGCAGAATCTGTGAGAGCAATATTGGATTGATCGTCCATCCAGTTTTTACTCACCAACTTAATGACAAGGTGTACTGCTTACCATTGGTAATGGAACAACGAGAAGGTGAAATTACACTTCAGTATAAGCCCCATCACTTGGAGTTAACAATCAGGGTCCGGAAATAATTTCCTTCTCCACAAGTGCCATCTAGCTCAATTATTAGGAGTTTATATATTCAGTAATGACAAGGAATCTCCTATCCTTAGTCATTTTGCGATGATATAAGCATGTAGGCAGTCACCTCTACTATAACGAAGCTTCTGAGAAATTGAGCATGACAGGCCTAAGCTGGGATTATCATACTTGGGCAAGTTTCTTTATCTCCATGGAACTTCACGTTCTTCAACTGTGATGGTACCTATCAGTTAAGCTTGTTAAAAGATTTGGGGAGATATTTATTATCTATGGAATACGTATGAGGGTGTGTGGGGCATCTCGGCTTGAGTCAGAGACTGTCACATATGCGTGGTTGTTCCTGATGAATTTGTGGGTAGGGCCAGAATAAACCCATTGGATCAGGACAATAGTGCCTTAGAAAAAGATTCTTAAAGGGAAGATTCAAGAATACTCAGCTCGATCCAGTAAGGCAGCCTCAGACACGATATTTTCAAAATCACTTAGAAACACTGAGATATGGTTTTACCTAGCTCACACACTAGACTCCTATCTAAGAATCTCACTGAGCTTAGGAGGGAAAAACTCAAACTAAACTGTATCCACCGTGGGCACTCTATCCACTAGTCGAGTACAGTGCAGATACAAAGCAGACTATTTGTGAGTGCACCAGAAGTACTCATGATTCTCCAATCACCTGCCAGAGAATTTGGATAGTCCTAGGTCCTGTGTTAGAGAGACAAGAACATTAGACAGTGAAATGTGGGCTATCATTGTTTAACCTTATCTAATTTTTACCCATTGGCTAAAAGCCTGGAGTAAATTTTATTATATGTAAAATACATATCATGGAATACCTTGAATATGGCTCATGGTATTAAAATGTCATTTCCCATTAATTAATATGTGTTTCATACATTAGCTAAGAGTATTTAACTCTGCTATAGAACACAAGATAAATGGGATGTACAAAACTTGGAAGTCATGCCAAGTATGGATAATAAATAAGTTAGTAGTTTTAAGACACAGGTGAGACACATAAAATGTGTTAAATAAATAACCAAATTGCCTTTGTAACATGGACAGGGGCGCCTGGGCGGCTCAGTCGGTTAAATGTCTGACTCCAGCTCAGGGCATGATCTCACGGTTCATGAGTTCAATCCGTGCTGACAGCACAGAGCCTGCTTCAGATGCTCTGTACCCCCCTCTCTCTGCCCCTCCTCTGCATTCTCTCTCTCTCTCTCTCTCAAAAATAAACGTTAAAATAATATGGACAGAAGTCCTTAAATGTCTCAACATAGATTATCAAGTTGTTAACTTGTGAGACATGTTAGACCACAGATAAAGTAGGCACTGAAGGACCAAGAGGCACCTAATATTTGTGATCCACTAATACAGGACACATATTAAGCACTCGGTTATTCACAAGAACTTATATTGATCACCCACTATGGACACCCATTCTGGCCCCATTGGCCAACCCAAGGAGTACACATAAAATGGGTAGCTAGCTGTTCATTGGGCTAATTGGTGAACTACAGCTGTGACAAATACTTGTGTCTTTTTGCTGGCGCAGCTGTGTGTATGGTTAACTTTGGGTACCTTCCATCTGCTTAGCCCCCTTGCTCAATCTTAATTCCGGTTCTCATAACTCCAAGATCAACAAAGATTGCTGATGCAGCTAAAGGAGCGGCAAGCCATACAAACGTTTCTTAAATTAGGATCTAAGTTGTTGGGTCATTCTGCCCTGCTTAAAAGTTTATACTTAATGTGTTAACCTACCACTTCTTTGTCCTCTTTTTATGTTTTAAAAAATTAATAAACTGAATAATTCAAGTGTCTTAATTTAGTCTAGGAGCCTCTCTGGGGTAGCTTGATGAAATAGTGTATTTGGAGACTACTGTTCATCAAGGCAGTTTTTCTCATGACAAGGTTCCTAATACATATTAGGAAGGATGTTTTTATGAAAAGAGACTTAACTAGGAGATTACAGAATAAACTACGAGCAACAAGAGTCACAGATCATTCTTAGGTGAGAACTTTGGGGTTGAAAAAAACGTGTATGGATTTCTAAGGTAAAACCAGATGTCCTTGCTTCAGTATGCATTGTGGGTTTGTGCTAGTAGAACGGGGAGTTACCTGGGGTTCTTTCTGGTTTTAGAAAAGGTTAGTAACTCGAATCCTCTGATTTCATATCATATTCACTCATTCTCCTTCAGTCCAAGGCAAGCATTATTTAGATGTGTCTAATAGCATATTATGGCAATCAAATAGCTCATTAGAACAGGGAGCAAAGTTGAAAATTACTACTATAAGTTTGTTAAATGAGGTCATTGCATCTACTTGAATTTATACTATTTGCAAGCTCCTCTTTGGTGTTCTGACCTTTAATCAATAAAGTAATTCATTTTTTTATCTTTTAAATTGAGGTAACATTCCGTTTTAATAACTAACCATTTTAAGGTCATCTGGGTGGCTTTGTCGTTTAATCATCTGACTCTTGATATCGGCTTAGGTCATGATCACATGGTTTGTCAGATTGAGCCCTATATCGGGCTCTGTGTTGACAGCATGGAGCTTGCTTGGTATTCTCTCTCTCCCTCTCTCTGCCCTTCCTCTGCTTTCTCTCCAAACAAATTTCTCTCCAAATAAATAAATTTTATTAAAAAATTAAAAAAATACTAACCGTTTAAAAACGTACAATTCAATGGCACTTACTGTAGTCACAACATTGTATAGCCGCCAAACTTCCATCTGTCCCAATACATTTCCATCACCCCATACTCTTAATCATAAGTAATAATAAATCCCATACTCAGTAAGCAGTCACTCTCCTTGTTTTCCCTCCCCTAACCCTTAGCAACTGCCACTATGCTTTCTGCCTCAACGGGGTTACCGACTTTGGATATTTCATGTAAATGGAATCGTAACCTTTGCATCTGGTGTCTTTCCCTTAGGATGTTTCTGAAGGTCATCTACATTGTAGTCCCTACCTGTACTTCATTCCTTTTTATGGCTGAATAACATTTTAATGTACCACAGTCTGTTTACCCATTCACCCATTGCTGGAATTTTGGCTTGTTTCTACTTCTTGGCTATTGTGAATAGGACTGCTTCGGATGAATAGCTAAGAACAAATATGTGTTTGGGTACTTGGTTTTCAATTTGGGAGAATAAACAGCTAGGAGAGGAACTGTGAAATCATATATTAATTCCGTGTTCAACCTTTTCAGGAACTACCAAACTCTTTTCTTGTGATTGCACCGTTCTATATTCCTACCAACGATGTACAGGTGTTTCATTTTCTCTAGCTCTTTGCCAACCTTATTCTCTCTTTTCTTAATTACTGCCATCTTAGTGGGTGTGAAGAGGTATTTATTGTGGTTTTGACTTGCATTTCCTTAATAACTAACTAATGATGTGGAATACCTTTTCATGCGCTTGTTGACCATTTATATATCTTTTTAAAACTTTTTTTAATGCTTATTTTTGAGAGAGATAGAGCACAAATGGGAGAGGGCCAGAGTGAGAGGGAGACATAGAATCTAAAGCAGGCTCCAGGCTCTGAGCTGTCAGCACAGAGCCCAACATGGGGCTCGAACTCATGAACCATGAGATCATGACCTGAGCTGAAGTCAGACACTTAACCAGCTGAAGCACCCAGGTGCCCCTGTATATTGTTTTTAAAAAAATTTTTTTAATGTTTATTTATTTTTGAGACAGAGAGAGACAGAGCATGAGCGGGGGAGGGGCAGAGAGAGAGGGAGACACAGAATGTGAAGCAGGCTCCAGGCTCTGAGCTGTCAGCACAGAGCCCGACTTGGGGCTCGAACTCACAGACCGCAAGATCATGACCTGAGCCGAAGTCGGACGCTCAACCGACTGAGCCACCCAGGCGCCCCTGTATATTGTTTTTAAAGAAATGTCATTTCATTTGCATATTTTTAAATTGGGTTCCTAATCTTTTTGTTGTTGAGGTATAAGAATTCTTTATATACTCTGGATACTAGACCCTCATCAGATAGGATTTGCAAATATTTTCTCCCATTCTCTGTCTTTCCACTTTTTTAATGATGTTCTGTGATGCACAAAAGTATTTAGTTTTCATAAGGTCTAATTGATCTATTTTTATTTCTGTTGTTTATGCTCTTGGTGTCATCTGCCAGGATCCACTGCCAAATCCAAGGTGTTTTTTTTTTTTTCCAGTTCTTCCGTACTTTTTTTTTAAATTAAGTTTTAAATTTTAATTCCAGTATAGTTAGCATACAGTGTTAAACTATTTTCAGGTGTACCATATAGTGATCCAAACAATTCTACACATTACTCAGTGCTCACCATGGTAAGTGTACTCTTAATCCCCTTCACCCTTCCCCCCATCTCCCACCCACCTCCATTCTGGGAACCACCAGTTTGTTCTCTCTAGTTAAGAGTCTGCTTTTTGGTTTGTCTCTTTTTTCCTTTGCTCATTTGTTTTGTTTCTTAAATTCCATACGAGTGAGATCATGTGGTAGTTGTCTTTCTCTGACTTATTTTGCTTAGCATTATATACTCTAGCTCTATCCATGTTTTTGCAAATGGCAAGATTTCAGTTTTTTAAATGGTTGAATAATATTCCATTGTGTGTGTATGTATATGTATGTATACATATACATACTACATCTTCTTTATCCATTTGTCTATCAATGGACACTTGGGCTGCTTCCATGATTTCGGTATTTAAAGCTGCAATAAACATAATGGTGCATGTGTCCCTCTGAATTAGTGTTTTTGTATTTTGGGGGTAAATACCCAGTAGTGCAACTCCTGGTTCATGGGGTAGTTCCATATTTAACTTTTTGAGGAACCCCCATACTGTCTTCCACACGGGCCACACCAGTTTGCAGTCCCACCAACAGTGCATGAAGGTTCCTATTTCTCCACATCTTCTCCAACATTTGTTGTTTCTTGTGTTTTTTATTCTAGCCATTCTGACAAGATGGTATCTCATTGTGGTTTTGATTTGTATTTCCCTGATGATGAGTGATGCTGACCATCTTCTCATGTGTCTGTTGGCCATCTGGATGTCTCTTTGGAGAAATGTCTGTTCATGTCTTCCGCCCATTTTTACTTTTATCTCTTTTTAATTTTATTTTTGAGAGAGAGAGAAAGAAAGAGAAAGGGACGGAGGGAGAGGGAGAGGAAGAGAGAATCTTAAGCAGGTCCTACACCCAGTGTGGAGCCTGACACAGGACTCCATCTCACAACTGTCAGATCATGACCTGAGCTGAAATCAAGAGTCAGACGCTTAACCTGTTGGGCCACCCCGGCATCCCTCTGCCCATTTTTACATTGAATTATCTTTACGGGGGTGTTGAAGTATATAAATTCTTTATATATTTTGAATACTAACCCTTTATCAGAGATGTCATTTGCAAGTATCTTCTCCCATTCAGTAGATTGTCTTTTAGTTTTGCTGATTGTTTCCTTTGCTGTGCAGAAGCTGTTTATTTTGATGTTGCCCCAATACTTTACTTTTGCTTTTATTTTCCTTGCCTCAAGAGATATACCTAGAAAAAAGCTGCTACTTTTTATGTTGGAGAAATTATTGTCTGTGCTCTCCTCTAGAATTTTTATAGTTTCAAGTCCCGCGTTTAGGTCCTTAATCCATTTTGAATTTATCTTTGTGTATGGTGCAATCCAGTGGTCCCATTTCAATCTTTTGCATGTAGCCATCTAGTTACCTCAACACCATTTGTTGAAGAGGCTATCTTTTTTCCCTTTGCATATTCTTTTCTCCGTTGTCAAAGATTAATTGTGGCATATAAATGTGGGTTTATTTCTGGGCTTTCTATTCTATTCCATTGATCTATTTGTCTATTTTTGTGCCAATACCATACTGTTTTGATTACTACATTTTTGTTGTATAACTTGAGATCTGGAATTGTAATACTTCCAGCTATGTTTTGGCTAGTCAAATCCAAGGCTTTGAATGAAGACTATTCCTAAGTTTTCCTTTAAGAGTTTTACAGTTTTCGCACTTGCATTTACTACTTACATATATTATATATATAATAATATATACTAAGTTGTTTTATTCCTTATATTTGTATTGCTTTCTGGACTCTTAATTCTATTCCATTGGTCGTTATGTCCATATTTATGCCAGTACCACAGTTTTGATTATTGTAGCTTGGTAGTGAATTTTGAAACTGTGAAGTATGATTATTTTTGTTCTTCTTTTTCAATATTGCCTTGGTTACTGAGGGCCTCTTGAAGTTATATAATATTTGAAGATCAGCTTTCCCATTTCTGAAAAAAAAAAAAAGACCATTGACATTTTGATAGGCATTGTATTGAATTTATAAGTGGCTTGCAGTATTGTTGTCATCTTAACAATACTAAATCTTCAATATAGAGACAAGGGATGTCTTTCCATTTATTTGTGTCTTTAATTCCTTTCGAAAATATTGTCATAGTTTTCAGTGTACATCTCTCACCTCCCTGGTTAAATTTATTCCTAGGAATTTATTCCCTTGGATACTGTTGTAAATAGAATTGTTTTCTTAATTTCTTTTTCAGATTGTCCATTGCTGTTTCAAAGAATTACAACTAACTTTTGTATTGACGTTTTATCCAGTAATTTTATCAAATTCTTTAATTAGCTCTAGTATTTTTTAGTGTGTGGATTCTTTGGGTTTTTCTTTATAGGTTCATGTTATTTACAAATATAGTTTTACTTCTTCCTTTCCAATTTGAAAGATTTTTATTTATTTCTCTTGCCCAGTTTTTCTGGCTAGAACTTCCAGCACAACGTTGAATAGCAGTGGTAAAAGCAGGCATCTTAATCGTGTTCTTGATCTTGGGGGATATTTTTCAGTCTTTCACCACTGAGTATAATGCCAGCTGTGGGTTTTCCATAAATGCCCTTGTCACAGAGAGAAATGTCCCTTCTATTTCTAGTTTTATGAGTGTTTTCTTTCTTCTATTTTTTTCATATTGAATTGTGTCAAATAGTTTTCCTGCATCAGTTGAGTTGATCATGTCATTTTTTCCCTTTATTATATACATGCAATGCATATTACATTGGTTAACTTTTCCTTTGCATTGAAATACCATTCCTTCCTTGAAATACCTTTGCATTCTTGAGATAAATCCCACTTGGTCATGGTGTATAATCTTTTCAATATGCTGTTGGATTCAGTTCATTAGTCAGTATATTTGGGGAACTATATTTGATTTTGGCATCAATATTCATATGGATCATTGGTATGCAGTTTCTATTTGGTTAATATCTTTGGCTTTGGTATTAGAATAATGTTGGCCTCATAGAACAAGTTAGGAAGTATTCCTTTCTTTTCTAGGTTTTGGAAGAGTTTGAGAAGGACTGGTGTTAGTTCTTTAAATATTTTGTAGAATTTACCAGGGAAGCCATCTAATACTAGACTTTTCTTTGTTGGAAAGTCTGATTACTTACTCATTCTCTTTGCTTGTTATTGGTAAGTCCAGATTTTCTATTTCTTTCCTCTCAAGTCAGTTTTTGTAATTTCTGACTCTGTAACATTTCCATCCATTATTCCTGTCCATTATTGAAAGGGGGATATGGAGTCTCCAACTAATACTGTAAAACTATTTCTGCCTTAAATTCTGCTCTTTTGCCTTGCATACTTTGAAGCTCTATCGTTTGATGCATATATGTTTATAATTATTATGTCTTCTTGATGATTTAACCTTTTTATTAATAGATAATACCCTTATTTGTCTCTTGCAATAATTTTTGACTTAAAGTCTATTTTGTCTGATATTAACATAGCCATTCAGCTTTCTGGGTACTACTTGTATGGAATGTATTTTTATATCCTTTCATTTTCAAATTCCTTGTGTCTTTGGATTTGTATTCAGCACACAGTTGATTTCCAACAACAAGAGAAGATTTTTAAATCGATTCTTCCAACCTCTGTCCTTTAATTGATTAGTTTAATCTATCTACACTTAAAGTGATTACAGATAAAGAAAGACTTCTGCCATTTTGCTATTTGTGTCATATCTGTTTTGTGACTAAAATCCTCCAATACTGCCTTATTTCATGCTAACTTGCATAGTGTATTCTTTGGATCCTCTCTTCATTTCCTTTTCTGTATTTTTTTTTTTTTTAGTTATTTTCTCCATAGTAATCTTGAGGATTTTAACTAACATCTAGAAGCAAGTCACTAAGAAATTAAGATAAATCCTTCCTTTTGGAAATATTGTTCTGTTTTGGCTTTCAGGATACATTGCCTTCGATCCATTTGTTTTCATTCTTTTAAGGCAATTATTTCTTAACTGTACATTTCATTAATAATAATAGAAGATGAATTAAATTAGACATTAACAGAGATCTGTCTACAATGGCTTTATATTTATAAATTTATGTTTATATTTATATTTTTTCTTGCGTCTAGCAAGGTTTGCAAATGCTTGCTGGCATGATTCGGTGACTCAAAGATATCAGAATCAAAGGCTCTGCTCTTTCGATCTTTCCCTTGTGGTCCAAAAGGGTTCCTATAGCTCCAGTCATAATGTATTTATTCCATGAAAGGGAAAGGAGGAAAAAGCAAATAAAAAGCATCCCGAATAGCCAAATTAGCCCTCGTAAAGAAATTTCGTAAGTTACATCCAACAACTTCCTTTACAGATCATTTGCCATCCATATCTATGAGAGAGGTTTGGAAATGTAATTTTTCTTTTAGCTGAGAACATTGCTACCCCTGACAACTCAGGGTTTCTGTTCCTAAAAAGAAGGGGAGAACAGACATCAGCAAGGCAACTGGCACACGATTAGCTGTTAACATTTATACAGCAGGTATTATGTGCCAGACATAGTTCTAAATACCTTACATAAATTAGCCCATTTAATCATCACAGCAATCCTAGGGGATAGGTGTTTTTATTATCTCTATTGTACAACGAGAAAACCAATACAACAAAAGCATGGTAACTTTCTGAATGTCTCATGCTTATTAAATATTAGAGCCAGAATTAGAACCCAGTTACCCTCTAGATCTCATTTTCGAAACTACTCTGCTATACTGCTTTGCACTGAACAGAAAGCAAATCCAAAATCTATACATCTTTTTTCCTTTTCCTTTCATAATCATCTGTTAGTGTTTACATGCCACCTTAAATTCAGTATGATTCCAACCAGTCTTTGTAGCTGGTTCCTTCACTGGCTGCCTACATCTGCAGCTTGCATTGCTATTTTGCTTTATGCGCCATGGATTGCTGCACAAGGGTTGCAAGCAACAGAAAACTCGTTTTAATGAAAAATGTTCAGGAAGTTGTGGTCCATTAGTTCTTCACTGGCTCTCTCATTTACAGTTGTATCTCTAATGTCTATCCTATTATCTGATCACTGGGGTAGCCAACTTTGCAGACAATCTACCATACAAGTTGTTGCTTTTGCTTTGCCTCAAAAAGACATAACAAAAGTGTTTCCCAGCAAAAGAATGGTGTGAAAACCATCATCCTTGCTTTTTTTCTATAGCTACAGAGCACTTTGACTATAAAAGTATATCCTGTTTTGTGTTTCCTGAAATCCCAAATATGTGAAGTTTTAGTAAACACTGAATCAGGTAGAAAGGATTCTTTCACGAGTTATGGTTTGAATAACAGCCCCTAAAATTATGTGCCCAAACCTTAATCTCCAGAACCCATGAGTGTGACCTTTTTTTTGGAAAAAAAGGGTCTTTGTAAATGCAATTAAGTCAAGGATGAGGTCATCCCAGATTAACTAGGTGGGCCCTAAATCTAACGGTAAGTGTGCTCATCAGAAGAGGAGAAGATTCAGGAACACAGAAACAAGGCCATGTGAAAACGGAAGCAGATTGGAGTTATACAGCCACAAGCCAAGGAATGCCTGGAGCATCCAGAAGCTAACGAGGCATTCCAGGATTCTCCAGTTAAAGCGTTGAGAGGGAGTGAGGCCCTGGTGACACACTGATTTCAGACTTCTGGCCTTCATATAACCCTGAGAGAATAAATTTACGTTGTTTTAAGCCAACCAGTGTGTGGCAATTTGTTATGGCAACCCTAAGAAACTAATACATTGTTCTTTATCAAACTCTTACTGAAGATATTTTACAACATACTCTTTTTAAAAAACTTCTAGTTCATCTGATTTCAGAGGATATTCATGTTGCAAAGAGAGTGAAAGGCTGAAAAAGTTGCATTTATTTAAAACTTAATAAGAGCTCTCTTAGCAACAAAATTTAAACAGGAACTCCTGAATTATGCAGATTTCCCTCGTCGGCTTTGTGTCTATAGATAGAGTATTGAAATCATCTCATCATTTATATTGGCTGGATACTTATACTGATCCATCCAGACCCTCACAAAACCTTTCTTTGTCCCATATACCATCTCTGTGGTCTCTAATATTTTATGGAAAGGAATTGAAGGTAAAATATTTCATCGTTATCATGGTTTAAGTCAGTGGCTGTCAAAGAATGGCAGTCTTACCATCAGCAGCACCAGTATCACTTGGGAACTTGCTAGAAATGCAAATTCTTGAATCCTACCCCTGTCCTGCTGGATCAGAAACACAGCAATTTGTGTTTGAATAAGCCCTCAAGGAAATTCTGACACCACTAGCATTTGAAATTGTTGGGGATTCTGCTACTTGCTAAGTATGTTCATTATTCCAATTAAACCTTCTGGAACTGGGGAAATAACCAGAGGATGAGATCGGGGACCTACTGGACCCACTGTGAAAGAGACTGGAGCTGAAACTCCATTGATCACTTGATCTCCATAAGCCCGTGTTCTGACTGGTGGACCACAGTGACATTTTGAGCCTCCATGAATTAATATTGGTTCAGAGGTGGTCCAATATCTTACAAAAATCTAATTATTTCCTTGTTTCCAGTCCACAGTCAACGCAGGGGCCTGGTATCATAGGGGGGTCTGAATGTTAGTTCCTGCCCCTGGCTGATTGGGCACTCGGCAGTGGCTAAAGCCGGGTCAGCTTTGGTGAGTGGAAGTCAATGTCACTTTCAGAGATGATAGACTGCAGATTCTGAGTTATTAATATCTAGTAACTAATTAAATTTCTAATGTGTGGACATGCTGAACTTATGTTTTCCCAATGGATTTCTTCTTCAGATTTCTTTCTCTTTTTAACCTGCCTCATGTAGCAAGTGTTTTTACTAAGTTATGGCTACTGTCCAACATCTGGTTCTGAAAGAAAACTACAAAAATCCATCAAAACACATTTGCTTGATTCCTGTGGGTTTCTGGGTGGGGAATACATTTAAACTCTGTGTGAACCTAATGAGGATAAAATAAGCAAGGACAGAAGAATGAAACGTTAGGTTGGGACTGCAGAAAAACCAAACTGGTAGGTTTGTACCCTGAGCCTTTCTTCTACGACAGCCATACTATTGGGTCCAAAGGAACTGGTGTGCTACACAACCTATTTTGCACTGCAAATACAGGTATTCATTACGTCATAAATATCCTGTACGCATCATTGGAACCTTTCTTTTTGCCTTTCTGGATGCTAAGAGCTACCTAATTAACAGACCCAATCCCATTCACTGGGTGAGTCTACAAAAATAGACTCTCTCTCTCTTCCTTTCAATCTGCACTCACTATTTAAGGAATGAGACACGAGGAAAATTTAACAGAAACTGGATTTAGAAGTGTTGCACAGAAGTCTGACAAATTTACCAAAAAAGTTCTGGAATATACTACCGATTATGTGAATTATAGGATTCTGTCACTCTCTCCACACTAGATTTTCAATCTAGTTGCTCTGCTTCTAAGAATACATATATAGGAATCATATATCTGAAGACATGAGAGATTGGAAATAGGGAAATTCATTTCTAAGCACTTGGTAATACATTTATGTAGCCCCTTCCAAAGTTTAAAAGTTAACTGATGTTTAGTAATATGTAGTAACAAGCTCTAGGTCTACAGCAAAGAAACACTTCATACTTTTTATGTCATCTCTTTATGTGGCAATTTTATGAATCACATCTCACCAAAACTATGATGCTACCGATTGTAAAATGCATCATCGTTTTATATAACATTAGAAAGGGAAAAGGTTGCCAATTATATCATATGTTATGTTTTCATTTTACATTCATTAAAAGAGCTCTTTTAGACATATTTACATGCAGAATTTTATCATATGTAACTTATGCTTACATCATAAGAAAAATGTTGCCAAAGTAAGTTGTTTATCATTAATAATGCTTCTCCCCTTTCAAGTTCAACTCTTCTGAATCAGAGGTGTTGATGCCCAAGCTTTCTCCCATACCACCTTGGGGCATCAGCAGATGTGCTGTTACATCACGTACTAGTAAGAGGGTCCACACTGGTCTCTAGGCTTTTCTTCCTTGCTACTGACGCTTTTAAAGTATTTGATGCTGACATTAAAAAATCCATTGGAAAAAACCAGTGGAAGGTTTTCAAACAATTAGGTGTCACATTACTTTCTAAATGAGCATTAAATATTTGTCACAGCTGCAATTGTCTAGTCTTAACATTGGGCAGTATAACAAAGTCGTTATACTTCTTGTTGAACTTTTCCTCTTGCTCTCCCTCTGCAGGTACACAGAGCTAAATAAAAAGTAGCACACTTGGGGTACCCGGGGGCTCAGTTGATTAAGCGTCGGACTCTTGATCTCAAAGTTCATGGGTTGAAGCCCCTCATCAGGCTCCACACTGACAGCATAGAGCCTGCTTGGCATTCTCTCTCTCCCTCTCTCTCTCTGACCCTTCCCCGGGTGCTCTCTCTCAAAATAAATAAATAAACTAAAAACAACAACAACAACAACAACAACAACGTAGCATGCTTGATCAGTAATGGAGGGCCTCTATCCCATCAATTTCATACTTGATAGGTATCCCACTTCACTTTCTCTCCCACCATGAACCCTAGAGGAGTCTCTTTCTGGTCAGAGAAATGTGTTTCTTTTTTCTTGTTCCTTTGAAGGACGGACTTTCTTCTGTCCATTTTTTCTCCCCTTCTACCAAGCTTTTGACTAGTGGTGTATTATTAAAGTGACAAGGTGAACTGTTATGTGCAAGTTCACCCACGATGCCATCAGCTAGATGGCTGGCATTTAGATTATTAAATGCCAAAACGTGGGGGACAGTATGAATTTCAGAATATTTGAAAAAAAGGGAATTGTTTGATCTCAGATTTCCTCGAGGGCAGGGTCATGACTTCTATTCCTTTGCATCCCTGGCATAATCGCCCCTGCGTTATTCCGAGATCAGTAATTATATTTGTTGAATGAATGAAGGGTTCGCAAATGGGCAGGAAAAAGTTGATAATGGCTATATATCCACGAAGCCTGAACCCTCACTTTTGCTTCCCTAATGACAGAAAATAACAAGTATTTAAGCCAGATGTTTCTTTAAATAAGAAGCTACCTTTCCTAGAGCAGTCGTGAATTAAAAGTAGAGATTTATACATGCCATAAATACTATCCTCAAAATTAAGTGGTGCAGGCGCTTCTGGGAGAAGCAGCCCCTTCCTCTTACAGTGACCCCTCCCGCCAGCACTCTCCCGACACCGACGGGGCCGAACCCTGTCCAGCTGGCAGGGAGAAGCATTTACAGGGTCCAGCCCGGGACACAAAGCAGGGCGAGCCGGAGGAGATTTGGAGCTGGAGTAGCAGATTATATTTTATTAATATATCAAAGCAATCTGGCTAAATACGATTTGTCAAAACACCTCATATATCCCGTGGACTTTCAAGCACGTTGGAAAGAGGCAGATTTCTGCAGATGTTTTCTCACTATTAATATGGGAAGAAAATCCGCGGTTAACAACGCACTTCCGCAAAACTATTAGCCGCAACGATAGCTCTCCGAATCTCTTACGTGGAAATTCGATCGTTCCTTTTACTTTTATTCTCAGGGAACCAGGCATCTTTAGAGTCAAATAAAACAATATATGTCGCTGAGTAATTAATTACGTTAATTAATTTGTCGTGAGAAATTAATCACGTTAACCAAAACGCCCCGCCTCCATCTTACCCTCCGTTTATCTCATTATCCCACCTTCTGTGAATAGAGATTTTAACTTATTAAAAATTGCTATTTTCAAAGAAAACATTCTCTACTAGTACAACCATTCGGGATGAAGGAAGAAGGGAAGGCCACACCAGTGATTACCGTGAGCAGGGCAATTTTAATATGAAAACATAGTAATGGGATTAACTATGAGGAGAGAGAAAGAGAATTCTAAAAAATAAGCAGTGTAAGGAACAGCCATTGGTCTCAGGCTGTGGGAGACAACTCAAGAAAGAAAGAAGCTGAGAAGAGCACCCCACCTCAGCCCCAAGCACTGACCAGAAGTCCCAAGACGCCACCCACTGGGGTTGGCGTCACTGGTGTCCAGCACACCCGACAGAGGAGCCGCCCAGGTCCAGGAAGTGTCACTGGCAAGGAAGCCATCCTCGGCAGCGATACGCCAGGATCAAGACAGAAAGCACCAGTATAAGGAGAAGGCCCTTCCTCTTACAGTGTCCTGCCAGCGCCCTCCTGAGCAGGCCTCACACCGTGCTAGCTGGCAGGAGAAAGGTTCAAGGGTGCAGTGCAACGAAGGTCAAGAAGAATGGATTTGGAACTGGCATAATTAGCTTACCTTTTTGTTCTTCCGCACACGGCACAAAAACTCTAACTTCAGAGCCATCCAGCACCCGGTACGTAAAGATCGGTGCGGGAGAAGGGGAGAAGTCACAGCTTTCTAGATCATTGTCCCTGCGCTCTTTCCACCGGGGCCTCAGCTGTCCAGCAATGCTGTCATGTTCACGACCGTCTCTCCTCCATCCCCTGAAAACATCCATTTTAAAATTATTTCCTCATGTCTCTACTCTTAAGCCTTGTTGAAGAGTTGTTTTTTTTTTTTTTTAAATAAATGATTCTGTTGCTTATTTTAAAAGAGAATTAAAGAAACCTTCAGAATGAACTGCACGCATCTCCGTATGCTTACTACAAACAGGTGCATCTACTGCAGACCTCGGTCCTTCCCTCCCGTCACAGAGGAGCAGATGAATTCTTCCATTTTAATGCTTCTTCCGCCACCCAGTCTCTGGACCCCCGCCTCTCCCGTGCCTCTATGCACTAGGTTTTATCAGTTTTATTCTTGTTTACTTTCTCCGTATTGAAGTCTTTCTAAATTTGTGGTCTTTCCAATACACACCTCACATTCGCCTGGCATACTTACTTAAAAACAGATTCCAGTGTTCCACCTCAAATCAACAGAACTCAGAAATCTCTTTTATCAGAGTGCCCGTGACAGTATTTGTGCATGCTATATCTTGAGAACTAGTGATATACTAATTTTTTTTTTTTTGCATGTTTACTGCTTCTCACTCAAAAATACTTTCTGGATCTTCCCTTCTTTGATTTTTATTTCATCTTTCTTTTCCCGTTCACAACACAGTTCTTTTAAAAGTCTTGTTCATAGTGGGTTTCAGGGAGACTAAGAATCACTGTCTGGCTTTCGCTTCTGAGATGCTAGAAATATTCTCCTAGGTCATCATGACTTTTTTGGTGATAAATTCAAAAGATTTTTTAAACTTTTCAACTCTTCTGTTGAAAAAAAGATTTCTGCAGTGTTTGACACTGATCTTTCCTTTACCTTGGCTTTTCTTTTATTTTTCTTAATTTCCTCCTACCTCTTTATCTTATGCCTTTATTCTATGCCTAAGCTCAGACTTACCTGCCCATCTCTTAAATATGGATATATCCATGGTTCTACGTCTGACAGTTTCCTTCGCTTCCTACACACTTCCCAAGCAATCTCTTAAATCTCTTTTCTGTACCTACCACTTACATAATAATGTAAGACAAAATCTCTCTGCTCAACCTCATACCCATATTAAGTTCAACTAAATCCTGGATACCTTTCCCTAGATGTTCATTTTAAACTCAAGTTTGAGTTTTAGGCCTGACTTTCTTCCTTCAAGCCCCAATTTTCTTCCTAGACCTTTGTGAATAATACTATAATCCCTCCAGATGTTAATGTAATCATTAATCATTTCTTCTCCCTCAGCTCACATCCAATAGTCTCACAAACTCTGAAATCTCTCTTTTAACTGATTTTCTCACATTGCCACAATTTTATTTTATTTTTTCTTTTTTTACGTTTATTTTTGAGAGAGAGAGAGAAAGAGAGAGAGAGGGCAAGGCATAGAGAGAAAAGGGGACACAGAATCTGAAGCAGGCTCCAGGCTCCAAGCTGTCAGCACAGAGCCTGACACAGGGCTCGATGCAGGGCTCGAACTCACAAACTGCGAGATCATGACCTGAGCCAAAGTTGGACACTTGACTCACTGAGCCACACAGGCGCTCCACCAAAATTTTATTTTAGACTACCTCATGTGTGTTATGCAGATGACTACTGAGTTTTCTTGCTTCCCAAGCTTCTTCTAATTTCCACATTGTCAACATTTTTTTCTAAATATCAACTGTGATTACATCACATCCCTTTTTAAAAACTGTTTTTCATATACTGTACCAACATCAAATACAAGATAAAAATGTGCAAAACATACAGTTTGCAATATAATTAAAAATATCAAATACCTAAAAATAGTCTGAATGATGTGCAATATCTCTACAGAAAATAATGTTATTTAGAGAAAACAGATAAGACCTAAAGAAATGGAAGATATACCACATTAATGGATAGGAAAATTCAATACTTTATAACCTTGTCATTTCTCCCGAAACTAATCCATACATTCATATAAACCCAATCAATACCAAGAAATTATTCTCTAAAATTTTACAAGCTGTTTCTAAAGTTTATGAAAATGTAAAGTATCAAAAACAGTCAAAGCAGTCTTAAGGAATATCTTGAGATGAATTATTCTACTTTTATTCAAAATTGTGAAACTAGAACAAGACAATGGAATGTTAGTCAAAGGACAGATAGGTTTACAAATATTGTCTGGTGATAAAAACATTTTCATTCTTTCTCATTCTTAATTTGATGAGTTCTGCCTTTCTCTTCTTTTTTCTTGATCAGTCTTGCCAAAGCTTATCAACTTTATTAGTCTTTTTAAAGAACAAACTTTTGGTTCATTTACTCCCTATGTTCTAATTTACATTTATTTTCTAATTACTTAAAAGTGAGCTTAATTTGTTGTTCATTTTCTACTTTCTTCAAAAAGACACTTAGCTTGTTTTCAGCCTTCTTTTCTGATTTATATACTGAAAGCTACATATTTCCTCCTAAACTCAGCTTTATGTATACGTCATAAAGTTTGAGATTTTTATTAAAATTTAGTTCCAAATACTGTCCAGTTTCCTTTCTGATTTCTTCTTTTAGTCAAGGTTATTTAGAAATATGTTAACTGCATTTCTAAATATTTGGGGAGTCTATAGTTAGTTACCTTTTGTTATTGATTCCTAGAGTACCTGCAGTGGGGGAGGGGAACATCCTCTGAGATTTAAATCCTTTATCATTTGTTGCAAATTGTTTTATGGCCTAGCGAGCTGGCACATGACCAATTTTGCCAATTTTGGTAATTGCTGTATGCTCCTAAACAGAAGTGCATACTGTCCTTGCTGGGTGCAGTTTTCTGCATATTAGTCAACATGGTTAATCATGTTTTCAGACATTTGTATGCTTACTAAGTTTTTTAAAGTTGGTCTATCAGCTGTTGAGAGAGACCATTTAATTTCACCACTCTAACTATGAATTTGTCTTTTCTCCCTTAAATTATGTCATTTTTGTTCTAAAGCTTTTTTAGTTATCAGATACATACAAATTTTTAATTGTTTTCTTCCTGACTCTATTTGACTCTATTAATAATTGACTCTATTAATATTTGGACTCTATTAATATTTTAGACTCTTTGACTCTTCTAATATTTTTTGCCCTAAAGTCAACTTTATCTGTTATTAGTAGAGCTACACATGCAATACCTTTTTCTATCCTGCTGCAATCTTTTTTTATGCCTTTACGTTTAAAATTTGTATCTCGTAAGGAGCAAACAGTTCATGCTGTTTTCTTATTCAATCTGAAAATCTTCGTTTTTTAATTTGACTGCTTTGTACATTCATAGTGCAATTATTAATAATATTGCTTTTATATCTACCAACTTACTGTTTTCAATTTATATAATTTATTTTATGTTCCACTGATTATTTTATTATTCTAATTTTCCCTCTCTTAATCTGTGAGATATGTAAGTAAAGGAATAGATGTATATATTTTATATGGCTCTATATATCTAAATATTTACATATGGATATATTCATAGTTATACATTTATGGGGAGATAGGTATATTACACTATACATATATATATTTACCTATACATATATCATATACATAGTTATCTCAGAAACTATAATATGTATCCTTTGAAACCTTGACTGATTATCATTTCATATAATAGTTTTTACTACTTAACAATGAGAAAAAGTTATGATTTTTTAAAGTTTTTTTTAATACTCTCAGACATTTTGTTATTATTATGCGTTTAATTCTTTCTATGTATAACATCATAAAATATTACTATTTAATTTTTATTATAAATATTATTTTCTATTTATATGTGTCTTTCTTTCTCAATACCAGTGATATTTTTCCTTCTTGTGTTTCTGTTTTTCTGTCTCAGGAATCATTTCACTTCTGTCTGAAAAATCCTTGGTAGTGTTTAAAAAAATTTTTTTAACACATTCATTTTTGAGAGATGGAAAGAGATGGGGCAGAGAGAGAGGGGGAATCTGAAGCAGGTTCCAGGCTCTGAGCTGTCACCACAGAGCCCAGTGTGAGATGGACTCTGAGACTCCATGGACTGTGAGATCATGACCTGAGTTGAAGTCTGATGCTTAACTGACTGAGACACCCCAGGCGCCCATCCCCTGTAGTGTTTAGAGTAATATTTGCTGATGGTAAATCTTGTTTTTGTCCACTTGAAAAAATATATTCTATATACATATATAGAATATATATACTTTATATATTACATATAGAATATATATATAGAGAATATATATATATTCTCTCTCTATATATACATCTGGTAGAAAATTCTAAACTGGCAGTTATTCTCTTTCCTCACTGAATGTGTCGTTACACTGTCTTCTGACTTCCATCGCTTCTGTTAAGGAATCAGTAGTCCATCATATCGGTACTGTTTTAAAGATAATGTATCTTTTTTCTTTGCATACTCCTAATATTTCTTTCTTTCATTTTCAGCAGTTCCATGCGCCAAAGTGTGGCTCTCATTGTATTTACCCTACTTGGACTTTCTACACTTCTTGAATCTATTATTTATTATCTTTGGTCAGATTTATACAATTCTTGAAAGATTATGTTTTGAAATATTACTTTTCCCTATTGTCTTTTTCCCTTCTGAAACTCCAATGTCTTACAGGATTGACCTTCACTGAAACTTCTGTTAAAAGATGCGCTTCCAGAAGAAGGAAATGCAACTAAAAGAAGAACTTCAAAGCAAGAGCCTGCGGTAAAATAAAGGAACTGACAAACATTGGAGTAAATATAAACAAGAATTTATTACATAAAATATTACTATAATTATTCTTTACAACTTACTTGAAGAATATAAAAATAGGTCAAAACTAAAATCGGGAAATGTTAGACCTGGGGAACAGGGCATTTAAGTGTGCTAAGAATATGGGCTTTTCAAGTGAGGGATAAAAATACTGGTTAACATTCAACTTTTCAGTACATGTGTGTGTTTAAAATGTAAGACCGTTTATTTAAAGAAGAGAAATAGAACACAAAGCTTTAAACCTATTATTGGAGCAATAGGGTTTTTAAATAAAACCAATCTACTAAAAGGTTGAAAAGAGAGGAAAATGGAGCACAGGGTAAAAGCAGATAAACAAAAATCAGAAAACAAGATGGAAAAAATAAATAACGAATACATCGCTTTAATTGAATTTGACAGTTAAATAAAAACTAGGGTTGGATGAAATAAAATGTAATGATATTCTGTTTAAAAGAGACACATTTAAAATATGAGTGTGTAGAAAGATTACAACTAAATGGATGGTAAAATATATCCATGCATGCAGTAATCGAAAGAAATATTCCATTGCAAGAGTCAGCAAAATTTTTCTGTAAAGGGACAACAGATAACAAATATTTTGGGGTACACGTCACAACTACTGAGCCCTGTGATTGTAGTAAGAAAGCTGCCATAGACATTACGTAGACAAATGAGCATACATGTGTTCTGATAAAACTTTATTTACGAAAACATGTGACAGGTCATATTTGGCCCACAGGCCGTAGTTGGCTGACCTTTGGTTTAATGAAAGATCATAATCATGAGCCCAATTGACATACAAAAGAATATTATAAGATATCATGATTTTATAAGAAAAATCAATCTCAGAAGCTTGAATAGGTAGTCACTAAAAATACAGAAAAAGGAATTGAGCAAATATGGTAGAGAGACCAAGGTTTTCCTCTCTTAGTCATCTTAACCCATCATTCCTTTCCTTTTACCTCACTCCCACCTCACACCAGTTCCAGACAAAGTAAACGTGAAGACAAAGGCTTAGGAAAGTGACTTCAGGTAGCAGAGTTTATCAGAATAGAATCCCCAAAAGGTATAGGATGGTATCTAAGTGATCTTCTGGCTGACAATTCTGGGGCAGCGCTTCTGAAGCCGCCATTATGATATCACATATCATAAACTAACTGACCCCACCAGCGTCTACGGATAATTATTTAGGAAAAGCTTAGAAGACACCGATCACCATTTATACTTTGCATTATAATAATAAAGCCTTGGAGCAAGGTAAGCAGCAAGACAGTATTCACATGCTGTTTTACAGTTTATTTATTTAGTTACTTACTGCCTCTTAATTACAATTATTACCACTAGGTGGCACTCATCCAAAGTTGTATTTACCCAGGAAGGTGACTTTGCAAACTGACATGGCCAGACTCTAGCCCACATATGTGTTTTCATTGACCCATGATGTTCTCCAAATTTTGTATTGCTGGTCTGTGTTTAAGATTAGAGAATTCCATATTATAAAACTGTATTTCTTGCTTCTCCACCTGCCAGCAGCAGGCTGACTCTACCAGGCCCTTTCTATAGAGACAGCATGCACTCTCACGTGAGGCCCCGCTTAATTTTCTCATCTTGTCTCCTTTAATCATTTATAGTCCCATCTGGCCCCTATAGGTGTTTAACTGTGTGATCTTTACATTACAGTTGCACCAGAATGTCTCAAGCAATGGATGTTTATTCAAAGGAAGAAAAAAAAAACACCTAAGAAAAATATAATTTAATACTGAAATGTATCTTAGAAATATAGATGTAAAAAGAGAAGAAATAAGACTGAGAGTAAGATATGGTTCCTGCCTTACAGAATGAATACTGAATTAATGAAAGGTAAGGACCCTTGGAGCCAGGCAAGCAGCCAGGCAGTATAAAAAGGCAAAAAATAAAAAACAAAAGAACAAAACAATAGCATCCAGCAAATGTCGGCTGACTGGGTCCAGAACTGGGCTCAGCAATTGACATAGATTCGTGCATTAAATTCTCAATTATTCTATGAGGTGTGTTCTTCTTTCCCATTATACAGATAAGAAAGCTGAGGCCCAGAGTTACATAACTTCTCCAAGGTCAAATATAATAAGTGGCAGGAGTGTGTTTAAGCCCAGGTTGAGGCAAAGCTCAACCTCTTCTACTCTAAGGTCCTTGATGCAGACAGATTTTTTGGTAACCAGTCTGGCATATAGTTTGGTTTGTTCTGCCATTCACACTGAATCTTCTGGAGTCTTAAAAGTGATTATCTCGATGCTCTCTGTTGAGTAAGGAGATCGTTGCTGAAGGAAGACAGTCAATGAGGGCTCCTCTGGCTTCTCCATTCTGAAGGAGAAGTGCCATGGTCCATTTGGTCTGAAATCATTCCTTCCCCTTTCTCCCAAGGATTCCCCTTCCTGTGAGAACTCAGGCACTCCCAGGGATGCTTATCCGTGCTGAAAGAACCAGAAAACCTGCTCCCTCAGTGCCAGAGGCCATTTTTTTATTACAGTTGCTGCCGCATGGTGTCGCTATTGAAACACAGGGAACTCAGCCACCCAGGTAGGGTCCCTACCGCACAATGTTGTTGCTGAGACCCAGGAGGGTGCTGGGGCTGGCGACCTCCGCAGAGAAAAGCCTTGGTGACCTACAAGCACCACTGCCATCCATCATTTATCCATCATTTTCCTTCTCCGCAGGGAGAAGAAAGCTAGCTCTCCTCAGGGTCTTGTACAACTATGATAATTCTATGCCGTTGCAGGCCTGGGCACCCCACGACTTCTGTCTTATTTATAAGAGACTATTCGATTATACATATAAAGACATTTCTACAAGATCCACACTTAATCTCCAGGTGGCTGAATCTGGAGGGGTTTTTAGTCTTGGCCATGTAAGTGACCAAAATTCCCACTCCACCCTCCTCCCTTCTTTACCAACCCCTAATGTGAAAGAACTTTATCTTTGTCCCAGTGACCATCCCCTTTTTTATACAAGGAAGGACAACATTCCTTTAGGGCAACAGTTCACCTTGTTGCAAGAGCATTTGGACTGAGTGACCTTAACGCCGATCAAACTTTCTACTGCTCACAGAATTACTCTATGGATTAAATCACCCCGTATGGATTAAAGCAACATATTTCAGAGATTTGATGTGGCCTGACCGCGTGAAACATCCTCAGCAGTTCAATATCAAGTGGATAACTCCCAAATCCCTTCTTGGTAAAAAATAATGGTGTCATTATTATTTGCCACCTAAGAGCTAGCGGGGCATGCAAGGGAATAACAAACAATACTTAAATAAAGTTTCTAATTCGATAAAATCTTTTTCTCTTATAATTCCACTGCATGCCAATGTTCTTTCTCATGAAAATATTTCTGTGTCTTTAGGTACAGATGAGATAAAGAATAAATACGAAGACAATGCTGAGCATAGATTTGAGGATCGCAAATAATCAGATCAGAAACGACCTTGGTAAACTGTCCTTTTGTTCTGGACATACAGTAATCTAGACATATATTCATTCAACTCTCAATTAATCTGAACAGAGAGAAATTCACAAGTAACCCAAAGTCGAAGTTGAAACAAACTATGCATCATCTTCTACTGCTTCCCAACTTCCTTCTGCCAACCTATAGGCAGCCTCTCCTCAAAGTTGGGCTCAAATTGTCCTAAAGCCACCGTCCCAGTTCTGATCCCCTGGGGAAGGAAGAGGGGGCTCTAGTGAACACCAGTGGCAACCAGCAGTGAGTAAGCACTGCCTAATTTCTGAGTCCTGCCTCAATACTCCCACAAGTAGGAATTCAATCTGTATCCCACTGTAAGCGAGAAGTACCTGCATCCTAACCTCTAAGATCTTCCAGGGAAGAGAACTGCATATCCCCTCCTGTCAATCAGGTCTAGAGGTAATTAGCCAAAGAAATCATTTTTTAGGTTTATATATTTTTTGAGAGAGAGAGAGAGAGTAGAGGAGGGCCAGCGAGAGAGAGACACAGAATCTGAAGGCTCGAGCTGTTAGTACAGAGCCAGAAGCGGGGCTCAAACCCACAAACTGCAAGATCATGACCTGAGCCAAAGTCAGACACTTAACCGACTGAGCCACCCAGGCGCCCCTCAGGGAAATCATTTTTTAAAAATTAGTACAGGGGCACCTGGGTGGCTCAGTGGGTTAAGCCTCCGACTTCAGCTCAGGTCATGATCTCACAGTCTGTGAGTTCAAGCCCCGCATCGGGCTCTGTGCTGGTGTCTCAGAGCCTGGAGCCTACTTCAGATTCTGTGTCTCCCTCTCTCTCTGCCCCTCCCCTGCTCACACTCTGTCTCTATGTCTCTCAAAAATAAACATTAAAAAAAAAAAGAGAGAGAAAAAAAATTTAAGAAAAAAGTAAAAATTAGTACAGTGTTGATTAATTTCCCTAGGATTTAAGAAAAATAATTTCCTGACAGGTCATATATTTTCAAAATGGAGAGTATTAAGTAACTAGTACTTTTTACATCAGTGATATAACCCCTCCCTGAGCAAAAAAAAAGTTTAGAATTATAGAAAGGTCTTATAGGCCATGAAATTCAAACTTTGACTTTTTTCACTGACAGATAAGGAAACTCCTTCAAATCAACATTAATTTTCTCATCTGTTAAATGAAGGGCTCCAAATGATTTGACCTCAATTGCAGGGTTAGTTAGTTACTGGGGTGAAAAGAAAAAAAGCTAAAATTTCTATCGAAGGCACTTTCTGTCACCACACGCTGCATTCCAACTAATCGGTCATTGTCTTCTAAAACCACCTTTCCCCCCACCAGAAGTCAATGATCTCCTACGTTAGAACTCCAGGATACAGCTTTTAGGACATTTGGCTGGCACAGAGAAGGAAAGTTGCTGGCATTGTGGCCATTCTTTTGTGGTCTACAGGCAATCCAAACAACAGTTGTGTGCTGTTATATTCCAAATCTTGAAGACTGGTGGGATCCCATGTTACGGTATGCTTAAAATAAAAACAGAGCGACCTCCTTTCCGAGGCTGTGGGATGACATGCAGTTTTGTGCCACTTCATCAGAACTTGGTCTTCTGACCAGAGCGTTTATTACAAAGTGCAGTAAAGCGCAACACAACCGCAAGAGAAACGTTAGAACTCTCTCTCCCTTGTGAATTAGGCTGAAGAGATTTTCCTTCAGAAATCACATGTCTGCCTCAGTGCTCACTACGCCCTGAACTCTCTTCACTGCACGCATCTCCCATAGGCTTCTGCAAAGCAAAAAACCTCGCTGAGTTGCCAAACGGGGCAAATACACATTTGATAGCTTCTTTCACCGAATGTCCACCTTTCTTTGGAATGCAAACGATCTCGTCGAGTTATCTTTAGGAGTGAGAGTTGGGTTGGCACAGAGGCACTCCAACTTAGCCTAAGGAGGTTGAGGTGTGGGACAGAATATGTAAACGAAGATCTCCTTTGGCGACTGGGAAAAAAAAAAGTCTAATATTTTGAAGTTAGAAAAACTGAAATAAGGCAATTTATTGTATGTGGAGATGTGGAGTTAACTCACCTACGCACAGAAGCCTTCTACCCCCCTACTCCCAGCCCCAGCCCCATTGGTTTAGGTTCAGGACAGCCTACTTTATATTTCTATTCTTTTTCTGTGATCCTGAGAAGGTTAAGGATTGAAAAGGATTTCAGTCTGCCTGTTTTATTTTTAATCTCTATTTTCCCTTCTTCTTAAAAAAAGAAACGTTGCACTTGGCTGGAACTTCTATTCCATAGTTGCCTGAGGCTGGGTTGGAGCTGGAAAGTTGCAAAACAAATCAAAGCAAGCTGTGCTCTGGTGTTTCTAAATTATTAAACATTTACATTTGACTGGTCAAACAGCGTCTTTTTTCTAAATGTATACACCCTTGATTGAGCAGCAGAGCTTGGTGTCGGTAATTTGGAGGGTACCTCATTCTATCAGAAGGCATATTTTGGGCCCAAGTCAGCTAAACTTTGCTGATGGGATAGAAAATTTAAGTACAAGGGTGGACTTTTAAAAAAACTTACATCCGTAGAGTACATAAACACTCTAAACCAGCAAAGCAAAGCAAATGATGTGTTTATGATGCTAATTACTGAACTTCATCGGCTCAGTCCAAGATATATTAAAAAGTTGCTTAGACTGGCAATGTACCTTGTTCCATTGTTAGGCTTTAGCCTTATTCCCCCTGCTAAGGTCAGAGCACCAGCCCTGAAGGAAGAGGCTAGAAAATCCGAATAATGTTATGAAGCGATCCAAGAACAAAAGAATGTTCCAGGTAATTTCTATTCTTTCCGGATCCTAAGGTCATACACTCTTTAGTTTGAAAAAAGTTCACGAAGCTTTCCAAGATGACAGCTTTGTAACCAAAAGGGAAACGCAGTACGGTGTAGTCTAGTGTCTGGGTGAGTTGTAGGTGATAATATTTACCGGTACAATGATGGGAAACCAAGGAAAACCCTAACGATCTGCTCTGGAAGAAAACTCATTTAGATTACCTACTTTCTTGTTGCCATTTTTCCAAAAGCTTTTTTGTGAATATTCTACAATTTGCATACTTTGCAGATTGGGAAATGTAGTGGTTATCCACAATAGTTAATGAGATCAACCCAAGATTTCCATTTTTTCCATAGTGTTTCAAAACCTCTAGGCTAAGTCATCCTCTCTTTGACGTATCTTTAAACACTACACCTAGTATCAGATTATTCCATCACAGAGCATTTTGTTAAAATGTATTGAAACAAGTATGTAATATGATATTTCCTGCGGCACAATATTCCCACCTTGCAAATGTTCCCACTAGCGACGACTCGTAATCACATTATGTCCGGGTGGGGATTGAGGGACTGTTTAATAAATTAACTTTCCCATTCTCCCGCACGGTCAGCTGTTCCCAGGATCTCATTAATGGCTGCTTTTAACCAGATTTCTCTTGAAGGATAAGATGAAAGGGGCAGGGATCAGAAAAGTTGTGAATTGATAACCACTGTGTTGCTCTAGGCCCCAGTATCGATCCGAGGCACTGATGAAGAGATAGTTACACGGGACAGAAATAATTCTTTGGGTCTTCATCTTCTGTCCTTAAGCCCAAAATTAGTATTTTCAGTTGTAGTTTGAAGAATGTGTTCAGGTCTCAGAAGTCCTAGTTTCCCATATCCTGCCCTACCACCACCTCCTGACTTGCCTTTTTCTCAGGTGATCGCCTTCTCTTTACCCTAGAGACCTCCCTCTCCTGCATTCCACATCGCCCCTCGCCCAAGTGTGTGTGTCCTCTCAACAGCAGCTTTCCTACCCACCCTGAGCGACATGACTGATCTTCTCTACCTTCTCACCAGCACCTCCGTTTACCTTCAGTCTGTCCTCCCGCTACCCACTCTGCACACTACTTGACCCTTAGAAAAAAGACAAGAAATAATCCACTTTTTCTCCTATTCTATCTAGGGGACTGAGTCCTAAATTGAACAACACCGCAGACTGAGGAAACCAAACTCCTGGGCTCTGACTTCGGAAGTCATGGGTGCCCCCTCTCTGCATTGTCATTAGCTAATGTAAGTTTTCCCTTCCGTTCCATGCAATGACTCTTCTCAATATAAACCACCACTTTTCTGCCATTAAATTCACAGCCTAACTCCTTGTTCTCACACACCTTCTCAATGTTAGCTTCTACTTAGATTATGTTCAAAGCTTTCAATGGGTCGTTTGCTTGCTTTTTAGGTTTTTCCTTTTTTTTTTTTTTGGTCATTCTGGACTTTCAATCATATCTGCAAATGTATTTAACACCAATCCACTTTCACCTTCTTTCCTCTGGTCTAAGTTCTCCCTACTCAGGTGATGGTCAACCACCCAGCCCTTGACCTCATACACTTCCTTCAGTCATCCGCTGTCTCTCTTATATGTCCAACCTCTTCCGTTCTACCTGCGCCTTTATCCACCGCCCCCCAAGTGACCATAATTAGTTAATGATCCCTAGATCCCAGACTGAAGGGTGAGATGTGCGATGGATGCGTCTGGCATCCAGATCTGCTGAATTCTGGCGCCCCCTCTCAGCACTCCAGTGAAGTTGCTCTTGTCGGGGTCCATAATAACTTTTTCACCAAATTGAATAGTCCCTTGTAGTTTCTAGCTTACTGGGTCCCTCTACTTTAGATAACACTGTTAATCCTATTCTTTCAAAACTGTGCTCAGCCCTTGTTCTCCAAGACACACTACTTTCTACTTCTAGCCCCATTTCTATGAGTGAATCTCTTTCTTTCATATATTCTTTAACTTTGGATTCTTTTCTTGGTTCTCTGACTTAATCCCAGACAAAAATATATGTAAAGTTAACTCATCTTAAGTCATTTTTACTATCATCAGTATGCTTTTGACGTACTTCCAAATCTGTATTTCCACTTCCACTCCCTCCCCTTCTTGTGATTTTCACTAGCTAGCTGAACCTGATTATTAATTTTTGAGAGAACATAAATCCAGTTTTTCTAAAACTCAGCACTTCCCACCGCCCTGTATCCTTTCCCCAATCCCTTCTGGACCCCCAGTGTGCACTGGCTATACAAGCGGCCACTCTTACTCAAGCTTAAAAGCTGATATGCCCTACTCCCTCGCTGTTTACAGCATATTCTTAGTCGTGAATTATATCTCGAATATTCTGGTACTGGAACTCTCTTCTCCAACTGCACTTCAACTGCCAGGCATCAGGCTGCCATCATAATTCTCTTGGAGATGCAAAAGGTGCCTACATACTCTCTCTGCTACTGCTTTTGTCCCTTCGTTTTCATTCTTCACAAAGCTTCCAGTCACTCTTCTTAGATGAAGGCTGATCACATCATTTTCATGTTGTGTACCTGTCAGTGACTGTCTACAGAATAATGTCTGGGCAACGTACTGTGGTACTTCTTCATGATCTAACCCTTGCCTACCTCTTCAGCGATGAATGTTGGAACCCCCTACCTTGAACCTGCTGCTGCAGCAACATGGAAATGGATGGTATTTCTCATATTCTTAAAACTGTTTCTCTCCTTGTTGCTCACATGATATTTTTCCTTTTTTTCTTTAAATGGAAGATTTACAAGGAGAATATCTGGTTGAAATTATATTGTGAATGATTTCCATAAATAGTTGCAGTTAGAGGTAAATGTTCTTTGATAATCTTTTTCCCTTTTGTCCCCCAGGATTTAATAACATACCAGCCCTCTATTATTCTTTTTCTACGCAATGAAGCTATTCAGGAAAATTTTGTCCGACATTTATGTGAGAATAATTTCCCCTAGTGGATATATAGAGTACACATAATTCTGGCACACACAGGATCTAATGCTGATTGAGAAATTATAATCCTCTTCTGAGATGTCTGCTAAAGTCCAGATTCTTCAGTACTTGTGGGAGGATGCTAAAAATCACAAGGACCTGAAAGAAACTATGACAGACTTCCAAGGACAAACATCCCCAGTGTGGGTGAAGACAGCACGTGTCACTTGCTCTTCCCTATCTCTGAACGCTGGTCCACTTTCTCATTGCCATGTTGAATTATAACAGCGTTGGATGGATCCTGAAATTGGGAGGTAATGATGAAAATTGGCAATGAGAAGAGAGTTTTGGGGGTTGTTATTATACCTTGGTCTAAAATGTATTCCTTTGAATCAGATTTAAGCGTCGTGAGGAACTGTCGTCATCTGAGGCTCATTTGGATGTGTTCTTGTCCTTGTAAAGGCAGGTAACAGCAAGCAGGACCTGTCTTTGCTTTTATTAAGCTTCTTGTATGTGTCATAGGAACCATAACTGTGGAAGGAGTCTCTCTAACATCTTTTGCCTGAAATTTCCTGCCTCATTCCCTATATCGGATTCCACTTGTGCCTGCCTTACACCTCCTCAGCCTCACCTCTGATTACAGCCATGTTATGGCAAAGAGCTCTATGAACATTTTGTCTCATGGCTTACCAATGGGACTAACACCTCAAGAGCCCATGCTCCCTGCTCAGGCCTTCTCAATGTTGCAGCATAAAACACAGAAGACCACTCTGCATGAATACATTTGCAGCCAAAACCTCAGGGAAAAAAGCCAAAACTCCTGTTGAGGAACTGTCAACCAATGGGGGTCAGGAAGTGATGGCTAATCACTCAGGAGGATAATTCTGAGAGGCATCTATCCACTCCTCAGGGATCCAGCCCCACTAACTCATGGAGATGACTTATAAACTTTTGAGTGCACAGCAGTAGTATGCGTGCCTGATAAAAAAGAGCGGTGGAACTTCTGCTAAGGTTCAGTTGGTGCCATGCTGGCAAAACAGGAAGAATGGGGGGAAACCACATAAAAAAAAAACAAACTAGTTATTAGCCACCCCATCTGTCAGTACTCTGCATCCTTCGCTTATAATCAAAAGAGAAAGACTACAGTAAAATATGCTATGTCTACCGAAGGCTAGCAGGGAAATGCAAATGAAGATCGGTATCCAACCAGTAATCACAATACATCTGTGGAAAAACACTACAGAGCAACAGAGTTCTAGAGCAAACTAAATGAAACTTTCGAAAATGTATAAATGGAGACAGCTCCCTCCCAGAGAAGTTCAGGAAGACTTTGTATCCATCATATATTCAAATAGAGATTTACAGAATTTAGAACCTGATCATTACTTTAAAATAGTACTCTAGAGATTGGATACCGAGAAAAATGAACAAAGCTAAAAGACAAATTAGTGAGCTAAAGATCGAGCTAAGGAAGTCTCCTGAAATGAAATCCAAAGGAACCAACCAACAGAAAGGATGGAAGAAAGGATAAGCGACATAGCATGTACATCTCCAGAAACTCCAGAGGCAAGTAATTTTGCCTCACAGTCTTTCTGAACAAAATCACCTTCTCAATCTTCACTGTAATTAAGTTTTCATCTCTGCAGCCTGCTAACCCACTGTTAACTCCGAGGGATCAGCGTGTGAATTTAAGTATGCTCTGACTCAGGAAAAATGTAATTTTAGTGGTCGGCTTGCACGTATACACTTTCCCCCAATCAGCAAAATGGGCAGATCAGCTGCTGCTCTCTTTCCTATCCTTGTCTGAGCGTAAGAAGCACCTGGGACCACAGTTAAACGTACAGATTCCGGCCCTAGCCCCAATGTATCCCCCTCCAGGGGAGGGGGTCTGAACATCTATTTTTAACTTAGGAGGGCCTCACGACCAGGCAAGTTTGGAAACATTGAGCACTTATCACAAGATCTGTTATTTGGTAAGGGGTATCCGACAAGGTACTAATTCATTTCCCAAAAAGACACATGAATTTCCACTGAGACCAGAGATGACTAACTTTTTTAAAGTTTAGATATGGAGGTTATAGTAAAAAGAAAAATGGGTAAGTCAAAGAGGAAGAAATGTCTGGATGCAGATTTAACTGGACTAAAGATTTAGTGTAGGCATAGCCCCTCATACGTACTGTAGAATATTCACCATCTTGAAATGCTAGTAGAATCACAAACTGATTCTAGAACAACATGCAAAACATTTTCTTCCTATGATAATGTGTATTAGTCATCTATTGCTGTGTAACAAATCACACCAAAATTTACAAGCTTAAAATAACATGTACTGATTATCTTACAGACTCTGTTGTTTGAGAATCTGGGCCCAGATTAGCTAGGTCCTCTGGCTCCATTGTTTTCACAAGGCTGTAATCATAAGTTGCCTGCAGCCATCCCCATGTCCATCTGGAGCAGGCCCACCTCTAGGCTATTTCGGTGGGGTTCACTTCCTCATTGGCTGTTGTATTGAAGGCCTTGGATCCCCCGCTGATGGTTGGCTGAAGGTTGCTCCCAGTTCCTTGTCACGTGGGCTTCTCAGACATGTTGTTAAAATTAGCAAGACGGTCTGCTAGTAAGACGGAAGTCATCATTTGTATAACCTAATCCAGGCCTAATGGGCACAAGTCAGAGGTCCTTTTATTTTTCTCTACTCTTTTTATGAATGTAATTAATAAGATATTGGACCTCTTTAATTGATTGTCTTTTTTATCATGTTTCTCCACTCATCATTGGGTTTTGGTCATGCTTTTTGTGAGATGTCCCTAATTTTCATCTTTTAATCCTTCGACCATCCTTTAAATAGTTCTATTTCTAGGAGCCCTTTTTTGTTCTCCAGTTCATTTCCCATAGCATTCTGTTCTTGTTTTATAGAGTAGCTTCTCTGATTGCTCTGAAGATATTAATTAAAGATAACACTTCTGAAGAAAACCTGATGGTTGTTTTTTTTTTTTCCTATTTTGCTGTTATTTCTTTCATATTGGAAACTTTTCTCAAATGCCTCATAAAATTTTATTTCCATGAATATTTCATAGTGAGACTCTGAAAAGCTAATTGGAAGCCATGTGTGGTTTAGCTTAAAGACTACTAACTCATTGACTGTGTTTCTTGTTCCACAAAATACCATTGGTAGAGGTATATCCCAAGGACCAGAATGACCCAAAAAGTATCTAACACAACAGGTGGCCTTTTATTTACTTAATATTTTATATTCAATTAATGTCAGCGGATGTAAAGGAAAATATTAGGTACATTAAATAACTAAATTTGAATCACTGTTTGTAACAAACTGCCCATGTCTCAAATTAAGAATTATGGCATTTTAGCTTTTGAACATCAAAAATTACAGAAAACTCTTCCAGAGTTAACAAGCTAAAACCTGTAGTCCAAATCCAATGCACAGTCCTTTTCATACAGCATGGAGCTAAGAAGGGTTTTTACCTTTTTAAATAGGAACAAAACAAAATGAAGAATATATGACAGAAACCATACGTGGCCCATAAAACCTAAAATATTTGCTACCTTGGTTTACTGATCACCTATACTAAGCATAACAATGAAATCTATCTGCTGTCTTTCCATTATGTTAGTCCTCTTCCAGAACATGAAAGAGGTTCTAAAAGACTCCATCCCTAAGACGCTGAGTATTTTGTTACTCCTTTAAATAAATAAGGAGATAGTGTTATCACTCAAGTAATATTCACTCAAAACATTTTAATATTGAAAAATGTTCAGTAATTTTTACGCCTCAGTCACATATTTGAGAGCTTAATAAGACACATTTGACAAAAAGATAATATTATTTTATTCTTTTCTTCTGTTTTAGAAGATTAGAGTCCACAGTGAGACTTTTGCTTTTTAGATCATGTTTATGTCAGTGTCATATCCTTTAAAATGATCTTATTTAATAAGCTCCCAAAGTTGATTAAAATTTGTATTTAGTGATATGATTCTATAATTTGCTGCAATAATGTGTGTGGCAGAGGGAGGAAAGGGATGGCTTGGGGGCTAGGTTGTTGAAGCTGACGGTAGGCACATTCTACTAGTCTCTCTAATTTTGTAGAATGTTTGTACTTTTCTGTATGTGTGACAAATTTCTATATAAATACTTCATCTTTCCCAAGGATTCCCCTGTTGTAGTATTATGTGATTTTTTTCCTATAAACACCACATGCTGCTTTCAAGTTTCTTGCTATGTCTACCAGCAAAACAAACATATTTAACATTCTCTATTTCCAACAAGACTGCTCATTTTCCAGGAGACATGCTGTAGAGGCAATATTAATAACAACTTTTAATAATGACTAAATTTTCTTGGTGACCAACAATGGAACATACATTACATGAATCATCGCACTTGAATCCACACAGGGATAGTTTTATCCCTGGGGTGAGAGGTGACTAGGAACTTACCTGTGTGATTTACCTGAATAAGTAACTAGTATAACTTATAGGTGAGAAACATCTCAGAAGTTGAGGATAAGTCAGAATCTCTAGGAAAGACAGTGTACATTGTAAAGCACTGTGTGCTACACTGTGGCCTTATTTTCTCCTATTGTATAATGCTTCTCTGGAAAGTTCTTTGATGTCCTACCAAGTTTGATATCTTTTCTTTAAATACTTGATCAACTGTGCATCAAAATACTTCCTGGCACAGATTCTGGTAGATTTTTATATTTTATCTTTGAGAGGCAAAGAACATAAATGATTCAGTAACTATTCTCACTGAGATCCTGCTGAGGGTGGTATTAGAAAATTATCCATCCACCTGAATAGTTTGATTTAACATGGGTTAAAAGTATAGTCAACACAAGAGACCACTGGGTTTAAAAATGGTTGAAAAGAAAAATCTGAAACGATAAGAAGATAGTTGATATGAGGATCTGTAGAGTTCAAAGCAGTGAGCAAGCTAGTTAGAGAAGGTACTGAATACTTAAATCCTACTATTCTATATTCTAGCATAAAAATGCTGAGTTTGTTTTTCCAAGAAATTTTCCTAGGGTCTGCTTTTGCATAACAAAACACCAGAGACCAGTGATGTGTATTCTGTTTTTGTGGGAAATTGTATTGATTCATTGTTTGTTTTCTATAGTTAAACTTACTCATCGCCCTTGTAGAATTCAACCCACGGTCTGTGATGTCACCGGTGTTGCTATGAGCAACACAACCGCCAATACAAAAGCCGCGTAGATTCTCTAGGGGTTAGAATGAGCACTTGTAAGTGTTTTCTTTCTTGCATATATTATGACAGATTTGTTTTTAAAATACAACATAAGCTCACAAACTTTCATCTGCACTTAGTTAGAGTTTGCTGTCCTAATAAAGGATCTAGGTTTGGATCCTGGCCCACCTTATACTCTATGGCTATGGGAGAGCCTCTTTGCTTTTCCCAGTCTGCTTCTCAGTGAAATGAAAACCCAGGCCTCGATTTAAAGACAGGTATTCTGGCATAAGAATCATAAGTGCTCAAAAAAAGATCATTTCCCCCCTTCATATAAGAGGCAGGTTAATTTTCCTTTTGTTTTTGTAGAAACTTTTCTTTTTTTTAATTTTTTTTTAGTGCTTTTATTTTATTTTTGAGAGACATAGAGATAGAGTCTGAGCAAGGGAAGGGCAGAGAGAGAGGGAGACACAGAATCTGAAGCAGGCTCCAGGCTCCGAGCTGTCAGCACAGAGCCTGACACGGGACTCAAACTCACAGACCGTGAGATCATGACCTGAGTTGAAGTCGGCCGCTTAACCGTCTGAGCCACCCAGGTGCCCCGAAACTTTTCTTTTAAATGAATAATAACAATGTTTAATAAGGAATTAGAATCCTCATTTAGTTAAAAGATGCTGGGTAGGCAATTCAATATGATAATATTATTCAGTAAGATTATAATATTATATGTTATATGAGGCAGGGGGTAACTTAACAGGTATGAATCTGATAAATCATCATCCTCAAACTTAGAAAAGATTTAAGGTATCAACTAGACATTCCTTACTTTAAAAAATGGGGTCGTTATTTCTAAATCCATGTAAACAATATTTGTAAGTTGAGTGCTCTATTATTTTGTTCTGAGAAATATCTCCTTATATTAGCTCAATGTTTCCAAACTTGCCTGGTAGTGAGGCTCTCCTAAGTTAAAAATAGATGTTCAGACCCCCTCCCCTGGAGGGGGATACATTGGCTGATACATTGGTGCTAGGGCCAGAATCTGTATTTAACTGCGGTCCCAGGTGGTTCTTAGCTCGGGCAAGGATAGGAAAGAGAGCAGCAGCTGATCTGCCCATTTTGCTGACTGGGGGAAAGTGTATACGTGCAAGCCGAACACTAAAATTACATTTTTCCTGAGTCAGAGCATACTTAAATTCACACGCTGATTCCTCGGAGTTAACAGTGGGTTAGCAGGCTGCAGAGATGAAAACTTAATTACAGTGAAGACTGAGGAGGTGATTTTGCCTCACAGTCTTTCTGAGCCAGAGTTAGATTTCAGAGTTAATATATGTGCTTTCCAAGCAATTCTCCCATCCGGGGCTTTCTCACCAGTACACTGAGGACCTCTCTTCCTCCGTCCTATCCTCCTTTCTTCCCTCTGTCCTTCCCTCCTTCCTTCCTTCCATCCACCTAGCCACCTATCTGGCAAACACTAACATAGAAAATAAAGACTAAGAGAAGCTATCTTATCTGTCTGGGCTGCTATAACGAAATACCATACACTGGCTTATAAATAGAAATTTATTTTTCACAGATCTGGATGCCAGGAAGCCCAAGATCAAGTCTCCAGCAGATCTAAAGTTTGGTGAGGGCCCGTTTCTTCATAGACGGCCATCTTCTCACTGTAGCCTCACATGACAGAGGGGCTAGGGAGATCTGTGGGGTCTCTTAGATAAGGATACTACTCCCATCCAAGAGGGCTCCATCCTTACGGTGGAAACACCTCCCAAAGCCTCGACCCTAACACCATCACAATTAGATTTCAATATGAATTTTGGGGAGAGACAAATATTCAGTTTTTATCAGAAGCCTTTGACTTCCGTGTCACAGTACGGGCAGGAGACATGCTTGCCAAGATCAGATCAACGTAGAGGAAAGAGACAGGAAGAGAGATAATAAAAGGAGATGGGGAAAGAGTGGCAGGCTGACAGAAACAGAATATATATTCTCTCAGGGCGCCTGCGTGACTCAGTCAGTTAAGCATCCGACTTCGGTTCAGGTCATGATCTCATGGTTCATGTGTTCGAGTCCTGCATTGGGCTCTGTGCTTATAGCTGGGAGCCTGCTTTAGTTTCTGTGTCTCCCTCTCTCTCTGTCCATCCCCTGCTCATGCTCTGTCTCTTGCTCTCTCAAAAACGAAAGAACATTAAAAAGTTTTTTAACAAATAGATAATAAAAAAAGAATACATATTCTGTCAAGTCAGTTTGTTCTTCCCCTCCATTCACTTGTGTATAAATGCCATATTTGTGTCTTGCCAAAGTGCTAGAAAGCCCTGAAGGACATGGCATCTTCCATCGCTGTATCTGCCCAACTACTCAGCAGGGGACCTGGCACATAAAAGATGGTCTTATGTTTTTGCAAATTTTAAAGGGCGACACAGAATGATTCACATTATTAAATGTGAAATAAACATGTTCGTGACTAACCGTGCCTGTCTGGCTCCCACCCTCTACAACCCCCTCCCCACCCCCAATACTACAGCACTAGAATAAATTCTAACTCTGGCCACAATTCCTTATCTCTTTCGCTAATAGTCTGCGGTGGCAGTTAAGTGATCCTCGCTTTGGTTCTGACCTTTTGCCCTAATTTTTATAACTAGACTTCTGTCTTATTTTTTGTTCTCTAGAACATTTGTTTGTAACCTGACCACACTTCTCTAGTGACTCTTAGACTGGGTTTATGTTGAAGTCATAAGCCCCAAAACCTCAAATGTGCCACCTTCAAGCGTGACCTTATTTGGAAACAGGGTATTACTGGAGTAGGATGGGCCCTTAATCAATTATGATATGTGCCCTGATGAGAAAAGAAAGATGACAGAAGACAGACACAGAAGGGGAGCACCGTGTGATGACAGAGGCAGAGACTGGAGTGATACAGTCCCAAGTCGAGGAACATTAAGGATGTGGCCGCCACCAGAAGCTATGAAAGGAAAAGAAAGATATTCCCTAAAGCTTTAGGACAGAGTATGGTCCTGCTGACACTCTGATTTCAGATTCCTAACTTCCAGCACTGTTAGACAAGAAATTTCTATTGTTTTAAACCAGTCAGTTTTGGGGTACTTGGTTAGAGGAGCCCTAAGAAACTAATGCATTCTTGTTGCTAGTTTCTTTGTAGACACTACAGGCAAGTGCTGAGTATCAGTGATTGCTTATGCCTACTGCATACGTATACATTGGAACAGCCAAAACCAATGGAAATCTGGTTGAGAAACCTATATTCATAGATATCTGCTGGTCAAAATGTTTTCTTAAACTTCCACAATGATTCTCTTCTCCAAGTATGTCACAAATTCAATGGCGGGGCGGGGGGAGTGGGGCAGGAAGTCCAATTCTAAGTCCTACAAAAGATTAAAATAGTGCCTAGTCATGTATCAACATGCTTTCTTTTTCCTTGCTAATGCTTATTAGTACCCTTAAAGTTAGAAGAACAGGAGGAAAGCACAAGAGAGAAAGCAACAACTATAAAGGCTCAGCTACATGAATGGAAGCCTACTCAGCCCAAGATGGATTTATCTGTAATTCAATAAATAGCTGTCTCTGTCCTCTAACCTGTCAAAATGTGTTATGTAACATTTTCATGAATAAATGTGATTTCAAAAAAAAAAAAAACATAGCAAAAAAATGCTGCATCACTTTCTTTGAGAGAATGGAAAGTATTCTATTTCATATGCAGGGAAAATGATAAATAACTATTGCATAGGTGCATCATGATGCATTTTTTTTTATAGTGAATCGGATGCTCCTAGCAAAGTTGGTAAACTGATGGCTCAGCACATCTGGGGACTTGTTTACTCTGGTCTGCAATTGTCCTTGCCACAAAGGCTAAATGTTGCTCTCTCATGGTTTGTAGGATATAAAGACATAAAACAGATTTGTAACTCCTGGGTCACAGAAATCTCATTTTAGAGTTATATAAAACCCTCAGGACTAGGCCAATGTGGAATACATTGAATCATTCATGTACATGTGTGTATACATACGTGAGTGTATACTTGTATATGTGTACTATAGTGGTGGTGGGATAATCTTTTTTTTTTTTAAGGTTTATTTTGAGAGAGAGAAAGCACATGCATGCAGAGGGGAAGGGCAGAGAGGGAGAGAGAATTCCAAGCAGCCGATGTGGGGCTCGATCTCATGTGAGACCATAACCTGAGCCAAAACCAAGAGTCTGATGCTTAACCAACTGAGTCATCCAGGTGTTGCACCTTCTTTTATTTTAGAGAGAAAGAGAGAGAGAGAGCGCGTGCACACAGAGGGGCACAGGGAGAGAGAGAGAGAGAAAATCTTAAGCAGCATTCATGCTCACTGCAGAGCCTGATGGGAAGCTTGATCCCAGGACCCTGGGATCATGACCTTGAGTTGAAATCAAGAGTCAGATGCTCAACGGACTGAGCTGTTGAGGTGTGCTGGAATAATCTTTTAAAAAAATGTTGAAATATATCAATATATAACCATTATGTTACATGAAATATAAACACACACACAGATGTGCATTAAAACAGGTGCCCACCTACACATACATATGCTGCATGCAACAAGGGTAAAATAATTATTTGAATTAATTTGGATATTATAGTTAATTACTTTTCCATGTGAAGACAATGCGGTGATAAAGAAATCAAAGGAATTCCTGTAGAATCAATTTGTCCCACCTCTGAGAACTTCCTCACAGTTTTAAAATAAGAGACAGGTTCCTTATTTGAAGACTGACCGAAGGATACCATTCTCATTCTACAAGCTGACCACATGTTTCTCTGTACATTCTAGGTCTGAAAAAATGCTTGGAAACTCCTAAAAAGTGGAAGCCTGAGAAACATTGAATCATGTATATTAAACTTCAGGCAGAGAGGCTAGTTGAATATCATTCCCCCACCAAAAACTCTTCTTGGGCAAATTATAAGTAAACTGTGGATGTACTACTAGTCATGTTTGAGAAGACATACATGGGTAGGGAGAAGTAACTGAAAAAGGGAGGATAATGATATTGTGATAGATGGATATTTGAAAACCTGAGCAATATCGAAAACTTGGAGGTTAGAGCAAGATGGAATAGAAAACTATAGAGAAACTAGCATATAATGATTAAGATTTAGTGGAAAAGATGGTCAATCAAAGCGTATGTATGACTTCTCTTCTCTCTAATGGCATTCTTTTAAAATTACCCAAGATGTCTGTGTGCGTGCATGTGTGTGTGTGTGTGTGTGTGTGTGGAGAGAGAGAGAGAGAGAGCGAGAGAGAGCAAGAGAGAATAACCTGAGTTATTAGTGTAAGAAGTTGATAAGAGATGCCAGCCCAAGCGAACGGGCATTTGCTAATAGCCATCCTAGATCTAGAAACCTCAAGAATATTTATTGTACATGGTGCCAATCAGAACAGACTGGAACTGAAACAAATAAACAAATGCTCTTGGATTCCAAAAACGTACTCCAGTTATGAAGGGCAAAGGCTGGAGGCAGGGTTTGGAAGGCTGAGGGAGACTCAGACCAACTGCCTTGGCCGCGGAGAAGGGGAAATTCAGGGACCACTGGGTAATGACGTCAGATGCAGCAGGGGCTTTCCTTGGTAGCAGGCAATGGGGGCAGCCACTCTGGAGGAGTGTCTCGAGTGTCTCTCATTGATCCACTGGCAAGCGCCTTGTTGAAATCAGACCCCAGGGAACAGGCATTTACTGACAACAGCAGGCCACAGACAATGTAGCAGTGACTTCGAGGCACGGTTTTCCCAGGTGATCATGGTAGTTTGCGAATATGTTGAAGAGCTTCTTGGTAAATTAAGCGTGGGGCTGAGTATTATGTGTAGTGAAACCACAGAACAGGCCATCACTGCTGGCAGAGTGAGGACCATCTTCCTCAAAAGACAGGGGTGTTCTACATGAGCAAAGACATCTGTGCACACTGGGCCTAGCCCTGGTGAGGTAACATGGCCACACAGGAAGTGGGTGGATGGAAAAGGACAAGCATTAACAGATGCATCAATGGTATGGGTCTCCTTCCTACTTGTCCAGGCAACGCTGGAGAGCGAAGAGAATGCCTGAGATAGCATCAAAATGGAAAAATGAGGATCCAGGAAGAATCCACTCACCTGAGAAAATCAGACCAGGGTAGAAAACTCACAGAAGAGTAATTAAGGGAAAAAAAGCAGCCTATGGAAAACATTCTGTGGCTTAAAGAGCACCTAGGAAAGGAGCGATAAATAACTAACGAAAACAAAATTTTTAAGAATGCCTTCTCAGTATTAAAACTCTTTCACAGGAATTACAGAGCCCTTTGTGGCTCGGCAATGTATACTTCCCTGATTTTACCTTCTGCCATACTCAGTGACTTCTGGGATTCTGTCCCCCACCCAGTAATAACAAAGCACCCCTCCTGTTCCATAACTGTATAGTGTCAGAGAAGACCCACCAGGGAGTAAGACACTCATCAATTGTGAACACAACTCAAATGGGATGAAATTTGGAGTGAAAAAGATGAAGTTTTAGCAAACAAATAGAAGATACAAAAGGATAGAAACTTTAGAACTGAAAACCACAATAACTCAATGGTGGGATCAATGACTATTCATTCTGAATAACATACAGAGAAAAGAAACTGAAGACAAAATAATAAATTTTTACAACACTGTGGGACAAGATCTCACATTGCTGTAATCAGAGTCCTGGAAGATGAGGAAAAATGTGCAGAGCTGAAAAAGTGAAGAAATAATGGCTGAAAACTTCCTAAATTAGACAAAATACATATTTTTTACAGATCTGAGAGCTGAGGGAATGCCCAAGAGAATTAACCAAAGGAAATCCATACCCAGATATGTCACAGTCAAACTTATAAAAACTAAAAACAAAGAAAAAATCTTGAAAGCAGCAAGAGAAAAGCGACACCTCGCTTTTAAAGGAAAAAAAAATTCAAATGATGGCAACTTTCTCATCAGAAACCAAGGCGTCCAGGAGGAAGAGACACAATACTTCTCAAGTGCTAAAAGAAAATAACTCAACCTAAAACCATATATCCAAAGGCAATATCCCCTTCAGGAATGAAAGGGGCATTAAAATATTCTCATATGAAGGAAAACTAACAGAACTGCCCACAGAATTATCTCCAAAGAATGTCTAAAGAAAAAACAGAAAGGAAATGATAAAAGGGAGAACTTTGGAACATCAGGAGGGAAAAAATAATACAAAATATGGGTATGGGACATCTGGGTAGCTCAGTTGGTTAAGTGCCTGACTCTTGATTTTGGCTCGAGGTCATGATCTCATGGTTCCGTGAAATCAAGCCCCCTGCTGGCTTGGGATTCAGCACAGAGCCTGCTTGGGATTCTCTCTCCCTCCCTCTCTGTTTGCCCCTCCTGTGCATGCGCTAAACAAATATGTAAAGAAACAAACATTTTTTAAATGGGTAAATACAATAGGCTTTCTTTCTCCTTCTGAGTGTTCTAAATGTTTTTTGTTGGTGTAATCAAACATAACACCAATGTGCTTTTAAATCATACAGAGGAAATATTTAAGGCAATTATATTATAAATGAAGACAGTAAAGCAACACAAAGAGAAGTAAATTTTATATTTTACTCAAAGTGATAAAATGGTGACACTAATAGATATTGATAAATTACATATAATTATAGTGGAGCAACCACTATAAAACCTATACAAAGAGATATACCTCAAAGTACTTTAAATAAATCAAAATAGAACTCTTAAAAATGTTCAAGTAACCCATGAGAAGTGAGGAAAAAGAAAGCAGCAAGACAAAAAACAAAAACAAACATAAAACAAAAAAATAAAATTACAGACTTAAACCTTACCATATCACCAATTAGATTATGTGGAAATAGTGTAAATATGCCAATTGAAAGAGAGATTGTCAGAGTAGACTGAAAAACTTGTCCCAACTGTATGCTGTCTATAAGAAACCCACTTCAACTATTAGAACATAGGCAAGTTAAAAGTAAAATGATGGAAACGATATATTCTCCAAATATAAATGGAATAAAAGTAGAAGAAAAATAAAAGTGGCTGTTAAGTAGACTTCGAAGCAAAGACAATGAGCAGAGATGGAGAGAAACATCTACAAATGATAAAGAGTCAAATGCCAAGAAGACATAGCATTCCTAAATGTGTGTGCACCAAACGCTGATAGAGCTGAAATGAGAAAGAGATAAGTCACAAGAATCATTTGAGACTTCAACATCAATCTCTCAAAACTTGATATGAAAAATCAACAAAAAAAATCTGCAAGGATCAGGAATAACTCAACAACACCATCAATCAATGGTATCTCACAAGCATTTGTAGATGACTTGCATTCAAACACGTCGGAATGCACCTTCTCTTCAAGGGCACTGGAATCATGTATCAAGACAGACCACGGACTTTTTTTTTTAATGTTTATTTATTTTTGAGAGAGAGAGACAGAGCACAAGCTGGGGAGGGGCAGAGAGAGAGGGAGACACAGAATTGGAAGAAGGCTTCAGGCTCTGAGCTGTCAGCACAGAGTCCATATGGGGCTCAAACTCACGAACCGTGAGATCATGACCTGAGCTGAAGTCAGATGCTTAACCGACTGGGCCGCCCAGGCACCCCAGACCATGGACTTTAAAACAAATCTCAACAAATTCAAAAGAACCAAAATCATATAGAGTGTGCTCTCTAACCACATTAGAACCAAACCGGAAGTCAATAACAGGAAATCTTTAAAGCCTTGAAAACTAAACAATACTTGGAGACAATTCATAGGTGAAAAGGAAATTTTAAAAATGCATTAAACTGCATCAAATGGAAATGCAGCACATAAAAAATGGAGGGACATAGATAAAGAAAAGAAAAATTACAGCATTAAATAATTATATTAGAAAAAATGAAAAGTTTTAAATCAATAATCTAAGGTTCTACTTCAGGAAACTAGGAAAAGAAGAGCAAAATAAAACTGAATCAAGCAGAAGGAAGGAAATAATAAAGATAACAGCATAATTCAATAAAACTGAAAACAGAAAAAGCAATAGAAAACACCAATGAAATAAGACATTGTTCTTTTAAAATATCACCAAAATTGGCAAACTTCAGCAAAGTTGATAAAGAAAAGAGAGAAAAGATGCAAATTATCCGTATCAGGATATCTCTACAGACTTTAAGGAGAATAAAAGGATAATAAGGAAATACTACAAACAACACTACATTCATAAACTTGACAATTTAAATGATATGGACCTATTCCTTAGAAATACAAATTACCACAACTCGCCCAGTATGAAAGAGTTTGAATAGTCCTATAACTATTAAAGAAATTGAATGGGTAACTTAAAAGAAATATCCAGACCAGGATGGTTTCACTGGAGAATTATAAAGCTACGCGAACCAAGACACTGTTATTTGTATAAAGATAGACATACAGATCAATGGAGCAGGATAAGGATTCCAAAAACAGACCCACATAAGTAGAGCCAATTGATTTTCAACAAAGGTGTCAAAACAATTTAATGTGGAAAGGATACTTCTTTCTTTTAATGTTTATTTTTGACAGACAGAGACAGAGACAGACAGAGACAGAGCGTGAGCAGGGGAGGGGCAATGAGAGAGGGAAACCCTAGCAAGCTCCAGGCTCTGAGCTGTCTGCACAGAGCCCAATCCAGGTCTCGAACCCATGAATCGCAAGATCATGACCCAAACTGAAGTCGGACGCTTAAGAGACTGAGCCACCCAGGTGCCCCAGGATAGTTCTTTCAATAAATGGTGTTGAAATATTTGTACATCTTACAAGTGGAAGAATCTCAATCTATAAAAGTTCTAGAGAAAAACACAGGAAAAAATCTTATTGACCTAGGGGTAGGCAAAGATTTCTTATATAAGAATACAAAGTGCGCAAACAACAAAAATAAGTAAATTAGACATTATCAAATCAAAAAGTTTGGCTCTTCAAAACACAGTCTTAAGAAAAAGGAAAAGGCAAACCTAGGAGAAATTATTTGCAAAACCTATATTCAATGCAGAATTTATTTCCAGAATACATATATAACTCTCACAACTCAGCAATAAGCCAGACAACACAATTAAGCCTTGAGTAAAAGATTTAAGCAGACATTTTAGAAAAGAAAACTCAGGGGTGTCTAATGATCACCTAAAAAGAAGTTCAATGTCATTAGTCATTGTGGAAATGCAAATAAAACCAAAATGAGCTATCGCTACATGCATATTATCATGGCCCCAATAAAAATAACCAACGATCAAGTGAAGAAAATAAAGGATTAGTCTAAATTCTTGTACGCTGAGCACCTGGAACTTTCACAGATTGCTGAGGGCAATATAAACCATACATTTTGAAAGTTTGGCAATCTCTTATAAAGTTATACAGACAGTTGCTATATAACCCAGCAGCACATTCTAGGCATTTATTCGCGGAGGATGAAAACGTGTGTTCGCATAGAAACCTGCACACAGATGTTTATAGCAACTTTAATGAACACTCAAATGAGAAACAACACAAATAACCAAACAGGTCTTTATATATCTATACAGTAGAATACCACATAACAAATAAAACGAGACAAATTAAGGACCCATGAAACACCATGGTTTCAGGTTCAAAGCATTATGCTAGATGAAAGAAGCCAAATAAAAAGTAGTACATACAATATCATTCCAGTTTTATGAAATTCTAGAAGCAAAAATTACAGTAACAGAAAGCAAATCAGCGGGTGTCAGGGACTAGGGAATGGGAAGAAGGATTAATTGCCAAGAGCAAAAAGAAACTTTTTGGGGTGACAGAAATGTTTCGTCTTATGATGATGAATATATTTGTCGATGTATTCAAGTCTGCACTTATAAGTTGTAAATTTTATGTACATTATACCTCAATACAGTTAACTCTCTCCAAAAAAACAAGTGACCCAAACTCTTCATCAATCTAAAAAACACAACCACACAGAAAAAATATAATCATTTCAAATAATTTTGTTAATATATTACTCTGGCCAAATACATTGATGCATAAGAATAAATCTTACACATCATATTGAGTAAAAGGAGCAAATAGAAAAATAAGCAATTCATTTATATTACCTTCAAAAACAGACAAAACTTAGTTTTGTTAAAGGATATAAACATAGATAGGAAAAGAAGCAGAAAAGTAAGGAAATAAAGAATTAGTATAAATTCTTATCCACTGATTATGCTAAAAAGGAGGCGAGGAGAATAACCCAGGAGGGCCCCATAAAAAGATTCTGGGGTATGATGATATTTCACTTTTTTGGCCTTGGTACTGGTAAAGATGTGGACATTTCATAATTGTTCTTTAAACAGAATGAATATGGTCTCATGAACTTCACTGTAAGAATGTTATATTTCTCTGTATTTAAAAAAACTTATAGCCACCAATGAATACAGATACAATCTACAGCTTCCAAATTAATAAAGGGGAAAAAGTATCATAGAAATTCTATTGATCCAATGCAGGGGAGGATAAAATAGAAAAAAGACACAGCTGAGACTGAAAACAAGATAAACATCTCTTTGAAACAAAAACTGAAAACACTGCAAGTGGTCAGCAGCGCTGAGCCTACGGGCCTGCTGAGCTCTGGGTGTGGACGCAGCGACCGGGAGTTGCAGCTATGTAAGGTAAGACACTGGGAAAAGATCCATCCAAGACAAGGAATTAGGGAGCCAGAATCACAACTCAGTGCCAGGGGCTGGGGTGGGGTTGCCCTGGTCGTGAAAGGGAACTGGGAAGGAAAAAGTCAACAAACTGTGGCTGACCAACACGACATGTGGCTACAGCTTTTAAGAAGCTATGGGCACAAGGAAATGGGAAGATACATAAACAGCCTCGTAAACGAGAATGGAAACCAACCACCTGCTGGCTCGGACCTCGATCTGCATTCTGTCTATGCCCCCGGAGAACTTGAGCATTAAGCTCTCTTTATATTACATAAGACCTGGTTCTGGACTGGGAAGCCACAGGATTCTAGTGGAGGCAACCTCATACGTGAGACTAAGAGACTGAGAGACAGAGAGAGAGAGAGAACTTTCCACTCCAAATGAAGCCGCAAGCTTCCCAAAACATATGAAATAACTAAACACGTCGACAAAATCGCTAATCAGAATGTTTTGACAAAAGCTTTAAAATCACTGGGTTTTGAATGTAGCTGAAAATAAAAAGGAATGAAGTTCTGATACATGCTACAAAATAGACATCCAAGACATTATGTCAGGTACAATAAACCAGACCCAAAAGGACAAACACTGTATTTTTCCACGTAGGTATCTAGAATAGACAAATTAATGGAGACAAATAGCAGATTAGTGATCATCAGAGCCAGGGGGAGGAGGAATAGGCAGTTGTTGTTTACTGGTTACAGAATTTCTGCCTGGATTAATGAAAAAATTTTGGAAATAGCAGTGATGGTTACATAACACTGTGAATGTAATTAATGCCACTGAATTGTACTCTTCAATATTGTGAAAATTGTAAATTTTATGTTATACGCCTTATCACAATAAAAATAAAATATATAAGGCAAAATAGAGCTACTGGAAAGGCGGACACATCCAGAGCTATAGCGGGGGATGCTTACACGCACATATTATAAAATGATAGAACTAGTGCGCAAAAATTAGAAAGGCTATAGTACACCTAAATAACAGAACTAAACTGCTTGATTTGGTATATTTACACACATGTGTATATAAAGACTGCTCCCAAGAAATACATAAAATATATTATTTTAATGTATACATAGAATATTTAGAAAAGTTGCAACCTATTGGGTATTCTTTCCTGGTATCTGGTCAAAGAATCAGTAGTGTGTAAATTATAATCTCTGACCATAATGCAATAAAATTAGAAAGAAATTTAAGATTGTTTAAAAGGAAAATTTCTGGGGTGCCTGGGTGGCTGAGTTGGTTAAGCATCTGACTTTGGCTCAGGTCATGATCTCACAGTTTGTGAGTTCAAGCCCTGCATCAGGCTCTGTGCTGACAGCTCAGAGCCTGGAGCCTGCTTCAGATTCTGTGTCTCCCTCTCTCTTTCTGCCCCTCCCCGGCTCGTGCTCTGTCTCTGAAAAATAAATAAACATTAAAAAAAATTTTTAAGGAAAATTTCCTATAACTTTCCATATTTGAAACCTTTAAAATGTAAAGAGGATATCATAATAGAAAAATCATAAATGAACATATATGAAAGTACTACATATCAATTATGAGATGCAGCTAAGTGGGATTTAGATGTAAATTTACACAATTAAATACATACACACACATATACACATGTACATATACGTATGTGTGTATACATGTATATATATTTTTTAATGAAGTGACTTTAGGGTGCCTGGGTGGTTCAGTCGGTTAAGCATCTGGCTCAGGTCATGATCTCGTGGTTCGTGAGTTAGTTTGAGCCGTGTATCAGACTCTGTGCTGACAGCTAAGAGTCTGAAGGCTTATTCAGATTCTGTGCCTCTCTGTATCTCTGCCCCTCTACAACTCGTGCTCTGTCTCTGTCTCTCTTTCCCTGTCTCTCTTTCTCTCTCAAAAATAAATAAAGTAAAAAATTAATTTAAAAATGCAATGATTTAAAATTAATCAGTTCAACATTCAAATCAAGACATTAGAAAAGGAACAAGAATGATCTGAAGAAAATAGAATGTAGAAAATAATAAATATGAGATCAAAAATCAATGAAATAGAAAATAAAAAAAGAAGAATTCATAAAACCTTTTTTTTTCAGTTTCAGGTGTACGATTTAGAGATTCATCACTTATATACAACACCCAGTGTTCATCACAAGTGTCCTTAACACCCTTCACCCATCTAATTCACCCCCCTCCCTCAGTTAGTTCTCTATAGTTAAGAGTCTGTTTTACGGTTTCCCTCTCTCTCTTTTTCTTTCCTCCTCCCATATGTTCATCTGTTTTGTTTGTTAAATTCCACATATGAGTGAAGTCATCTAGTATTTGTCTTTCTCTGACTGACTTCTTTCACGTAGCATAATACTCTCTAGCTCCATCCACACCATGGCAAATGACAATATTTCATTTCTCTTTATGCCTGAAAGTAGATTTATATTTTTTATGGTAACAAATAGTTGTTACAGTGAGATCTATAAACACATACAGAATTATTATATTTAAATTCATATAGAACAATATTTACATTTTTAAGTTACAGTTTTGAAATCAGAAGATGAAGTACAGCTTAAGTTTACAACAAAGAAATAGAAAAACACAAAACAAAAATAGACAAAGTTAACAGTAAAAAATATAACTATCTGTTTTTGATACGTGGAAATGCTCGGAAAGCTACATCTTCTTATTCTGACTGTCTAGATAATTAAATATGGATGATTCAGTGCCATTTTGCCAGAAATTTGTTTGGCAGGATCAGAGACCAGCATTTTCGAGAACAGATCCAAGCCATTTTCGTGGCTTCCTGGTTTCCACTTGGGAAATGTATTCTTATAGTCCTGTAAAGATTCCACTTCTGGCCACACTTCGTTACTGGGGGTGCCCAAAGCTCTGAAAATTCTGAAGAGTTGATCAATTTCTGAGTCCCCATGGAAAAGCGTTTTCTTAGTTGCTAATTCTGCAAATATGGGACCTATACTCTAAATGTCAGCTGGAGTTGAGCAGTGGACTGACCCCAGCAGTACTTCTGGAGATCCATACCAGAGTGTCACTACCTCATGTGTATATACTCTAATAGGCTCGTCAGAGCTTTTGGCATCAATTCTCTGATTTGGAGTTTCCTTCTCTGCAGAATAAGGATGACACTGCTCACCTCACAGAGAGCCGGGAGAATTAAATGAGAAATCGGGTGTGCAGAGATCAGCATTATTGCCCAAATCATGGTAGGGGTTCAACAAAAATTAGTTTCCTCCTACTGCCTCCCATGCAACTTTTATCAGCAAGCATCATAAAAGGGTTTGAAAACTGCTAAAATGTATGTCCTCATGTCTGGATTCACATGATGTGTGTGTATATATATATATATATATATATATATATATATATATATATATATATGTATATATATATGTATACATATACATATGTGTGTATATATACCACAATTTATTTATCCATTCATCAGTCTATGGACATTTGGGCTCTTTCCATAATTTGGTTATTGTTGATAATACTGCTATGAACATCAGAGTTCATGTATCTATCCCTTCGAACCAGTATTTTTGTATCCTTTGGATAAATACCTAGTAGTACAATTGCTGGCTCGTAGGGTATTTCTATTTTTAATTTTTTGAGGAACCTCCATACTGTTTTCCAGAGTGGCTGCATCAGTTTGCATTCCCACCAGCAGTGCAAAAGAAATCCTCTTTTTCCACATCCTCACCAATATCTGTTGTGTTGGTGATTTTAGCCATTCTGACGGGTGTGAGGTGATATCTCATTGTAGTTTGGATTTGTATTTCCCTGATAATGAGTGATGTCGAGCATCTTTTCATGTCATGTTGCCTTTTAACATTAGTGTGCTCATTAAAACAAAAAGAAAAATAAATATGGGATACTAGGATTGAGAAATAAGAGCCCAAAGAGTTTGAATTTCAGATTTGATTATTGTCTACATAGAAAATTCAAGAGTATCTATAGATAAACCCTTAGAATCAGGAAGAGTGGTTAGTGATGTTACTAGATACAAAGAAAAGAATCTAGAGTGTCCTCATATATCTCCAGTTATAAATTAGACTGTTTCCTACTACTATTAGGGTAGTAGAAAAAATATTCCATCTATAACACTGACTAAAATTTATGGGTGTCCAGAAAGAAATCTAATGACTTTTTTTTACAAAGTAAACTATAAAACATTATTGAAGGATGGAAATGAAAACCTAAATTACGAGGGAAAAATACCAACTCTAAAAATTGGAAGACTTTCCATCAAAGATGGAAATTCTCTTCAAATCAATCTACACATTAAACATAAGCACAAAGTCCCACCAGACTTTTCCATGGAAATTGACAAAGAACCAAAAATCACAAAGACAAATTTGAAGAACAGGAAGGGAGACATGTGATAAAGCAATAGTATTTAATACTGTCTAGTATTAGCCCAGGGACAGATAAATCAAGCAAATAAAATAGACATGAGCAGTAGACTCAAAATAGCCCTACTCACATCTGGAAACCATATAAAACAAGTATGTTCAAATGGATAGACCATTCAATAAAAAGTCTGGTCCAACTGATTATGAATACAGAATAAAATCAGGTTACTACCTAACATAATATACAGAAAAAATCCCAGTTGGATAAATATCTAACTGCAAAAGGCAAACTAATGTTTTAGAAAAAAAAAAAGTAAGACAATATCTTTATGACATTATTGATATTGACAGTTTTTATTTACATTACAAATAAAGACTTGGAATAAACCAATAATTTAAGGTAAAATGACATTCTATTGACATCTCATAGCTTGTAGATTTACATTTGAACACGTGGGCTTTAAAGTTGCCAAGAAAGGGGAGTAGAAAGATAATAAAGTATGCCAGTTTTTAACTGGCTTGGAAGTAACATGTAACTTCCACTTAATACTCAACTAGCCATGATTAGACCAACTTAATTGCAAGGGATCCTGGGAAACATGGGGGTGCACTTGGAACCTGGGTTGTAGGGGTGACTAATACTTGATTCTTCCATAGATTCTTGATCTATGATTTCTAGATTTCATTTAATCAAACCCTTATTAATTTTTTACTGCTGCTGTAACAAATTACCAAAAATATAATGCCTCAAAACACTCTCCATTTACTGCATTGCACATTTGGAGGTCAGAAGTCCCAAATGAATTTCACTGGTATGAAACCACTTTATTGGAAGGGCCATGTTCCACAGGGCTCTATGGAAGAATTCATTTTTCCTTGTCTTTTTATTCTTCCAGAGGCTGTCAAAATTCCTTGAACTGTGGCCCTGACCAACAATCAGATCATTTCAATCTCTGCTTCTGTCATCAAATCCTCCTTCTCAAACACTCCTGCCTTACTCTTTAATTTATAAGGACCCTGATGATTACACTGGACACACCCAGATAATACAGGATAATCTCCCCACCTTGTGATCCTGCAAAGTCTCTTTTGCCAGATAAGGTCACATATCCACAAGCTGTGAGCATTAGGATGTGGCCATATTTGTAGAGCCATTATTTTGTCTACCACAGATGGAAGGATCCAATTTTTGTAAAACATACAAACACACACATGTATACACACATAACTAGACATTTATACATGCCTAAAAATGCAATTGTATATGTGTGAGCAGGATGTTAAATTTAAAGATATAATAAATTATATTCTAAAAGACTTACTAAACCATATTCAGAATTTGAAATAGGGTAAGTAAAACTGGTTGAAGCTGAGAAAAGACTTTGTGAGAAAGATATCTTCAGAACAAACTATGCGTGCTTGTCACATATACACCCAGGGGAAGGGTGTGGGGTTATGTTAGAGGATACTAACTTTTCTCAAGAAGGAGTCCTGTAAGAGCACTTAAAGGGCATGACATAAGTTCACTGGAAGTCGTGGGGTTGGATGTCACAGAAAACTAATGTGACGAAGGCCTCAGGATTCTAATGGAGAGGGGCTGTAGCTGTTATCCTGGGGTGGCAGCATAGAGAAAGCAAAACCGGGCTCTGTTGGGAACGTGCTAAACTTACACTGATGTGTGGCAAAGGATACAAGAGTATTGCCTGTGGATCAGAGCACATAGGAGAGAGCTAGCCTGGAACCTTTGAAACTCCTTCTTATGAAGTTGACATTGAGATAGGGACCCCTGAAGAACATCGGAATGGAGGGCACACTAAAATAACAGACTGAGTAGTACAGCAACCAAAAGATGAGAATGCATTACTGGTCTTATGGTAACTGCAATTCTGTATGTGTACACAGGAGGTTAAATTTGGAGACATATTAGATGCATATTCCAAGTTACTTACTAAGCTATGTACAGAATTTGAAATAGAGAAAGTAAAACTGTCAGAGGATGAAGAACATGTAAAAAACACCCATGCCCAGGAGTGACACCAGCATGATGGTGCAACAGCAAGCCCCAGTCTCTGATTTCTCCAAAGAGACACCAACTCAATGGTATACAGACAAAATTGCCTTCATGAGAACTCAAGAAACCGGTTAAGAGTTACAGCACCCCCGGCGAGGGCAAAGCCAAGAAGAGCCACATGGAGGCTGGTAAGAAAGCTTGTTGCTTTGACCTGGCATATCCCCTCCCCTTGTGCAGCTCAGCGCAGCACAGCACATTAGTAGAAAATGCCCAACTCGTGGCTTCTCCCTAGGAAGAGACAAAGAAAAGTGGAACACCTGTCAAATACTCTGGCCTTTCCAAAGGCTGTCCCATGGACTAGTTTTTGTCTCATTTAACTCAGTTCTGACAGGAACCAATATAGTTTGGATGCCTAGGGGCCACCGAGAACAAAGAATAGCATGGTGGTTTGTCGCGACACAAGAGAGACTGAATTACCATAGGCAGTCACCAGGAAAAGTAAAATATTATAAGCTCCTGAAAAAGAAACAAGGCAAGGTTCTTTAACACTGAAATCACATGCACAAGTTCAGAGAAGTCACATACGCATAAGAGAGTTGAGATGCTACAGAATCTCTAGTCAGCTTGATTATTGCAGATCTTCCCAGTACAAAGCCAGTCCATAAAGACTGAGAGAGATGGCTATTTTTTCAAATGCCCAAATTTCAGTAAAGTCACAAGGCATTCAAGTAACAGGAAAATATGGCAGAAATCAAAGGAACAAAATAAATCTCCAGAAACCAACCCTAAAGAAACAGGGGATCTATGAACTACCTGACAAAGAACCACTAAAAATAGCCTAAAAGATGCTTGATGAGCTAAAAGAGAACATTGATGGACAACTAAGTGAAATTAGGAAAATGATTCATGAGCAAAATGAGAGTACCAACAAAGAGCTAGAACCTATTAAAAAGGAGATCAAAGAGAAATTTTGAAGCCAAAGTCTACAAAAACAGAATGGAAAAATTCACTAGCAGGATTCAACAACAGATTTGATCAAGCAAAAGAAAGAAACAGTTAACATGAAGACGAGTCATTTGAAATTATGAGTCAGAATTATAAGAGAAAAAAGAAGGAAGAGAAGTGATAGGACCCAAGGGACTTATGAGACACACTCAATATACACATTATGGGAGTCACAGAAGAGACAGGGAAAGGGAGAGAGGCTCTATTTGAAGAAAAAAGGCCAAAATGTCCCAGACTTGAGAAAGGTAATAGATATACAAGCTCAAGAAATAAAAAGAACTACAATTGGGATAAATACAAAAGGGCTCATGCCAAGATACATTATAATCAAATTGTCAAAAGTCCCAATGAGAGACTCTTGACAGCAGCAAGAGTAAAGTGACTCATCACAAAAAGGGAGCTCCTGTGAGATTATCAGCATATTTCTCAATAGAAATCTTGCAAGCCAGAGGACGTGGGATGATCTATTCAATGGGATGAGAGAGGAAAACTGCCAAACAAGAATACTGTATCTGGCAAAGCTGTCTTTCAAAAATGAAAGGGAAATTGAGACTTCTCTAGACAAATGAGGGCTGAAGAGTTTCACTGCCACAAGAGCTGCCCTACAGGAAATGCTAAAAGGAGTGTTTCAAGTTGAAGCAAAAAGACACTGGACAGCAACATGAAAACAAACAAAATTATAAAGCTCTCTCTCTGCGAAAGATAAATATAAAGACAAAACAGAATCCTCAAGTATTGTAATGTTGGCACATAAATCACTTTTAATTCTGGCATAGAATTTAAATGACAAAGGCATTAAAAATAACCATAAATCTATGTAAATTGATACACAGTATAAAAAAACTGTAATTTGTGACACTGAAAACATACAGTTGAGTGAACAGAGATGTAAAGTAATAGAGTTTTTCTACATAATTTAAGTTAAATTATTATCAATTTAAAACAGACTGATACGGGCGAGGGTAGATGAGTGAAATAGGTAAAGGGGATTAAGAGTACTTCATCTTGAAGAACCTGAGTAATGTATAGAATTGTCGAATCACTACATTGCACACCTGAAACCAATTTAACACTGCGTGTTAACGACTAGAATTAAAATTAAAGAAAAGTAAAATAATAAAATAAAATAGATTGCTATAACTTTAAGATGCTTATTGTAATCTTCATAGTAAGCACAAATAAAATACTATAGAAGACACATAAAAAGAAATGAGAAAGGAATCGAAGTATGTAACTACAAAAGAAAATCAATGAAACAAAAAGGAAAGTAGCATGACAGAAAGAGTGACAAAACAGTTACAAGACATATGGAAAACCATTAAGAAATGGCCATAGTAAGTCTTACTGTATAATAATTACTTTAAATGTAAATAGATTAAACCTATCGATTAAAAGACATCGAATTACTGAATGAGTTAAAACACACAAGATCCATCTATACATCTACATGCTGTCTATAAGAGACTTAACTTTATAATCTAAGAGCACACATAGGCTGAAAGCAAAAAGATGGAAAAGACAAACTGCAAACAGTAAATAGAGCATGGGTGACCACAAACATAACATAAAATAGGTAAGTTAAAAACTGTCACAAGAGACAGGAAGGACATTTATAATGATAAAAGGATCAATTTATCAGAAAAATGGAGAATTATAGATATATGCACCTAACATCAGAGCTTCTCATATAGAGAAAAAAGTTGACAAAATTGAATAGAGAAATAGACAGCAACACAATTATAGTAGGAAATTTCAATAGCCGTCTTTTAATAATGGCTAGAATAACTAGACAGAAAATGAGTAAGAAATCAGAGGTCCTGAACAACACTACAGACCAATTAGACCTAACAGGCATACACAAAACATTCCACCCAAGAACAGCAGAATACACATTCTTCTCAAATGCACATGATACATTTTCCACAACAGACCACATTGTTGGGCCACAAAACAAGTTTTAACAAATTTAATAAGACTTAAGTCATGCCGAAGATCTCTTCCAAACACAGAGAGATGAAACTAGAAATCAATAGCGAAAGAAAAACTGGAAAATTCACAAATACGTAGATTTAACACTCTTAAATAACCAATGGGTCAAAAATGAACACAATTATCTTCAGACAAGTAAAAATAATAGAAAAACAGCATAGTAAAACTCATGGGATGTGTGAAATAGGATTAAGAGGGAAATTTATGACAGTAAATAATTACATTAAAAAAGAAGAAACATCTCAAATAAATGACCTAACTTTCTACCTTAAGGACCTAAAAAGGAACAAACTAAATCCAAGTTACCAGAAGGAAAAAGTAATACATTTTAGAGCAGAAATAAATGAAATAGAAAATAGAAATATTGAAAAAATCAACAAAACATAGAGTGGGATTTTTAAGAAATCAACGAAATTGAGAAACTCTTAGACAGACTGAGAAAAAAAGAGGACGCACATAAATAAAATCAAAAATAAAAGAAGTGATATTACACCTGATGCCAGGATTATAAGAGGATTATAGGAGATCACTATGAACAATTATACACGAACAAATTAAATAATCTAAAAGAAATGGATAAATTACTAGAAATATAGAAGCTAACAAGATGAATCATATAGAAAAAAAGTCCAGACAGAGCTAAATTACTAAGGAGACTGAATCAATAATCAAAAATCTCCCCAAAAATAAAACCTGAGGACCAGATGGCTTTTCCGGCGAATTCTACCAATAATTAAAGAAGAAAACACCAATACTCTTTCAAATTTTTCCAAATAATTTCAAACTCAGTTAGGACTCCAGTATTAACCTTAAATCAAAACCAGAGAAAGACACTACAAGAAAAGAAAACTGGAAGCAAATAACCTTGGTTAAAATTGATACAAAAATATTCAACGAAATACTAGAAAACTAAATTCAACAGCACACTAAATACATTTCACAGTGATCCGGTGGGATTTATTCATAGAATGTCAAGATGGTTCAACTTCTGAAAACCAATCAATTTAATATACCACATTAACACAAGGAAGGGAAAAAAACCACATGATTGATGAAGTTTAAAAAGCATTTAACAAAATCAACACATTTCATAATAAAAACACTCATAAAACCAGGAGTCAAAGGTAATTACCTCACATAATTAACGACATGTATGAAAAGCCCACAACTATTATTATACTCAATGGAGGAAAACTCAAAGCTTTTCCTCTCAGATAAAGAACAAGAGAAAGATGCCCATTTTCATCAGTTCTGTTCAACATAGTACTAGAAATCCTAGCCAAGAAATAGGTCAGGAAAGAAAAAAAAAAGGATATCCAAATTTGAAAGGAAGACATAAGATTATCTCTGTTTGGAAATGACATGATCTTATATGTAGAAAACTAAAGAATATACACACACATACACACATACACAAATGCTATTAAAATAAAAAAATTCAGCAAAGCAGTGGGATTCAAAAACAACCCCAAATCAGTTCCATTTCTATACACTAATGAACAATCCAGAAATGAAATTAAGAAAAAAATCCCATCTACAATAACATTAAAAAGAACAGAATACTTAAAAATAAACTTAACCAAGATGGAAAAAGACTTGTACTCTGAAAACTCCAAAGTATGGCTAAAAGAAATTAGAGGAGACACAAATAAATGGAAAAACATCACATGTTCATGAACTGGAAGACTTGATATTGTTAAAATGACCACATTACCCAAAGCAATCTACAGATTTAATGTAATTCCTATGAAAAGCCCAGTGGCAATTTTGTAAAACTAGAAAAATATTCTAAAATTCATATGGAATCTCAAGGAATCTCAAATAAATCTTGAAAAAGAACAAAGTTAGAAGCCTCGCACTTCTTGATTTCAAAACATATTACAAAGTTATGGTAATAAAAAAACAGAGCGGTACCATGGAAAGACAGACATATAGACCAGCGGAACATAGTAGACAGGCTAGAAATAAACCCTCATGCATTTGATCATCTGACCTTGGACAACACGGTCAAAACACTCAACACTTGAAAAACAAATAATCCAGTGAAGATATGGGCAGAAGACATGAATAGACACTTTTCCAAAGAAGACATCCAGGTGGCCAACAGACACATGAAAAGATGCTCAACGTAACTCATCATCAGGGAAATACAAGTCAAAACCACACTGAGATACCACTCATACCTCTCAGAGTGGCTTAAATGAACAAATCAGGAAACTACAGATGCTGGCGAGAATGTGGAGAAACAGGAACCCTCTTGCACTGTTGGTGGGAATGTAAACTGGTGCAGCCACTCTGGGAAACTGTGGAAGTTCCTCAAAAAATTAAAAATAGAACTAGCCCTATGACTCAGCAATAGCACTACTAGGAATTGACCCAAGGGTTACCGAAGTGCTGACGTATAGGGGCACGTGTATATAGCAGCACTTTCAACAATAGCCGAATTATCGAAAGAACCTAAATATTTGTCTATCAACTGATGAATGGATAAAGAAGATGTGGTTTATATATACAATGGAATACTACTTGGCAATTAGAAAGAATGAAATCCTGCCATTTGCAGCAACATGGATGGAACTGGAAGATACCATGCTGAGTGAAATAAGTCAGTCAGAGAAGGACAGATATCGTATGTTTTCACTCATATGTGGAACTTGAGAAACTTAACAGAAGACCATGGGGTAAGGGAAGGGGAAAAAAACTAGTTACAGAGAGGGAGGCAAACCACAAGAGACTCTTAAATATAGAGAACAAACTGAGGGTGGATGGAGAGGGCAGGGGAGAGGAAAAATGGGTGATGGGCACTGAGGAGGGCACTTGCTGGGATGAGCACTGGGTGTTGTATGTAAGCCGATCTAACAATAAACTATATCATAACAAACAAACAAATAAATAAGCCCAGTAAAAAATAACAAAAATTTTAAAAGGTGATGTATACATACCATGAAATATTATTCAGCCTTAAAAAAAGAAGGAAATCCTCTCACATTCTACAACATGGTTGGGACGTAAGGACATTAGGTCAGTCACAAGAAGACAAATAGTGTACGATTCCACTTACGTGAAATATCCAAAATAGTCAAACTCATAAAACAGAAAGCAGAATAGTGGTTGCCGGGGGTGGGGGGAAAGGGGAAATGGGGAGCTTTTGTTCAATGGGTACGGGGTTTCAGTTTTGTAAAATGAAAGAGTTCCAGAGAGCAAGTGCACAGCGATGTGAACACAATGAACACTATGGAATGATACACTTAAAACTGGTTGAGATGGTCAATTTTGCTATTTTAACCACAATTAAAATAATACAAAACACCCGGGCCCAGAGACCCAGAAACCTTCTTATTAAATTTAATAGAGTTTAACGCTTTCCCACCTCCCTCCCACACCCATCTCTCCTTCTTCCCGATTTCTCATCCCTTTAGATTCAACCAGAGTGGGTCAGATATTGCTGCCAGTGAGAGGGAAAGAAGTGGCTAAGAAGAGGGGAGAAAGGGGGCAGGTGGTCTCCAGCAGCAGGTGGTCCCTTTGTAGTGAGCCCAGGGAGGGGAAGGAGGGATGGCTTGCACTTGAGAGACTGAAGTGCTGATCAGTATATAGCATTCTAATTCTAATTTCTCAGAGAACCATAATTTAGAATTTAAGCGTTAACTAGGAAGGAGCAGAAGAGTCAATAGATAAGCCCAGTTTTAATCTGTTGGCAGAGGAAGAAATTTCCCGCTGAGCCTGTTTAAAGAGACAATAGAAAACAAAAATTAAAATGTTTTCAATTTATAGCCAGTGTGTTTTACCTGTCCAGTATACTGATTTCAGATACTAATGTATATAATGTTAATACAGAGGAAAAAGTTGGAAAGGCTGTACACTAAATGATTAATAGTAGCCATCTGTGGGGACGGATTAAAAAGGGGAGCGTTTGGGGGCACCCGGCCGGCTCAGGCAGAGGAGCAAGCGACTCTTGATCTCGAGGTCATGAGTTCGAGCCCCATGTTGGGTGTACAGATTATGTTAACAAATAAATATAAAAATATTAAAAAATGGAATGGGGGAGCATTTGAAATATTTTTACTCTTCACTCACTTTACATCTATAATATTTTAATTATTTGCAAGGAGTATATATTCATATATTATTTATGGAAGTGATATGTAAATTTTATTTATTTTTATTTTTTGGCATGGAATTTCTAAAGTCAGGATTTGGAACTAACATAATATGCAAGTTTATTTCATATAGGCAATGGGTCTGTCTAAATACTGTCTACTTTGCTATAAGCGGACACTAGCGAACCTCTTGGGAAAAACAAACTTGCTTTGAAACTGTTGGTATCCAGCATTAAAAATGAGGCCAGATGTGGGGCACCGGGACAGTTAGTTAAGCATCCAGCTCTTGATTCCAGCTCAAATCATGATCTCACAGTTCATGAGATCGAGCCCAAGTTGGGTTCCATGCTGACAGTAGGGATCCTGCTTGGGACTCTCTCTCTCTCCCTCTCTCTTTACCCCTCCTCCACATGCACCCACACATTCTCGTTTTCTCTCTCTCTCTCTCAATAAATAAACATTTTTTTAAATGAGGCCAGATGTGAAGACTTTGTTTTCTATTTTTTTTTCCTTTTTCTATAGCAAGAAGGAGAAGAAAGAAGGAAGAAGTAAAGGAAGGAAGAAAGGAGGAAGGAAGGAAGGAAGAAAGGAAGAGAGGAAGGAAAGAAGGGAGGTTAGTTGAGAGGGAGGAAGGGAGGGTGAGGTAAGTCCAATCTCCTTTTCCCTATGAATTCTTAGAGAGAAAAAAGTTACTAACTCTATCAGTTCCTGCTCATAGTGAATTTCACAAAGAGTGAATATTAGCATTATAGTGCCCTCTGTTTGTATTATTTTTTCTTTTTTTTAGCATCTTTATGGATAGCACAATGGTATGTTGAAATTTGGAATCAACATGGTGCTTTCCAAAGTTAAGAATTACTAACAATGTCTTTACTCTTTTTTTTTTTTTAAACACAGAAAGGACATCAGCTTACAGACAGACAGACAGACACACACACACACACACACACACAAGGAACCTCTAAGTGGTCAAAAAAGCAAAGTGGAAAACGTTCCTTGAAAATAATTAATGATAAATGGTAAACATTGCTTTCCTGGATGTTCTGCCATTATTTTGGCCCTTCCTCATATGTTACCACTAGAATCTTATAGGAGCTGCTTCCTGCCAACATAAGCATTGTGTGAAAACTTTACAAACATCACTGGAAAGGATAAACCAATGACCTCTGTATGACTTCTTAGCAACTTTGCAAGACAGAGGCCTAATTTGACATGTGGATTTGGTGGTTTGACCAGCCTTGGCTAACGTCAGGTCCACATGTAAGAGGGGTGTGCAGTGGCTCCATACCCCCGGGAACCAGCTCAGTCTCATGCCCCATGAGTCACAGTGGCACAGGAGAGCCTCCTTCCTGGCCATCTTGACTCACTGTGGAGCAGAAGAGGATGCTCGTTGGGGTTGTGGTCCCGTTACGCGAGAGACCGCGGTGAGCTAAACAGCTTCACCAAGATGCAACCAAAGCCCTCAAATTAGGAGAGAACAGGATGAGAACGACCAAATTCACTGCTGGTTTGAGTTGGCAAAATTCTATGAAGTTCTAACATTAGCTCTGGGCTCATAAATCATGTTTTCCGTGGTCTTCTCAACTTCTAGTAATTAAATTGCTGCACCTAAAGTTGCCTTTTCGATAAACTCCATGGAATTTACACTCTGTGTAAGAGTGAATTAACATTTAAAAGTCTATCTTGGATGAGACCCAATGTCCCAACTTGTCTCAAAACCCATGTCTCTTTGGACAGACAGTACAGACACTGCCCTTCTCAACAGCCATCCACCACTGGGTTCTTCTCTAGGGTTGGTCGTATTTGTTTGTTTGTTGTTTGCCTTTTAACTGAAATCCTGAATCCCAGTTTTTTAACTTATTTACCTATAAAACAGCATCATTTTATGGGAACTAAACTGTAATGTATACTGGTGATTTGCCAAATTCCTAAATTACTAGAAGGATTGTCCCTTTTAGACTCCTTAGACAGTTTTAGTTGCAAACTAACAAATAATAAAGGGGATAGAAAGAAAAATATTAAAACAAAGTGTGTTAATCTCTCTTTTCATCATATGACCAAACATAGCCTCTCTTCGAATCTAAAGTAACTTAGCAGGTTAGATCATTCGGGGACCTACAGTTTCATTGTACCATTCGCTCAAGGCCGCCCTCAAGGCTGCTCACACACTGCTACCTCCACTTCTTTTCCTATGATGGTTGTCCTTCTCCACCTTTCGCTTACTTTCTTACTGCTTTATATCACTTACGACCTTAAAGATACAAGTTACAATTAATCTTTAAGTAAATATTGTCATAAGATGCCTCACTCTACTAGGAATTCTATTCTGTATTCCCTATTTATTATTACTTTTGAAGTATAATTTACATATAATGTTGTATTAATTTCCAGAGTAGAACATACTGATTCAACAAGTATACACATTACTCAGTGCTCAGAGAATCGCCATACATATTATCATAATATTATTGACTATGTTCTGTATGCTGTACTTTTCATCAATATGACTTATTTATTTTACAACTGGAAGTTTGTACCTCTTAATCCCATTTATCTGTTTTCACCTCTCCCTCTGTCTTCTGACAATGGCCAGTTTGTTCTCTGTAATTAAGAGTCTGTTTGTTTGTGTCTTTGTTCATTTGTTTTGGTTTTTAGATTCCACTTTACAAGTAAAATCACATGGTATCGTATTTCTTTGTTTAACTTACTTCACTTAGCATAATACCTTCTAGGTCCATCCATACTATCCAAATGGCAAGATCTCATTCATTTTGTGGCTGGATAATATTGCATTGTGTGTGTGTGTGTGTGTGTGTGTGTGTGTGTGTGTGTATACACATCTTCTTTATCCATTCATCTATCATTGAACATTTGGGTTGTTCCTATCTCTTGGCTTTTGTAAATAACGTTGCAATAAACAGAGAGATGCATATATCTTCTAAAATACAAATAACATTAAATTGTATGGAACCACAAAAGACACCAATTAGCCAAAGCAATCTTGAGAAAAAGGTACAAAGCTAGAAGTATCACAACCTCAGATTTTAAGATGTACTACAAAGTTGTAGTGATAAAAACAGTATGGTACTGGCACAAAAACAGACACATAGATCAAGAGAACAGAATAGACAGCCCATAAACAAATCCATGCTTATGTGGTCAATTAATCAATGATAAAGGAAGGATGAATATACAATGGGGAAAAGACAGTCTCTCAATCAACAGTGCTGGAAAAACCAAACAGCTACTTGCAAAAGAATTAAACTGGACCACTTTCTTACACATACAAAAAAATAAACTCAAAATAGATTAGATACTTAAATGTAAGACCTGAAACCATATAACTCCTAAAAGAAAACATAGGGAGTAATCTCTTTGACATCGGTCTTAGCAACATTTTTCTATGTATGTCTCCTCAGGTAAAGGAAACAAAAGCAAATATAAACTATTAGGACTACACCAAAACAAATAGCTTTTGCACAGTGAAGGAAACCATCAGCAAAACGAAAAGGCAACTTACTGAAAGGAAGTATATATTTGCAAATGATATATCCAATAAGGGGCTAATATCTAAAGTATGTAAAGAACTTACATAACTCAACACCAATAAAAACAAATAATCTGATTAAAAATGGGCAGAGGACCTAAATTGACGTTTTTCCAAAAAAGACCTACAAATGGCCAACAGACACATGAACAGATGCCCAGCATCACTAACCATCAGGAAAATGGAAATCAAAACCACAATGAGATATCACCTTACATCCGTCAGAATGGCTAGAATCGAAAAGCCAAGAAATAACAAGTGTTGGTGAGGATGTGGAGGAAAACAAACACTTTTGCATTGTTGGTGGGAAGGTACACTGGTGTCCCTGCTATGGACAACAGTATGGAGATTTCTAAAAGAAATTAAAACTAGAAAAACTCTATGATCCAGTAATGCCACTACTTTGGGTATTTAGCCAAAGAAAACAAACACTAATTTGAAAAGTATATTCTGTATTCTCTTAATTCTTGCTGACTTTGACTCAAATCTTTACCACTTCGTCATTTTCAAAACACGGGTTTCTCTTGTCACTCATGACTCTTCTCCTGGCACTTTTCTGATCTCTGAGTTCACTGTGTCTAAGTTTCCGCTTGGTCTTTTCTGCTTCTACCTACTCCTTAAATGATGATACGCCCCATGATTCTGTCCTGGGTTCTTCTTCTTTCTCATTCTGTATTCCCCGTGAGTGATACCAACCTGAAGTGTCTACCCTACACTCTCCAGGTTTATAATCTAGATGCTTACTAGACACACAATTCCCAACGAACCATACCTATTTCACACATAAAAATGTTCAAAAAGAGAGTTTACAACACAGACCCTGCCCAATCCAGCTTTCCTCTTGGATTTTGAATTTAAGTTAATGGTAAAATTCTCCAACCAATCCCCCTTTCCCTATGGTTATTTTTTCTGAAGACGATAGTCAGATTTTGTCCATTCTATCTCTTAAAGAGCTTACATACAAGTCATTGCTTCCTTTTCAATCCACACTATTGAATATTATTGATTTCCATCATAAACATAACTACTACAAGTCTGCAGGGTTTCATCAGATCTCAGAGAGACTAGTGACAGTATAGAGGACAAATGAGATGAGAACATTGTATTTGCATGAGCACTGTAAAATGCTTATTCATTGTGTCATCACTCCGCAAATATTTCTAAGTACCTGATCTGGACAGAAAAAAGGCAGAGCTAGCCAAATGGAAAGCCGGAGGAGGAGGGGCAGAGGAGTTGGGCATATAATGGTAGATTTTTCTGTATTAAGTTCTATTTTTACATTTACATGGCTTAAGTAGGACATTGTAAATATGTTTCATGTAATTTAGATAATTCTTCCCTATTTAAAATAGCTCTAGGTCTCTCCATTACCTCGAATCCATGGAAGTCTGGGAAAGAGAAGACAACTCATTTAAACATTTTTCTTTGGGGTGGAGATAGGTCACTGAATTGCTATCTTTTAAACTGGAGTAAAGTAAAATTAACATTTTAAAGTTAACAATTCAGTGGCCTGTATTTGGTGTACTCCAAATATTGTGTAACCGCCATCTCTATAAAAGGAAAATCCCTTATCCCTTAAGCATTTGTTCTCATTCTACTCTCTCTCCCCTGATAAGCATAAAGGTACATTCTCTCCGTGGATTTACCTTTTCTGGAAATTTCACATAAATTGTTTCATGCAATACTTGATCTTTAGTGTCAGTATGGTATCATACATGACTTTTTCTTTCGCTCACATTGTATGATGTTTCAGTACTTTATTCCTTTTTATGGCTAAATGATGTTCCATTGTATGTATATCTCAAATTTTGCTTATGCATTCATTCATTGATGGACATTTGAGCTGTTTCCACATCTTTTGTTTTAAGTTTATTTTATATATTTTGGGAGAGAGAGAGACAGAGAGAGAGAGAGAGAGAGAGAGAGAGAGCACAGGAAGGGTAGAGAGAGAGGAGGAGAGAAAGAATCCCAAGCGGGCTCTGCACCGTCAGTGCAGAACCTGACACGGGGCTTGATCTCACCAATTGTGAGATCACGGCCTGAGAAGAAATCAAGAGTCAGATGCTTATCTGACTGAGCCACCCAGGCGCCCCAAGCTATTTCCACCTTTTGGCCATAGTGTATAGTGCTGCTGTGCATATGCAAGTACATGTATTTATTTGACTATCTTTTAAATTATTATTTTGTGTCTACATCTAGAAGTAGAAATGTTGGGTCACACTATGTAGAACTTTTTGAAGAATGCCAAACTGTTTTTCACAAAAACTGCAAAATATTACATTCCCAGAAACAACGGACAAGGGTTCCAATTTTTCCACATCCTTGCTAATACTTTTATTTTCCATTTTCACTGGGGGAAATTTCATTGTTTTGTTTTGTTTTGTTTTCCATTCTAGTAGGTGTGAAGTGGTGCTTCACGGTAGGTTTGATTTTCACTTCCCTAATGATGGATGTTGAGCATCCTTTCACGCCTCATTGGCCAAGTGTGTATCTTCTTTGAATAAAAATCTATTCAAATCCTTTGCCTATTTTTTCATTTGGTTCTCTTTTGTTGCTGAGTCATGAGAGTTCTTTATCTAATCTGGATACTAGACTCTTATCAGATAATATTATTTGCAAACATTGTTTTCCATTCTGAGGTTGTTTTTTCACTGTCTTCTTTATTGTTCTTTGATGCACAAAAGTGTTTAATTTTGATGAAGTCCAACTTAGTTATTTTTGTTGTTTTTCATACTTTTGTTGTGAAAGCTAAGAATCCACTGCTAAATCCAAGGACACAGGAATTTACCCCTATGTTTTCTTCTAAGGGTTTTATCATTTTATCTCAATTTTAGGCTATTGGCTCCTTCTGAGATATTACATCCATCTATCTATCTATCTATCTATCTATCTATCATCATCATCATCTATCTATCTATCTATATCAGTGATGTCGGGGTGTAATTCTACTCTTTTGCATACGTATGCCCAGTTGTCCCAGCATGATTTGTTGAAGAGACTTTTCTTTACCCTATTGAATGGTCTTGGTATCTTTTTGAAAATCACTTTGCTATAGATGTTTGGGTTTATTTCTGGGCTTTCAATTCTATTCTATTGATTTACATGTCTCAATTCCAGTATCATACTGTCTTCATTATTGTAGCCTTTTTTTATGTTTATTTATTTATTTTGAGAGAGAGAGCATGCAAGCAGGGGAAGGGCAGAGAGAGAGGGAGAGAGACAATCCCGAGCAGGCTCCACACTCAGCAAGGAGCCTGATACAGGCTTCAACCCACCGACCGTGAGATCATGACCTGACCCAAAATCAAGAGTCAGACGCTCAACTGACTCAGCCACCTGGGCGCCCCTATGGTAGCCTTGTTGTTAAGTTTTAAAACCAAGAAGTATGAATTCTACAACATTGTCCTTTTTCAAGACTGATTTATCTAACCGGAGCCCCTTGCAATTCTATATGAATTGGAAGATCAGCTTTTTCCTTTCTGGAAAAAACACCATTGACATTTGGTAGAGGTTGTACTGAATCTGGAGATGGCTTTGAGAAGTACTGCCATCTTAACAACATTAAGTTTTCAATCTATGAACATCATTCCATTGACTGAGTCCTTAAATTTCTTTCAGCAATGTCTTACGGTTTCCAGTGTACAACCTCATTGTACGACCTCATTGGTTAAATTCATTCCTAGTTTTTTTCTATGCTTATGTAAATAGAATTCTTTTCCTAATTCCACTTTCATATATTTACTGCTGGTGTACAGAAACACACCTGGGGCACCTGGGTGGCCCAGTCAGTTAAGCGGCCGACTTCAGCCTAGGTCATGATCTCACGGTCTGTGAGTTCGAGCCCCATATTGGGCTCTGTGCTGACAGCTCATCAGAGCCTGAAGCCTGCTTCGGATTCTGTATCTCCCTCTCTCTCTGCCCTTCCCCTGCTCACGCTCTGTCTCTATGTCTCTCAAAAATAAATAAACGTTAAAAAAAATCAAAAAAAAAAAAAAGAAACATACCTGATGTTTTGTGTTGATGTTGTACCTGCAACTTTGCAAAATTCATTTATTAGCTCAGGTTGGGTTTTTAAAACATTCTTTGGATTTACTATATCCAAGACTATACTATCTGTGAATACCTATAGTTTTACTTCTTCCTTTCCAGTTTGGATACATTTTATTTCTGCTCAGTTCTTTCCCTACCCAAGGACCAGGGTCATGCTCCCATCTTCAAGACCACTACAGAGCCTGGTGGGGCCTGGTCAAGGGCAACTAAAAGCACCCAAAGCTATTTTATTATTCGAAGTTGCCCCTTCCTTGATTCAGCACACGCTTGTCGTTGTAAACTTTTATGTTTTCCAGACTTCTCAGAGAGTTGATTCCAACAGTTTTTGTTTAATTTTTTTTTAATGTTTCTATGGAGGAGTAGGTTTTTGGAGCTGCCTGCTCTACCGCTGTCACCAGTGTCATCCCAAATATTTTTCTTGTGGTGCACAGCACTATTCTGGGCTAAGGGACACCAAAATAATATCATTCACACCTGTCAACATGCTCGATCCATTTTGAGCTATAATTGACAATTTGGTATCAGACCAACTTCCTACCAAGGATAACCACAAGTTTGAAAAGAAAACACTTGCATCTGAGAGTAACCAAAATAGCCAGGAGAGACAGCTTAGGTATCTCACCTTAGGTAGCCTCGTAGAGATTTTTATCACCAGCAGATATACTCTAGCAAAGAATGAAATCATTTCAAATGTAATCCCAGAAAAGCAAAAAGTAATAAAAGGCACAGTAAAGCAAATATATATGGATAAATATAAATTTCTCTAGATAAAATAAAATAATGTTTTACTGGGTTTTTAAATTTAATAAAATTAAAATACATTACAACAAGCCTATGAATCAGGAGTTGGGTAAAGGAAATTAATGTTTTAACATCCTTGAATTGTCCAGAAACTAGAAAAGTATCAACTTGTAGTACATTCTAGTTAGTCAGAGATTCATTTTGTAATAATAAAGTAAGCCACAGGGTAAGAAAAATATACACTATATAGCTGACATAGGAGTCATATCTAAAATATAGAAAAACCTCCTAGAAATCAATAAGAAAGGAATGGATAGCCTAACTTTAAAATGGGCAAAAGACTTGAACAGGAATTTCACAAAAGAGGTTATTCAAATGGCATATACACATATGAAAAAATGCTCAATTCTTTTGATCATCCAGGAATTAAAAAATTAAATCAGCAATGTGATAGCCTATGTACGCATCAGAATGTATAATGTCACAAAAAATCTCCATGCTGTTTTCCACAGTGGCTGTACCATTTTTACATTCCCACAAAACAGCATACAAGGGTTCTAATTTCTGCACACCCTTGTCAACACTTGTTATCTTTTGTCAATATCTATCCAAACTGGTATGAGGTGATATTTCATAGTGGTTTTGATTTGCATTTCTCTGATGATTAGTGATGTTAAGTAGCTTTTCATATATCCTAGTAGCCATTTATATGTCTTCTTTGGAGAAAAGTCTATTCAAGTCCTTTGCTTGTTTTTTAATTGGGCTATTTGTTTTTCGTTTTTGTTTTCTTTGTTAAATAGTTGTAGGAGTTCCTTATATATATTTTAGGAGGTCGGAGGAATTAACACCTTATCAGACATGTGATATGCAAATATTTTCTTCAAGTTCGAGATTGCCTTTCCATTCTGCTTTCTCCCTTTACCGAAGGAAGCTTTAATCTGATGTAGTCCCACTTGTCTACTTTTGCTTTTGTTTCCTGTGCTTTTCATGCCATATCTATATATTCATGAAATCATTGCCAACACTAACATCATGAGGTTTTTACCGTTTTCCTCTAGAGGTTTTAGGTCTATGTTTAGGTCTATGTTTACAGTTTCAGGTCTATGTTTAAAGCTCTAATCCATTTTGAGTTGGTTTTTGTGTATGTTATAAGGTAGGGATTTATTTTCATACTTTCACATGTGGATGTCTAGTTTTCTCAATCCTGTTTGTTGAAGAGATGACCTTTTTCCTGTTCTGTATTCTTGACACCATTGTTGAAGATTAGTTGCCTGTATACATGTGGGTTTATTTCTAGGCTCTCTACTATGCTCTATTAGTCTGAGTCTGTTTTTATGCCAGTAGCATACTGTTTTAACTATGGTCACTTTGTATTATATTTTGAAATCAGGAAGTGTGATGCCTCCAGCTTTGTTCTTCTTTCTCAGAGTTGCATTGGCTATTCTGGTCTTTTGCTGTTCCACATAAATTTTAGGATTATTTTTCTATTTCTGTATAAAATGCCACTGGGAATAGCACTGAATACCCAGATTGCTTTGGTAGTATGGACATTTTAATAATATTAAGGCTTCCACTCTAGGCTTCCACTCTATGAATGCAAGGTGTCTCCCCACTTATTTGTGTATTCTTTAATTTGTTTCATCAGTGTATTATCATTTTCAGTGTACAAATCTTTCACCTCCTAAATATTTTGGTTTTGATGCTAATGCAACTGAGAACATGTTCCTAATTTCCTTTTTGAGTAGTTCACTGTTAGTATATGGAAATGCAACTGATTTTTGTATATTAATTTTATTTCCTGCAACTTTCTGGGATTCATTTATTCATTCTAACAGGCGTGTGTGTTTGTGTGTGTGTGTGTGTGTGTGTGTGTGCGTGCGTGCGCGCATCTGCGTGTATAATCATTAGGGCTTTATATATATATGATCATATAATCTGTAAACAGAGACAATTTACTTCTTCTCCAATTTGGATGCCTTTTATTTTTTTCGTTTTCCCTAATTGTTCTGGCTAGGACTTCCAGTACTGAGTTGAATAGAAGTGGTGAGAAAGGGCACCTCTGTCTTGTTCCTGATCTTAGTGGAAACTTTTTAGTTTTTCACCACTCAGCATGAGGGTAGCTATGGGCTTGTCATATATGGACGTCATTACATTGAGGTACATTGTTTCTATACCTAATTTGAGAGTTTTTATCATGAAGGGATGTTGAATTTTATCTAGACATTTTCTGCATTTACTGAGATGATCATATGATTTTTATGCTTCATTCTGTTAATGGGGTGTGTCATGTTTATTGATTTGCATGCTGGCATCCCAGGAATAAATTCTATTTGATCACAGTATGCGATCTCTTTAATATGCTGTTGAATTCTGATTGCTAGGATTTTTGTCACAAATTTTTGCATCTAGTCTTTTTGTTTGTTTGTTTTACAGAGTTTTTGCATCTATGTTCATCAGAAGTATGGACCTGCAATTTTCTTTTCTTGTAGTGTGTTTTTCTGGTTTTGGTATCAGTATAATGCAGGCCTTGTACAAGGAGGCCCTGCACCAACCAAACTACTGCTTCTCCTTAAGTTTTTGGAAAAGTTTGAGAAGGATTAGTGCTAATCCTTTACAAGTTTGATAGAATTCACCAAGTAAGCCATCTGATCCATGGCTTCTCTTTGTGGGGAGGTTCTTGATGACGGATTCAATCTCCTTACTTGTCCATGGGTCTGTTCATATTTTCTATTTCTTTCACCATATGGTCCAATAATTCCACTCCTGGGTACACGTCCAAATTGAAATCAGGATCTCAAAGGGATAGCTGCACTTCCATGTTTATTGCAGCATGATTCACAAAGGTCATGATTTAAAAACAATCCAAATCGCCGCCAACCAAGACAATGTGGTGCCCGCATACGATAAAATGTTACTTAGCTTTAAAAAAAGAAGGAAATCCTACCATGTGTGACATCACGCACGGACTCATTTTTCAAGTATTTAAAACGTAGAAGCGTATATTACCTATACCTCTTTGTTTTTATCAGAATGTATTTTTCATTTTAAGTGTCCTTTTTATCTAAGTAACCATCGCTTTGAAGCAAAAGCCAAAGCGCTAAGCCGTGTGTGTCTGGCCTTACAAATTTAAGCAGGTAACAAACGACTGCATTATCTAGTTCTAATTGCTTAAAAGGCCTGCGATAGACCAGCTGCACAACCAGAGATATCTTCTTCCTCTGACACTGTTTTTACTTAGTTCAAGCATCACTTTTTCTTTACAGCATCTGTCTTGCCCAGACCACTCCTAGGGATTTCTGGAATACAAAAATCCAGGGCCAAAACTTATCCTGGCCATCTAGGCACATATGGGTCCCCAGACCCTGAACCTGGAGGGGGCAGAGAAGTTTTCGGGTTCAGGTGCCAGGTCTGGGGACGTCTGAGGTGAGGGCTGAGTGGGGCTGCACAAAGAAAGAAACAGAAGGTGACCCACAGCCACTGCGTCACTTCTTACCTGCTTGTGGTCCCCTCACGATGATTATCCTCAGGGCAGACAGTGAAGACCAGCCCAGCTTGGGGTTCTCGCGAGGTTTGGTGTGAGGCACAGAAGATGTCGCATCGCCACGGGAAACGTTATGCCTGGAAATAAGTCGGTCACAGAAGAACAAATGCTGCATGATTCCACTTAGAGGAAGAATCTAGAATAGTCAAACTCATAGATGCAGAGATTAGAATGGTGGTTGCCAGGGGAAAATGGGGAATTTTGTAACGGTCATATATATACATATATATAAAGTCATGGTTATAAACAAGATGAAAACATTCTAGAGAACTGTATGACATAGAGCCCATAGTTAACAACAGGGTGTTGTGCGCTTAAAACCTTGTTAAGAAGGTAATCTCATGCTATTTGCTCTTACCAACAAGAACAGCAAAAGCCAGGGGACACAAGAAATATTTTGGCGATGATGGGTATATGTTTATGACCTTGTTTGTGGTGATGGTACATGCATACGTCTAAACTCATTAATATTTATATATTAAATATAGGCAACTTTTTGTATATTCGGTTCGTGTCAATAAAATTGAAAACAACAACAACAAAACAAAGAAAAAGAGGATGAGCACAAAATAAAACTGAGAATATCAAGTATTGGCAAAGAAGAAGAGCAAGTGGAATTTTCATTCACTGCTAGCGGGTTGTAAATTGGTAAACCAAAAAACTATTTGGCGATGTCCACCAACAGTGAATATATGCATATCCTGAGCCATAGTAATATTACTCCTAGGGGTACACCAAAACCAAGTGTGTAACCGTGTGCATCAACAGACAGCTACAAGAATATTCAGAGTGGCATCGCTTATAGCCACCCCGACTTCGAACAACCTAATGTCAAGCAGCATTAGAATAAACAGAGACATTTTGGAAGTATACACAAAAATGAAAATAAACTACTACATTCTTCAATTATGGATCAGTGTTGCAAACAGATTTGTGAGCAAAAAGAGCCGCCTGAGAGTACATACTATCTGTGTCCATTTACAAGTGATCAGGCAGGCCAAATTAAATTTGGTGGTAAAATTCAGAATCGTGGCTATTTGTGTGTAGGAGAGCAATGACCAAGACAAGTATGAGGAGACAGTCTATATTCCTGGTACACTTTTAAAATGGTCTAGGAAATGGTTACGGAACTTCATTTACTTTGTTACCAAGACATATACTCATGATTACTGCACTTTTTTTGCACATGCATTAGCCTTCAGAAATTTTCTTATACTCATCAATTCAGAAAATTTTTTAAATTATATATATTTTGAAACTTTAGCAAGGATGCAGGGAAAGAGTTGCTCATACGTTATGGGTAGGACTGTAGGTCGTAACAGCTACTTAGAAGGACAAGTGAAGAGAATCTACTCTGAAGACTTAAAGTGTGCATTCTCTATCCGGCACATTCATTTGCTAGTATTTCTACCCTAGAAAACGCTTGGATATAGGTTCAAAAAGGAGCACGCACTTATGTTGAAGGTAGCAATGCTTCTAATAGAAAAATAAAAAGAAACGAATTAGGTATCAAAGGGCAAGGACATCATAAAGTGTATCTATCGGTTCTGGACTATTGGTTCTGAGGACTAACATGCAGTATTTTAAAATTATGAGATAGATTTACAGATAGACCTGGAAAAATCTCAATGATCTAATGTTGATTGGAAAAAAATACCTACACGTAGGTAAATGCACTGGAACTAGGAGTCATCCTATAGGAACTGGGTTTGTAATTAGGGCCCGGAAAGGTTTTTAGCCTAATTCGTAATGTTTACATTTATTATTATGTGTAACTTAAAACTGATAATAGCACTTAGAATGTCTCTGGAAGAATCTTCATCGAGTAATACTGGTTGCCTCCGATACGTGAACTGAGTGCCTGAGGGACTGGTAGCGGAAGAATTTTCACTCCGCAGCATTCTACACCTTTAAAGTCTTTGAACGATTTAACTATAGCATCTATTGATAGAAAGTTCAATTAAAACTTAAAAGTAATTTGAATTAAAACAATAATTAAAAGACGCTCAATCGCCTGGCCAAATATACAAATATAATTAAATGTGATTACTATTAAGGTCCAAGTGTTAGATATGCGACAGGAGCAGAGAAAAGGTCTCCTAAATAGGTCTGGGGGATCTGAGAATTCAGGGTGGAGGTGACGCTTGAACAGAGAAATGTAAGGTCCTACTTTTTAATTCCCGGAGAGCTCAGTGCAAGGTGCCGGGGGCCCTGAAATCCAGGCCACGAATATTTTCCACAAGCCGGAACCTAAAATCCCCACCAAGAGACTGGAGGAAAGCGGAAGCAGCAGAATCGCCAATAAGTGGGAAGCAGCCCCTTAATAAAACGGTATGGGACAACACTCAGACAAGTCCAACCAGCTCGCAGCTCTCTCTCACAGACCGAAATTCAGATTCCCACCCTCTACTCGGGCAAGGCCAGCCCGCCCTCTCCCGCCATCCGGCGTTGCTTACTGGACAGCAAGTGATCGACAGACCCATTCACCAATCGCTGGCTCTGTTACGGTGGCAGGCAGTCTTTGTTCCCTCTGGCGAGATAGGCCTCTGTGCGTCGACGTCAGCGTGTTGACGTCACGGGCCCGGTACCCGAGGAGGACCGGGGGCGGCCCGCTGCCGGCGGTGGGCTGCGCGTCGCCTGCGGGGCTCGGTCCCCGGTCCCCGCCCCGCCAGGCCCCGCCCCTCCGCCCGCTTGGGCTTCCGAGGGCTCAACCACGGAACCGCTGTCCCTGGGCCAGCCTGAGGCGGCCGGCCCGAAACCACCCGATGAGGTAGGCTGGGTTTCTCGTCACCCTACTTGACAGATTGGAAAACTGAGTCACCCGGGAGCAGATGACTTGCCCGGGGCTCACGGGAGACCCGTGAACGGAGGCCAGAGCCCGGGCGTCCGGGTTTTTGCTGAGCGCTGTGCGGTCCCCCGGGGAGGAGGAGGAGGGGCTAGGCAGGCTGTGTTTATAAAGGATGCAGAAGCGAAGTTGCAGAATGCTGAGCCCCACCTCGTTCCGCTGCCTGGGCTGGGATTCAGGGGATAGATACAGGTAGTGACGTCTCCATTCCTTCACCCTGCCGGACCCGAGGAGGCGTCCGTGGGGTCCCGCCCCATGCTGGCGCCCTGGGCCCTCCAGAGTTACCAAGAACGGTGATTGGGGTGATGCGTGGGTCATACAGACAAGGTCGATCTTTGGCTTCTTTGATGCATTAAAAAAAAAGAACTGTGTTTAAAGCAGAACAAAATTGAAAAAGCACAAGTTATGAGTGTTCTGGCCAGTTTCATTTCACTGCTTTGCCCACTCATGGTATCCGGTCATATTTTGTAATCTCAGTGGCATGCTTATATTTGTTTAGGATTTTCTAGAAAGATTTCTTTTTCCTCTTTTCGTTCAAATGTGGGTTAACATTGTGGAACTTTCCTTTACCATTCTGTTACTGCACCGGTTATTCACCATGTCGTTTGTCTTCTATTTCACAGATGGAATCACTGAATTCACCACTTGACTCAGTAATAGTTGGGATAAGATTAGCCAGGTAACAAAGTAACAGTCTAATCTCTCAAGTATATTGGAATTAGTTCGGTTTGTTGACCTCAGAATCATTGTTGAGAAGGGTTCTGAAAGAGAACTCCCATCTATCCATCCACCCTTTCTAAAAAGAAGGATCTCAAAAAACAAAACTTATAGTACCTTTGCTTTATTTGTGGATTTATGCTCACAAAGTGAAAAAGTGTACTGTACGATATATGCATACATATATAGTATGTTGTGTTTTCATAGAAATTCATTCTCTTTAAGTCTTGCTATCTAAAACATTGAACTTTTAAGCCTGCATTATGGCATAAAACTGCACTAAAGAAATGAAGTGAAAGTCATTTTGGGGGACTTCTTATGTTCACGGAAGGATGGCAATTTTAGTCTCTCGAGTTTATTCTTCGAACAAGCTCATTAGATGAAGGCATCTGATCCCGCATCACCTATGGCACCTTTTGGTTCAAGGTGTTGGGGATTGAGTGCTGAAGAATTTAGGTCAGGTTCCTGTCCTCGCAGGCCTTCCATTTTGGCAGAGATACGATAAGCGTGTAAACAAACATGACAATTCTAGATAATGATAAATGCTAGAAAAAAATATTGCAAGGTAAGGGAAGAGAGTGTGACTGGGATGAGGGGGGTAGGGGGAAATTTAGATATGGTGGACATGGAAGGCTTCCTAGTGGAAGTGACAGTCTGGCGAGACCTGAATGTCTGAATGAGGCAGTATGGGGAAGATCTGGTGGAAGTTTCCAGGTAGACAAAATAGTGCAAAGGAGCTAAAAGAAAAATGGGCTTGGCATGTTATAGGGGTAGAAGAGGGGCCGTGTGGAGTCAAGTAAACCTAGGAGACAGCGAGGTGGGGTGGGGGAAGATGACACTCAAGATGGGCATGCCGGGATCATCTGAACCCTGGGTAAGAATTGCAGACTGGGAAAGGAAATACGGCTTGTGTATTGCCAAAGCCCTCTATTCAGTGACACTCATCGACTGTAGCCGGCTCTCTGCTTTATTTCGGTTATGAAATCATGGCAGTAATTCATCATGTATTTGTTTTTCACCAGTAGTCCTCTGTCTTGCTGAAAACATGTCTTCTTCCCTCCAGCCCTGTGTCCCATGCTGTGTTCCTGGTTGTCGTTGTTCCGTGCAGGACTCTAAGCCTCTGCTGCTTAATCATCAGCTCCCTGCTTTTATCCTTCCTTCCTATGTGTCCTCTGGTATCAACGTGCTCGCCCTTTGGAAAGGACAGGCAGTCAATCCCTGCCATTCTCCAAGCTGAGTTTTAGGAAGCGGCATTGTCAACTGGACAGCGTTTCCATCAGGACTTTTATCACTGACCAGAGACATCATGTCCACTTTTGTTTAGTGCCTCCATGGTGCCAGGTGCATTACATACATTCTAACCCTTCCCGTGTATTGCAGGGGTAAATATTATGCCCTCTTGATCAAAAAGGAAGCGTGCACCGAAGGCCGTCCAGCTAGTACAGCGGGAGCGTAGATTTGAGCACTACGGTTCGCCTGCCCCCAAAGCCTAACCCACGCTGTTCCACCTCACTGCTTCCCTGAATATGAAGCAGCAGCTATAAGTCTCCATTATTTGAAATTCAATTTTTTGAAATGGCATTTCAGAGGTCGTGATTTAACCCTCTCAGTGTAAACGTGGGGCTGCGGAGGGCCATAGATGTTCAGTGATTTTCCAGGCTTCACTGGCCCCAAATTCTCACCGTACTGATTCTCAGCCTAATTATTTTTCTGTGGAGCGTCATAAATGTTCAGTGATTTTCCAGGCTTCACTGGCACCAAATTCTCACCGTACTGATTCTCAGCCTAATTGTTTTTCCTCATAAGAGTTTCGTCCCACCGGGTTTCTGCATATATGAAAATGCAATATTTTAGCATGACGGATTTATTGTCCAAAACTCGTAAAAGGTAGTAATGCTTCTTGGGCTAAAATAATCCATTATTTCCCTTCCCTTTTCTCAGCAGTGAGCAGGTACAAACCTTCTGGATGAATCTTTGATTTCAGTTAGTAGAAAATCAGTGGTTTCAAAATGACTTTAACGTTTAAGGTTTAATTTCACCCATCTTTGAAAGGGAGCTTAAAACTCGTTACTGGTTTCCCAGCTTTAATGTTGTGTTTCTAAGTATGGGAACATTGGCTAGAGTGGCTGGCTCATAGTTTCTGATAGCAAGTGGAGTTTCTTTCTAGAACGGAGGAAGCCCTTGGGTTAGCTCAGAGATATAACTTCTCTTTCTTGGTAATTATCACTTGTAAAAATAAGGAAAAATCAATTCGTGAATTGTGTGGTTCAAAAATGTTCATACCATTTAAAAATACCCATTATTTATTTCCAAGCTTTGCTTATTAGTTATGATTGGGATACGGTAGGTGAATGTTAGTAAACTCACAAATAGTTCAGTTCACTTTCTCGTGGCTTTTTGACTCTCTTCCAACTCAATAGAGATCGTCTTTCATCAGTCAAATTAGAATCGTGTTAATGGAATTGCCTTCTTTCTTACATGTGGAAACTACTTAAATTCAGGCAAAAGAGAGCTTTTGCTCTTTCAGCCATTTGCTGGGTATTTCGACCGAGTATCTCTGTCCTTCAGGATCGTTGGTGCCACTGATGTCCGTGTTCTGGAGATCTGGGCTCTCATGATTTGGTCTCAAACTGTAGCGCCATCCTTCCACCACGAGCCCAGTGCCCCAAACTGGACTCCTGGCCTCTCCAACTTTGGTGTCTTTGCTCGTGTTCTGCCTGGAATGCCTTCTGGATGGACAGGTCCAGTCCAAATTCTGCCCGTCCCTCTGTGTCCATCTGTGCCACTTATTTAATGAGATATTTCCTGTGTCTTTAACCGAAGCCTTCTCTTTCCCAGCCCTTCTGGGAGTCTTTCTCTGTGACACAGTTTACCAATCCTGGTATCTTAGGTGACACATTCTTTTATACACCGGTGTTCAAATAGATGTTTCCTTGAGCTTAAAAGACCCTTAACAATTCGTGTTACCCATGCAAAATTTTTTGTAGACTGTAGAGCCCTTTGGTTTTATTTACATTTTTATGATTTCGTCTTTGAGAGAAGCACCGTCCTGCTTTTCTTGGCTTTGCTTCAACACAGCCTCTTTCCTGTTTCAGTTAAGGGTCTGACTTACCCAGGGATCCTGCAACAGGAACTCAGATCTTTGGGTTGGGAATGCTGAAGGCACGTGGTCCCAAATAAAAAATCGTTCTCTGTGTCTTGTGGTGTTGGAAAAAGTAAAAGCAATTCCACTTTTTAATATTAAGATGAGAAAGGGCCCAGAGAGGCCAGGCTGGGGCACCTGTGGTACGGGGCTGAGAAGCCTGGTTCGTACTCTCGGTTTGCAGCAGCCGTGTGACCTGGGTTCTGATGTCCTGAGTCCGAAATCCTGGCAGCCACTTATGACCTGTCAGCAGAGCTTGGGAGCAGGGTTTTGGCGTGACTTCAGTAAATAGCAGTTAAAATACATTGGAAAAAGAAATGACCAAATTAATTAATGTGGGGCATTTTGATTAATTGTTTTGTCAATTACAGGAATTAAAGATGAAACATTCTTGGCTCATTCAATATAATATATTGAAACCGCAGAAGTGTGTGTAGACTTGCTTCATTTTGGGTAACAAATACCCAGATCCCATACTTTTAAATGATGATATTTGTAATTCATGAATTGAACAAATCAAATGCTTAACACGTGGCCAGGTGTGAAGGATATAGACATGTCTTCTGGGAGCCTTTGGTATAGTACTGAGAAAAAGACACGTAAGCAATATGTTAAATATATAGGAAAGATTAGAGGTGCCATTAAAGTTATGTGGCATGTATGTTACCCAATCGGTTGCCCAATTGGTTCCAGAAGGTGTCCTTGAGGAAGTGGTGCTTAAGCTTCCTTGAACAATGAATAGGCTTATTACTGCTGTCGTTTAAGTGCCTGCATGAAGAGCCTCTCCAGGAAGAGGGAGCATTAGGGCAAAGACAGGGATGGTGAACCCTCCTCCTATACAGGGAACTGAAAATAGGTCCGTATGGCTAGAGCCCTGGGTGTGAGAGAAGGGGGTTTTGAATCGAGGGATGAAATGGATTCACGTTTTCATTTTTAAAAAACTAGCATGATCCTGCCATGGAGGATGTTTTGGAGATGAGTGAGTCTGAATTATTGGAGTCACGTGAATTGAGTGATGATTGGGAAAACCGTGGAAAAGTCCAATAAGAGATATTAGGGGAATGATATGGTCGTCGATCAGTTGGGAAAATGGAGCTCACCGCAGAATCAGATTTAACACATCGTCTTCATAATAAAGCTGTACACAAGAGCTTATGGCTTATAATTGGTTCGTGTTTCCTACCTGAGACATTCTTGAAGTATTTACAGGTAGTGTACGTTATACGTCAATATCTGTATTTTTAAGTCATTCTTATAATTTTCCTTTTGACTTTGCTTATCTCTTGTTAAATTATTTGAGAGCAAATAAGGGAGCAGGTTTCAAACCTTTTTGGAGACCCTCGTCAGCTTAGAGAGATCCTACTACCCTTGTGATCTCCTCCGCCTCTGTAACATGCTCCAAACCCATTCTCATTATGAGGCTGTGATTCTGGTTTCTGGACACAGTAGCCTGCAGTTGCACTGAGTCTTATAAATTAGTGGTCTTTTGTGTGTGTGTGTGTGTATGTGTGTGTGTGATTTTTGTTTTCTGAAGCAGAAGTGAGGCTGATATGCTGATATCTTGAATTTCTTACATGGCCACCTGAGAAGTCTGATGAAAAAAGAAAAGGTTATTATTATTTTTTAATCTAGACATCAATATTTTGCAATTGACTTTCCTTATATGTCATGTGTTCCAAGCAGACCTTCATCCATGATAGAGATTAGTAATTATTTTAGGAACTGTGTGCCATCTTTGTATATCAAAGATGAGGAGAAAGAGCCCAAATGTCCATCAACTGATGAATGGATAAAGAAGATGTAGTATATAGATACAATGGAATATTACTCGACCATTGAAAAGAATGAATTCTTGCCATTTGCAATGACATGGATGGAGCTCGAGTGTACTATGTGAAGTGAAATAAGTCAATCAGAGAAAGACAAATGCCATATGATTTCACTCATATGTGGAATTTAAGAAACAAAGTAGATGAACATACGGGAAGGAAAAAAAAGGGAAGGAAGCAAACCCCAAGAGACTCTTAACTATAGGGAACAAACTGAGGGTTGATGGAGGGGAGGTGGGTGGGGGATGGGCTAGATGGGTGACGGGCATTAAGGAGGGCACTTGTGATGAGCACTGGTGTTGTATGTAAGTGATGAATCACTGAATCGCTCCTGAAACCAATATTGTACTGTATGTTTGATAACTAGAATTTAAATAAAAATATGAAACAAAAGAAAGAAGGAAACTTAGTAATGTTAGTTAACACAAATAAGGAAACTGAAATTTGGAGGAATTAAGTGTCTTATCCAAAGCTGTACCACTAGCAAGGACTTCAAAATAAGAAGTAAGGGGGCACCTGTGTGGCTCAATCAGTTAAGTATCCAACTCTCGATTTTGGCTCAGGTCATGATCTCACAGTTTGTGAGATCGAGTCCCACATCGGGCTTTGTGCTGACAGCTTACCTGCTCACATGCACATGCTCTCTTTCTCTCTCGAAATAAATAAATAAACTTTAAAAAATAATAAAAAATAAGGCTGGAGCTAGAAATGTTCATTTTTATAATCAAGATTTTCTCAGCAAAAAATAAATTTTCTTAACAAAATAATAAATATGTCTGATTATAAAAACAAACGAAAAAACCATAGGAGATAACGTGTAACTTCTGCCTGTCAGGCAAAGATGCGAAGGCACCTCCTTGTCCCGACTTGCTCTGGTTTGTGAATTAGGAGATTGACCCTGGATAACCGCAGGCGCAGATGACGTTATATCTTCCCTGGCGTTACTCTCAGTGCGCCACTGCTCCCAGCGAGGGAGCCACTGCAAGAGCAGTGACTAGAGCATGGCTCTGTCTGCTAGAGGGACACTTGCGGGAACCCTTACCTCTTCGTGGAAGGAGTCTCGTGGTGTTGAATGAAGGGAAACCCAGTTCGCCCCTGAAAAGCCGCTCTGGCTTTGCTGTCTCCTCATCAGCTGGCTACTTGGAATGTAGCTTCGGTCTTCCCTGTATAGAGAAAATAAGTTTGGGGAGTCCTATGGAGAATGTGTGATGAACACATTCTTAATTCTAGTCATTGAGATGAAGAAAGGCAGTTGCTAAAAGAAATGAGTTCTTGTAGCCACTTTCCTAGGATTCCTGAGAGATCAGTGAACTCGCTGCCTTGGGATGTTACCGGTTTTCACATCTAGCTCAATAAGACCATAGTTATGTCCTGAGAACTGAAAGCTTCTATTCGCCTGCGGTAAGTAGTGAAGGAATGGCAGTACGTGGTGCAGAGATGTCTTCATGTGCACTAGAAAATATTGCAGGTTTCTTAATTGAGGGACTTTGTTGGTTTATAACTTCCTCAGGTGCTTCCTGGGTGAAATCTGAAACTGGCCTCTATCCATGTAGGGCAGGGAGAGAGTGAAGAAAGAGGAAAGAGGCAGATCACTTCACGTCGGTAGTGGCAGTTTTAAAGAACAAAGGAACTTCCTTACGAGGGTGTCTTGAGCAGCTGCAAGACAGTAGCTTTTCTCCCGCACCCACCAGAGTCTTTAAAGTTGAGGTAGAGGCCCCGAGTGAGTTCAGTCAGTCATATACCCAGTCTGGATGGCCTCAACACCACATTTCTGTTTCAAGGCCATATCTTCGGAGCAGCTTCTGGGAGTGGGGAAGGCAAGCAGAAGACACATTCCAAGGACAGGAAAGGGGGTGGGGAGCCCCCAGTTGGCCAGGTCCAGCTCACAGGTTGACTGGCGGTCATGTCTAGATGACCTCCAACAAACGTCATCTGTCTCGATAGTAGTGTGACTGTCGACTCCATCGTTGCTAACGCCAGCAGCATATCCCTAGGAGGAAGCTGGTAATATTCGTGAGAATATGAGCACTAAGGAGCAACGTGGTTTCCTGAATTACCACATGCTGATGGCCGATGGTACTGACAAAGTCAAAATTGAGAAAGATAGTGTTAACTCCATAATAACCATCAGGTATTTTATAACTGATCTCATGATTTTTAAGGAAAGCTAAATGTTCCGGAAAATGGTGGGTAGTCAGCAACCCAAAAAAGCAGTCTTACACCTGTGGAAATGACTCTGGTTGACTCATGAAGGAAAATGGGATTATGTATAGCTTCTGTGACCTAGAAGATTAAAATAAAGCTGTTTGTCGGGGAGCCGTGTAGGAAATATTTGAGTACGGAAGTTAGAGCTAAAGCGGAGAAAGGGAGAAAAGCTGTAATATCTGAGAAGCAGAAGGATCTACTGGGAGGAGAATCAGAATTTGGAGAGAGACTGTAGAAGGTAGCTGTAGAGACCATGTCATTCCACTTATTCAGGGCCCTGAGCAGTTTCTGAAAAAGATGAGAGACAAGTGAAAGAATATTCTTGTTCACCAAAGCCCAACTTGAAAATTATTTTTGGAACAGTTGAAAGACGTAGCTGTAACATGCCAGCCATCTGACTCAGCCAGTGCTGGTGATGTAACTGGCTACCAAGTTGTCAGTCCCTGCAGAGGTATGGAGCTGACGTGAACTACCCAACGAGACTGGCTACTCCATGGCATGCTGCCATTTTGCCAACCTGTGACCTATGGAAGGACAAATAGATGTTGCCAAGTGTCTTTCCTCTCTCCAGCTGGCTCGTCTTCCCCTGGACCCCGCAACACCCGGGGGCATGGTTATTGTCAAGGGTACATTGATTTCCTTCCTTTCTTTCTCTTCAGTCATTCCCTTCTGTTGTTTGTCTATCTGTCTCCTCAACTAGACGGAGGTTCTGCTAAGAGCAGGGGAACTCTTGGCTTTGCCCTTCGAGTCCTTTTAAATGTCCTTGGTGTTTTACATCTTGTAGGTGTTCAGTGCTTATTGTTTAACAACATGGGAACTTTTAGAGGACTAAAGACCCCCCCTCTTAATTATTTTCTGTTCTACAAATAAAGGCACTTTGTTTTTTCCTCATCTTTTATGGAAAGAAGGGAGAACATTCAAATTTCGGTTCTATTGCAGGGTTTGAACTTCCATCTATATACTATCGACTCTCACCTTTCCATCTCGAGCTCAGAACTCTCCTCCGAACTCCCGATTTACGTACTTTACTATTTACTTTCATAATAATCACTGTCCGCTTGGATATTAATACACATCTCATAGTTTGTGTCCAGAGTAAACTGATGTTCTTCTCAAAGTCGCCCTTGCACTATCTTCTCCATCCTTCTGTTTCCCCAGGCTCTTATTCTGAAAGTCTTCCTTTAGTCTGTCCTTTATCCCATCCCCCATACCCAGTCCATCAGCAAATGCTTTTGGCTCTGTAGGTAGAACCCATCAATTCCTACCACCTCCACTGTTGCCACTGTCGTCTCCCAAGTCAGTGGGTCACTGCTTTCCTGAATCGTTGCCATATCTGCTAACTGGTCTTCCTGCTTCTGTGTTTCTCTCAGCTAGAGAGCCTCTTAACGCTGCAGCCGAATCAGGTTTCTCATCTACTGAGAACCTTCTGGTGTCTTCCTATTTCATTAAAGTCTTTACGGTCACCTGTAAGATCCTCTGCCCCTTCTTTCTTACCCTCTCCTGTTGCTCTCCGGCTCTGTTACTTAGCTCCGGCAAAGCCAAAAGCTAATGACCTGTCTGGACTCCTGCGCGGCCAACTTCACCTCACCTTGGGATGTTACCCTTACTCTTCCCTCTGCCTGCCTTGCTCTTTGCGGGTCTTTGCTCCACCTTCTCAGGGAGGTCATCCTGACCACTCCCAGTTTAAAATTGCAATGCCTTTTTATCTTCTGTCCCCTTACTTTAGAAAATAAGGTCTGTGAGGGTAGGAAATTTTTTGGATTTTGTTCATCGTCACATCCCCAGTGCTCAAAGGAAGACCTGACACAATTTTGGTGCTCCAAAAATCAAGCAGATGTGGTATATTCCAGGTAAACTGAATTTTCAGAAATTATCAAGGGCAATTTTAAAATTTTGTAGTACACATCCAGCGTCAGTTTCTCAGTGTGTATTTTGGTTTGCCTCGTAAATTAACATCAGTATCCATTTATTCAGCCATCTTTAAATCTTAATATTTCTTTTTAATTTTATTTGTTTGTTTGTTTATTCATTCGAAGAGAGGGAGAGAGAGAATCCCAAGAATCCCATGTGGGGCCCAATCCCACGAACCACGAGATTATAACCCACGTTGAAATCACTTAGAAAATTAAGTTTCTCTAGGGTCGCCTGGGTGGCTCACAGTTAAGCATCCAACTCTTGATTTCAGCTCAGGTCATGATCTCATGGTTTGGGAGATTGAGCCCTGCATTGGGCTCTGCGCTGACAGCGCGGAGCCTGGTTGGGATTCTCTCTCTCTCTCTCTCTCTCTCTCTCTCTCTCTCTTTCTCTCTCACTCTCAAAAATAAATAAACATTAAAAAAAGAAATTAAGTTTCTCTAAAAACAAGTGTGGGCTTGGGAGATAAACTAGTGTTACTAGAGGACTGACTTAAAAACACCATAATATATTTGTTTTCTGCTTTAATTTTTCCAAGCCACTGATACTAATTTCTAAATAAATCTTAGCTTTGAAGCATATTGTTGAAAGGTTAAATCCTGTTTATGTACAATCAGTTACTTTGGTCTGCTGGTATTAGCAGAATCATTGAACAAGACAAGACTGTAAGAAATGACAGGATTTTAACAAAGAGCCTTGAATGTTTGGGGCAGAGTGGGGGAAACAGGGCAGAGAGTGTAGCATCAAAGAGTGAGTAGACAATCAGGATGGAATAAAAGCTTTCATTACATCCAAGTGAGTAAACAACAGTAGAAAATATGAGACCTAGAAAATAAATATTTGGAATAAAACCATATCATATATGGTTTTATATATATAATATATACTTACATATATTGTATATATTATAGAAACAGATATTATGGGGTTGGACATTCTGAATTCTTAAAGAGAAGTAAGGGAAAGGGCAGAAGGAAGAGGTGTCGAAATGTAGGTACCAGTGTATATGAGAAATCAACCGCACAGGGGCCCTTGGGTGGCTCAGTTGGTTGAGTGTCCGACTCTTCATCTCCATGATCATGATCGTGATCATGGATCTCAGGTCATGATCTCACAGTTCATGAGATCAAGCCCCAAGTCAGACTACACTGACAGTGCAGAGCCCGCTTGGGATTCTCTCTCTCCCTCCCTGCCCCTCCCGTGGCTCTCGCTCTCATTCTCTCTCTCTCAAATAAATAAACATTTAAAAAAAAGAAAGAAAGAAATCAACCGCATGAATAAAACAGCCTCTGGTATGGCTGAGCCTCAGTGGATGTGCCTTGTAAAAAACTCTTTCCGGAGGCATCTGGGAAGAGTTTGGGTACAAATCTGACCCCAAATGAAAGACCAGTTGGCTTGTAGACACTTACAGAAAAGTGTACCTTATGCACATTTTCACTAAAGACCTGAGCAAACTTTAGACCCTGAATTGTTGCTCAGCATACCCTCCATGGTTTCATTTAGGCCTCGTGACAACAATAACAAAAAGGCCATTATTAGGTATTTGACACGGGCTGAAAGTTCAGACAGAATGACTCCTGTCTGCAGTCACAAGCACTTGAGAAGTCTTCGACCAGTTTTCGTTTGCGTGGGGATAATTTGATAATTATTATATAAAGGGCAAAGTGATTTGGAGGTCCCGGGCTCTTGTAAGAGGTTTTCCTTTTAGCAGTCACTGTGTCGCAAACTGTCATGTACAGAAGAATTATTATGCAAATGTGTACAAAATCGAAGTGCATTCTGTGTTACAGAAATTCCGCATTAAGCCATTTAGCAGGATGATTCTGGTTCCTCTGCTCAAAAAAGGTAGCTCCCACTGTAGCAAAGTCAACTTAACGATTTTTTACAATGAAAATTTGCCCTTGCTCTCTTTAATATCTTTATATGCTACATATGCATATGCACACAGTATATAAATTATATTTAAATATATTTATATCATATGTACGTGTATAGATACTGGATGAGTGGATAGATAAATAGAGCAACTCTATTACAAAACATCTTTCTGTCCTTACGTTTTTCTGAACTATCCGTAAGTTAAGCTGCGTACTTCATGACACTTAGCTACTCAGTACTTAGGCGTGCATTTCCTCAGGATAGGGGCATTCTCCTACATAACCAGAATACTAAACTATAATCAATTCCCCAGTTGTCTTCTGTAACTCCTCTTTCTTTTTTTAATTCAGCTTCAGTCTCGGCTCGTGCATTGTATTTGATGGTCGGGTCTCTTTATGCTTTTTGGAGTTCGAAGCGTACCCCCAGCACTTTTCCTTCTTTCTGTTCTTACTTTGTGCTTAACCACATTGACTTCTTTGAAGAGTCCACAGCACCTGTCTTGGAGAACGTCCCAAATGCTGTGTATGTCTGGGTGTTTCTTTATGACTGAAATCAGGCTAAACATTTCGGTAGGGGTGTGTCCTAATAGGTAATTGGTGTCACGTGCTTCCTCTTACATCACAGCAGAAAGTGTATACTGTCCGCTTATTCCAGTGTTGGTGATGCCGTCTCATTACTTGGTGCAGATGGTGGTTGACAGATCTCTTCACTATAAATTCTAGTGAATCTATAATTTAGATTCCCAGTGGAATTATTAAGTAATCTGAGGGATAAAACTTTGAGGCTGCGAAGATCCTATTTCTCAAAGGCATCCATTGAAGATTCTTACATGACTCCATTATTCCAACTGGAGGTTACAGATTATTGATTTTTCTAATTTTATTATCTTTTCTTCCTTTAAAAAAATTTTTAATGTGTGTTTATTTTTGAGAGAGAGACAGAGGCAGAGTGCAAGCCGGGGAGGGGCGGAGAGAGAGGGAGACACAGAATCGGAAGCAGGTTCCACGCTCCGAGCTGTCAGTACAGAGCCCGACGTCGGGCTCGAACTCATGGCCTGTGAGATCATGACCTGAGCTGAAGTTGGATGCTTACCTGACTAGGCCACCCAGGTGCCCCTTTTCTTCCTTCTTTTTTTTTTTTTAATCTGACCTATTTTTCTGTAAAGTTAGTAATGTTGTTACTTGTTTTCATGTTCAAGTTGTCCCACATTGGCCAGTGGGAACCCCTCAAGACAGCCTATATAATCTTCTTTTTAATGATTATGGTTTCTTGTGTCTTCTCTAAGAAATCTTTGCCTACAAAAAGGCTGTAAAAATATTCTCAGCACATTATTAATTTTTGCAAGGTGTGAGTTAGGGTTCGAGGTTTTTTTGTTTTGTGTTGTTTTTTAGTTTTGATGTCTGGTTGTCCCAGCATCATTTGTTGAAAACAGACTTTCTTGCCACCCTTGGATTGCTCTGCCTTCTTTGTCAAAAGTCAGATGATCAGATAAGTGCAGGTCTGGTCCTAGGCTCTCCATTATGTTCCATTGATCTACTTGTTGCTCTCTGTGTTAGTTCCACGTGTTTTCATTCCTGAAGCTGTATAGATGATCTTTAAGTTAGGGAGTTTGATTCTTCCAGTTTTACCCTTCTTCCTCAAGATTGCTTTGGATATTCTCCTTTCTTTGCATTTCTATATACATTTTAGAATTAACTTGTCAGTCTCTACCAAAGGGGCGCCTGGGTGGCTCAGTCGGTTAAGCGTCCGACTTCAGCTCAGGTCATCATGTCACAGTTCATGAGTGCAGGCCCCGCATCGGGCTCTGTGCTGACAGCAAGGAGCCTAGAGCCCACTTCAAGCTCTGTGTCTCTGCCCCTCCCCTGCCGCTGCTCGCTCGCGCTCTCTCTCTCTCTCTCTCTCTCTCTCTCCCAAAAATAAATAAATATAAAAACAAAACAAAACAAAAAACCTTGATGGGGTCATTATCGGAATTGAGCTGAATCTGTAGATCGATTTGGGAGGAGTTGAAATATGACCATAAGAGACTCTTGAATACGGAGAACAAACTGAGGGCTAATGGGGGTGGAGGAGGGGGGAAAGTAGGGGACGGGCACAGAGGAGAGCACTTGTTGGATGAGCACTGGGGGTTGTATGGAAACTAATTTGACAATAGATTATATTACAGAAATGAAATACGACCACTGAATTCTCCTAATCCACAAATGCTGTATCTCTCCATTTATTTTCGTCTTTATTTCTCTATGCAGTGTGTTATAGTTTCAGGGTTGGGATCTTGCATAATTTTGCTAATTATCCTTAAATTTATTACACGCATTTTGTTACATTTAATGTTTTTGATGCAATTTTACATTTTCTTCTTTCCTTCCTATCTTCCTTCCTTTCTCCCTCTTTTCCCTCCTTTCTTTCTCTCTTTTCATCTCTTTCTTTTTAGTTTCTCCCCACTCTCATTGTCCAGAATGAAGGGACGGGTAAATAGGTGATTCACAACATGGTAAGCAAGCCGTTGCTTTAAGAAAAGCATGAAGGGCAAAAATAATCTTGATGCGGCAGCATAGTAAGTTTCATTCTAGAGGTCTACGCTGTTGTTCTCTGCTCCGGGAAGAGAGCTGGAAGAGAGGGAGGAAGCAAAGCCTCCCTGAGAAAATGGCCTTTGAGGTTAGGCTTGTGGGATGAGGAAGCCAGAGAGTAAGGAGAGGAGCAGTCCAGGTAGAGGGAAAAATACAAGTAGAGGCGCCTGAGAATGTGTTTCCTTTGGGGAAGTGCTTGTGGAAACCAGCCCGGAGTGGTTCTGGAGAGGGAGGCAGAAGCAGGCCACGTGTGAGGTTAGGCAAGGTTAAGGAGTTTGAGGTCTACCTGAAGATCCCAGGAAACTATTTAATAAATGATCTCATGAAGTTAATTTGCTTCTCTAAAAAATTTACAGGTGTTGGATAAGAGTTCTTTTTTATTAAAAAGAAATTTCTTTTTCTTGCGTGCCTTGTCTTTCTTTGCCCCTTTTTCTAGTTGAATTGTAAGGTCTTCATTATGTCTTAATCACTTCTTAGTTTTACTTCTGATGTGTTTACGACAGGGAAGCTTTTGATTTTTATGTGTTCAGATCTGTTTCTCCTGTTCTTACAGATTCTCATCCTAAAATCACGCTACTCACCTGCAGTTCCTCTACTACAAAACCCATGTATAACCCTTGGTATGTTTTTGGCTTTGCTTCATTAACTTTTATTTATTTTTTTCTAAATGTTTATTTTTTTTGAGAGAGAGGAAGACTGTGTGTGCACGTGCGTGCACAAGCAGGGTAGAGGCAGTGAGGGAGGGAGAGAGAGAATCCCAAGCAGTCTCTGTGCTGACAGAGTGGGGCTCCAACCCACAAACTGGGAGATCTTGACCTGAGGCTAAGTCAAGAGATGCTTCACCCACTGAGCCACCCGGCTGCCTGTTTCATTAACTTTTAAACGGAACCTTCAGTATATTTCGATGTGTAGATTTCTTTCTCCAGGAGCTAAAATGACTGGTAGTTTTAGTCTTTTGCGGCTGAATTTCGATGGCATCTTTATCACCTGTAGATATTTTATGCAGGAAAGCTTAGGCAAGTTCAGGGCAGACTGTTAATAGGTAATGAGTTTTCCTTGATCTTCAGTGGTTTTATTTTTTTTAATTGAACTAATACTGGGTCCTTGGTCAATTTCCTGTTGCAGTTCAGATTTCTGACTTCCGAGAAATCAGTAGTGTGGCCCCTGAAGATGGGCGCAGTCCTCTCCCGCCTGCCCCTTGTTCTGTGTCTCCCGATGCTCATTATCAGTTGCCAGTTTTTCTTCATGTACACTGTTGTTTTTCTTATATCACCAATGTATTTACCTATGTCTCTTTCGAAACGTGGAGAATAAGAGACTTGAAAGAACCACATGTTAAGGAGAGCGGAAGACAGTAGATGTCTAGATGGAAATGAAGAGTCCCACAAAGTTTGAAACTATGCCAGTTCCCCTCAAATTGAAAACCCGTCAAAATGTACATAATTTCAAAGCCTTTTGGCCCAAATGAATTATAAGCTATGTTTATGAATGTTTTTTAAATGCAAAGAAACATTTTAATGGGAGAATAGAGATATCTGCCTTCTTGTTAGGTTTAGTTTTTATTTATATGAGTTTTGACTTATTATGTGATGTTTCAGGAACATTTGAATACATTTGAGGTCTAAAGGACTCTAATGTAAGTTAAGAACTCAGCACTGTGCCTAACTCAGTGGTCGCTAAGGAAATGACTCATTTTGCTATTAGGTTAATATGTGGTGTATACAGTGTTACATAATATATAATAACATGCTAATAGATAAGATTAGTTCATACTTGTATTCTTTGTCCTTGTATATTCTTGGTCAGATAAGGTCAGGATTATTCTAGCTTTAAGGGTAACATCACTTTCTTTCTTTCTTTCTTTTTTTTTTTTTAATGTTATGGAACATGACATAACATTTAAAGTTTGTAAAATTTTATTTCTTTTCCCCCAATTTTGAAATACCGATCAAACTGTCTGACTTTGCTAGGTAATTCCTTTGCTAGGTAATTCTTTGTCAACTTTTTCACTTTTCTTTTTGGGATGGTTCGTTCTAGTCAGCCCATCTATATCTTCTTGATATAATATTTCCAGAGGATTTATGATTTTCAAACGTAATGAGTGCAAAGTGTCACTTACAGTTTGAAAAACGACCTCTCCTATATTGCTACTTGTATTCCTTTCTTAATCTCCTCCTCTCCAATCTAGATTTGCTTGTTTGCCTATTTCTTAGGCTTATCTATGTATTTTAAACTTACGGAAATGTTTACCCATGTACAAAAGTAGAGTGTGTAGTGTAATGAGTCACATCGTACCCATCCCCCAGCACGGAACATTAATCATTCTCCTTTTGGGTTTATTTATTAATTGTGTTCATTGCTTTTCTTTTTCCTTTTTAATATTTTTCCCTATGGGTACCTATAGTTTTTGTAACGTTATAGTTTAAATACCTCATGTTTAAATTTTATTCTTTATTTAAAAAGGAATGAAGACACTTTAAGGAAATGAATTTGATGATAAGTGCAACTTTGACACCTTTCCACTGTTTCTACTGTCATTTTTTCTAATTACATGACCTAATTTATTGTTTTTCAGAGTAAGATGTATTACTTCCATTGTATCCATTTCTCATCCCTGATATAGGAGGGGAGAAAAATGGATATTTACAATGAATATCAGAGAGGTTGACGTGTTCTTATTTACATGCATCTTTAGTAGAACATTTTCAGAGTTCTTTTAGAAACATCTCCCTGGGAACATTTTCCTAAGGTCTTAACTGTCATTTTTAAAACACTATTTAAAAATATTTTAAATACATTTATCTCAGTAGTTAGTTTAGAAAATACTGCTATGTTATGAGTGTCTCTTGTTTTTCTTTTTTTTTTTTTAAGTTTTTTTTTTAGCATTTATTTATTTTTGAGAGAGAGACAGAGCATGAGCAGGGGAAGGGCAGAGAGAGAGGCAGACAGAATCTGAAACAGGCTCAAGGCTCTGAGCCATCAGCACAGAGCCCAACGCGGGTCTTGAACTCACAGACCGCGAGATCAGGACCTGAGCCAAAATCGGCCGCTTAACTGACTGAGCCACCCAGGCGCCCCTCTTGTTTTTCTGTAGACAGTTCCTTTTTTTTTTCCTGTAAACAGTTCCTAATTGCAAGACCTGTTGAATTAGATATTTTTAGTAGGATAGTTTTATGCTAAATTTTGTAAGCATAACATATAAAAAAATACTCAAAATAGCATGTAGTCTGTGATTGAAGGGTTAAAAAAAGAATTATCAATCTTTAAAAAACTTTATTATGTATTCAAATAATCAGCATCTATATATGTATCATTAAAATACCAAATAGGACTTTTTAAAAAATAAACTGCCATACCTTCCATTTTTAACATAATCTATTGTTTACTTAGCTTCACATTTTCTTTGTTTTTAAGATGCAGTTTTTATCTCTGTTCTTTCTGGTAAGACATACATTGATAGTGAGTGGTAAATCTTAAACCTGATTTCAACTGTATTACACTTCTCGATTTTCAGAAATCCAAACATTAGCCATACTTGCTTAGTTAAGAGGATATATGTCAGAATCTTTAGAGCTTAATTATGAATCTTGATTTTTTGAAGATTTCGTATACTTACTAAGAACCTTTAGCTGAACCTCCCCTGTTTTGTTTTGTTTGGTTTGGTTTGGTTTGTTTTTTTGGTTATGAATTAGTAATCATACTCAAATATTTGTAAGTCAGATTTTAAAATAAGCAGAGTACTGTGTTAGCATTGTAGAGTCAAGTTCAGTTATTCTGTATCTGTGTGAAGCCTGGTAACTGTGGTGCTCTTAATAATTTACTTACAGAAAATTATTGATAATTGCATGCTAAGCTTACAAAGAAGCTTGGAAGAGGGACGCCTGGGTGGCTCATTGGGTTAAGTGCTGACTTTGGCACAGGTCATGATCTCATGGTTCGTGAGTTCGAGCCCTGTGTCGGGCTCTGTGCTGACACCTTAGAGCCTGGAGCCTGCTTCAAATTCTGTGTTTCCCTCTCTCTTTGCCCCTCCCTCCCTCATGCTGTCCCTCTCTGTCTCTCAAAAATAAATAAATGTTAAAATTTTTTTTAAAAAATTAAAGAGCTATTGGAAGAATACTGCAGTGAAGTCACAACTTTCTATAATTTCTCTTTTGAAATGTCACCATTTGCATATTATACACAGAATATGCTAATATTTTAAAGATGACTAACCCATCACTAAGGTGATATCTGGATGGTATCTCTAGACATTTCCAGAAAGCAGTACTTTTGAGGGTCCTCAGGAGGCATCTGTGCACCCATCTCCCAAATAGCTTTATAGTGGCATCACGTTGACTTTGTTAGCATTTTAGTCCAGCCCTCTTTCTTGTTGACTGGGAGACCTGATTTGCCACCATCTGTTTACAGAGAGCCCAGTGGAGAGTGGCTCTGCCTCACATGGGTCAACTCACATCTTAAAATCTACAGTGAACACTGTAACCGCCGTGTAGACTGAGTTTATTTCAAGCTGACCAGTTTTATTGTCTCCCTACTCAAACTATGACATTTTAATAAGAAACTGAATGTTTAAAAGGTCGTGGGAAGCATGCAGGGAATTACTAAATTGTTCAGTGACAGGAGGGACTAAAGATACCCTTAGGCCCATCATATAAATCAGAGGAATAATCTGGCCGGTAGAGTGGAGATACTTAAAATCCACCAGGCAAGGCACTCCCACTTGAAGATGCCAGGTGGGGTACAGCTACCGTTTGTGACACTCCTTCCCCTGTGTTTTCTGGACTGACCCGTCCCTTTCTGACGGGCACTTCCTCTTCGCCTCCTTATGGCCGAGCTGGTGATAGATCCCGCCAGTGCTCTCCTGTCTTGGACTGCGAGCCATTTAGCTTCTCGAGGGACACGGCACATCCGCTCTGATTCATTCTGTGTTGAATGTATAGTTCAGCTCGCAGAGAGCGGTGTTATTTTAATTGTTTCAGAATTCCCCCCCACTTTCCCACGTTGTTGTCCTGATGATATGGGGAAGTCTATAAAAAGCCTTGCAGAGTTTCATACATGCACATAACTTTTTCCTTTTTCTTTTTTAAACATTCCACTCAGTTGTCAAATTAATAGGGATCTACTGGCAAAATTTGACTCCTTGACTCAGGAAAGATTTTTTTTATTTGGAGTAATACCGAACAGTTGGGTGGTTTTATTTAATGCTTTTAAAATTTTTCACTATTACTTTGAAATAACTGATACGACCCCCCCACCCCCCGATTTCTCTATCTAGTAATCTCCAATTGGTTTTCTCTATCTAGTAATTTCCTCTTGTTTAAACTGCCAATTTAAACGTGCTCTGTAGGTGTTTTAAAATCCAGTCCAGTATTTACCTGTTTTGTTTCTTAAATTCCACATGTGAGTGAAATCATATAGGATTTGTCTTTGATTTATTTCACTTAGTATAATATACTCTAGCTCCATCAACATCGTTGCAAATGGCAAGATTTCATTTTTTTTTAAATGGCTATAGAGAACAAAATGGGAGTTGAACGAGGAGAGGAGGTGGGGGGATGGGCTAATTGGATGATGGGTATTAAGGAGGACATCTGTTGGGATGAGCACTGGGTGTTGTATGTAAGTGATAAATCACTGAATTTTACTCCTGAAACCATTATTACGCTGTATGTTACCTAACTAGAACTTAAATAAAAACTTGAAACAAAAAAATAAAATCAATCCAATAGCCTAGATTTTAGACTATTTTTCTAGGCTCTGTATTTCATGTGGAAAAAACATGGCATAAAGCAAGCCAAGGCTGTTTGGAACTGTGAGCGTGATGGTAGTGGGCAGTTGGCTCATAAGTTAAACTTCCGGTAGTGTTTCGTAATGCCGGTTCTCCAGCTCAGGAAGCTGCAGGGTTGTACAAGGTTGTCAACTCCTTAACCTCACCCACGGCCAGTCTTTCGAAAGCCACTTTCATCAGCGTTCCTATCGGGTCTTTACTTTCAGGGCAAAGTTGGCATATGTCATGACCTCAACAGCGCCAAGAAGTACAGGACAGGGAATCATACTTGTTTCTTCGTTTAGAACATCTTATCTACAAACAGCTTTGAAGGTTTTAAAAAATATAAGCAGCTTCACTTGAGTATTAAGTAGAAATTTTTATTTTATGAAAAGTTAATCATGGATTGAATTTGCCATGACAGTTTTAGCCATGATAGAACTTTCTTCCCCCCGTGCTGATAACTTTAAAATATGAAGACTGTGGGGTACATCAGTGGCTCATAAGTGCCCAACACTTGATTGCAGCTCAGGTCATGATCTCATGGTTCATGGGATTGAGCCCCGCATGGGCCTCTGTGCTGACAGCATGGCCTGCTTGGGGTTCTCTCTCTCTCTCTTTCTCTTTTTCTCCCTCTGTCTGTCCCTCCCCTATTCAACGCACGTGCACGCTCTCTTTCTCAAAATAAATAAATGAGCTTAAATAAAATATGAAGACTGCTTTACTCTGTTTTCTAATACTTCGAATTGACTTCGGCTTCCCTCCCACGTCTTCTCTTTCTGTGCGTATTTATTCTTTAAGCTACCCATGTTTCTTCGTTACCGTGCCTCTTTCTCTTACTGGCAAGGCATGTTTGTAAATGTCAGGTTATCCCCTCATAGTCCCGTTCCCCAGTTCTAGTTGTTGCATCTTGGAACCTGTAGGCTCTAGGTAGGACTTTTACCATCATAAACTAGGTCTTATAACATAGGTACCTTGTAAGAGGGTAGCCAGCTCGGGCTGTTCCCCGCCCCCAAACAACCCGGTCTTAGAGTAGAGCGACTGCAGGCCTTGTCTTTGGGGACACTCAAATTCAATGCCTGCATCCGGGGCCCATTTAAACACCCACAGATGTCCCTCCTATTTCCCTCTAGTAATCTGGGAGGAGGCAGAGTGATGGAGAGGAAAGAAGTAGAAGATTTAAGCTTTAATCCTAAAATAGATCTTAAAATCTCTCTCAGATGATCACATCCCTGTAATCCATGTAAGCCTCAGATTAGTATTTCTTTTTTTTTTCTCAAGTTTAAGTATACATTTATTTTACAGGCAAGAATAGTTTCATTAACAAAGATGAAGAAAGCTTTGAAACAGTATGATGACACAGTCTTCAGGTGTTAACGCATCTCTTTGCCTCTGAAATAAGGGAGTGGAAATAGATCAGACTGGCAAACTGAAACCCCTCGAGGCTAGCTCGAAACGGAGGCCAGATGGAAAGGGTATATCCCCTCTAAAGAGGTCAGCAGCTTTATTGTCATGGTAAAGAAATGCAGCCCTCTTGATTCGACTTCTGACTTTTCAAGAGAAGCTGGAATTGTATATGATGCTGGATTTGTATATGAAGCTTCATTATTTAAAATGCTAGCAGTTGGTTCAAAATCTTGAGGAACACTGTGCCGACCAAGCAAAACATGTCGATAAGCCAGTTCTCCTCCGTAGGCCTTTGGTTAAGATGACGACTAAAGTCTTTCTGAATTAACTGATTTTCGTGTCTGTTATTCTGACACTCTCTCGGAGGACAACATAACAGTCCTGGCTGTGGCCAGAAGTAGTAAGAGAAGAAAGCTGGGTGGTGGGGATGGAAGATGTGGTTTGAGGCCCCCAGTAGGGACCCAGAGGCTCTCTCTCTAGGAAGGTCCGAGAAACGGTGGGACTTTTGTATGAGGCCAGCAGTGGTGGCTGGTGCTCAGAGCAGATGCTGCTTACCGTCTGCATAGTATCGATTCTGTGCTCAGGCAGATGGTGTTGAAGTTTTGGCTCAGCTTTGCACCCAGCCCGGGGAAGAATCCCAAAGATGTAAGCAATTCTTCTTAGAAGCTGAAAGGATCTCTGTTCTCTTCGTTTTGTTTTTGGTTTTTTTTTTTCCACGTGGGAAGGATATCATCATTTAAGAAGCTACCAGCATAGATGAGACAGAATTTTCCTCCAATGCTAGTAGTGGGGGTTTAAGGAAAGAGAATAAATCCACGAGCAGCATGTTCATGCCGCGTGAAGTGGCCCTCAGGTAAGCCGGCATAACCTGTGGTGGGTCACTAGAGCCACCTGTGGAAAAATAAGAAAGAACTGCAGGTTTTTGCTAATCACATAATCAGAGCATGCATCGGAAAATTAATATTTATCAGTTAGCCTATTATTCCTAACCTGAATAACTCCAAATCTCACCCGAGTCTCCTTTGCGAAGCTGATGAAAGCAATAATCCCTCTTTCGAGAAAAATGCAGATAGTAAATATTTTAGCCATATGGTTTCTGTTGTGACAGTTGACCTTTGTCATCCTTTGTGAAAGCAGCCACAGCCCATAAGAACGGGCGTGGTGGTGCTCTGGCAAACCTGGTGCTCCGAAACGTAGTTGACTGCAGGCTACAGTTTGCCAGCCCCTGGTCTAGGACAGTGATAGCTGTGCTGGGTTGGACTATTGATAAGCAAATACTCACTTATGTTCTCTCTGGGTGGAGCGTGCATCCCAGCTCTACTCCCTTTGGGCGCGGCCTTGAGAGAGACTTTGGCCAATAGAATATGAGCAGATGTGATATATACAGAGATTTTAAGTGTATTTACGTGATCTCACTTGTCGCTGTTGCCACTTGCTGTGAAGAGCGCGTGACCCAGATAGTCCCGGTCTGAGGAGGAAGGCCGACCAAGAGCCGACCTACATCGACGCAGTTCGAAGCCAAGTTTTGCTGCCCCGGAGGGAGCGGTGCCCAGCTGAGCCCCCACGAGATCAGCCGGACTTCAGGCAACCCGAAGACCTGTGAGCTTGGGAGTAACTGCCGATCGTGTTCCGCCCCTGAACTTTGGAGCAGCTTGTCAGCGTAGCACAATTGTAGAAATGCCTGGCTGATATTACAGTGCAGAGGAGGGTAATGACTCATGCGATTCATGAGATTCACGAAGACACGGATCTCATTTCAGAAACCGAAAGAACAAAAGGAGAATCTCATCTCCTCACACAAATCCCAGAAAAAGATGAGGGGATGTTTTTCTTTTCTTTATAATCTCCACCCTCACCCCCCGTACGTTCGCCATGGTTGAAACAAATCTTGCATTGCACACTTAGGTTCCTGTGTATACGGCTATTCAGTACTTAACCACCCTCCTTGGAGAGGCTTAGCTTTCCTTAAACCAACCCCAGAGAGGTTCTCAGTACCAAGAACTGAATATTTCATACTGCCAAAATTATATCTGGGAGAATATCCAAGCTCTTCCTTAGAAGAAAAAACAGTTGTGGCCTCTTCAGTGCAGAGAATTTGAAAGCCAACTCTGCTGGTCTCTGTGCAAGGTGGTGGAATTTATTTAGTCGACATTTGTTTTGTTCCTGCCATGTCCTATGCACTGGGGTAGTCCCTGGGGTACAGGGACGTGCAAATCAAATTCAAGGCCTTCCCAGAACACACTGACCAGCAGGGGAGACAGGCGGGTCAGTGGATAATTAAGGCACCTTGTGGTATGCAATTCCAGAAGCGGCGCGTATCCACAGCCCTGGGGGGACTCAGAAGAGATGCACTTGACCTGCCTGGGGATTTGAATGTGGAGAGCATTTCAGCGAAGCCTTCTGAAAGAATTCATACTTGAATATTTTGGAAAGATAGGGTTAGGATGAAGTCCTAGCATTGTAGAGTAGAAAGGGGCTTTGTGTAGTATCGTCTTTTACACCTTAAAGGAAGTTCACTTTCTCTGTCTCTGTCCCAGAGGGAGAGCAATCTGAAGAGAGCCAATCCGCTCACAGTAATCTGTGCTTTGGGTAACTGTGGTTGAAGGTGTGCAAGTATGTTCGCAGTTCCGTGTATGCATCTGGAAAGTAACGGAATGATCCTCATTTCTCAGGGAAGGTGTATACCATTGAATGATGTCAGGTTTTAGTTTGAAGTAGCGTCAGACTTCTAAGAGTGATGCTTTGCTTTGGGATCCTTTTTTATTCATGAGGGGTGGGCTCAGGGAAGGAGGAATGCAGAAGACTGAGAAAAGCGATTTGCTTCCGAAAAACAGCCTGAGTTTGAATTGTGGATCAATTTTGTTTGGATCATCCATACAGTTTAGTAGATTTAAGAGTTTAAATTAATTTTTAGGGGCACCGGGGTGACTCAGGCAGTTGAGCATCTGACTCTTGATTTCGGCTCAGGTCATGATCCCAAGGTCGTGGGATTGAGCCCCACATAGGGCTCTATGCGGAGTGTGGAGTCTGCTTAAGATTCTCTCTCTCTCTGTCTCTCTCTCCCCCCCTCCCTTCCTCCCTCCCTCTTTCCCTCTGTCCCTCTCCTGTGCACCCACGCTCTCTCTCTCTCAAAAAGCAAAACATTTAAAAATTTTTAAAATTAATCTTCAAATATACTTGCTAATAGAATAATATTAGATCAGTTTAAAAACTGCTTGGGTTGCCTCTTCTTACTGTAGAATGTGTTGCCACAGAAATATATCCGTATTCATCTAGGCTCAGGTCTAGAGAGCATCTCTGGTATCTTTTTGACTTTCGCATTGTTTCATCACAGAAAACATAGTTACATATTTTTTTACTTACCGGTCCAGAATTAACTGGTGGAAGTCTGGCAGAATAAAGTTAGTGTTTTGCAAGCTTTGTCTTAAGAGCTGTCGGACAGGGAATATGCCTTTGGAATTCCTTCCCTTAGGATGGTGTCAATCTCATTGAGAAACAAATTGTGTAGAAATACTTTCAGCTTTTGGAATGTTGCATTTTATTCACAAAGCCCTGAAGGGGACTCCTACTGAGCTTTCCAGAATGATCTGTATGATGTGATCTCCTGTCACCCAGATGCCGTACAGAGAGGGAAGAGCCACATGAAGTCCTGGGACATCCGTCCAGGACTATAACAAAGTTATGTTTGAAATCAGTCCCTTGTGTTGTAAGTACAATATGTGCAAAATAGGAAATCTGAAAATAAGGAAAGGGTAAAAGGGGGAATTATGCCACCAGGCAGAGATAAATAGTATTAGCATTTGATATGTTTCATAGGTACATTCTTTTAAAAACCTGGTTTTATTTTACGAAGTTGTGAAAAGACTGTGTATGCATGTGTTCCATTTAATATTGAGATTTTAGTCTAGTTACTATTATGACATAAGCATTTTTCTAAGTTTTGAGTACTTTAATGACTATACTGTTATACTATGATTTATCTCATTATTCCCTTTTTGTTAGGTATTTCTCATTGGGGCTTTTATAGATATATAATGATAAAGTCTCCCTAACAGACACACACACCATCCGTATATGCATACACGTCCGTAAACATACAGCACTTTGAATAATTGCAAATCAGCACCCCACTGCAACTACCACCTACATCAGTAAGTTATCACTAAGTGAGCATAGCCATGGTGGCTCTGCTCAAGCCAAGAAATGGAATTTGACCAAACCTGTGCGCTCTAGTCTCTGTTTCCTCCCTCTTGCTCAAAGGTAATCACTAACAGCACTAACCTGACCTCCGGTAACGTAGATCAGGTTTTGTCTTGGCCTAGGTTTGCCAGAGCAGCAGGTATGAATATCTTAAAGCATCTCAGTTCATATAACCAAATTTCTTTCAAAAATGTTACGTCGTTTTATTATATGAAAAGGTAGAAAGGACCTTTGTTCCTGGAATATTCGAAGGGAGAGAATTGAGGGCCATGCGTAAAGAGACTGTTCTGGACTGTGAGTCGAGTAGGACCATGCAGGGACCACGATGCTTTAGGGAAATGTCAGCAGTCTCTTTTCAAATTCTGTTTTATCCGCCTTGAAAATGCTCTTCTTTATCTGAACATGGCCAGTCACTGCGGCAGAAAGAAGGGAAAACCAGACGTTCTTACGTCTGGACGGAAGTGGGTTAAATTGGCCCGGGAAGTCACTCACACGAGGTCAGTAGAGCCAGGGGTCTAGTGTGCCCCTGTGGGGAGGGGTGCTGCAGAAGGGAAACAGCAGTACCGCCCACCACACCGTTTCCTGACTCTGCCTCATCTATGAGGAGGTCATGTTTTTTAGATGAGTAATCTCTCACTTTTATTCCAGAAGCACATCCTGGCCTTGGGCAGCGGGGGTCCTGGATCTCTGGATAGAGCTGTCACTTGGGCCGTCAGCAGACGTGTTTGCATAATGCTGATGAACTTCGGGGGTGTGCGTACTTCTTTTCCAAGAAGAGACTTGAAACCTGCTTGTTCATTAAGACGTAACGGGGAAACGCTGAACTCAGTTTATTAGCTGCTTTTGGTGGAAAGCAGTTCCTCTGTAGGAAACAAGTGGTTTTTCTGTCTCCTTTCCACGTTCTGGTCACATGCTCTCTGGGGAGCTTTCAGGAAGTGTTTTCCTGCTCCGTGAGTAGAAATGCGCAGGAACCGGCTTGCTCCAGGTTCTCCGTGACCCCTTCCTCCTGTGGTGAGCACCCCGTCGTCACTCTTTCCCACAGGACACTTGCGTTCTTCTCTGCCGCCAGTCATTTCTGTAACAGCTGTTTTTAATACTGATAGCCTCAAGAAGCGCTTCTCGTCTCCCTTTGTCTTTATGCCTTCTTCAGGACACGATGTCTTCAGTTAAGACACTGTCGCTCAGCTAGAGAAACAGTCGCACGGAGGTGGGGCGGCACGCTGGTTTTGGGTGAGCTCCGATTTCACACGAAGCTGTCTTCTCTCTAGGGATGGTGAAGTCGGAAAAAGGGTCCTTTAACCCTCCTCCAGGATGAACCCCCTGCAGGAAGACATGGAGAACGCCCTCACAGGGAGCCAGGGCTCTCACGCTTCTTTGCGCGACGTTCATTCCATCAACCCTGCACACCTCATGGCCAGGATCGAGTCCTACGAAGGAAGGGAGAAGAAAGGCATATCTGATGTCCGGAGGACTTTCTGTTTGTTTGTCACCTTTGACCTCTTATTTGTAACATTACTGTGGATAATAGAGTTAAATGTAAGTGGTTTTTTTCCCCCATGACTTTATATAAGAATTGTTTCCAGAGCCAAGAAATAATTTTCTTACTTTCCTCATTATTTCTGTGTCATTGAGTGAATACTGTTTTTCCAAAGCGGAGACTATTGCTCTTTTCCAGCCGATTTTGACCTTTCTTGTTCTGTACTGTTATTTTTCAAAACAAAGCTAGTTCATTTAAAACTCACTTTGAAATTTGAATACATGGTGTTTTGTTCTCTATCAGGAATTAGCAAACTACAGCCTGGGGGCCAAATTCAGCTGGCCTGTTTTTATAAAGTTTTATTGGAACACAGCCCTGCACATCTGTTTACCTATTGTCTGTGGCTGGCATTCGTGCTGAGTAGTTGACTTGGGTAGTTGTGACAGGGTTCATCTGGCCCACAAAGGCAAAAGTATCTGTTTCCTGGCCCTTCTCAGACAAAGATTGCTGCTCCTTGCTCCAAAACAAATGTCGCATGCCTCTGGAGTATGTTCTAGATGTTCTGTCTGCTTTTCTAATCCACATGTTTAAGAGTTTTCTGGTATTTATTCTTTACTTTTTCACAAAGAGATTATCACCTTTATTTGAAAAAGAAAAAAAAGGTCTAGAACCATTCGAAGGTTTGTCTCGATCATGTCAGGTCTATGCAGTTGTATTGCCAAATAATTCTCCAGTTAGTTCTCTCCAATGGAAACATAATGCAAGCCTTGTAGACAGTTAAGTTCTCTAGTTGCTACATTAACAGAGGTGAAAATTAACAGGTGAAATACATTTTAATAATATATTTTATTTAATCCAGTATATCTGGTTTATTCCAAAACCTTGGCTCTGTTTACACTCCTTACCAACAAACAGGTAAACTCTTCCAAATGCTTTCCTCACAGGCAAGAATTGTTTAAAACTAATGATAAAGCCAGTGATATGAGGCAGTAATTTAGAGAGTCTCTTTTTATTATTTGTTCCACCTATATACATTAAACATTTAAATTGATATATATTTCAAAGGAGTAATATGTTTTCAAAATTAATAGCTGTGTATTAAGAAATAAGAAATACATTTTTTATTTATTTAAAAAAAGTCAAAGTTTATTTTTGAGAGAGAGAGAGAGCGGAGGGGCGCAGAGAGAGAGGTAGAGAGAATCCCAAGCAGGCTCCGCACTGCCAGCGCAGAGCCCAACACGGGGCTCACACCCATGAAACCATGAGGTCATGACCTGAACTGAAACCAAGAGTCAGATGTTTAACCTACTGAGCCACCCTGGTGCCCCTTATTTTTTTTATTTTAGAAGGTGGATGGTGCAGAGGAGGAGAGAGAAATCCCAACCAGGCTCCATGCTCAGTGCAGAGCCCTACGTGGGATCTATCCCACAACCCTGGGATCATGACCTGAGCCAAAATCAGGGGTCGGGCGCTAACCAGACTGAGCTACCCAGAAGCCCCAGAAATACATCTCTCAACTGGAAAACATAGCAGTTTTAGGGAGCTCACTTAAAAATGATTGTCATGACAGCAACAGAGTCAAAGCTTTATTGATTTACCACTAGGATCACTACCTACTTTTAAGTGAGAGAAGCCTGGGGGTAGAGCTGTGGTGGGGGGTTCACGGGATCACACTCACCTCCTTCCTCTCTTCTTGCTTCAGCTGAGTGAAGTGGACTGAACTCTGTTTTGTCCCTCAGAAGGGATCGGTTGACATCTGTGTGCAACATGTTATAAATGAAAAAATCACCAGGCTAGCAATTAAGAGATGTATTTTTTAAATTTTTTTTTATTGAAGTGTAATTAATATATACAGTTACATTAGTGTCAGGTGTAAACACTTCAGCGTTTCTGTACATGACTCAGTGCTCACACAGTAAGTGGAGTCACAGTCTGTCACCAGACAACACTGTTGCAATCTCACTGACTTTGTTTCCCATGCTGAACTTCTCATCTCCATGATTTATCTGTTTTGTAACTGGAAGTTCATACCTTTTAATCCCCTTAATCGATTCCTCCCATCCCCCACCCACTTCCCTTCTGCAACCACCAGTTTGTTCTCTGTATTTAAGAGTCTGGTTTTTGTTTGTTTCTTTTTTTTCTTTGTTCATTTGTTTCGTTTCTTAAATTCCACATGTGAGTGAAATCATACAGTGTCTTTCTCTTTCCAGCATTTCACTTAGCGTTATACTCTCTACATCTAACCATGTCGTTGCAAATTGCAAATGGCAGGATCGTATTCTTTTTTATAGCTGAGTACTATTGTGTGTGTGTGTGTATACTGTATGTATCTATATTATATGTATGTATAATATATGTGCGTGTACACATATGTGTGTATATACATATATATATATATATATATATATATATGCACACCACATCTTTATCCATTCATCTGTAGATAGACACTAGGCTGCTTCCATACATATCAGCTTTTGTACACTGCACGTGTAAACATAGACGTGCATATTTCAAAGTAAGAAATGTGTTCTAAGACTTATTTTTCCACTGACTGCCAGTTGCCCCAGTTATAAAATTAAAAGGTCATACAAGAGTATATGATTTTTTTTAATGTTTATTTACTTTTGAGAGAGAGAGGGAGACAGAGACAGAGTGTGCATGGGGAAGGGGCAAAGAGAGAAGGAGACATAGAATCCGAAGCAGGCTCCATCCTCTGAGCTGTCAGCACAGAGCCTGATGTGGGGCTTGACCTCATGAACCATGAGATCATGACCTGAGCTGAAGTCAGATGTTTAACTGACTGAGCCCCCCAGGTGCCCCAAGAATATATGATCTTTAAGATAGCACATCTTGACTTTTTTAGCAAGGTTGGATATTTTGGTTGGTTTTTTAACATTGAGTTACTAGTTCTGTTTGATTTCGATGGTCAGTCCTGACCTGGGTTTTTCACCACACACCGTACCTTGCCTTTTCTTTTGTGGTCTGTCTCTGTAATCACTCTAATCACCCAAATCCAGTGTTCTTTTCTACATATACACTGAGTGCCAGAGCATAGGCTTCGGATTCAGGTGTGGCAAGCTCCACAGAGACATTATATAAGATTTGAGGTTTAGCCGAGCATCTACTGCCCTGTGGAGTTGGGCTTTAAAATAGGAAGGAAATAGCGCCAAGGGCGTTTAGGCCTTCAGGAGAGTGATGGGACCCAGCCGTGCTGTACAATCATGACAGTGACCCAAGTGCTTTGCCTTTATGTATGACTTCCAATTTAGCCAATTTTTCTCCCTTTTCCAAGGAAGCAAGATGCACAGGCCAAAAATGAAGACTCATCCTTAATTAATTTGCTTGTCTGTTTTGTGTCTCTCACACTCCATATCCAGTTGGAAAGTATGCCCTGTCGAACGAGCCTGCAAAATAGATCCAAACCGCGACGCCTTCCCCATTTCCACCCTTGCCACCCTCAAGCAAGCCAGCGTTACCACTCCCTCCAGACTCCCCCCAGACTCCAGCTGGTTAGCCTGCTTCCATCCTTCCCCTCCTAATATCCATTCTCCTCCTAGAAGCCAGAGAGATTTGGGGCGCCTGGGTGGCTCAGTCAGTTAAGCGACCGACTTCGACTCAGGTCATGATCTTGCAGTTTGTGGGTTCGAGCCCCGCATTGAGCTCTGTGCTGACAGCTCGGAGCCTGGAGCCTGCTTCACGTTCTGTGTCTCCCTCTCTCTGCCCCTCCCCCACTCATGCTTGGTCTCTTTCTCTCTCTCAAAATAATAAACATTCAAAAAATTTTTAAAAAGAAGAAGCCAGAGAGATTTAAAAGCAAAACGACAAATCAGACCATGTTATTTTCTGTTTATAACCCTTCACTGACCTACCCAAGCACTTTGAATAAAATCCAAATGCCATAGCTTGGCTTGCATAGCCCCCAGGGAGCCTCTCCAGCCTTCCCTTCCCACTCTCTGTTCCTGGCCCACCTGGATAAGCCCAGACTTGCCTTCTAGTCTCAGGACGGAACAAGCTCCCTTCCGTCTTGGACCTTTATACTAGTCATTCCTTCTAAATGAAAATGGTTCATTTCCTTTATCTTGATACAGATTCTGACATCTTGTAATGCTGGTATCTGTCAGCTTAAATCTCACCACAGCAAAGGCCTCCACTTAGCGTCCAACCCAAAGAAGTCAACCATCACTCCATCACACTGCCTTGCTTCTAGTCTCTGTATAGCACGTACTTTTTTGTTTGTCTTCTCTCACTCCTTTCTAGAACATAAGTTCCATAGAGACAAAGATACTGTCATGTTTACTGAAATATTTAGAACCATACTTGCCACTTAGTGTGTGTTCGGCAAATATTCGGTAAATGGATAAAGATCTCGTGGCACTGGTTTGCCAGTAGCGTTACATTTAGGGACAGATTGGCTGTGGAGCTATCAAAGGAATCCCATGCGAGGTGGTGGGAATCGAAAGGAAAAAGTTACTCTTAGAGGCATACAAAAAAATAAGTATGCTGGGGCACCTGGGTGGCTCAGCTGGTTAAGAGTCCTACTCTTGATTTCAGCTCAGGTCATGATCTCACGGTTTAGGAGTTTGAGCCCCACATCAGGCTCTGGCGTGGAGCCTACTTGAGAGTCTGTCTCTCTCTCTCTTTCTGCCCCTGCTCGCTCGCTCTCTCAAAAAATAGATAAATAAACAAAAAAATTTTTAAAAAGTAAGTATGCTGATAGACTTATCGATAAGCTGATTTTATCATCTCCAGTATCCAGAAAGGACTCGAGATTTCTAATGGGAACGTAAAAGAACAGGACCAGCTCTGTCAGAGCCGTGGGAAGAGATTCCTTGTGAAAATAAAGACAAGTCAATGGGGGACATCTTGAGGTAGAGTCAGAGGTTTTGAAATAAGAATTCAGAGCCCAAGTCGGAGCTATAGATACAGATTTTAGATGTCTATGTTTAAAGTCAATGCAGAATCAGGGACTTTTAAAGTATTCAGATACCATAGGAAACCTTTTTCTAACAACTGTTTATTGAAGAACTTAATCGACAGGTCAGTTCCAGATCCGAAACGTGAATTTACTCTTGCACGTCATGTCCCCTAATCCACGGGCCCTAACAAGTCTGGTGTCTGGGTGCTGTCTTAGCTGCCAGACACACGTTCCATTGCTCGATTTAAAAAAAAAAAAAAGTTTATTTTTGAGAGAGAGAGAGAGACAGCTTAAGCTGGGGAGGTGCAGAGAGAGAGGGAGACCCAGCATCCAAAGCAGGCTCCAGGCTCTGTGTTAGCACAGAGCACCATGCGGGACTTGAACCCACGAACCATGAGATGATAACCTGAGCCGAAGTTGGACACTTAACCGACTGAGCCACCCACGCGTCTCTACTTGATTTTTTTAAAACAATATTTTCTATAATGTAATATGTAGAATTTTGTACTTGATCGTTTCAAATTCATCTTGATAGAATCGAGAGAGATCAGAAAGTTTATCATCTTGGGTCTGATTTTCATCATTTACTGTAACTTCATCACATTTGATTGTAGGTCTGGTCTGCCCCTTGTTTCATTATGTATTGACTGAAAAGTATATATGAAAGTCGATGAGAGTGTAGGATTTCCAAATGCGGGAGCAAATAAAAAAGAAAAGCCAAGAGGATATCTGCACTTCTATCTCATGTCATAGTAACTGCTGTCACCGATCTTCGCTAAGACCAGGGGACCCGTTGGCCTTCCAAGACCTGACACAGCGGAGGCTGGTCAGAAAGCGAGGGCAGGCGTGGAGGAATGTGACTTGTCTTCTTTAAGAGTATACATTGGTCCGTTTGATGACTTTGTCTTAGAAGAGAAAACCCTTTTTTAACATTTTAGTCTGCCAAAGTAGGAACTACGAACAAGGCCTTGATTTTCATTGTACGTTTGTATTTGTTGAACACATGAATTCAGAATTGAAGTGGGAAGTGCTATCCAGCATTTTTCTGTTAGAGCTCTGAGTGTTTCGTTCCTCCCATGTTAACATTTCAGGGTTCTGAGAAGGGAGGCAGGATAGTGCGTACAAAGGAAACCTTGCTTGGATATTTTCTCGTATTATTTTCATGCGGAAATCTCTCCTCATTTTTACCTCTCACCGTCCTTCCCAGGTGAATGGAGGCATTGAGAACACCTTAGAGAAGGAGGTGGTGCGCTATGACTACTACTCCTCTTATTTTGATATATTTGTAAGTATTTTCTGTTTTCCATCTTATTTCAGGTATGATGAAACTGTAACCAAAAGGTAAGCTTCCCCTGAATAGATCTCACATTCTGTGCCCTTCTGTTTTCCTCTCTCGGACACTGTCTTTGCTTTTCCCTCAGTTACTGGCCGGGTCAGCGCTCTCGCTCTCGCTGTAAGGAGTTGTCTGGTCATAGGAAGGAGAGAAATGAGAGCTAAGGAAGGGAAGCAGAAGGAGACATTCCATTTTTCTTGGGGGAGAGCCTTTACTCTTTTCATAGAAGCCACGGATGTGTCCTAATCACTAAAAGGGAGAGTGACCTGTTTATATAATAACTTAATGGAAAATACCAATCCTTTTTTGCTTTGAGATAGACTTCTGAGTGTGCTTTTAGTAATAATACTGTTTTGTTTTTCTATAATTGGAGCTTTTGAGGAAAGTTCTATATTGGCAGTCCCGGGCAATGTTAGTCAGGCGCAGTTCTCTGTGGATGGGGCCTTCATTTCATCCAGAGAAATGCTTGCAGTCTTTCTAAGGCATTCTGTGACTTTCTCTGGACTTGGTACCTCTCCCTGGAATCTCTTTGTAGCTGATAGTGTAAGCAAATCAAGTTCTAACGTTGTGTTAGGATAGACGATTAATATTCACCGTGAGTTCCTCCAAGTTGATTTTAACTGCTTTAATCGCTCTCTCTAGAAGCTTTATACACACTGGTTAAGAGTAGGCCCCTTCACGTCAGAAAAACCTGGGTTTGATTCCCAACACTATCACTATTTGTATCTATCTTTGAACATAAGATAGATATATTCTAAACTTTGGTTTCTTCATATGTAAAATGAGATCATCATAGTTCTGAAAAGTCGATGAAACAATATATGGAGAACCGTTAGCCCAATGATAGATCCATCCAAGAAACTCAGAGAACCACCTGCAGTCACTCATCATCATCATCATTATTTTGAGTTGAGAATGTTAATAATTGAATAATTATACTTTCCAGTGGTTTTCAGACTATACTAGAAAGGCTTTTGTGTTGTGGTGGTTTTATTTCTGAAGGGGCTTGCTGAAGTGCGTATAAGGAAAGAGGTGGAACTCACCGTAAGTAGAGGCTAGGGTTCCCTGTCATCAGCCCCAGCCACCTAGGTAGTTCCATTTTTATCTATACGGTACATTTGAGTTCCAGTAAGATTGTGTTGAAAGGGTGTTTGGCTGCTACAGAATATAATTTAATATATATATTTATTTATATATATTTTTTAATCCCCTAATATAATTTAATCCCCTCATTTTTCAAAAGAGGAAATTGAGTTTCATGGTTCAGTGTCTTGACCTACCTACCTCAGGTCATTGAAGCTGGGGGCAGAGTGTGTTACGTCCCACACCTCTTGATATTTCTTTATTCTAAAGCTCTTGACATACAATAACATGTCTCTTTCCCTTCTTTCCCGTCTGAATTTATCTTAAAATAGCCTCAGCCAGGAAGCCAGGTTGATGTACCAGTCAGACCACCAAGGGTTGCCTGTCCTTTATGCTCAGGGAGCTAATAGTCCTGGACAAATGGGTGGAGCCCATTAGCTCAGACTGGAAGGACGGGCATATCTGGCCTGGGAGGTGGACACAGCCTCCGGGAAACCTCGGGACCCAAGAGACTTTGAGATAGAGGGCTGAAGAAGACTTACACTTTTTTTTAATACTTTTTCTAATCTTTATTTTTGAGAGAGAGTGAGTGTGGGAGGGGCAGAGAGAGAGGGAGACATAGAATCCAAAGCAGACTCTAGGTTCCGAGCTGTCCGCACAGAGCCCAACACGGGGCTTGAGCTCAGGAACTGCGAGATCTGAGCTGAAGTCGAACACTTAACCGACTGAGCCACCCAGGCGCCCCAAGCTTATATTTTTGCCAAAGCCAGAATGCAGGGATAGAGTTGGAATGAATAGAGAAGCTAAACTAAGTTCGCAGATTGTTGGAAAACACATTTTTTAAACTTTTTTAAAGTTTATTTATTTTGAGAGAGTGAGAGCAGGGGAGGGACAGAGAGAGAAGGAGAGAGAATCCCAAGCAGGCTTCATACTATCAGCGCAAAGTCTGACGCAGGGCTTGATCTCACGAACTGCAAGATCATGACCTAAGCTGAAATCAAGACTCAGATGCTTAACCAACTGAGCCACCCAGGCACCCTGGAAAACACATTTTTAACGAAAGCAGAAAACTAAAAACAAATATAACCCATGAACTTCACTTGCGTAAAAGGATCTTAAGTGTGGACCTCTAGTGAATGGCTGCAGAAAGGCCTTTCATCAGTTTTGATTAGTGAGGACCCTTTAGCAGACCCCCGCCCTCGGGCAGTGCTCAAGAGTCACCGACTTCTCCCTGCCCACAACAGGTGTCTCTTCCAAGGAAAACTGGTAGAATCTTACTCCTCATGTATTCCTCACTAGATGAGAATTACTTAGACAGCTGTGACATAGTGGCTGAGGAGAGTCTGGCCACCTGAATTCAAGTCCTGGTTCCTCACTAAACAGTCGTGTGACCTTGCACAACTTTTCTGTCCACCTATGTGTGTAATGGGGTCGATGATAGTAGCTGATGCATGAGGTTGTTGAGGAAGGGGTTACTTGGGATAATAACACACATAAAGGGTCTCACAAAAGTCCCAGAGGCACCCTAAATTCATCAGATAGAAGCTACTTGGGTAGACAGAACCCTCCCAAGACCCCTGTAACCCAGAGGTTTACAGTGGACTTTACTAAGAACCTGGTATCTCCCAAAAGTGAAGGTTTGTACCTGAAGTGGAAAAGTCAACGCTCAGAACATTTTCTCCAGTCTTAACAGGATATCAGAAATATATGTGCACTCAAATAGAAAGGAAAAATGAACACTAATTATAAATTCTTTGGTTGATAATGGGAAGCGAATTGAGTCCTGATTCGGGCAGCATTGTACACATTCTAAAGCAGAGATCCCAAACACTGCTCTTCGGACCAGCGGCGGTCCGTGGCAGTCTTTGGCATCAGGATAACAAAGACACTTGGTGGGTTCTTCCTAAAACTCAGTTATCTTATATTTGTATCTATTTTTTTAAACTAACCTTGTCTTTTTTTTTTTTTTTTTTTTTTAATATAGCTCTTGGCAGTTTTTCGATTTAAAGTGTTGATCCTTGCATATGCCGTCTGCAGACTGCGCCATTGGTGGGCCATAGCGGTGAGTATGTGTGGTGAGTGGTTTGTCTCCTCCAGTGCTACTGGCCTGGGCCTGCTCGCAACAGGGCTGCGCTGGGCGAAGATGCACCTGTCGTCTGAGATGAATTCTACCAGCTTTTCCTGAGTCCTTTTCCTCCACACTTGCGTAGGGTTAACACTCCAGGCTTTTGTTCTGGCGTTGATGAATTACTAGCTTTGTCTCTATGGATACTGTGCCTGGTGAAGGACACAGGGACCCATCAGTGATTCTTGGCCAAGCACCAGCCGCCCCTCTATCTCACTTTCCAAATGGAGGATGGGATCGGTACCTCCGTCACAAAGATGCTTGGAAAATTTCTCCTTTACTCCTTGGTGGTTTTTCATGACTTGCTCGCTGATTATTTTGATAATTGCTTTTCTTGCTGTTTTATCCACTCCCTCCAAACTTTAAAAAAAAATTTTTAATGTTTATTTATTTTTGAAAGAGAGGGGAAGGGCAGAGAAAGAGAAGGAGACACAGAATCCGAAGGAGGCTCCAGGCTCTGAGCTGTCAGCACAGAGCTCGACGCGGGGCTCGAACTCACGGACCGTGAGATCATGCCCTGAGCCGAAGTTGGACACTTAACCGACTGAGCCACGCAGGCGCCCCACCCTCCCTCCAATCTTAAAGGGAAAGGTTCCCACGCTCCTTTTTACTGTTGCCTTTGGGCTTCTTGATTGAAGGCAGTGGTGGATTTTCCTCATCCCTGTTTCTTTGCATCTAGCACAGATGGCTTTGGCTGTTCACCCTCGGTAAATATTTATTGGTTGAAAGAAGAATGTTAAGCCATTCTGCCTCAGTGATTTTTGCCATGCCCACAGATGCCCGAACACTCGCCCTTCTGAGAGCTCTAAGAAGGCAGGCATATGGGGGCAGGGGGCGCGAGGGGGGAGGATGTTGAGCTCCCCAAGCTGGAGTGGGCTGCTCGGGATTGGCCTGCAGTTTCGTTTCTGGAGCGAGGCCTCAGTCTGTGCGGGGGCCGGCACAGCGTGCGCAGATGAGGACGGGGTCGTGCTTCTTTCCTAAGACACGGTCCACCAGGAGCCACGTCTCCCTGGGCCGCCTCTTCCGAGCATCCGCTGCCTCGTAGGGCTGACATCGACCATCAGTTGAGCCCCAGACTAATGTATCTCAGATACAGGGTGACAGTGTTAGCCACACTTGACCTCCCTTTCCTGAATACGTTTCTGCTGGTACCAAATAGCTGTGGCAATGATCTCTTGCCAGTTTTCTGCAGAGTCTCCTTATATGCACTAGTATTTGTCAGACCATCTGTTTCCAGTTTGTCTCAGAAAAGTGAGGGACATTCACTGAGTTTTTAGAAAGTATCTTCAATAGCTAAACCAGGTTTTGAAGGGACAGGTCGTGTTTAGCACATCCATTTGATTGGTTTTGATTCTTCTTTTTAAAAGCATTTGCAGAGAGGGACCAGCCAGCTGGAACAGAAGGTCTAGTCACCCTGGTTCCTAAAAACGTACTGTCAGCATACAGAGTTAATTAGTGTCAGAATGTAAAACACCCCCTCTCCCAGGGAGCTCACTCTGGCTGGGGTGTGCGTGCGTGTGCATGTGCGCGTGCATGTGTGTGTCTGTATATGGTGACTTGCTAACACATACTGACTCTGCGCTTGGTTAATACTTAACTGGGCTTGACACCCATGTCCCCTGACCCCCATTCTGTCACTCAAGGCTACTGTGGGCATCACACCTGTCAGCTGTCACATTGCTACAATCCTAGTTGGGGGAAGGAGGGACAAGGCCCAGTCCTGTGGGATTGTGTCTGGGCTCCCCAGCCACCAGGGGGAGCCCTGACTCCGTATTCCAGGGGTCCCTCCTGTGGGGAGAGGCCTTTGCACAAATCCAGTGTCCCAGCACAGCAGCCTGCTAGACCGAGGGAGGAGGGGGAGCTCCAGCAGCCAGTCAGGGATCCGGCACCACGCAGAAGCCCACTTCGGCCCAGGCTGCGTTTAGGGGCTGGAGACGGTGACGTGGGAGGGGCCGGCCTGGCCGAGCTGCTCCAGGCAGTAGGTGCTTCTGGCGCAGACAGGTCTCTTTCTCGAGGAGGGGTCTTCCCAGTGTAAAATGTCTCACTCGAATGCTGCTGGATTCTGTGTCTTTCAGTTGACGACAGCAGTGACCAGTGCCTTTTTACTCGCGAAAGTGATCCTCTCAAAGGTACAGCCTCCCACGTTTTCCGTACAATTGCCGTCTATACTGGCGAAGCCTCGTGTTCCAGTGTGAGCTCCTGGTAACTGCATTTCCCTCTCCTGGTCACGTCTGTTCCTCCAGCTTTTCTCCCAAGGGGCTTTCGGCTACGTGCTGCCCATCATTTCGTTCCTCCTCGCCTGGATCGAGACGTGGTTCCTGGATTTCAAAGTGTTACCTCAAGAGGCAGAAGAGGAAAACAGTAAGTGTCTCCCAGGTTAGGTTCCTGAGACCGGCTGGGGACCCAGCTAGAAGGAAGAGCCTGGAAGTCAGACTTGAAGGGAGCCACCCTGGGTGGGGCCGGTGGGTCTCGGGTCTTCACTGCTTAGGGGGCCCCGCAGAAATCCAGAGCAGGGCGGAGGACAGGCCAGTGAGAGCACGTGGCTTGTCCCTGGAGCTGCAAGGCCGGGCTTCCCTAGAAGAAAGCGCAAGCCCTCGTGAGAAGGCGGGAGGTGGAAGACAGCAGCCAGACACGTGCGCAGTCGGCTCAGGGTCCACCTCCTGCTGTGAGTAGCGGAGGGACTCCTGGGGATGTGCGATCATAGGGCGGCCGTCATTTCCGGTGTGGGCTCATGTGGATCCTGACCAGGAAGGCCCGGTGACGGCCTGAGCTGCGTGATTCATTACTGGGCTGGAATTCTCTGCGTGACGGCCTGGGTGGAAGCCCACGGGCCACATCCGCCCTCTTGCTGATGATGTGATTGAAGCTCAATACAGAGACCCAAGCCTTTCACCATGCGCTGTGTTTATGCTCTGTCATGCATCCGGCCCAGATTGCAAAATAGGAAAAATAAAGTCTTATGTCCTAGAGAAAGTTAAGTATGATTAGAACCTCAAGGGACAATGGAGAATAAATAAACTCGTAAATGGATTTATTTTGAGTAATCTCATTTACAGAGTAGAAATCTGTAAGAACAGAATTATTATTCGTGAGTGCATTTTAAGCACCTGAATCAGATCTACATAAGTCTTCTGTCCTGCCCTCAGGGGTTATGTGAAAACCTATTGTGGAGCAGGGAGTGGAAGTTGCTTTTGTACTTGCGTATAAACATGATATTGAACTTGGTGGAAAGCATATCAGCTGTTAATGGGACCGGGGCTTGAATGCTTCTGTGATTCCATCATGTTCAAAGGAACTAATAAAGCAGAACTCACGTTAATGCAAACATAGAGCAGCAGGTACCTTCTGGGTCGAAAGTAGGCAGTGAGCTCACACCTGCACCTGCGATTTGGCCGCGGCTTCCTCCAGCTTCAGTCATGTTCACTCAGCTCCAGACGAGACTCCCTGTCGACGGTCCCTGTGCTCCGGGCACCGGTTCTGAGCTTCCACATCAGTTCCTCCCCTTTTGTGCGCTTTTCTAATTCCCTTTTCTGTGGGGACCTTTTTAGATCAATATTTGTTCCCCATTGCACTGACACTTCCTACATTTATTAAAGGCTCTCCACTCACTGTACCTTACATATTTCCCTGACAAAATGAATACCGTAGGCCGTTTGTATGACCCACCAGGTTGCTTTGCTCTGTGCCTTGGTTTCGATTATGGTGATTTCTGCAGGGAGGAAGGTGTTCTCCAGGGGAAGGTGCCGTCAATACTGAGTCACAGAACCCCCTGAGTAATGGGCAGTTGTTTGAACCAGCTGCCCTGTCCCCTTACAGCACTGGTTCATAGTTTAATAACAAAACTTATTTTTTGTTTGAAATATTTTCTTTTCGGCAAGGACTTTTTTTTTTTTAATGTAACAACGACACCATTTTATTGTGCCCAACCTCGCCAAGAAGCTACCAGAATTGTGACGTCACTCCCAGCCTCTGAATTTCTTCTCTTCCAGGACTCCTGATAGTTCAGGATGCTTCGGAGAGGGCGGCCCTCATACCTGGAGGCCTTTCTGATGGTCAGTTTTATTCTCCTCCTGAATCCGAAGCAGGTAAAAAAAAAAAAAAAAAAACCAACGTGACTATCATCTGTGTTCTCATCCATCATTCAGAAGCTCAAGCCCACCCTTTCTCCCCTCCCCTCCCCTCCCCTCCCCTCCCCCTGCTCTCAGAACACTGAGCAGACATTTCACAGAGCAGTAGTTAGGACCCGGAAATGACTGAGACGTGGGCTTGATGTGGGGGCCGTGGAGAGGCACAGAGTGGGAAATAAACGGAACCCAGGGCCACAGACCCAGTGACCGGCGATCTGCGTCTCAGAAGACAGGCAGACAAGGGGAAGGGGCTGATGCTCTTCTTCGCCGTCATCCCCTAACCCGACCTTCCTCCCGGGTCCCCGCATCTGAGGATGCAGCTCTCTCTGCGCTGTTGCCCGTGACAGAAACCAGAGCCTCCCTGGGGACTCGGCCCTCTCTTAGGGCTCACAGCCGCTCCTTCACCATTTCCGTCCTCTGGATTTCTGCCTCCTTGACCTCATTCATTGTGCCTCTTCTTCTCCACCTTCCACCCAGCATGCCCTGCTTCGGTGTCTGCGACAGCCTCCTGTCTCCCTGCCTCAGTCACCCTCTCCCTGCCCCACCAGAGCGCCACATTAAATAGAACAATCGTATTGTTGTACGTGTTCCTCAGACCCCTCTATGAGCTGGGAGTCTCATTATCCCTGTTTCGGAGAGGAGCAGATTGAGGCACAGAGAGGGAAATAATTTGTGCGAGGTCACGGGAGGAGGAGGAGGAGGAGCTGGGATTTGAACCCTGACTCAGTGCTGGTGTCCACACTCACAGCTAATGGCCGTGTGGCCTCTCAGTATGAATGGAAAATGAAAGCACCATTCTGACCTCACTTAACCCAGTCCTCCAACTGCCAGTTACCGTCTCCTTGTGGTCTCCTCTTAGCTGGGCTGAAAATGTTGTGTGCCCAAGCCATCGAACCTTTAGGCAGCTTGCTTTTTGTATTCGTCACACTGTGCCTCTGCAGTCCTGCTCTCCACTCCCAGGAGAGGAGACTTCTCCCCCAGCACCTGCACCCCCTGACTCCTGGGAGAACATTCTCTGCGTTTTCTAGGACATCTCCCCCACCTGTCATCTGTGCTGTCTTCAGCACTGACCTGGCCTGTTTCTACCACAGGGATGGAAACTTGAGTTAGAGGCTGCGTTATTTTATTCCCAGCATGGAGCTTTGGAAATTGTTAAACACACACATAGTAAGGCAGACTCCAGGCAGAAAGAGTCATGCGAATGATTAAAGGCATAGCAATGTTGACCTAACGAATTAGGGGAACCCCAGGTAACTTGACATTCTCTGGACTGTATTGGGTCTAAGCATAGATCAGATGAAGTACAGATATGAACTAGCAGAAAATCTTTCTCAGCCAGCAGATGCTCACTGTACGTATTAAACTTTTCATTACCTCATTGTGAGGGCTATTTTGTTGAGGTTTTTTGTCCTACGAGTCATTCTTTTGAAAAAAGGGAGTTCACGTTGTTGTTCATGCTTTTATATAGCTTTTATTTTTCTCAGACTAGTAAAAGTTCTTGGTGCTAATGTATTTACCCAATTAGAAGTTCAGAGCAGCAGGATAATAGTAAGAGGAGGAGTAACGCCTCAGACATTCATTGTCAGGCTTCCCAGTTCTCAATTCCATTGGCTTCCTGCCTCTGACTTTTACCCCCACCTAGTGGTGGCTGGGAGCGTTACCAGTTCATTGGGCTATGGAGCTGACCTAGAACATGGTCAGCGTGTTCAGAGAGCTGCTTTGTTCAAGACAAAATGTAGTAGCAGAGAAAGAGGGCTCGATGTGACTTACTTTATTGTATTTTCATTTTCTGCGCATTCAAGTTAGGAAATAATTAAAATTAAAAACTATTATTGCAGGGGTGCCCAGGTGACTCAGTCGGTTAGGCGGCCACCTCTTGGTTTTGGCTCAGGTAATGGTCTCGTGATTCATGAGATCTAGCCCCATGTTGGGCTCTGTGTACACAGCACAGAGCCTTCGTGGGATTCTCTCTCTTCCTCTCTCTCAAAATAAATAAACATAAAAAACATTACTATTGGAATTAATGTGCCCAGAAAAGAAGATTCCCCTCTAGAGCAGGGCCTGCTCACTAGGCCGGTGGCTACAAATTACAGAGGACAGGAGTCCGTGCTTCTGCGGCCCTGGGACTGACGCGGCACTGATTGGCGCCTGGGGGACAAGAGGCCACCTGGGGCCTGCTCGCCCGCTTTTGGCTTTCCTTCTCCAGCTCCCAGGGCAGTGCCGGCACTTCCTGGATTTACAACTGTGGAAGGAAGGAGTGAGAAGAAGGGAGGGATAAATCAGGGTCACCAGAAATTAAAGTGTTAGTATTTTTCCTTTGGAAAGGAGTTGCTTGAATTTTAGTGTCAGAGAGATTCTGAAAATTAGCGCCTTGTTTGCAGGTTTCCTTGTGGGTCTAACCATGTCCTGCTCACCTGTGTGTTCAGTGGAAGGAAGGAGGAAGCACAAGCCTCCGTCAGACGGTTGGGCTCAAGCTGTTGTGGTGGTCAGACTGCTGGTGAGCCAGCCGTGATGCTGAGGAAAAAAACAGTTCATCACCTTGAAAATTATCATAAGACTTAAATTGAAGAATAGCTCAACTGCATTATATAATCTGTGCTAAGCAAATCTAGAAAAAGGCCCTGTAATTCAAATTCGAGTGGATAAAGAAGTTATGGTACTTATATACAATGGACTACTACGTGGCAATGAGAAAAAATGAAATCTGGCCATGTGTAGCCAGATGGATGGAACTGGAGGGTATTATGTTAAGTGAAATAAGTCAGTCAGAAAAAGACAGATACCATATGTTTCCACGAATAGGTGGACTTTGTGAGACTAAGCAAAAACCAGGGGGAGGGGAAGAGGGGAAAGGAAAAAAAAGACACAGAGAGGGAGGGAGATAAAACATAAGAGACTCTCAAAGACTAAGGAAAAAACTGAGGGTAAGGGGGATGAGGGAGGGGGGAGAGGGGGTGATGGGCATTAAAAAGGGCACATGTTGGGATGAACACTGGGTGTTATATGTAAACCAATTTGAAAATAAACTATTATAAAATTAAAAAAAAAACAAAAAAAAAAAACAAATTTGAGACTTTCTAATAGCAACCAGCCATACATGCTGGCTTGCCCTGGGTAGTCTTGGCTTACTTCTGTGGCCCCATGTAATTATTATTAGAACTGCTTTGATCTATAGGAAATGTTCTTATGTAGATGATCAATTCTATAGTCACCCCATGTATAATCAATAGATTTGAAACACAATATTTCTAATTTTTATTAAAAATGGTAAAGTATATTGAAGCATCACCCCTGAGGATACTACATAACCTTCATTTAAAAAGAAAAAACAGAGCAACTTGAGTCAGTTATAATTTGCATACCGTAAAATTCATCCCCGTTCTAAATCTGCAATTGCATGACTGTTAGTAAATTTATACTTTTTAACCAACTTCACAGTATAATTTTAGAGCACTTTTGTCATCCAAAAATGTATCTAGCCCTCGCTTCTATTTCCAGTCCTAGATAAGCCGCTGATCTCTTTTCTGTCTTGAAAATTTGCCTTTTTTTGGACAATTAATATTAATATAATCAGGGAATATGTAGTTTTTTGCATGTGGCTTCTTAGAATAATGTTCTTGATGGCCATTCATGTTGTACCACGTATAAGTTCCTTTATAGGGCTCAATAATGTTCCATTTTATGGATATCCAGTGTTTTGTTTAGTCATCAGTGGAGGACATTGGAATTGTTGGCATTTTTGCTATTATTACTAGTCCTGCTATGAACTCTTACGTGCGTGTCTTCGTGGGGATGTTTGTTTTTATTTTCCTGTAGATTCCTAGGACAGGACTCACTGGGTGTTTCGGCAAGTTTCTGTTTAACTTTTCCGGTAATTGCCAAAGCATTCTCCAGAGTCACTGTACCGTCTTACACCCCCTCAGGCCGTGCGAAAGGGCTTGTTTCTCCTTGTTCTCACGGACACTTGGCAGAGGCTGTCCTTTTGATGACAGTTGTTCCAGCAGGTGTGAAGTGCTATCTCCTTGTGGTTTTCATTTGCCCATAAGGACTGGTGACCTCGAGGACCTGTTCTTGTGCTTATTATTCATAGATCTTCTTTGGAGAAATGTCTATTTCACCACCCTTTTTTTTTTTTTTTTTTTAAGTTATGTTGTTTGTCTTCTTATAGAATTATAAGAGCTCTTTAGACATCCTGGACAAAAATCCATTATCAGGTAAAAGTTTCTTCTGTGATGCACAGATACTTCTTTCCAAGGCTGTGGTCTTTCCATTTTCTTCCTGGAGCCTTTGGAAGCACATGTTTTGAATTTGGATGAAGTCCAGTTCATCAGGATGTGTTCTTTTATGGATAGTGCATTTGAGGTCACATCTAAGAACTCCTTGCCTTAACCTTGTGTCACAAAAATTTCCTCCTATGTTTTCTTCTAGAAGATTTTATGGTGTCAGCACTTCCGTTAAGTTTATGGTCCATCGTGAATTAGTCTTCACGCATGGAGGAGGTAAGGAATGAAGTTCACTCTTCTGCCCTCACATAGCCAGTTGTACCTGAAAAGTCTGTCTCGTCTTGCACTGAATTACCTCAGCACATTTATCAAAATCCAGTGGACCATAAATACGGGTTATTTCTGGACTCTTGGTTCTCTTCCAGTGACCCGTAGGTGCTCTCTGCACTAGAACCACACTAGCTTAATTATGTAACTGAATTCTTCTGTGAGCTCCAAAGTCAGGTGCTGTGAGACCTTGCTTGAAAGGCCCACCCTGCTGTCCCCAGGGCCCCAAGTGTGTCAGCAATAAACCTGTTCACACCCTCTCTGTGTGCGGCTTCCTCAGTCTCAACATCCAAGTCAAATTTGGGGTGTGTCCCCCGCCATACACACCACTGCTTCTGCAGGGTGACCTGATCGGTCCTCCAACTGAGTTCTTTTTCAAAATTATTTCATCTGTTCTAGGTCCTTTGTGTTTTCATGTCAATTTTGGGATGAGCTTCTTAATTTTTGTGAATAAAGCCTGCTACAGTGGACTTTATAGATGAATTTGGGAAGAATTACCATCACAACAACATTGAATCTTGTAATTGATGAACGTGGAACCTCTCTGCATTAATTTAGATATTCTTTAATTTTTCTCTGAATTGTTTTGTCATTTTCAACATAGTTTTGCTCTACTTTTGTTGAATTAATTCCAAAGTGTTTTTTCCTTTTGAGTTCTATCATAAATGGAATAATTTCTTTAATTTCATTTTCAATTCATCCATGCTGCTATATAGACATACCACTGATGTTTTGCATATAGAATTTGTACCTTGTGACAATGCTAAGCTTGTTCCTTAGTTCTAGTTTTGGTTTTGTGTACATGTAGACTCCATGGCATTAGCTACATATAGGATTATGTCATCTGTAGATAAAGACTTTAGTTTTAATTTTTAGCCTGTTAGATATCTTTTTCTCCCCCTTGTTGCACCGTTTAAACCTTATTAAACAGAAATGTCAAGAGCAAGGGCACCTGGGTAGTCAGTCGGGTAAGTGTCTGTCTGACTCTTGATTTTGGCTCAGGTCATGATCTCATGGTTCGTGGGATTGAGCCCCACGTCAGGCTACACACTGATAGCATGAAGCCTGCTTGGGATTCTCTCTTCTCTCTCTCTGACCCTCCCTTGCTGTCTATCTCTCTCTCTCTCTCTCTCTCTTTAAAATAAATAAATAAATAAATTAATTAATTAATTAAATTTTTAAAAAATGTCAAGAACAGACATCCTTGTCTTGTTCCTGGTCTTTGGGGGAACACGTTCAGTCTTTCATCATTAAGTAGGATTAGCTCTGGGTTTTCATAGATGCCCTTTATCAGGTTGAGGAAGTTTGCTTTCATTCTTAGTGTGTTGAGAATTTTTATCATGAATGGGCATTAACTTCTTCATATGCTCTTAATGCATCTATTGATGTGGTTTTTGTCCTATATTCAGTTCATATGGCGATGTACATGAAATAATATTTGGATGTCAAATCAACTGTTTATATCTAGGAAAGTTCCTGCTCGGTCATGTTGCATAATCCACTATTATGTGTCTGGAATTGATTTGCTAATGTTTTTTTGAGAATGCTTATACTGATGCTCATGATATTTTACCTGTTGGTCTGTAGTTTTCTCTTTATGTCTTTAGCTTTAATATCAGTACTGCTGACCTCATAGAATACATTAGAAAATCTTCCCAAATACTGTATTTTATTAATGAATTCTTCTTGTGAATGATTAATATTGTTTATCCTTTAAATATTTGATAGATTCTTCAAAGAAACCATCTGGGCTAAGAATTAATTATCTTCATGGGAAGACTTCTAATTGCTAATTCTATATTATGTGTAGATGTATTCATATTTTTTATTTCTCGGGTCCATTTTGTTAATTTGTGTCTTTCTAGGAATTCATCACTTCTTCTAAATTATCTAATCGTTGACAGAAATTATAATATTTCCTTATAATTATTTTTAATTTCTGTAGAGTTGGCTGCAATATTCTTTTTTTCTTGACTTTGGAAATTTGTGTCTTCTCTCATTTCTTCTTTGTAAGTCTAAGTCGATGTTTGTCAGACTTTTTATTTTCAACAAATGCACTTGTTTTCATTGGTATTTCTCTCGTTTTTCTGTTTTCCAACTTCGGTTATTTCTGTTCCAATTTTTATTTCCTTTATTCTGTTTGGGCGAGAGTAGCTTACTCTTCTTTTACATGATTGATTTTAGATTTTTCTTCTTTTTTGATAGAGGCACATAAAGCTATAAATTTCCTTCTAGGCCTTGCTTTAGCAACCTCTTGTGAAATTTAATGTATTATATTTTCATTTTCCTGTGTTCCTGGCTTTCATCATGTTGCCTATTGTGTGTCCCCATGTGAATCTGTTCATATACATCATAATCAGTATTTCTTTATAAATATCTTTATTGTTATCTCTCAAATACACTGGGGTATTTTAGCCATGAGGGAGTTTAGGCCATTGTTTCTTCCGTTCTCTTTTTCCTTTCTGTCCCATCTGGGAGTTCATTCCATATATGCTATCTCATTGGTCTCTGAATTCTTTTCAGTTTTTTTTTTTTGTTCTTTTTCAGTATTTTTCTCTGTTCCTAAGACTGGATAACTTATACAGCTCTATCTACAGTTTCACAGATTATTTTTTCTGCCAACTTGAATATTCTGTTAAACCCCTCTGGAGAATGTTTCACTTCAATTATTACATTTTTCTGTTTCAGATTTTACTTTTTAAAGTGTCTCTTTTGTTTTTTTTTGTAATTCATCTCATTCATTAGAATATTTATTTGTTCATTTACTGTAATTCGTCTCATTCATTAGAATATTTATTTGTTCATTTACTGTGGTTATACTTTACTTAATTCTTTAAACATGGCTTTCTGTATGTCCTTGAATATACTTACAATCGCTGCTTTGAAATATTTGCCTCCTAAATAAAATATCTAGACACATTCAGAGACAGTTTCAATTGAATTGTCATGGGTTTTTTTCCCCCATGAGAATAGTCACGTTTTTTGATTCTTTTCCTGTCTTGTTTTTTTTAATTGAAAAATATTTTGTTGAAAATATATTGTAGCAACTCTGGATTCCAACTTTTCCCCCCAAAGGTTGCTTTTATTGTTTTTTGTTTTTTGTTTTTTGGTTGTTTTTTTTTTTTTGCTTAGAAAATTACTGAGGCTAAATCTGTGAAATTACGTCCCTTACAGTGTGTGTCTGTTGATTCTCCTCAGTTTTTTTATTTCTTTATTTGTTTATTTTTAGGCCTAGCTCCCTAGGGATCACCTCTGTGTCTTCTAGCGGTAGCCAGTGATTAGTGATTGGACAGAGACTGTGCTCAAGCACCTTGATAAGACTTTCAGCCTCTGCTGAGTGAAGTCAGTCAGTCAGAGAAAGACAAATACCATATGATTTCACTCATTCATGGAATTTAAGAAAGGAAAAAAAAATAAAGAGACAAGAGAAAAAAAACTAAATATAGAGAACAAACTCTTTACCAGAGTAAGCTAAGGAGGTTGGTGGGGGATTGGTGAAATAAGTGAGAGGGATTAAGAGTGCACTTATTGGAATAAACACTGAGTAATATGTAGAATTGAATCACTATATTGGACACTGGAAACTACTCTCACAGTACGGATTCGTTATGCCGGAAATGGAAAAAAAAAGACATCCATCCTCTGACAGCTGGTTATTTGTATATGTTGAGTAGCACATTCACATTTTAGGGACTATCAGGTCTTCCTCTGCTTGGACTCTTGGCTGAGTTTTTTCACATCTCCTCCGCATATGTCCAAACCCTCGGGATTCACCAGGAGTGTTTGCCTGGCTTGGGCTCTTTTGAGTCTCCGCTAAGCAGGCACGTAGCCTCAGCCAACAGAGCACACACGCCTCAGCCTCAGAGCAGCACAGCCCCTCCTTCCTGCCTGCACACCCCGTGTGTCGGTTAGCCCTCACGCCGCTCCCCACCGCCCGCCTGTCTTGGAAGAAACTTCATGCCCAAGGAACTGGGTTTCGGGAGGTGGGGCAAGAGCGGGATCGACTCCAGGCGGGAGCACCAGTGTTGTTCCACGAATTGTGCAGATTTTCAGGCATCAACACTTCTCAGATGGTTGTATGTCTTTGGACACTTCCCAACTGCTGACGTGGTTAGTTTGGTTCATCTAGTCCAGCTTTGTAGTTGCGTTTCAAGAAGATCTGTTAACCTCACTTGGCCATAACCAGAAGGCTTGTTAGCATTTACTTTTGGAATTATGTAAAGTGTACATACTGTTTGTTTCAATTAGACGTTTGGCTTTATTTAGAACTCCCAAGTAATTCCAAGACATGTCAGCTCCTTGTCACTCAAATGCTATTAGGCTGGCAGGTTGGAAAGTAAGCCCAGAAACGAGAAGAAAAGGTATGACCATTCTCCTTAGACTGATTTCAGAGTGAGAATGCGTTAATCGGCCCCAGTGTGTCTCCAGGTTACAGCAGTTTAATAGGCTAGAAGGTGAAGCATTCCAACCACTATCCTTTATCTAGTTATGTCACCACGAACTTCAGCCAGACTGTGTGACATTTATGAGGTTAAGATGTGGGACACAGTCTTCTCTTCAGACTCTCTGCTGTCCATTCTCCTGGACCAGACTTGTTCTTGGCTCTAATGCAGGCAGACATTCACAGAAGGAAACCAGTGTGTTGTTGGAGGTGTGTTATCTGACAGGAGGAAGGCAGCGTGAGGCAGGCCGTTTCCTTTGTGTGGGAGGAGGCTCTGTCCCTAACCTGCTCCCTTGGTCTTCCCACCGCTCCTTTTTTATGTTCCTTCCCTGATTGTGAGAATAACACAGACTTTTTATAAAACTGTGCATAGAACAGCAACCAAAGAGAGGCACCTGGGCTCAGTTGGTTAAGCGTCCGACTTCGGCTAAGGTTGCTGAGTTCAAGCCCCGTGTTGGGCTCTGTGCTGACAGCTCAGAGCCTAGAGCCAGCTTCCAATTCTGTGTCTCCCTCTCTCTCTGCTTCTCCTTTGCTTATGCTCTGATTTTCTCTCTCTCTCTCTCTCAAAAACAAACAAACACTAAAAATGTTAAGCAGATTAAGCTCAGTGCCATCTACACTTGAAAAATACATAAGCCTTCAGCAAAGAGGAGGAGGAGGACTAGAAGTAGATAATAATTCTCGCTCTGTATGAGTACTTTCGGAATTACATAAAAGAAATCCATTCAACAGATTAATATGAGTGACAGATCCTGTTTAAGTGTTTTCTTCCTACGAGAAATAAAGTAAAACTTTATTTTACAGTTACAGTTTTTTAATGTAAACCTTTAATATTGAGGATTAAATAAGCAGACGTACCTCCCGCTTCAAATTTGATGCCCACCTATAGCATTTCCCACAAATGGCTTGTTTCCTTGATGGAATCGGACACTTTTTCTCCTTCCCTTTCCCTGCCTTGTAGGATCTGAAGAGGAAGCTGAAGGAAAGCAAGACACTGAAAAACCACTTTTGGAACTATGAGTACTACTTCTGTCACAGTAAGTGAGACCGAAAGTGTAACAACAAACTAGTTACATGTGGACCGTTTCTTTGAGTAGACCCCAGGTAAACTTCGGAGAATATGAGTAGATCGAGCCAGCTCTATCCCAGTCACATGAATTTGTAGTTACATTGTATTCATGTGAAATTTCTTTTCATTCTTTTGCATCAATATGAATTTGTAAAGTATGAAAAATACCTCGGAGTTCACATTTCTTTTTTTAATGGAGGTGAAATGGCCCATAGCACCACGTAAGTTTCGGGTGGACAGCATCATAATTCGATGTTCGCCTGCTCCGAAGTGACCACCATCGTACATCTGCTTGCCCTCCCCATTTCTGCAGAATAAGAATGAGTTCCTTATTGTTCGCTCAGCCAGAACGTCTCCCTGTCAGATGTTAGTCCGTTACAAACCCTACCTAGTGTGCCGAGCGAGGGTAGCCGTCCTATGCGACGTGGGTACCGTGCGTCTCTGTCTACCCCGGGGCAAGCGGGACTAGCGTGGTGAGCGACTGTCCCAGGGGGCACCGCTGGCGAGTGGCAGAGCTGGGACTTGGGCCCGCCCCGTCTGGTACCAGGGCCCACCCTGGCCTTGTACCCAGATGTCCCCAAGTGCCATGGGGCTTCTGAGATGAAAAGTGTGGTCTGGTCAGAGCCGTAGCTTGGGGAGCCTCACAGGGGGCATGTTGTTCAGTCTCTTGAAGTCATCAAAGGAAAACACGGCCACCCCAGAAACGGCAGCAAGGAAACACAAAGTGAATTGGAGCGGCAGCAAGTCTGCGTAATCATGTGATGACGGGAGGAAATTGGTGACCGGCTCAGAGCTGCTGAGGAGCTGGGTGACAGGCAGGGACCAGCCCGGGAGGCAGCCCAGGGGCAGCGAGCGGGCCCTGTTTCTAAAACCCCTGCACCCCAGCGCGCTCCAGCCCTGCTTTCTGCCTCGGCGGTTGAGGCTGTGAACAGCCAAATTCAAAACTGCTTTAAAATAAATCCTTCCGTGGCCACACCCAGGTCTTCATGTCTTTGCCACCGCCCGTCTCCACGCAGACCTTCTCGTCAAAACGCCGGGCAAAGAGTAGCGCTCTGCCTTTTAACCCTGCATCTCAAATACTCGTGTGTTCTTCTCTCTCCCTCTACGTGCGGAAGCTCCATTCCTGAAAGTCACTGGAGGAAGGAACGGACCAGAGCGGGGGTCTTCCCATCGCAGGCCAAAATGCCGACACGCACTGCTGACTTCGGCGAGCGGCTAGTAAAGAACTTATTTATTGTAATACCTCATAGACGCTGTACGAGACCCGCGTACATTTAGGAGCCTGCCCGTGGCCGGGGAGATAATGTGATGCTCTGTGCTGTGTTCCGTGAGACCGAGTCTGATCTGTTCATACCTAGTTGGAGCCGAGTCTTGTGCTATATCCCCGATCAAAAGACTTCTTAATATATTGGAATAACACTGTTTTAGTAAGCAGAATATCTTTTTATTTGATTCGCAGGTTGCGATTTTGTTGTTCCATGGCTCAGATTTCTTTTGTATTTCTTTTTTTAACATCCCATGTTCCCCTTGTGTTTTTTAACTCACGCTTACGTGCTCTTTGTACAATTTTAAAAAGTAATAAAATCCAACATATCAAAATGGTTCCTTTTTACTTTCCTTACTTGGCATTACATGTTTGGCTTCAAGTATTGGAATCACCGAATGGGGCAAGGACGGGTGTGAATACCTGTTACAGTGTAACCAGACATTTCTGCGTTATTTTCCGTTATGAAATAGTATCCTTCCCTCAGAAGTACGGTTCTGAAATAACGTGAGGCTCTACTTTGGGATGAACACCAGGCAACCACTGCCATCATTTCTCTTGATGTGGCTAATTTGAATCGAAATAAACTATATTGTGAACTCTTTCTTTCAAAGTTGCATGTTCACCTTAATGCCTCGTGGGGAGGCAGTGTGTCTGTTAGTTTTCTTATTCTTTGTGTCCTTCAAGAAAAACTCAACTGTATGTAGCGACGGTGGTGCCAGTGTGGGTGGGAACTGGCCATTTGTGCAGGTCACCTCACCTCCGTCTGTGCTTGTTCTAAGAGTGGACCAGAGGACCTGAGTGCCCGAGGAGGGTTATGGGAGGCTGAGGCCTAACCAGAAAGAACCCAGCAGTGTCCTCAGGCTCTGGCCGAATCTCGGGAACTCAGTGGCATGGCCTCAAGTAGAATACACTGTCCCAGGAGGGGAGCCGCATACACACCAGGCCCACAGATGATGCCTGAGCCGGATGCCAGTGTGTATTTGCCCTGAGAAGGAGCCCTCACCTACATACGCTGGGCAAGCCGGTAGCACGCGGCCTATGCTCATGGAAGCCAGGACTCACCCAAGAAGTTGACTCTCAGAGCACAGACCAAGAGGAATAAAGTCTCTGCTGAGAATGCACAGTGAAGGCAGTCTGGAGCCATAAGATGTTGATCTGCTTTGCCAGGCACTGGACAGATTGGGTCCTGGGACTGGGCACCCCCTCTGTCCCGTGCGCGGGTGGGGTGCAGGCGGGGACACTTGCTCCTTGTGCTTACAGTACTGGATGCTCGTCTGCTGGACGCCCAGCACAGTTATCCCCTGTGCCTGTCTTCTGTTGAGCCTTGCTCAGCTTCACTCCATGGTCATTTTGTCGCTTTGGGAGGACTAAGGTGACTCAGTACGTGACATTCAATTGCACAGTTGACTAAGGGCTTCCGTATGTCTGTGCTCTTGTGAGGAAAGAAGCCCCTCCCTGTTCCCCATCTACACTCTGCCTGTGCTCATAGCTTCAGGTGCACGGGTCTGGTGGCCGCCTGCCTGCACTGACCAAATGAGACCGAAAGTGCCACCTGAGGAAATCACACGCCAGGGAAAAGCGCAGGTCCCTGATGGAAGTCCGGATTAGCTAGGGCTACTGGAAGCCTGCGCGCTCTTTCCTGCAGAACGGTGTCCTTGGGCTGGACCGAAGGAGCAGCGTCTCAGCAGTCCTGGTCATACGATCCCCAACTCAGGGAGCAGCTACTTGGAATGACCTCGGTATAAAATAGGGGAACCCCTCACCCACAGACTGAGAAGGTGTTTGACAGCGATTGCATGCGTGTGCAGATGGATTTTTCTTTCATTAGCTGTGGCCTTGTGGAGGGGAGCAAAGTTGGCTGTGGTTTAACTGTCCTTATTTTCTCATTCGACACCCCAGCCCCCACTCTCACAGCCCCAGCCAGTAGGGGCTGGTTTGACTTCAAGCATTTTCCACAAATCAACCACATTTGACAGAGCACAGAGACAAGAAAAGCCTGAGAAAATAAAACACCCCCACCGCACCAGCGCCCTCCTGCCCCCCACATTGTCCCCTGCACCACCGCCCTCCCCCTCTCTGCACCTGCCAGTCCAGGGCGGCCCAGGTCGGGCCGGGGAAGGACGGGGCTGAGGAGTTGGAAGCCACAGGAGACACTGCCTAGGAGTGCCCGGCAGCGAAATCCACCCCCACGGCTTTCAGTCATTTGCTAGTTTCCCCTCTTTGCCCGTGTGCTTTCCACACGCAGAAACAGTTCTGAATCTCTAAGTAGAGGCCCAGAAATTTGGGCTAAAGAGGTCTGATGAAATTCATGAAAATGAAGGAGTGGATGGAAATTAGATTTCTTCCTTTTTGTATCTGGTTGGTCTTGTGCTGTTTCTCCCTCTACCTGGTTTCCAAAAGCACCTGTTTCACAGAAACTGAAGCTGATTGTAAATAAACAAAAAATCTTTCCCAAATTTTTTATGAGACATTGTTTTATTCTAATATATAAAAACTTTTACTTTAGGAGCGCACAGGTGGCTCATGGTTGGGCATCCGTCTTCCGTTCAGGTCATGACCTCACGGTTTATGAGTTTGAGCCCCATGTCGGGCTCTGTGCTGACAGCTCAGAGCCTGGAGCCTTCTTTGGATTCTGTGTCTCCTCTGCCCCTCCCCTGCTCGCACTCTGTCTCTCTCTCTCTCAAAAATAAACAAAAATTTTTTTAACTTTCACTTTAAAAGGATTTATTAGAAAGGGAGAAAAATAAACAATCACTAATCTCTCCAGCCACCTACCATGCTTTGACCATTTTGTTTTACACCCACAGTTGTAGAAATATGCACACCCATGTAAATGAGTGTCATATTTGTTATCATTATTACTCAGAAGCCATGGTCAAAGGACTGGACAAACATTGCACAAAAAAAGAAAGAAAAAAGATAAGTGGACTTAATCTAAGAAAATTCGGGTTTTCTCATCAGAAAAAAAACAAAACCATGGTGGAATACTTTTTCACCTGTCAACTTACCAAAATCCTGGTGTGTGACAGCAGTCCTGACATTCACTACACTGTGGTGCAAGGACACCATGGCGCTACCTCTATCAAGGTAAGTTGGCAATACCTTCAAAGTGACAAGTACACATGTCCAAAGTGACAAAGCAATATTATAATTTCAGCATATTTTATAATAGTAGAAGATTGGAAATACCGCATTCGTCTATCGCAAGGAACTGATATAAAATACACGTTCACCAGTAAAATACTGTTCCGCTAAGTGTCCCTATGTACTGACATAAAAAGAGCCCAAGTATACATAAGTGAGAAAAGCAGAACAGTGTATGTTGTATCCTACCTGTGTGTTGGAAGAAAATTAGACATATTTGCACTTACGTTTATATGTAAATTCATATTTGCATAAATAAAAACTGGAAAGATGCACAAGAAAGAAAAATGTGACCTGCAAGTGTTTGGGAGGTGGAGACAGTGGTTGAAACAAGATTTCTTAGTTCAATTTTTGGAGTGTTTTGAATTTGAATCCATGCGAAGGTATAGTCGACCAATTTTATTATGGTCCTGCCACGCATATTTTTTCAGCACTTCCTAATTAATTCTCCATATCTTTGACAATCTCTATTTTTTTGGTAGATAGATATTTGTCCATCGTATGGCATCATTTAGTTTATTTTTCTGGTTTCTTATTGGGCATTTGAGTTAATTTGAGACTGTTGCGAATGGTGCTACGGCATTGCACCGTATAAGTGAGCTCATTTGTGTGTGTGTGTGTGTGTGTGTGTGTGTGTGTGTGTGTGTGTGTGTTCTCTATTTCTAAAGTAGAGCTGCCAACAGTAGATGCTAATGCTGTTGAGGACTTGGATGTACTCAGCATAAAATCTAATTGCATCCACAGAACTGCAGGAAATGTGTCACTGCAAGTCTGTTTTGTAAACGGGAAAATTATGGCACCGAGCGTTCAAATAGCTATAGACCCAAGATTTAAACCCAGGCACTTGAGGTTCAGAGTCCAAACGCATAAACCCCCCACCACCCTACCTTTCCTGTGTTAGCGCAGCTCTTGTGGGCCTCTTGTGACATCAGGAAACCCGCTGCACGTGAGACACTGGCCCAGGTCTGACACGCCCTCCAGGCATGCAACATGTTATAGCTTTGCCACTGAAGTGTCTTAAACCAAGTGAGTCTGAATCTGCTGCCCTTTGAAAGAGAAATAACCTGGAGCCTTTGAATTGGAATTGTGGAATTGAGCATGATTACAGCCAATGCTGGATTTAAAGACTCAGTCGTCATGCTGTCCCATACCTTAGACTGTCAGATTTCACCAAATGAAAGAACACAGAGACAAAAATAGACTTTTGGTTGTTTTTATTCTGCCTATTAAGAAAAACAGCACAAAGTTCAGGTAGCAAAGATGGCAGCTTCCAGAAATGTAAAATAAAGGCCTCCGGGCAGTTATGTGGATAAAGAGCCCCAGGGGACGCTATGGAAGCTCCCACGCTGGCTGGACTCCGAGGCGAGGGTGCTGGGTGGCTGAGGAGCTGGTGGAAGTTAAGGAGAAAGAGGTGCCGAAGCCCCTGCGGATGCCTCCCGGTCCCGCCCGTGAGTGACGGCAGAATTTGTTCTTGGGGCAGAGTGACATTTCCTGTTTCCCCAGCGATTTGTAAACCCATTCTGCAATAGTGACACAATAGAAAAAGACACATGTGAACTGAAATAACCCAAACCCAGGAAGAAAGCCCCGCTAGATACATGTGCCCCCAGGTATTAGGAACTTCCCGTTGCTGCAGAGTGCTGGTCTCCCAAGCAGACAGTAGGTGAAGATGATGGAGTAGACCACACTCTTGAGGAGGAGGACGACGTAGGTGTAGTAGGCAGAGAGGTTCACTAACTGTAGCTGCAGGGGGTCTAAAAGAAGCCATTTGTTAATTACACCTGTTCTTTCAAAAGGCTAGGTCTTAGTAATGGGAGGAGGGGGGTCACATTATACAATTCTGATGACCTGCGTTGAAGTGACACTCTCGTAGCAACACTACCCGACAGTAAACCGCTATGCCACCATCACCACTACCACCATCACCAAGACCACCCAGAATCCAGCTTGCAGATCAAAACCTCTGCAAAATTCACATAAAATATTCCAAAGTATTAAAAAGTAAGGTTAGGTCTTAGAAGAATGAGTCACCCTGAAAAGAGCATTGGTGTTAAGTAGCTTTTACCGTTTCTTCACCCCCACCATGTCTGTAATTAACAATAATAGCTAATATGCATTAACTACTAACTAAATGCCAAACATTTAATTCGAGAGTTTTGTGGGCAAAACTTTAAGCTTACTTAACGTTTCAGTAACCTACGAGATTATTATTTTCATTCCCATTTGACAAATAAATTAAGGACAGAGAATGAATTTGCCTGGTATCATACAACTAGTAAGTACCACAAGCCAGATTTTAATCTCAGCAATACAACGTTCAAGAACACATTCTTACTTAACTCTGTAGTTCTGCACTTCCACGTGCAATAAATACCCCCAGCAAGAAACAGTTAAGCACAAATATAATGATGAATTGCTGATTTAAAAGCATCTTAGCCATTACACATTGTGCATTAATGAGATTACTACCAATGGTAGGAATTTCCACACTCCATGGAAATTAGGTGGTGTTCACAGTAGAGTAGGTGGGAGGTTTTAGTAGAGGTCATTAGTTGTGATGGACACCGGGTGATGTATGGAAGTGTTGAATCATTCGCTGTATTGTACACCTGAAACTAATATTACATGCTATGTAACTAACTGGAATTTAAATAAAAACCTACAAAAATAATAAAAGAAAATAAAGTAGAAGGAAGTAGTTAATCCAAATTCTCTCCAATATTAGGAGGTCATCACTAACTCCCTTGTCTTTCCTGAATATCCCTCATTGGAGCTATGATGTTATAGAATGATTGCCTTTAATATCCTTTGAAGTTTCCCGGGAAATATATGATGTCATGAAATAATTAATGACAATGGCCGTGGGACAGACTGGCTACTCAATGAACCACAAGGCAGAGTCTCTTCTGTGGAAATTTCTTGTACATGCTTGGTCTCCAGAGAGTCAGAACTCCAGAATTATTAGTACTGGTATGGAAAGGGAGAGAGGGATGTGCTCGTAACTCCTTGCCCTTGGTCAGGTCATATGTTAGTTAAGGTCCAGAGGCCCCTTGACGTTGGACATGAAGGGAGATCAACAGGGGTAGAGACAATGCTTCTTGTCACTTTCTTGCACATATGTGGGCAGAAGGGGCCAGAAACCAGTACTTACAGTGTGTCAGCTAAATGAGATACCCTATGCTAGACATTCCGTATATGGGATCTTACGTCTTCAGCAACTGAGGGAGGTGTTATTCGTGTTACTCCTGGTTGGCTCAGATAATGTAAGGAATGTACCCATATTCGTGTATGAGTAATTAAAAGACTGAGGTTAAAGTCCAGTCCGCGGCCCTTGAAGCCCTGCACTCGCATCCACTCCCCATGTGTGCACCTGTCTCACGGCCTCGGCTTTGGGGTTTCTTGCACTATGATGACATCTTAGATGGAGAATAGAAAACTGAGTAAGAATATGGACTCTTTTTCTCCCTCACTTTTTTTCTTGAGAGAGCACGAGTGGGGAAGGGGCGGGGGGTGGGACAGAGGATCTGAAGTGGACCCACGCTGACAGTAGCGAGCCCGATGAGGGGCTCGAACTTGTGAACCATGAGATCCTGAGCTGAGCCTAAGTCAGACACAACCAACTGAGCCACCCAGATGCCCCACATATATGAACTCTTGATTCAGATCATCTGTGTTGAAGCCTCAGATCTCACTGTGTGGCATGGTGCAAGGGATTTAATGAATTTTTTATCATTGCCATCTTGTGTAAAGTAGGAATAAAATCCTTCAGAGTGAGTATTAAGAGAATTAAACAAAATGCACTCACAGTAACACAACACCTTCTGTACAAGAACCTCTCAGTGTCCGTTCGTGTTACTAACTATGAGCAAGAGCACAGACTTAAAAAAATGTACAACCAACTTGATACTGTGTTTTCCTCAGTCCATAAAAACAAAGGCCACAGAAATGAATGAAGTCTATTGGTGAAAGACTTCAGAGCCCCTCACTGCACCCCTAAGACTATAAAGTCCTGTCATTTCCAAACCAGCATTTATTGTGTGAAGATGAGTCCTGGGAAATGATGGACTGACTTAAAATATTCCTCATCTATTTTGCAAGATCCAGCCATTGCCACATTTCTACCCGAAGTCAGGGAAGTTCAAAGGTTAAGTGGGTCAGGAGGAAAAACTGCTATCACATATCATAAAAGCAAACATACAAAACCTTACCATTTTTATCTTTCAGAGAGGCTTTCATAGAGTCAATGGTAGCAAGCTCTACAAGATAAAAGAGCAAGTATTATTCAACTGTTCATATTCATTATTTGATATGTGTCTGTGTTGGGGATGGAAAGAAGAAAAAGAGAGAGAAAGAGAAGGAAGGAGAGAAAGAAAGAAAGGAAAGGGAAGGAAGAGAAGGGAAGGGAAGGAAGAAAGGAAAGTAAGGAAGAAAGAAAAAGAGAGAAAGAGAAAAAAAAGGAAGAAGGGAGGGAGGGAGAGAGTGGCAGAAAGAAAAAAGGGAGAGAGAGAAAGGAAAGGAGAGAGAACGAGGAAAGAAGGAAGGGAAAGAAGGGGGGAGAGAGAGAAAGACGGAAAGAGAAAGACAGAGAGAGGAAGGAAGGAAGGAAGGAAGGGAAGGAAGAAGAATCTGTCACCCCGGAGAGAGTCGTTAGAAATATGAGTCCCACAATTCCAGAAATGGTTAATCTGACTTTATATAATTCAGTAGATCAATTCCTATATTGTATTTCTGCACACGAAGATGTTGAAGTTCATGAATGATGCATTTTTTTTCTTACAACTAACGGGTAATGTCTGAGACTATCTTGTTGTCCCTCTGTGTTCACAGCTCCTAGCACAGTACCTGCCTCAACGTAGGTGTTCTGTAAATACTTGTTGAATGACAAAAACAAAACAAAACAAACACATGCAAACAAACAACAACAACAAAAACACAGAAAAAGGGGCTGCTATGCAGTCCTCAGCACCCACTGCTGACATGAAGGGATCCTACCAAAATCATTCATCCAACCCTAGAATCCACAGCGAATCTTACATGTTGGGAGAAGTTTGGTTTACATAATTTTCCCATAGAAGCAAAGGAAAGTGGCCCTATCTTTCAAATCATGCACTTCCCAGTACCCCCAACTCCTTCACATGAGTACTGGAGTGTGGCTCTTTGTGGACGTGACAGCAATGCTAATGAGAGCCAATACCTCCTGAGTGATTATTCCTGTAGGCTCACGTGCATTATCTCCCCAGACCCCTCAGCCACACTGAAGTGAGCTGAATTTGGAGGACTCCACGTTAGACACGAGGAAATATGGTTTAGAGGGTCTAACTTGCCCAGAGTCATACCAGTACTTGGCTGAGCCAGCACTCAAACGACAGTTGTGGGGGTTTCAAGGGGCAAGAGCAAGTGGTAAGTACCTTGGAGAGCAATCCCGAGAACTCGAACATAGCTCCACCGTTGTGGACTCTCAGACACCCTCTATTCCAGTATCCTAATCATCCTTGCAAATGACCTTCTTATGACAGAAGCTCAGCATTTCAGTGCACTTCTTTCCAGGGACGGAAAGACTCACTGAGTACTAATTACAGTTTTCTGAATATGTAAAACCTGGGAGGAGGGTTGTATCTCTCTACAATGTTTTTGTTTTTGTTTTGTTTCTGAAACTCCAACATACATACAAAGACAAAATTCCTTTAAAATGGTCATTGAGGGGCGCCTGGGTGGCTCAGTCGGTTGAGCGTCCGACTTCGGCTCAGGTCATGATCTCACGGTCTGTGAGTTGGAGCCCCGCGTCGGGCTCTGTGCTGACGGCTCAGAGCCTGGAGCCTGACTTTGGATTCTGTGTCTCCCTCTCTCTCTGCCCCTCCCCCACTCATGTTCTGTCTCTCTCTGTCTCAAAAATAAATAAACATTAAAAATAAAATAAAATAAAATAAAATAAAATAAAATGGTCATTGACCGTTGGATATAGGAAGAGAGAGTTGCGCGTTTTGGTTTATCCTTTTTCCGCTCGATGTGTCCTTGTCCATACACGCATGGTTCTGATGTGCAATCTTACCCCACGCAAGCCTATTTTGGTGTGCGCTTAAAAAAATGAGTTTGAGGTGCAATCTTTGGGGTAAATCCCCAAAATAAAAATGTTTCCATAATCATATTTAGGTATTAAAATATTCTCAAAAACTAATTTTCAAGAGTCTTAAAAGTCCCTTTCTATTTTATACGGTGCCTTTACTCCTTAAAAGAGAAATCGAAATCCCTTATCACCATGCGTTGATTGAGGTAAAAGTATTAAGGTCACAGTTTTTCAAGTTAAAATCTGTGTATATACCCTCGGTTCTCTTTCTCCGTGCAAGTTGATTGAAAACTTGGACCAGATTAGTTTTATCTCTTCAAAAGCATGGATTTGTGATTCCATGTCCTATTTATTTTTACCTTTCATAAAACAACAACAACAAACAAACTTATAGTATTAGAAATTTGCCATAGAATGGTATTAACAGAAATGACTTCTTTGGCTTTGTTGCTATGAGAAGACCTTGGGAGACATTCCTTTTAGAAATTAACTACCAAGGAAAAACACATCACAAATAAGAACATCTCCCTTTTCCGTAATCATCACCACGAAATTTACTCTATTTTCACTTTGATCACTATAAAAATCAATACCTGAATGACCTTTGCCCAAAGGTTACATTGAATGGTGCTTTGCTCATTTGCCTCCTCTCTATTTCTTAGCTATAGAAATTTTAAAAAGTTAGGGCTCTTTGTACTCTTACTTTAGTTAGTTTTAGGATGGAATGTACATACATACAAGAAACCCGTGAATAAATACGTTCTTGTTATATTTTCAAAAGCAAACATTTTCACTGACACGATCATATTTCCTCTTCATCACAGCCCAGGAGAAATCAGAGATAAATGTTCGACCCTAATTTGATCATTGGAAACACTAAGGACCCAAGAAGATAACGATTTACTCTCTGTATATATTAGCTTATATATAATGTCTGTATATATTAGCTTCAGCCAGTCTACCTTAGCAAATTTCACCTTACAGCAGTACATAAAATTCAAATCTAAAAAACCCAAGACCATACTAAGACCTCAGCAACCAAATTATGCTTTTTTTGTTGAGCTGTGATCTGGCTCTTCAAATGAACAGCACTTTGTCACATACAACTCATTGTTTATGGGTTATACTTTGAGTACAGCAAGATTGAAATGAGAGGGACTTGGCCGGGTAGAACATTCCTGAAAGATGTGTAATTGTTCTTATTTTGTGATCAAGTAAGATCCTTAAAAATGGACTCTCTTTTGAGCATTTATTGTGTGCAAGGTTGCTACATGCTTTTACACGTACTGTTTCATTTAATCCAAACAGTGACGCTAAAAACATCACTGTAACCTTAATGTTTTGGTTGATGAAACTGAGGTGGGCTTTGTATAGGATAGTGGCCCATAGTATTTTAGTTCTATGGGGAAAAAGCAGGATATTTATGCCACCATTAGGTAACAACATTTAAGAAAGATTTCTATTTGTTTCTTTTTATTAGTATTTGACAGAAAAGGTAGGATACTGAAAGGTTATGTTATATTATATTATATTATATTATTAATATTATATATGCACATACCTTTTTTCACTGAACGAAAAAGAATCTCTTGATCAGCCCCTTCTTTATTACTCTTGTGTGTGAAGATACACTTGTGTTCTTTAGCTATTGACCTTTTAGTGCGGGTCATCCAGCTGTATTTCATGTATGTGTTGTTAGTCTTCATGGTGTTTCCTTGCTGGGATGTCAGAATTCTTTTGCCATTCTTTTCTTTCCAGTCTATCTTGATAACATCAGGGAAAAAATTCTCAAGAAGACAAAGATATGTTCCAGCCTCGTGGAATTTTATTTCAGCCATTGAAGGAAGAAAAATGGTAGGCTTGGGGGACGTGTCTGTGTCAAGGCTCATACCTATGGGGGGAAACAGAATAACAGTTAAAAAAGTTATTAGAGAAACACAAACATTGTGTGGTTTGGAACCACCTAACACAGAGGGAAATGAAGGAAATTTGCCATAGAATTCATGCTTACTGTAGTCTTTCATCCACAGTGGGCTATGAGTTGCTTACTCTCTTACTTTCCACGGAAAAACAGGTACAAGAAGTCCTGTAACTTGCCCAGAGTCGCAGCTAATAAGTAAGTGGTAGAGTCTGGATAAACAGGTGAGATTTTTTCAAACCGTATACACAGTCCCTTTTTGAATGGGAATCTACTTCCACACATGACAGTCTATCAAAGTTGAACTCTTAGCTGCAAACATGGCTGCCACACCCCCTTCTGAAGTGGTGGAGTCCTCCTGGATTCTGATTTTATAGAACATCTCACTATCCCGTCTAAATACGCAGAGTTTTGAGTCGGATGATGTCTAAATCTACACCTCCAAATTATTTACAATGCCTTGAATCTTAGAAGCCAAGTGACAATATATCCAAAACTGCTATTCAGAAACTCTGAATATTTTCAGAAACGCTTTTATATTAGTTTTATAGAGGAACATGCTTCCCAGAGTTTTGTCTTGCTGTGGAAAATGTTCACGAAAAGCACATTTAGTGCTAGCTAGCTGCTGAAGTGTTTTCTAACGTCACAGTTATCAGTTTATCAGCTGTTGAGTAAAGTTATATGCAACTAGTGTAGTGGTAACAGTCATGGGTCCAGACATAATGGCAAAATATATAACAAAACATCATAGTTTTCAAGGGCATGTGTTGGTATGTTACTTAATCACACATTTACTGTTAATGATTGAAGATATCCATGTTAGAACCCTTTTAAAATTGATTTCCAACTAAATGCAAGTGCTTTACTGTTACTCTCTTTGGGCTAGTTTGGAGTTAGTTTAATGATCCAGTGGGCAATTTCTTAAGAGAAGAGATATTGGATTTCTCATTTGAGAAGTAAAGTAAAAAAATTATTTTGGGAGGGGATACTGGTAATACAATAATAATTAATAATAATAATTAATAATTTTAGGAAAAAATTTTTGAACATTTCTACCTGTGTAGCAAAGCTCCTGATTTTTATACTAAGTCAGTAAGCAAAGGATGAGTTGTTATTTCTGCTGCAAGTAGAATTAGGGCATAATGTGCTTATTTTAAGTTTATACATCTTGCTTGTAGTGCAAATAGCATTTTATTGATTATAACAGTAAGATACTGTATATTTCTCCAGTCATATACTTTGTTTTTAATTTAAAAACCATGTTAGATAAACAAGATTAATTTTCCAATTGTACATGATATTTACATAATTTTAGCCTCTAGTCAATATATTAAGGAATCTAATTTTCATCTTAGAAGATCTGTGGGTTTTTTTTAAAAATAGGAATACTTCTGATTCATGATAGTAGAGAACTCGAAAATCAAATGATGACCTTGAAAAGTTTCTGGATGGTGACGTACTGTTTCTAACTACCGTCTCTTTTCCTTTGGTAGATTGTTGATGTTTTATTCTTGATTCTCCACAATTTTCTCAATGGAATAGTTAGCTTAGCAATACATAGTATACTTGACTATACATGGCTAGTGCCTATATTTTGAGTCATTATCATACATTGTTTTTCCTTCAACATTCTTTTTTAAATGTACTAACAGTGATTTTTATGGCCAAAATCATTTTGTATGATAAATATATAAAAGGAGGTATAAAATATAAACTAGATTCCAAGATAAATAAGCCTGTCCAATACATTTATATACATTCATTTGCATAACCTCAAAATACGTTTGGGTTAAATTGCCTGAGTGATTTATATGTTATTAAGAGAGATCCATGTGAATTCTATATAAATCTACCAAGTGTCAACTGCATTTTCAATTGCAAGGGTGAAATTTCAAATCTGTATGTTGATGTTGATTTAATTGTCCTCTATTTTTTATTTTTCTTTTGTGAAATAATTACAGCAATTTTATGTTTAAATTTTAATTTTAATTTCAAATTTATGACATTTCTAACTTTATTTAAAGTTTCAACTATATTTAAAAAAGTGAAACATTTCTCTGCTAGATGGGAGCTGGAGGCAAAACGTGGTGGTGCCTGACCGTGTCTGCTGAAGGTCATCGTGAATGTCATGGCGCCCACAGTAACGGTGCAGCGGTAGCATGGAATGCGCGTGTTTAAAGACCATTTCTTCACTTTATAACATGGACATGGAAGGTAATGCCCATTATTTCACCTCATATTCTCCTAAAGGACTCCTGCATTGAAGTCTCTTTCTAACTTTACGGTGGGAAAAACATAACAAATCTGAAAATTTTGTGTGCTTCACTTTATCAGATAATATAAAGTACATACTCCTTGCACTTTTCTCCTACTTTCCAACATAAAATTTTACCCTGTGCTTCTTGCAGAGTAGTCACAGACCTTTTTCCTCTGCTCTTCTTAGTGCTTTGATCTTCTATTTTTATTTCATGGTTTATCTCTACTTGTATATTTTACTGTAGGTCTTCTTAAGTGGTTTTGGAAATAAGGCAATTAAGACAAATGAGAAATACTTTCTAGATTAAGATTTGTGTTTTGTTTTTTTTTTTTTTAGATTTAGAGGTTGATAGCTTTTTTAAACATTTATTTTATTTTTTAAACATTTATTTATTTTTGAGAGACAAAGAGACAGAGCACGATCAGGGGAGGGGCAGAGAGAGAGAGGGAGACACAGAATCCAAAGCAGGCTCCAGGCTCTGAGCTGTCAGCACAGAGCTTGACGCGGGGCTCATCAAATTCACAAATTACGAGATCATGACCTGAGTCAAAGTCGGATGCTTAACCGATTGAGCTATCCAGGCACCCCCTTTTTAAGTTTATTTTTATTTATTCTGAGGTAGAAAGATAGAGAGAAAGCAGGGGAGGGGCAGAGAGAGAGAGGGAGACAGAATCCCAAGCAGGTTCTGCGCTGTCAGCACAGAGCCTGATGTGGGGCTCGAACCCACCAACCATGAGATCATGATCTGAGCTGAAACCAAGAGTTGGATGCCCAACCTGCTGAGCCACCGAGATGCCCTGAGGTTTAAGTCTACCTTGAAGATGACATGAAAAATGAGTGAAGATGTTTTCAAATCCCACTCTGCCATACAGATGCAAAACACACACAATTCAAACACATTCAAATGCCAGAGGATAAGGTGAGGCTTGCTTCCCGACAGAATCCCTCAGGAAACGGGTTGCCTTATGTCCTTCGGCAACGCCCATACTAAAGGAAGTTCTTCTACTGCTCTGCTTTGATCAAACAATACTGCTTGGACAAGATACCAACCTGAAATAAACGCAAGGCTAGTTTCAGAGACGGCGCTGGTAACATGCGTTTGGTAAATACTACTTGGACCCAAAACGCTACACTGTATGTTTACGTTGCACAAATATAGAATAATAGAGTGAATGAAAAAAAATGCTTTTTTAAAAGCGCGTGACTGGGTAATTTCTCCTCAGATAAAAGATCCAGTAACATCATCATTACGGGATGCCCAAACAGAAACTCGGACCCCGAGATTCCTCAGAAATTTGCTCTAAAGTAGATGTTTTAGCTGCATGTGAAAAGTCTGAACAAAATCTGTAATAAAATGTGAGGGCACAAAAAGCAACATTTCTGAGTTGATGCCGTACTGATATTATTTTTTAACCTTGTAGGTATAATTCAATTATATTTAATTAATCAATTAAGGTATTAAATATACAAATGAATACTTGACTTTTTATCTATGTCACTGTAAGTTTATATATTTAAGTTATAAAACTTCCTCCCTGTTACTTATGCCCGGATATTTCCACTGAAAATTGGAGATCAACTTATATTCAGGCTAGCAATGTTAGAGGTGATGCTAATTACATTCTTATCATTTTTACAAGCAGGCGACAATGAGTCTTAGAAGTTGGAAGTATTCCATAAATTCTACCATTTGTTCTAAAATGACACGTAGACTATATGGTAATTAACATATTTTTCTGTACTCCTAATTTCATTTAAAAAACAAAACTCCAGTGGGTGGTAATTTGAATTCATGAAATTAACATTTCTTTATCTCTGACAACCTAATTCTCCTAGTAGCCACTTCCATATTTAATCTCATTTACAGCCACTTGAGATGGTTTTTACAGTGACAGAATCAATGGAGGGAGAGAGAGCAAATGTCAACGGCAATAAGTGTCACCAGAATTTTTTAATTTTTTTCCTTTATTTTCCTATTTTCCAATTTTTCCCATGATAAGCATTTGTTATGTGTATGATGTTAAGAAAGCAATAATGACTGAATCAAAATTTAATCACTAAAGGATGGTCCATATTTTTCTATGCACCACACTCTCCTAAAACCATTTCTCAGGACCCATGAATCATACCTGGGTCACCATTATGTAATGAGATTGTAAGAATTTACTTTGTTATGGAGTCAGTTGGAAAAAACTTGCTTTTCAGTTTATTTGTCCCTCTGATCACATCCACTAAGGAAAACAAGATACATCATCTTTCATTTTTTTCAATGTTTTACCATCTTTGTGAAAATTGTTGAAAATTTTTACTTGACTCGCCCAGTACGCTAGAAACAGCCCTGTGAGAGGCTCTCTCTCAGCAGGCAACATTTCATGTCTAAGGCTAATGAAGAATGAACAAATAGAATACCGTATTAAGGGGGGGAAAGCCTAGATATCACATTCTTGAATATGTTTACACAGGTAAATATTTTGATACTTGATATTAATTATTCTTTAACAAAATGCAAGTTGAGCAATTTTTTGTTCATTCTGGGTTTTTTTGTTTGTTTTTGTTTTTTACCATTTATTTATTTTTGAGAGACAGAGCCAGAGCACAAGTGGGGGGGCACAAGAGAGAGAGGGAGGCACAGAATCCGAGGCAGCCTCCAGGCTCTGAGCTGTCAGCACAGAACCTGATGCGGGACTTGAACCCACAAACCGTGAGATCACAACCTGAACCCAAGTCAGCCACTTATTCATTTTTTTCCATTAGTTATTTTCATTACAAAACTTTCAACACAGAAACCCCAAATCCCCCCAAGATCTCCACCCCTTAGGAACCCCCAGTTGCTCTAGCAAGTTAGCTCCTTGTCAACATCGTCCCTGCGAGCTCAGGAGGCAACTACACCTAAGGACTGGGACACAGTGGCCTACCTCTCCAAGGACCCCGCTGCTATTTGTGACCAAACTGGGACTGAATCCTAGAATTCGGAGCCAGAGCCAGCACCAGCCCCTAGCCTGCCGCCCCTGCATCACCTCCCTCCCCTCCTTACGTTACACAGAAGGATGAAAGAATATTTACCTGTAACCTGGAGCACTGTGCCAGGACCGAACGTTTTGTGGTCCCACCAGCCATACTCGTAACACCACTCCCACTGTCTGAAAAGCTTTTACAGAAATCTCCGTTTGTGCCGCCTTTTAAAATCGTGCCCATATTTTTTCAATATCTATATAAATATGAAAAGTGGGTCCTGCTAACATTACACAAAGATGAACCTCAAATTAAATCACAGTAGAGATGAACGCAGTCAAGAACGGATGAGCTGACCCGTCTCTGCCCGGGCAGCTTGGTTCTGTCTTTCCCTCTCACTCACGCGGGTCGGAGAATGTGATTTTACCTTCTCTCAACATTTTCCTAACCCTTAGGAATCTCTTCCCTTAAAAGATTTTGTTGTATGATATCACTTCTTTTATTAGAATGTAATTTGCAGTTATTATTTCTTTTGTTTTCAGAGGAACAAAAAAGTATTTAATAAATGAGTGTTCAATATTTTTATACTTTTTTTTATATCTAAGTATTGAGGGGTCGTTATCTTGTTTGATTGTAGGTAAGTTCTTTCCAGAATCCAAGCCGCACTGAGTAGTCCTGTGAGTTGTTACAGAGTATGACAGAGTATGAAATATTAATAATGATCTCTTACTCTATTTATTCCTGAAAGACTGCCTCTTTGAACTTGAAATTACCCCAACAGTTTCCAGGGCATTGATTAAAATCCTGAGATGCTCATGGGGTGGCTCAGTCGGTTAAGCAGCTGACTTCAGCTCAGGTCATGATCTCTTGGTTCATGAGTTCAAGTCCTGCGTCAGGCTCTATGCTAACAGCTCGGGCCTGGAGCCTGCTTTGGATTCTGTGTCTCCTGCTCTCTCTCTGCCCCTCCCGTACTTGTGCTTACTCTCTGTCTCTCAAAATTAAATAAATAGTAAAAAATTTTAAAAATCAAATCAAATCCTGAGCTGCTCATCAGAGGATCTTTTTGGTTTGGTCTTTCTGCTGCTGTCCCCCCATGAACAGAAAGACAGCTGTGATTCATGCAGCTGAGTCCTGCATGTAGTTCACCTGCTCCGCCTTTTCTGCCGGATTCAGTGTTTCCAGAACATTTGATGCCAATACGGAAAGAAGTTTGAATGCAATGATGTGGAAAGGACTTGTCATTTTATAGAACTACCCTAAGAATCACATTTTGAAAATTTAATGAATGCATTTTGAACATGACTTACTGGATCTTTTGGGGGGCGGAGGGGCAATTTTAATACCATGATAGAAGCAGAAGCATCGTTTTTTGCATGAGGAGTAATGCAAATTATGAGCCATTACTAATTAAGCATTCAACTAAACAGTCTATTTTAAAGGTCAGGCTATGGATGAGGAAATATCTGAATATAAAACATGGCTTAATGCATTTTGGGATACATTTTGGGATGGGCAAGTCTCTGTCGGATCCCACTTTTTGCCATAGGAACAAGCCATGTGAGTTAAGGCAAATAACTGAACTTCTCCAAACCCCATTTTCCACATCTGTGAACTTGGAATAAGATGATATTCTGTACAGGGCTGTTGAGGAATGAATGAGATAATGCAGCAAAACTAGCCAGCATGGCATCTGGCCGTCAACAAGGCGTAGCTAATATTATTACTCTCTTCAATGGGATGGTTTCAGACTATTTTATCAAATTCTTCCACCAAATAAAATACATGGATTTTATAAGCAGTAGGTATTACATAAATTAAGAAAGTAAGAGAACTCATGAATCCAAGACCTTCTATGTCTCTTATAGCCAGAAGCCCAAAAAGGATTGTGGCCTAAAGAAGCCACAATCGAGAATAGTTGTCCTGGAGACCAGAAGCTTTTTGAGTGCTGAGACTGTGTCTTCTGTACCTTTTATCTCTAGCATGCAACATAGAAACTGGGTTCAATAAGTGTTTCCTGAGACAATAACTGAACAAATGAATGTAAACTGAGGCAGGCAGATTCTTTTTATGAACTTTGGAGTTGAAATGGTTTATTGAGCTCACAAAATCCATTCATCTGGACCTCTCTAGGCAATATCATGAGACTCACAATAGCCACAAATTTTGACTAGTCTCGGGCTGCTCTCTAACAAGCTAGAGTAACAAGAATTAACGGGATTATTGATTTCCTGTGAGAGTAAATTTTTTTTCCACTGCCAAAAGATGAAATCAAAAGCAACTACAGAATTTGGCAAGTTACTAGAGAAAGAAGCACTACTCATTAAGAATGGAGCACTGTTCGTACTAAGAGGAAGTTAATCAAAGTGTCTCTTCAGAGACCATCTACAAAAAGAGCAGTTTGAACCATTAACTCACACCAATGGTTTATAGACACAGTCCTGAAAATAATTTTAATTTCAAGCCTGAGTCTATTTGTGTGTGTGTGTATTTTTCTAGAAGTAGAATTTCAGTCTACTTGCAAAACACCATTTGCACAATAGTTTTATTTCCACATAGAGTGACCCATAGCTGCAACATTGCTTTCCCTCTGCTACTTTGATCTTCAATTGATTTTTCTAAAAAACCTTTATCAGTTTTTCATTCACATGATCAAAGCAGAACAAAGTTACTTACCTGGGGGAGTTACTACGACCTTAGTTCCTTGTGCAAATATCTTGATCAAGCCTGAGTTATATGTAGTCCCAGCAGGCACAGTAGTACACGGCCTCATCTTCTTGTTCTAAGGAATTTATCTTCAAGGTTGCAGAGTAAGTGTGAGCATTTTTAATTGCCTCAAATTTCTGCTTCCCTCCTGAAGGATCAGACTTCGTTGTGAAGATGTTAGATGTTCTATCGCCTGATCTGGTTTCTGCCGGTACCAGTGTATGGGCCTATTGACGACCTCAGGGGATATCTTGCATGATATGTGTGCGGTCTTCTCTCTTGCTCTGGAAATTGAGATTTCAGGTTGTTCCAATTTTGCCTGCCCAAGGCCAACTGCAATCAAAGAAGAGATTTTCCCATGAGCAGATTATATGGAAAAAGGCAACAACCAAGAATTTCTCAAGTCTCTCCTGTAGACGGAAGTGCCTGGGGGATACTCACAGGCCCAGAGGGATGAGAAGATGACAGCTTCCAGCGGTGACATCCCGTGGGCCAGGCTGGCTCCCCAGTGACAAGGTATGAAGTGAGGTCCCTATGAACAGGACTGGGCAGGCCAGCGACAGGAGGGCGGGGCTGGTTCAAGTTTCTCAGACACAGTGGTAGCTTAGGGTTCTGAATGATCAGCCACAGATATTAGGAGTTCTGGGGCTTTCTGTGCCGCAGGAGGGCTGGGCAGATTGGGCGAGAGGGCTCTCACCCAGAAAATATTCCTGGTACGAATGTGTCTGTCTGGGGTGGGGCACGACAATTCTCACACCCACTCAGCCATTCCTCCTGGGATCCCGTACCAGAGAGACATTGCTCGGAAACGAGAGGCCATGCCTGCTGGGTTCAGCCTCTGATTTGCTGTTGATTCGGGACTCAGATAGGAAACCTGCCCTTTACTCTTCTGTAACACAGCACAACTGAACGCCCATCAGAGACTGAGATATCTCATCGATGTTATTGACGATGCTATGTACATAAATAAGCACCAGAGTATTGTTGTGTTTTGTAAATGAATTGAGATGCCACCGGCAGATGAGGACTCAGACAGATCAAATTTCTCTTATAATCTGGGTGCCTCCACGAAGGGCCCAGGCTACAACTGCTGGGGATCCGTGGGTCCGAGCAGCCTCTGGAAACCAGCTTCCCCTCGCCCTGCGCCTGGCTACGGTCTCATGAGCATGACGTCATGTGTGGGATCATTTTCAAAGCAATGTTGTGTTGCCTATTAATGATAAGTTTTAAAATTAATGTACATCTAATGTCCATTGTGGACTTGCTTTTGTCAGGCATAGTTCTGAAGATTTTCTTGCATTATTTTATGTAATCCTCTCCACTGTCCCATGAGATGACTGTTGTGCTTAATCTCCATGTCGCATGAGGACAATTAGCAGGTAAGGTCCTGTGACAGACTGTCCTGAAAGGAAAATCTTCCACATGTGTGTCCACTACGGTCCTTACACATGGCTTATATTTTTAACGTTTGTTAATTTATTTTTGAGATCGAAAAATAAAGAGAGAAACCATGCAGGGTAGGACCAGAGAGAGAGGGAGAGAGAGAATCCCAAACAGGCTCCCCACTGTCAGCTCAGAGCCCAACCAGGGCACAAACTCACCAACCATGATATCATGACCTGAGCTGAATCAGCAGTTGCCTGCTTAACTGACTGAGCCACGCCGGTGCCCCCGCCATGGCTTCATGAGTGACACTCATACTGTCTTGACCATGCTCTTCTGGGTGTGGCGACAGGCCTGGGACAACCCATAATTGCCCACAAATGCCAGAGTATATTCTTGTGAAGTTAACAAACACTCAGGGATTCAAAGTGGCCCGATGGTGCACTGAGACAGCGTGGACGATGTATCTGGAATCACTTCTGTTCCTCTCTGAGCATCAGTTGTTTCTTCCACGAATGAGGCTCATTTGCAGGAATTTTATGATGATCACATGAGCTCCCAGACACACACGGCATCTGGCTCGTTTGCTGGCAGCCAGCGGAGCTAATGGATGTGAGTTCCGTGGCGTTCACTGCCGGCCTGAGCTTCTCACGCTTCCCGAATCTCTGGGGAATGAAATACTGCCCTTGCTGCTCTCTGGGATAATCAGGTCGTTTCAACACACCGAGTCTCCAAATAGGAGTCCAGGCCAACAGGAAGTGATGTGAAACCAGACATCCGGGGTACAGTTGGTAACGTCTGTGGGGGTACAATCACTAGCCATCAGACTCCCTTGTCTCTTTCCTCTGACACCGAGGCATTGACGTGACCAAGGTCACAGGAGGCAGTGCAGGCTGAGGCTGAGGCCTTGGGGCCAGAGATGTAGGGAGGCATGGGGTCACCGTCATGCTAAGGGGTGTGGGTGATTATGAACTTGGGGTAATGGTAATGCAAGTTTCTGGGGGCCTCATGTTGGCCATCATGTCCTCTTCTTCTGCACATTTTCTGTTAAGTACCTAGGCAGAACAGACCGAATTTTGTGTACCTCATTGTTGTAGTTTTGGTCTGTTATTAGTTTATTTATGTATTTATAATTATAAATACATTATTATTATATTATATATTATTATATCATCATAATTATTATATATTATTATATTATGTATTATAATGTATTTATTATATTTATTATTGTATTATATACTATAATATATTTACATCATACATAAATTATTATATTATTATATTATATATCTGTTCTTAGTATATTCTTGTCAGAATATTACATTATTGTTATTCATTTTCATATGGAACCGATCTCCTTGAGAGAATGAATGCAATTTCAACTCTGTGCACATAAACTAATTAATTGTTTGTTTTGGTTTGGCCGAGCAATGAAAGAAGTAGAGTCAAAACATCTGTTGACCCACGCACTGCAAATTCTATGACTTTCCGAATATAACTGCAGATTTTTGGTAATTACTCTGTAACTTGAATTTAGAAGTTAAAAAAAGGCAACAGAACTGCAGTAGAGAGGAATGGCAGGTTGTGACCGAAACAGGTAACTATAATTGACTCAAGAGTGACAAAACAGTAGATTAAGAAACTACAGAAAAGATGAACCAATTAAAACAAGCCTGGGAGGTGGATTTTGTTAACATTATGAAATGGGCAGGCATTTCTGTAGTCTCGGTTATTTAATAAGAACCGGCATGGTTTCACTACTGTACACTTGTTTATGGTATTAAGGACACAGAATTGGATTCATCATCATATTGGCTCATAGAGCATGATAATCATTATCTACACATGGACCTCTTTTATGATATTTATTTTATTTAACTTATGTGTTGATAACTTACTAAGTCAATAAATCCATTATTTAACAGAAGGGAAAACCATTACAAATAATCTACATGCTCCTTTCTTAGTTCATCAAATAGAAGAGCACAGAATTTAATGATAATCTCTCAACAATTATCCAGTTTCCTGTTTCGTGACTGCAGGAACAGGGCACATCCTGTTCTGTTAGAGATGGGTCCTTGGTGGCTTTGTGGAAACTGAAATGAAACAAACCAGATAAAATCTTCCCCCTTTTCCCCAGCTTGTTCTACCAAGTTAAAACTAACATAATCCACTTATTTGATGATCTGCTTTATTTCTTCCTTTTGCTCTTCCAGGTGGACGGTCTACCTCTCTTTACCTTGCCCTGGGCATGACGAGGTGGACCCACGTGGACTGCCGGGACTGTCTTCCTTATCCTCTGCTTGCTGTTTGGGAGCACTCAACGGAAGCATCAGCAGGAGACTGGGAAATAGGAGGAGAGTGAGCTCAGTGCTCTGTCCCTGACAGGTGGCCTTGGGTTGGCTGCAATGTCCAATGAGGCCAACATACAGTGCCATCTACCCTGGGACAGAGCTTTATGCTCAGGAACCAAGATGTGCAGGTGGGAGTGGCCATTCCCTTTTATTCCAATTAACCCACTGGAGGAATTTGTTTCTTTTCTCCCAGGGCTCTGGATCCACAGGACTGGAAATCTCGTGCCCCAAAAGGAATGCTTTTGTCTGGTAACATGGTGACGGTTCTTTGAACTTCAGTTTCGGCTGGCCAACATTGGATAGAAATCAGAGCAAAGATGCCCATGAGTGGAATCCGTAGGGGTTAGTCTCAGGGGGCACAGAGCAGGGAGGGGAGAGGTGGAGGGAACAGAAGGTTTCAGCAGAATCCATCCTTAGTCCCTCAGTATCCACACTTGTTTGACTGGGAGACAAATCCATGTCCCAAAGAAGGGGACCCCCAGAGTCCTAATTGTAAGTCTATCTTCTTCTCAAGCCTCCAGGTGAAGAACACTTGGGGCTGATTTTCTAGCAATTCCATGAAAACGAGCACATCATGCTTTCAGATATTAAAAGAGCCAAACCGAGCATTCTGCAGGAAACCAGAGTTATATGCAACAATGTGTGTGATTCTGCTTGAGACAATCTCATTCCTGGTTTCTGTTCATTGATTAAGTCATACACTGATTGCTTTTTGCTCCTTGTTTGATTAAATCCTGAAAATAACCCTGTGGGTGAATCTTACTACCATTCCATTTAGAAATGGAGAAAGCCAGGCTGATATTTTAAGATAACCTTCCCATGGCCACGTGCCTGAGGGGAATTAGGTGGGATAGTAGCTGAGTCTGGCAGGAGACAAATCTCAAGCCTCAAACGGCCACTTGGTACGAACAGGTCAATGGGTGCGCAGCCTGCTTGGGAGGCGGGTCGAGCCTGGAGCAGCAATCCCTGCCTAAAAGGCACGTGGGTCCCCGAGTGGCATTGGAGCGTTTTCCCCAGAGGCGGCATCGGAAGATTAAATGTCCTCATGGAACACGATAGCTGCGCAGCCGTGGGCGAGCTCTTTCTCCTCCTTTTCCTTGTCTGTCAAAGGGACCTCATTCATTTGCAGGCAGAATAAACAAGAAGTGTGAGCAAAGCATGTAGTCTGCCCCGGATGCGTAGACAATGCTCAGGAAATGTTGGGGACGTGTGTTTCACCTCAAAACTGGCCTGGGAGCAGTGGATGGTTTCTCGGGTCCACACAATGTAAAATTATAGGGAATATTACAGTTTTGGAAAACCAGGTGTGTGCGAGTGTATGTGAGTGTTGAGTGTGAGTGTGTGTGTGTGTGTGTGTGTGTGTGGCCACATGCAGAAGCCTGCATTGACCCAGGGGGTGTGCAGACCAGGAGGCAGGACCAGGTTCAGTAGTCCCAGGGTCAGATCCTCAGAAATGGTAAAGGGCCTTGTGAAGGGTCAGCCGAGGAATGGATCTCAAATGAAATTTTGAAAAATAAAGGGAGCATTAACTTCCAACTAAAATGAAGTTTCCTTTTCAGCGATGCCAAGAATACCAGACACTCCTGGGTATAGTTATGGTAATTAGTTATACTAAGTATAGCCTGACAGCTTGGAGGGAGAGAGCAGTGAGGATGGCCAGGAAGGGGCCTTGGCTGGGCTGGAGGGTTGAGTCCTTCAGCACCCGTGACCAGACCCAGCTCCCGAGCGCCTCCTCCTGGTAAAAACTAGAAGGCAGACATGCTGAGCTGTAACCAAGATTCAAGACTCAAGTGTCCCAAAATGCAAGCTTTGAGATTGTGCTGAGTTGGTGAGGTGTTGACTAGAATATTCTGCCCACCATTCAGACCCTCAGCAGGTGTCTAGGGCAGCTAAGCTAAAATGCTAAGTGGAAAAGAGAGCAAGAATGTGCAGCAAAAGGACAGGTGGAAAGATCGTGAATCTAGAAGTTGAGCATCACAGGTGGAGAGGAACTAGGTGAACTCTTTTCTTTCAAATTTTCTGGATTTCTACCAGTAAGAGAATTGACCTTTGGGGAATATCCCCAACCATCTATTGTTTTATGAAAATATATTTTATTTCACATTGTCATCAACCCAAACTCTGTTTCTCTCAATTATCGTTACCATTTTTCTTCAAATACTGCTGATATAAAGACTCAACGACTGTTGGCCAAGATCAGCCTTCATGGCCAATGAAGTCTGTCCCAAATCTCCAGCCGAGTACTCTCTTGGCATGTCAAGTGACACAAGTAAAACAATTTAGTCTGTGAAGTGTGATGTCATTTATTCAAAGAATAATAATCCAGAGATTGGGGAGTTCAGTGGCTCAAAAGTGAAACATTTTCCCCTGGGATTTTGGGCAAGAGAGAGTTTTATAGACCCTTAGAAACAGTAGAGGGGGAACAGGCTGAATTAGCTGGGAGAAAGGCACCATTTACAGGGACAGGAAGGTTATCTAATTTCTGTTTGCTGACTTGGCCCCCGGGGCAGGGGCGGCTCCATCCTGTCACCTGTCAGCAGGTGACAATTCTTTACTCCTCTTCTGCCTCCCTTCCTGCTGTGGTGTGTCCCTGCTCTTCTCTAAGTATCGCTAAATGGTCACATTTATTATATGATTCTCATACTTAAATAAATAATAGGGGAAAACTCTTGAGCAGGAAAGAAAGAATAGCCAAGGCTTTCCCCTCTACCCTCACGTAGTGTTTGGAGGTTCTGATCAGGACCCCAGTGTCTCTAGGAAGAGAGAAATTACATTGCACTTGAGGGAACAGGACTTCCTGTCCCTCCCCCCAGGCCATCCATGGCTGCACGAATGACACTGCTCTGATGCCCCAGACCTCAGCCCCAGGGGAGAGGTGCGTGGTCAGAGCAGGTCTGGACTCAGGCAGACTCTGTGCAGGGCTGTGTGCTGAGGCTTGGACCTTCCCAGTTAACCTCTGAGAAGCTGTCGCGCTCTCCTCACCTGGGACGGGTCCCCTCCGACCAGCAGCGAGTCTGAGATCCAGTCCAGTTTGACTGCTTCACTTAGTCACGTGGAATAAATGGGATGCAGACATGATGTCAACTTTCGGGGAACGGGACAAGCCCGGAAAAGGCAGAACAGGAAAAGACATTGATGTATTTTCATAACAGGACCGTGGATAAAATATATTTTCTTTTATCTTAAACTTGTATCTTTATAATACCGGGTGTTGATTAGAATTTAAAAAAATCATTTGTCTCTTGATAGATGGATAACGCCGTCTTTAAAACCAAGTCTCAAGCAGCATGTCGGAGCGTCACGCTTTGCTGTGGAATCCCAGAAGCTCAGACACTGAACGGTGAGAAGTGTAGGGGCCCAGGGCAGGCTGCCCCTGATGGGCCACTTTGGCATGAAGGTTATTTTGAGTTAAAAGTAATAAAACCCAGAAGATGTGGGCAAATCTCTCTGCTTCGCCCTCGAATCTCCAAATTTACACTGGAAAGGAGAGGCTGTGCCAGGAAAAGAGCTATTAACAGAGACTCTCCCCTTTACCCAGGAACTCACCTGCATAATCGGGCAAGCTTCGTCCTTCCAAACACCTCCTCTCACCTTCCTGCTCCTGGCGTCTTTGTGTCCAATATGTTTCCTGTTGCCTCGTTGTCTTTGGAATTTCCATGTCTGTGTAGACTCCCCACACTTATGCCTGTTACATTTGATTGTCTCCTGTTAATCTGTCTCCTACCACTTTGATTCCAAGGACCCCAAAACAGAGGAATGTCTTCCTTCCTGGCAAGAGGAAGCATTCATTCCCGAAGCCTCATTGCTCCTCATCATTAGGGATGAGAAAAAAAGCTCCTAAAACTCAGATGACTCGTTCAATATTAACAGGAGCATGAGTAGCCGAGGTGAGTAGAGCCCCGATTCCGCGTATCAACTGTGAGCACCCCTCATTGCGTGTACCTCTTAGTGCAAATTCCATCGCTGTATCACAGTTCCCACCAAATGTCAGGCCCAGGACCAGGCCCTTTCAAACGTTACCTCCAGTTTATAACTCTTGAAAATAATAAAATTCTGTGAGGCATACATTAGTGTTCTCAGTCAACAGGGGTACCAGTCAGGGTCCTTGGACACTCACTCCTCACATTGGACACGGTTAAAGAGCAAATCTGGAGGCACCTGGGGGGCTCAGTTGGTTAAGCATCTGATTTTGGCTCAGGACATGGTCTTGTGGTCCGTGAGTTTGAGCCCTGCGTCAGACTGTGTGCTGAGAGCTCAGAGCCTGGAGCCTGCTTTGGATTCTGTGTCTCCCTCTCTCTCTCTGCCCTTCCCCTGCTCGGACTCTGTCTCTCTGTCTCTCTCTCAAAATAAATAAATGTTTTTAAAAATGAAAAACATTAGCAACTCTGATTATCCTGCAACCAGCTTTATTAGAAGAAAAGTAGGATCCTTGTGTTGGTCTATAGTTGACTTTCCTCAAACGTAAACGAATGTGCGTGTGAGTGTGTGTGTATGAGTGTGAGTGTGCGTGCAAGTGTGTGTGCATAACAAATTATTTTAATAGAGAATTTCCATTGCTCCTCAGGTAAAAAAAGAAGTCTCACATAGGGTTGCCAGAGTTAAAGGGAAAAACGTGCAAGGCGTTGTGCAATATTTGGGAATAAGTTACAAAATTAAATGTGTATCCGAAATTCTTGGTAATACAAACCAGCTGACGATAGCATGTCACCTCACACCTGTTGGAATGACTGTTATCGAATAGAGTACACACAAGTGTCATCGCAGAAGCTGGGAAGGGAGGAACGGCAGGGACTCTGGCTGACCATCCTCTGCTCAGGGACCACGTCCAGGGGACACAAGGCTCTCACAGGAGCAGCTCCGAGAGCAGACCGTCCCAGGCGAGCGTGAGCATCCGCGGTCCCGGGAAACCCCTGCTGGGACAGAAGCGTCATGGTTTCAGATTAAGGAAGTATAAAACTGCCATCACACTAGAGCGGAAAGAGAATTCTTAAACAAAGAGTCTCAAGAGAAGTCTCTTGCCCCAGAATGTCAAAGGGCACGATAGAGCTACTACAGTCCTGGGAAGAGCACGCAGTCGGCCCCCAGATTTTATTCATGGAGCAGGTGGTGCCCTGGTCATGAGGAGAGAGAAGGAGAGAAAGAAAAAATCTTAAATTTCATCCTCTGGGCCTATCGTTACTGTGTTGTTACTGACAATTATAATTGATTTACATCTATATTTTTAAATTCATGTTGATAATGTTATTAACCAGATTGTTGGTGTAAGGGAAAATGCAAATACACCATCTTTTAATGATTAGTAAAACTTTGTGATCTATAACTTGAATCCATTTCTCTAAATACTACTCCTTTTGTAGGTATCCACAGAGACACCCACTCCTACCATCTATGTCGTGGGATCAAACGCCATTTCGTAGACAAGCACCAGACTCCGGTGAGAAGAACCAGAAATAACACATAGTAAAGAATCACCACGAACGTGGCCGTCTCCATACAAAGCAGAGCTGAGAAACGACAGCTCCACTTCACAGAATCAGGACAAGCAGTAAGTGCGGGAGACACTAGAGAGAACTAGAGGAAGGAATCGCCTTCCTGCAAGCCCTCATGAGACCCTGGATTCAGACACGTGTCACCCGGGGCAGGGCGGGGGTCACAGCTCCGTCACCTGCCCTGGAGCTGCTCCCGCTGCCCTTCTGTGTCCCTGTCCCCTCCTGACGTCCCCTCCTAACGTCCCTCTGTCTCCCTCGCTTTGTCCACACTCTTTCTCTTCCTCATTCCCCAGTGCTGTCCGTCCCTCTGCATCTTTGTCTCCACGTCTCCCTTTCCAGCTGGGGTCTCCTCCTTTATTTCTCTCTCTCTCTCTTCTGTCTCCTCCTGCTCTCTCTCTCTCTCTCTCTCTCTGTTTCTCTCTACATATCTCTTATCTATCTTTGTGTTTCTGTCTCCCTACACCTGTCCGCCCATCTCTACCACCTAGTTTCTATTTCTATTTCTTGGGTTGGAATACTGATTACCTGGGCTGGAATACGGAGGGACTGTAACACACATAACATACCTGCAATGGCCAGGAGGGGGCGCCAGAAGTCAGTGTAAGTAACACAAAAATACCATCTTTTTTAACCAGAAACCACGATATCGAAAAAATGCAAAGTATAACAACATCACATTTTGCATTCAAAGCAACAGCAAAAGGAGGATAGAAATTAATCCCTGAGTCACAAACATCCAAGCCAGTTATGTGGAGCACAATCTTCAAGAGCCTGGTGGACTTGAAGTTCTTGCCGTGCTCTGTCTTAGCCAGGCAGTCTCCAGGTCGTTATTTAACTTCCCTAAGCCTCTGCTGCATCTGCAGAATGGGATGAATAACACCTACTTTATGCCGAGAACGAATCAACATGTACAATATTTGACATTCAATAAAGGTAATTTGTTATTACTTAACAGATCAACGATTTCTGCTCTGATGTTTAAGAAATTAGTATTTCACAAAAGACAAGCAAGTATTAACTCACAAGTGGTAAAAAAATTTTTACTGTGTTCTGAGGTCCGGCATTATTTCCTGAATTTCTGCTCTTTGAGAATAGCTTATGCTTTTTGCTTAGTGACATGTGAGAGAAATTCTTGAATTCTACAACCTCTCCGAAATAGTCTTCGTGGTATATATATATGTATATATATATAATTATAACATCTTCATGGAATATATATAATTATAATCCATATAACTTTTTATTCATATTAGGAATCGATCACATCATGGGTTTTGGCATTTATTAGACTCGGGTTTGAATCAAGACTCCATTACTTACATGACTTTGATAGTTCACCTGAAACATTTTAAGGTTCTAATTAGCTGATCTGTCAAATGCGGTTGTTGTAACTACCCTGACATGTTAGTTGAGGAATAAACTGTTATAAGAATTACATTGTACTTGGACTGACTGTATTTGCTTACAAAGGGACCGGTATGGCCCCATCCCTGGCCCAGGGCGATGTCGTCTCCAGAGCAGGCATTATTATTGAGGAACTAAGAAAGGAGCATGTAGATTATTTGTAATGGTTTTTCCCCTTCTGTTAAATAATGGATTTATTGACTTAGTAAGTTATCAACACATAAGTTAAATAAAATAAATATCATAAAAGAGGTCCATGTGTAGATAATGATTATCGTGCTCTGTGAGCCAATATGATGATGAATCCAATTCTGTGTTCTTAATACCATAAACAAGTGTACAGTAGTGAAATCATCCGGTTCTTATTAAATAACCGAGACTACAGAAATGCCTGCCCATTTCATAATGTTAACAAAATCCACCTCCCAGGCTTGTTTTAATTGGTTCATCTTTTCTGTAGTTTCTTAATCTACTGTTTTGCCACTTTTGAGTCAATTATAGTTACCTGTTTCGGTCACAACCTGCCATTCCTCTCTACTGCAGTTCTGTTGCCTTTTTTTAACTTCTAAATTCAAGTTACAGAGTAATTACCCAAAATCTGCAGTTATATTCGGAAAGTCATAGAATTTGCAGTGCATGGGCCAACAGATGGTTTAACTCTACTTCTTTCATTGCTCGGCCAAACCAAAACAAATAATTAGTTTATGTGCACAGAGTTGAAATTGCATTCATTCTCTCAAGGAGATCGGTTCCATATGAAAATGAATAACATAATGTAATATTCTGATAAGAATATACTAACAACAGATATATAATATAATAATATAATTATATAAATTATATATAATGATATATGATTAATTGTATAATCATATATCATAATATATAATTATATCTAATATATAATTATATCTAATATGTAATTAAATATATAATATATATCATATTATATTATTAATATATATTATATTATATATTCCATATAAAAATGAGTAACTGTAAGGTAATATTCTGATAAGAATATACTAACAACAGATATATAATATAATAACGTAATAATTTATATTATGAGGATATAATATAATATAATATAATATATATAATATATAATATAATACTATATTTTTATTATATATCAATATAATATATGACATATATTATATTATATCTTAATTATATTAATATAATATAATATTAAAATATAACAATAATATAATATTATAATATAATAATAATATATGTATAATTATAAATATATAAATAAAGTAATAACAGACAAGAGGTACACAAAATTCTGTCCGTTCTGCCTAGGTCCTTAACAGAAAATGTGCAGAAGAAGAGGACATGATGGCCAACATGAGGCCCCCAGAAACCCGCATTACCATTACCCCAAGTTCATAATCACACACACCCCTTAGCATGACGGTGACCCCATGCCTCCCTACATGTCTGGCCCCAAGGCCTCAGCCTCAGCCTGCACTGCCTCCTGTGACCTTGCTCACGTCAATGCCTCGGGGTCAGAGGAAAGAGACAAGGGAGTCTGATGGCTAGCGATTGTACCCCCACAGACGTTACCAACTGTACCCCGGATGTCTGGTTTCACATCACTTCCTGTTGGCCTGGACTCCTATTTGGAGACTCGGTGTGTTGAAACGACCTGATTATCCCAGAGAGCAGCAAGGGCAGTATTTCATTCCCCAGAGATTCGGGAAGCGTGAGAAGCTCAGGCCGGCAGTGAACGCCACGGAACTCACATCCATTAGCTCCGCTGGCTGCCAGCAAACGAGCCAGATGCTGTGTGTGTCTGGGAGCTCATGTGATCATCATAAAATTCCTGCAAATGAGCCTCATTCGTGGAAGAAACAACTGATGCTCAGAGAGGAACAGAAATGATTCCAGATACATCGTCCACACTGTCTCAGTGCACCATCGGGCCACTTTGAATCCCTGAGTGTTTGTTAACTTCACAAGAATATACTCTGGCATTTGTGGGCAATTATGGGTTGTCCCAGACCTGTCGCCACACCCAGAAGAGCACGGTCAAGACAGTATGAGTGTCACTCATGAAGCCATGGTGGGGGCACCGGCGTGGCTCAGTCAGTTAAGCAGGCAACTGCTGATTCAGCTCAGGTCATGATATCACGGTTGGTGAGTTCGAGCCCTGTTTGGGCTCTGAGCTGACAGCGGGGAGCCTGTTTGGGATTCTCTCTCTCCCTCTCTCTCTGGTCCTACCCTGCACAACCTCTCTCCTTATTTCTCTCTCTCAAAAATAAATTAATAAACGTTAAAAAATATAAGCCATGTGTAAGGACCATAGTGGACACACATGTGGAAGATTTTCCTTTCAGGACAGTCTGTCACAGGACCCTACCTGCTAACTGTCCTCATGCGACATGGAGATTAAGCACAACAGCCATCTCATGGGACAGTGGAGAGGATTACATAAAATAATGCAAGAAACCCTTCAGACAAAGCCTGACGATAGGAGGTCCACAATGCACATTATATGTGTTTTAATGTTAACACTTATCACTACATACCGCACGTGACATCACACTCATGAGACAGTAGCAAGGCCCAGGGAGAGGGGAAGCTGGTTTCCAGAGGCTGCTTGGACCCACGGATCCCCAGCAATTGCAGCCTAGGCCCTTCGTGGAGGCACCCAGATTATAAGAGAAATTTGATTTGTCTGAGTCCTCATCTGCCTGGTGGCATCTCAATTCATTTACAAAACACGACAGTACTCTGGTGCTTGTTCACAATGGCATCGCCAATAACATCGATAAGAGATCTCAGTGTCTGATTGGTGTTTTGCTGTGCTCTGTTACAGAAGAGTAAAATTCATCTTTCCTCTCCGAGTCCCGAAACAACAGCAAATCAGAGACAGAAACACATCGGGGCCGAAGCAGCAGCAGGCATGGCCTCTTGTTTCTGAGCAATGTCTCTGTGGTCCAGGATCCCAGGGGGAATGGCTGAGTGGGTATGAGAACCATCCTGTGCCACCCCAGACAGATATTTTGGTACCAGGAATTGCTTTCCAGACTGGGAGCCCTTTTATCCCATCTGCCCAGCGCATAGGGAGCGCAGGAAGTCCCAGAACTGCTCATACCTGTGGTTGACCACGAAGAACCCCAGGGAACTCTCTAAGCCACCACTTCTTCTGAGATACCTGTACCAGCCCCGCCCTCCTGTCGCTGGCCTGCCCAGTCCTGCTCATAGGGACCTCACTTCTTACCTTGTCACTGGGGAGCCAGCCTGGCCCACGGGATGTCACTGCTGGAAGCTGTTATCTTCTCATCACTCTGGGCCTGTGAGTATCCCCCAGGCACTTCCGTCTACAGGAGAGACTTGAGAAATTCTTGGTTGTTGCCTTTTTCATATAATCTGCTCATGGGAAAATCTCTTCTTTGATTGCAGTTGGCCTTGGGCAGGCAAAATTAGAACAACCTGAAATCTCAATTTCCAGAGCAAGAGGGAAGACCGCACACATATCATGCAAGATATCCCCTGAGGTCGTCAATAAGGCCATACACTGGTACCGGCAGAAACCAGATCAGGCGATAGAACATCTAACATCTTTCACAACGAAGTCTGATCCTTCAGGAGGGAAGCAGAAATTTGAGGCAATTAAAAATGCTCACACTTACTCTGCAACCTTGAAGATAAATTCCTTAGAACAAGAAGATGAGGCCGTGTACTACTGTGCCTGCTGGGAATAGACTCAGGCTGGATCAAGATATTTGCAGAAGGAACTAAGGTCATAGTAATTCCCCCAGGTAAGGAACTTTGTTCTGCTTTGATCGTGTGAACAAAAAACCAATAGACGCTTTTTAGAGAAAATAAATGATCTATATGATCAAATCAGCATATAGAGAGCAATTTTGCAGCTATGGAAACTCTACATGGAAATAAATTACTTTGCAAATGGCTTCTTTACTTCCCTGCTTGCAAGTAAACTGAAATTCTACTTTTCAAAAACACACACACACAAATAGACTCAGGCTTGAAACTAAAATTAGTTTTAGGATTGTAAACCATTGGTGTGAGTTCTTGGTTCAAGATGCTATTCTTATAGATGGTCTCTTTAAGAGAGAAACGCTTTGATAAGTACCTCTAGTACGAACAGCGAGTGCTCTAGCTCTATTCTTAATGAATCGTGCTTCTTTCCCTAATACTTGCAAAATCTGTGATTGCCTTTGATCTCACCTTTAATGCAGTGCAACAAATTTTACTCTTACATTAATTGACCATGAAACATCAATAACCCCACTTATTCTTTTTACTCTCGCTTCTTAGAGGGCTGGGTGAGACTTGTAAAAATTTGTGCCATTGGGAGTCTTGTGATATTGCCTAGAGATGGCCCAGGTTAATGGAGTTGTGAACTCAGCAAACCATTTGAGCTCCACGGGCCATGAAAAGAGTCTATCTGCATGGCTTTACATTTTCATTTGTTCATTTATTGTCTCAGGAAACACTTATTGAACACAGTTTCTGTGTTGCATGCTAGAGAAAAAGGGTAAAGAAGACACGGTCTCAAAACTCAAAAAGCTTCTAGTCTACAGGACAACTATTCTAGAATGTGGCTTCACTGGGCCCCATGTATTTCAGCCTGCGGCTATAAGAGACAGAACGTCTTGCATTCATGAGTTCTCTTGCTTTCTTAATTTATAATACTTCTTGCTTATAAAATCCATACATGTTGTTTTGTGGAAGAATTTGATAAAATGGCCTGAAACCATCCCATTAAAGGGAATAATAATATTAGCTAAGATTCACTGAGGCCGGATACCATGCCGACTAGTTTCAGTGTGTTATCTCATTCATTCCTCAACAGCCCTGTAGAGAAAGTCCTCTTATTCCAAATTCGCAGATGGGGAAAGCCAGGCTTGAAGAATTTCAGTTATTTGCCTTAACTCACATGGCTAGTTATTATGGCAAAGAGTGGGATCCAATAGAGACCTGTCCATTCCAAAATGCATGGTCTGGACCGTGATGGGATATTAGAAACATTAAGCCATGTTTTTATAATCCGATATTTACTCATCTGTAGCCTGACTTTTTAAATAGACTCTTTAGTTGAATGCTTAATTAGTAATAGCTCATAATTTGTATTACTCCTCATGCAGAAAACAATACTTCTGGCTTCTAATCATGGCATTAAAATTGCCTCTCTCATTCACAAATGATCAAATAAGTCATGTTGAATATACATTTATTAAATTTTCAAAATGTGATGCTTAGGGTAGTTCTATAAAGTGACAAGTCCTTTCCACACCATTGCATTCAGTCTTCTTTCCGTATCAGCATCAAATGTGCTGGAAACACTGAATCTGGCAGAAAAGCCGGAGCAGGTGACACGCAGGACTCAGGTGCATGACTCGCAGCTGCCTTTCCACTCACACCGGGACAGCGGCAGAAAGACCAAACCACATAGAATCCTGTGAGGATCAGCTCAGGATTTTAGATCAGTGCCCTGGAAACTGTTAGGGTAATTTCAAGTTCAAAGAGATAGTCTTTCAGGAATAAATAAGTTTATTTATTTTTTATGAGTATAACTTACTGTCAAATTGGCTTCCATACAATACCCAGTGCTCATCCCAACAAGTGTCCTCCTCAATGCCCATCACCCATTTTCCCTCTCCCCCACCCCCATCCACCCTTAGTTTGTTCTCTGTACTTAAGAGTCTCTTGTGGTTTGCCTCCTTCCCTCTCTGTTTGTAAATATTTTTTCCCCTTCCCTTTCTCCATGGTCTTCTGTTCACTTTCTCAAGACCCACATATGAGTGAAAACATATGATATCTGTCCTTCTCTGACTAACAAATAACTTTACAGATCATCATTAATGTTTCAGACTCTGCAGCAACTCATCTGGTCTACTATCAGGGGGGACTGGATTCTGGAAAGAACTTACTTTACAATCAAACAAGAAACCTACCCCTCAATATATAGAAATTAAAAAAAAATACCTGTAAAAATATTGAACATTCATTTATTAAATAATTGTTTGCTGCTCTTTGAAAACAAATTAAATCATAACTGTAAATTATACTCCAGTAAAAGAAGTGGTATCATACAGGAAAACTTTTTAAGGAAGAGATTTAAGCATCTGGAAACTAGTAAGAAAAGGTAAAACCATACTTTCTAACTTGTGTGAGTGAGATGGAAGACAGAACCAAGCTGTCCAGGCAGAGTTAGAAATGTCATAAATTTGAAAGATGTTTTAAATATGAAATAGCTATAATTATTTGTTTAATAAAGGAAAAATAACAAAAAAAGTAGAAGAATTAGGTCAACCTCAGGCTGCAGGTTTGAAATATTGCCCTTGCAAACTGAAAATGTAGTTGATGTTTGGTACATTTATTTAGAATTCACATTGATGCATCTGAATAAAATATAAATGACTCAGGCAATTTAACTCAAATGCATTTTATGGTTATGCAAATAAAGTATATAAATATATCAGACAGGCTTATTTATTTTAGAATCTGGTTTCTATTTTGTGCATCATAAAAATGATTTTCACCATAAAAATCACTGTTAATAAGTTTTAAAAAGAATGTAGAAGGGAAAAACTATGTAAGTCAATTACTCAAAATATAGGCAATGAGCCATGTATAATCAAATGCACTGTTTAATGCTAGGTTAACTATTCCATTGAGAAAACTGTGGAAGTTCAAGATTCATTTCATCCTGAAAACAATAAAACATCAAGAATCTAGCTAAGGAAAAGAGACAGGAGGTAAAACAGTGTGCTACCATCCAGAAACTTAGCAAGCTCATCATTTGATTTTCAAGTTCTTCACTATAATGAATCAGAAGTATTCTTATAAAAAAAAACCCACAAATTTTCTAAGATTAAAATTAGTATCTTTAATATATTGATCAGAGGCTAAAATTATGTAAATATCACGTACAATTGAAAAATTAATCTTGTTCATCTCGCATGCTTTTTATGTTAAAAACAAAATATGTGGTTGGAGAAATACACACCGTCTTACTGTTGTAATCAATAAAATACTATATGCACTACAAGCAAGATATGTAAACTTAAAATAAGCACATTATGACCTAATTCTAAAGCATAAATAAGAACTCATCGTTTGTTTACTGAGTTAGTATAAAATCAGGAACTTAGCTACACTAGGCAGAAATTCTCAAGAACTTTTTTTCCAAAAAAAAAAAAAAAGAGTATACTAAGAATGAATATTTTAATATTCATTTCTGTTCTTCTCAAATGAGAAATCCAATTCCTCTTTTCTTAAGAAATTGCCCATTGAATTATTAAACTAACTTCAAACTACCCAAAGAGAATATCAGTAAAGCACTTGCATTTCAGTTGGGAATCAATTTTAAAAGGGTTCTAAACATTTATAATTACAATCATTAAATTAGCAGTAAATGTATAATCAAGTAATATACCAACATTCAAATGACATGCCCTTGAAAACTATGATTTTTGTTATATATTTTGACATGTCTGCAGGAAATTCTGGAACAATAACTGTAATTATACCAGTTACATATTATTCAGCCAGAGAAATCACTGCATATTGTGGGCTGCAAGTCCAGCAGCTTCAAGAGCAGGTTCAATTTTGAAGGAAGATTCTGAGAGCCCAAATACGGTGTTCTCTTGGTCCTATATACACTGCAAATGAAATGTCAATAGGAGATGTGCTTTTAGTGAATATTTTCCACAGCAAAACAAAAAGTCTGATTAGTGTGTTATTTGATAAGGTTTTAATATAAAAGCATTTCTGAAAATAAGCAGTTTTTAATAGCACTTTTGCATATATTACCACTTTGCTTCTAAATTCAAGGGGTTGTAAATAATTTGGAGATGTGGGTTTAAACATTGCCCTGCTCAAAATCCTGGCGTGGTTCAGATGTAAGAGCGAGATGTTCCAGAATTTTTTTTAATGTTTGTTTATTTTCGAGAGAGAGACGGAGTGCAAGCAGGAAAGGGACGGAGAGAGAGAGGGAGACACAGAATTAGAAGCAGGCTCCAGAGTCCACCAAGAGCTCCACCCAGGGCTAGAACTCAAGGACCGCAAGATCATGACCCAAGCTGAAGTCGGACGCTTAACCGACTGAGCCACCCAGGCGCCCCCAAGATGCTCTGTAAAATCAGAAATCAAGGAGAACTCTCGTCTCAGAAGTGGGCATGGGATCTTATTTGAAGCTAAAAGGTCAATTCGATAGATTGTCAAGTACGCCTGGAAATATTTCTCAAACGAGAGACTGTGTATGGTTTAAAAAAATTCCACGTTTTAATCCAGACTGCCACTTTGGGCCAGTTGTGTAACCTCTCGAACCCCCTTTTTCCCAAGGAAACTAAGAAAGTAAGCAACTCAGAACCCACTGTAGAGGAAAGGCCACCATAAGCACTGACCCCATGGCAACTTTTCCTTCCTTTTACTATGTGCTAGGTGGTTCCAACCACACAACGTTTCTATTTCTCTAACAATAGCTTTAACTGCTATTCCATTTTCTCCCACAGATACAAATACCGATGAGGACACTTCCCCCAAACCCACGATTTTTCTTCCTTCACCTGCTGAAAGAAAGCACCATAACGCTGAAACATACCTTTGTCTTCTTGAGGGTTTTTTCCCTGATGTTATCAAGATAGATTGGAAAGAGAAAAATGGCAAAGAGATTCTGCCTTCCCAGCAGGGAGACACCGTGAAGACTAACAACACATACATGAAATACACCTGGCTGACCGTGGATGGAAAGTCAATGGATAAAGAACACAATTGTGTCGTCAAACATGAGAAGAATAAAGGAGGGGTTGATCAAGAGATTATTCTTCATCCAGTGAACAAAGGTACATGTGTGTCTATCCCAGTACCTTTTTTGTCAAAGGAAATATCCTACCTTTTCTGTCAAATATTAATGAAAAGAAACAAATAGAAATCTTCCTTAAATGTTGTTACCTAATGGTAACATCAATGTCCTGCTATTTCCCCACAGAACTAAAACAGTACAGGCTTTGGAACATACAAAGAAAAAAAACCAAGAATAATTCATTTAGCCTATCTTTCCTCAGTTTTATCAACAAAATATTAAGCTTACGGTGATATTTTTAGCGTCGTTATATGAATTAAATGAAAAAGTACACATAAAAGCACCTAGCAACCTCGCACACAATCAATGCTCAAAAAAGAGTCCACCTGTAAGGATCTTACTTGACCAGGAAATTAGAACAATCGTACATCGGTCAAAGTCCCTGTCACTTTAATCTTGCTCTACTCAAAATATAACCCATAAACGCTGAGTTAGAGGCGACAAAATTTTGTTCATTTGGTGGAGCCTGATCGCAGCTCAACAAAAATACTAAATTGGTTGCTGAGGTTTTAGTATGGTCTTCGGTTTCTCAGATTTGAATTTGACATGCCACTCTAAGGTGAAATTTGGTAAGTAAAGACTGTGTGAGGCTAATGTATACAAACGTTCTTCCATTCTACACAACGAATGTATTCCTACCACGGTAAATGCTGCCGGGTAAACATTTGTTGCGGTACTAGCGTGTGCCAGGTCTGGAAGGGAGGCAGGAAGAACCACTGTTCCAAGGAGAATCACTCCAGTAGAGCGAATATACTTTTTCTGATCAGTCAGGGTCACTAGTGATTCAGGGATGCTACCCCGTAGGATCGTTTTCAGACAGTGTGGGCACCAGGCTGTGATCCAATAACCTCTAGACTCAGAAGTCAAGTTCTGAGCATTGACATACCAGACCAAGGCCCCAGAGGGCCCACTGGACAGAGCCAGTTCGTATTTTTCCCTCCGGTTCACAAGCCCTTCGGAGGCAGGGGGAACACACACATAACTAAAAGTGCAAAGACCTCTGCTGTGTACCACTCTAAGCTGAAGAAGATGCTTATCTTCTTGGATCCTTAGTGTTTCCAATGATCAGTTAGACTCAGTTACCTGCCTTTGCTTTCTGTTGGCATGTGATGAAGAGGAAACGCAAGCATGTCAGTGAAAATGCTTGCTTTTGAAAACATGACGTGGATAAATCCATGGTTTCTCGTATTTATGTATATCCCTTCCTAAAATACCAGAAGACAAACGGCCCTCATTTTTGTATTTCTACAGCTAAGAAACCGGTCATGTGTAAGAGTAATTAATTAATTAGTTAATTAAGACACTGAAAAAGAGTCTGCAATGGCGGAGTTATGGATTGCTCTAGCTCATCTAACCCCCTACAACTGTCGCTTGAGTGCTGGCTCAGCCAGTCACTGGTATGACTCTGGGCAAATTACTTAGACTCTCTAAACCTTATTCCATTGTTGTAACACAGAGTCCCTCAGATTCAGCTCACATCAGTGTGCCCGAGTGATCAGACGAGACAATGCATGTGAACGTTTCACACGGTACCCGAGCAGGAATAATCACTCAATAGGTATTGCTCTCATTAGCATTGCTGTCACGTCCATGAACACCACCACTCCAGAATATCACACGAAGGAGTTGGGGATACTGGGGCATGTATGATTTGGAAAGGGAGGGCCGCTTTCCTTTACTTAGATGAATTTATCTAACCAGACTCTTTCCAACACGTAAGATTCGACCGTGAAGTCTAGGGTTAGATGAGTTTATTTTGGTAGCAACTCTTCATGTCAGCAGCGGGTGCTGAGGATTGTACGGCAGCCCCTATTTCTGGTTATTTTTCCATTCAACGAGTATTTCTAGAACTCCTACGTTAAGGCAGACTCTGTGCTAGGAGCTGTGAGCACGCAAGGAAAACAAGAGTCTCAGACATTATCTTCTAGTTGTGAGAAAAAAAAATGTATCATGCATGAGCATCAACATCTTCATGTGCAGAAATAGAATATATGAATCGATCATTGAATTCCATAGTAATAGAGCAATTATTCCTGAAATCGTGGGGATCGTATTTGTATTGGCTCCTTCCTTTTGGTTGACAAGTATGTATGCGTGTATGTATATGTATGTAGGTATGTATGTAGGTATCTAACCATCCACCTACAACTCAGACACTTGTCAAATAGTGGATATGAACAATTGAATAATCCCTTCTCTGTTTTCTTTTAGAACTCACTGCTATTAGTTCTACAAAAGTGTTTATGAAAGATGAAAATGGTAAGTTTTTGTATATGTTTGCCTTTATGTTATTCTATAACATTTTTTCCTCCCAATCAACTTAACTATTGAACTTCCCTGACTTCAGACAGAAGCCTCACAAGGGCGGATCTTGCAAAATAGCCTTCAAGATCATCTAAGTCAGTCTTCATTTCCCAGGAGTCATCTTCACACCTTTGCGGGTTTGGGAAGGAGGGGGCTATAAATTAGGGGATGCAATGAGGGGCTCTGAAGTCTTTCAGTAACAGATTTCATTCATTTCTGTGGTCCTTGTTTCTGCTGTCTGAGGAAAACATGATGTTAAGTGGCTTTTTTTTTAAGTCTTCGTTCTTGCTCATAGTTAGTAACATGAACTGACACTAAGAGGTTCTTGTACAGAAGGCGTTGTGTGTACTGTGAGTGCATTTTAGTTCTCTTAACACTCACTGTGAAGGATTTTATTCACATTTTACACATGAGGGCGATGAGCTAAAAGGAACGGAGGCCCTTGCGCCATGCCGCACAGCGAGACCTGAGGCTTCAATAGAGACCATCCGGATCAACACCTGATACACTTAGTCAGTTTGCTATTCTTCCTGTAAGATGTAGTCACAGAGCTAGAAATCCCAAAGCCACGGCACACATGGGGATGGGCGCGAGTGCAGGGCTTCGAGGGCCACAGACTGGACTTTGGCCTCAGTCTTTTACCTATTCAGGCATGAATACGGGTACATTCCTTACATTTTCTGAGCCAACCAGGAAGAACACGAATAACACCTAACTCAGTTATAGAAGACGTAGGGCCACATATGGCAAATGTGTAGCATAGGGTATCTCATTTAGCTGACACATTGCAAGTACTGGTTTCTGGTCCTTTTCCCCCCCACGTACGTATAAGGAAGTGATAAGGAACGTTGTCTCTAGCCTTGCCGATCTGCCCTCCATGTCCAATGTCAAGGGGCCTCTGGACCTTAACTAACATATTACCTGACCAAAGGCAAGGAGCTATGAGCCTTCTCTCAAGGTCCCTTTCCACGTACCAAGGGATAATAATTCTAGAGTTCTGACTCTTTGGAGGTAAAGCACGTAAAAGAAATTTCCACAGGAAAAGACTCAACCTTGCGGTTCTTTGAGTGGCTAGTCTGTCCCTCAATCGTTGTCATTAATTATTTCTTGACACCATACACTTCCTGTGAAATGCAATTATCTTATACATCATAGGTACAATGAGACATGTTCAGAAAAGACGGGGGAGGGACGTGCATTTGACCTCCTAACATTACACAGAATTTGGATTAACTACTTTCTTCCACTTTATTTCATTTTATTATTTTTTTCATTTTTATTTAAACTCCAGTTGAGTGACATACAGGGTAATATTAGTTTCAGGTGCACAATATAGTGAGTGAGTCAACACTTCCATACAGCCCCCAGTGCTCATCGCAACTAATGCCCTCCACTAAGACCTCCCATCCACCCTGCTATGACACGATCAAATTTCCATGGATTGTACCCGTAGTGGGAATTTCATAATGAACAATGTGTAATGACTAAGGTGCTTATAAACCAGCAATTTATCTTTATATATACCCTTAACGGTTTGTTGTTGGGGTATTTATAACACTTGGAGGTGAAGAACATAATCTTGAACATTATGTTGCTGGGATTAAAAGCTGGTTTGTATGTACTAATTGTATGACATCAAACTAATTACATCTCTGTCCTCAATTTTATTTGTCAAACGGGAATGAAAATAATAATCTCATAGGTTATTGAAAACTTAAGTAAGATTAAAGCTTGGCCCACAAAACTCTCAAATTAAATGTTTGCCATTTAGTTAGTGGTTAATGCATATTAACTATTATTGTTAATTACATACACGGTGGGGTAGAAGAAATGGTAAAAGCTACTTATCACCAATGCTTTATTCAGGGTGACTCATTCATCTAAAACATAATCTTGCTTTTTAATATTTTGGAATGTACGAAGTGAATTTCACAGAAGTGGTTGAATCACTTGACCTGCAAGCTGGATTCTGGGTTGTCTTGGTGGTGGTGGTAGTGGTGATGGCGATGTAGGTGTTCGCTGTCAGTTTGTGTTGGTGGGAGAGTCACTTCAACCAAGGTCATCAGAACTGTATAATGTGACCGGCCTCCCATTAATAAGTCCTAGCCTTTCCAAACAACAGGTGAAACTAATAAATGGCTTCTTTTAGACCCCCTGCAGCTGCAGCTCATGAACACCACCTCCGCCTACTACACCTACCTCCTCCTCCTGGTCAAGAGTGGGGTCTACTTCACCATCGTTGCCTTCTATCTGCTTGGGAGACCAGCACTCTGCAGCAATATGAAGAGTTCCTAATACGTGGTGGCACAAGGCTCCACTTTGCTTTATTGGCTATTGTCACTAAAACTGTTTGCTGAGGATCTAGCGGGGCTTTCTTCCTGGGTTTGGGTTGTTTCAGTTCACATGCGTCTTTTTCTATTATGTCCTTATTGCAGAATGGGTTTACAAACCACTGGGCAAACAGGAAATGTCACTGTGCACCAAGAACAAATTCTGTCGTGACTCAGGGGCGGGGCCGGGGGGGGGAACACCCACGGGGGCTTCAGCACTGCTCTCTCCTTAACGTCCACCAACTCCTCAGCCACCCAGCACCCTCGCCTTGGAGTCCAGCCAGTGTGCAGCTTCCATAGCGTCCCCTGGGGCTCTTTATCCACATAACTGCCTGGAGGCCTTTATTTTACAGTTCTGAACGCCGCCATCTTTGCTACCTGAACTTTGTGCTGCTTTTCCTAATAGGCACAATTTACACAATCAAACGTCTACTTTTGCCTCTGTGGACATTCATTTGGTCAAATCTAACCGAGAGAGCAAAGTAAGGGACAACATGGCAACTGAGTCTTTAAATTCAGCATTGGTTTTAATCATGGTCAATTCCACGTTTCTAGTTCTTTTCCTGAGAGAGTCTTTATGATGCCTTTTGGGGGGGCACTGGCCCCCGGGGAGCCACAGCCAGGTTATTTCTCTTTGAAAGGTCAGCAGATTCAGTCTCATTGGGTTTAAGACACTCTGGTGGGGACAATATCATATGTTGCATGACTGGCGGGTGTGTCAGACCTGGACTAGTGTCTCACATGCACCACGTTTCCTGATGTCACAAGAGCCCCATGAGAGCTGTGCTAACACTGGAAAGGTAGGGGGGTGGAGAGTTTACCTGCTTGAACTCTGGCCCTCACATGCCTGAGTTTAAATCTTCAGTCTATAAGTATTTGAACTCCCTGTGCCATAATTTTCTCATTTGTAGAATGGAGTCATAGCGAGCTGTCTCCTAGAGTTGTGTGGATGAGATGAGTTTATTATCGTGGGTACCTGCAAGTCCTCAACAGCAGCAGCATCTGCCATTGGCAGCTCTACTTTAGAAATAGTAGATGACACAGGCTGACACACACACACACACACCAACAAGTGTGTCACACCTTTCTATGTGTGTGTATATTTCTACAAACATGGGTATAAAACAAAGTGTTCGGTGTACGGTAGGAAGGTGGGGAAAATAACCGATGGTCTATTTTTCTAGTTTTGCTAACGAGTGCAAGTAGAAACTTTTATATATTAGAATTAAAATAATATCTCACTGAAAATTGGGAAAGGGATTTTGTTTATTTACAATCAGATTCAGTTTCTGTGGAACAGATGCTTTTGGAGACCAAGTAGAGGTTCTCCAGTAGAAAGAAGACATGACCCACCAGACACATGGAAGAGGAAATTTAATTTCCATCTACTCCTTGATACTCGAGAGTTTGATCAGATCTCTTTAGGACAAATTCTTGGGCCTCTACTTAGAGAGCAGGAACTGTTTCTGCGTGGGGAAAGCACAGAGGCAAAGAAGGGAAACTAGCAAATGACCGAAAGCCGTGGGGGTGGATTTCACTGCCGGGCACTCCTAGGCAGTGTCTCCTGTGGCTTCCAACTCCTCAGCTCCATCCTTCCCTGGCCCGACCTGGTCCGCCCTGGACTGGCAGGTGCAGAGAGGGGGAGGGCCGTGGTGCAGGGGACAGTGTGGGGGGCAGGAGGGCGCTGGTGCGGTGGGGGTGTTTTGTTTTCTCAGTGTTTGTTTTTTGGTTTTTGGTTTTTGTTTTTTTGTTTTTCTTTTTTTGTTTATTGGTTGTTTTTTTTTTTTTTTTTTTGGCCTCTGTTCTCTGTCAAATGTGGTTGATTCGTGGAAAATGCTTGAAGTCAAACCGGCCCCTACTGGTTGGGACTGTGCAAGCGGTAGCTTAGTGGCTAGGGTGTTGAATGATAAAATAAAGACAGTTAAACCACAGCCAGCTTTGCTCACTTCTGAAAGGCCACAGCTAATGAAAGAAAAATCCATCTGCACACACATATGATCGCTATCAAACATACTCTCAGTCTGTGGTGAGGGGGTCCCCTATTTTATACCGAGGTCATTCCAAGCGGCTGCTCCCTGAGTTGGGAATCGTATGACCAGGACTGTGGAGCCACTGTACTTCTGTCCTCTCTGATGGCACCGTCCTGAAGGACACAACACGCAGACTTCCCGGAGCCCTCGGTCTTCCTGACGTTCCACCGAGGACCTGCACTTTCCATGGCATGTGATTCACTGAGGCTCATGTCTTTAGTTGCATTCTCAGTGTAGACGAGTTGACACAAGACCGGTGCCCATGAACCTATCAGCACAGGTAGGCTGCAGGTGCTCACCAGAGAGGTGCTTTTTCCTCATGGGAGCACAGACATTCGGAGGTCCCGAGTCTACTGCGGAATTGAATGTCCTGTATCGCCTCATCCACGACCTTCTACGGCAGAAATGGCTGTAGAGTCCAGCTTAGTCAGAGCAAGCTGGACAGAAGACTCACACATCAGACAGGTGGGCTGGGGTCCGGCAGAGGAGGGCTGGTCAGCAGTGTGACCACAAAGAGCAAGTGTCCCCACCCCCGCCCCACCGGAACATGGTACAGAGAGGGCGCCCCGTCTGGGACTCAACCTGACCAGTCCTTGGAGATTAAGGCAAGGATTTCTTAGAAATGACCCTAAACAGGGGATCCTGGGTGGCTCAGTCAGTTAAGAGTCGACTTGGGCTCAGGTCATGATCTCAAGATTTGTGGGTCCAAGCCCCTTGTTGAGCTCTGTGCTGACAGCTCGGGGCCTGGAACATGCTTCGGATTCTGGGTCTCCTTCTCTCTCTGCCTCTCCCCCACTTGTGCTCTGTATCTATCTCTCTCAAAAATAAATAAACATTTACAAAATTTAGAAATGACCTCAAACACATTGTCCATAAAAGAATACATCCTGATGAACTGGACTTCACCAAAATTTAAACACGTGCTTCAAAAGGCTCCATGAAGAAAATGAAAGACTATAGCCTGGGGGAAATATTTGTGAATCATATAAAGGGCTTCTATCTATAAAGGACTTTTATCTAGAATGTATAAAGAACTTCTACATCCCAATAAGACGATAAACAACATAACTCAAAAAAATAATAAAAAGATTAAAACACGCACTTCTCCAAAGGAGATACATGAATAACTAATAAGTACATGAAAATATTTTCAACATCACCATCCGTTAGGGGCTCACAAATGAAAACCATAAAGAGACACCACTTCACACCTGCTAGCGTGTCTATATCGACAAGACAATCTCCAACATGTGTCCATGAGAGGAGGGAGAAAGGGTATTTTTAAAAAATAAAATATAATTAACAAATAGTGTTATATTAGTTTCAGGTGTACAATATAATGATCCCAAGATACTATGAAGTATTCAGTGCTCATCACAATAACTGCTCTTATTAACATTACCTATTTCCCCCGTGTCCCCACCCGCCTCCCCCCTGGCAGCCACCGTATTTAGGAATCTGTTTTTTATTAGTCTGTTTAATTTTTGTTTCTTCAAGTCCACATATCAGTGAACGCCTATGGTTTTTGTCTTTGTCTTATTTCACTTAGCCTTATACCCTCTCAGTCCTTCCATGTTGTTGCAAATGCAAAAACTTCATTCATTCATTCATACAAAAAACATTTGTAAGAATGTGTACACATTCCATTGCGTATATGTATACGAAGGAGAAACAAATTCTTACACACTGCTGAAGGGACCGAAAATGGTACAGCAACTTTGGAAACCTAAAGACTCAGCAAATCCTTTGCTAGGAATCTAAGAAAAATAAAAACAAATGTCACAAAGACACGCACACCAAAAGTTGATAGCAGGATTAGTCATAATAGCAAAAATTGGCAATAATTCTAATGTTATCTATGGACAAATTATCAGAATGCTGTCATCCATTCAGTGCAATAGTATTCAGCAATACAAAGGGACAAACTTCTTATGCGTGCTCCATTAATGACTCTCAAAAATATTATGCCAAGTAGAAGAAGCCAGATATAAAAAACTACACATAGTATAATTTTATTTATATTAACTGTCTAGAAAGGACAAATCTACAAAATAAAAAGCAATCAGTGCTGTATCTATGGCTGGAAGGAGGAGAAAAAAAGAAGTAGAAATAAAAACACTACTTTGGATGATACAATTGCTCTACAATTGTATTGCGATTTGCTTTAAAAAGTAGAAATTTACTAAAAACCATGCAATCACATTTACAATGGATGAATTTTATGCTATGTAAATTATACGTCTTAAAGCTATTTTTTTTAAACCAAGGTGAAGTAATACCCTCAGCAGTGATGTCCCCAATCCTTTCAAACTTTTTATTAAACATTAGAAATACTGTGTTTCAGGAGCACCTGGCTGGATCAGTTTTTTAAGCGTTCGACTTTGGCTCAGGTCATGATCTAACACCTTGTGAGTTCGAGCCCCGTGTCGGGCTCTGTGCTGACAGCTCAGAACCTGGAGCCTGCTTTGGCTTCTGTGTCTCCCTCTCTCTCTCTGCCTCTCCCCCACTCATGCTCTCTCTCTCTCGCTCTCAAAAACAAACATTAAAAAAAATTTTAATGTTTATAGAAATACTCTGTTTTAGATCTACTGACTATAAATAGGGTGACTCCTAACTGATTATTTAAGCAAGAAACTTCAGAGAGATTAACGAGTTCTAACAATCAGTACTTGGGGACACAGGACTCAGCCAGGCTGTCCCAGACAATCCAGCACGTGAGCTGGTTACTTTCAGAAGGTATCAGATTCCAATTTCAGCGCCTCCATCCAGATTTGCTTAGCACAGATTATGTTATACCAAGTCTTCATTTTCAGTGTTCCCATGACTTTGAAGGTGACAAAGTACCTTTTCCTCAGCATCATGGCTGGTTCACTTCCACCGTGTGACCATGTGACACCTTCTACCCAATCGTCTGACGGAGGCTTGTGCTTCCTCCTTCCACTGAACACACAGTGAGCTGGACGAGGTTAGAACTGCACACAATCCTGCAAACACAGCACTTTTATGTCCTCTCGGAGCACACCTCACAAAAGGTGCTGATTTTCTGAATCTCTATGATGCCGAAATTCAAGTCATTTCTTTAGAAGGAAAAATGCTAACGTGTTAATTTTTGGTGACTCGGATGTCTTTCTCTCTCCCTTCTTCTCACTCCTTCCTTCCACAGTTGTAAATCTATGAAGTGCTGGCACTGCCCTGGGAACTGGAGAAGGAAAGCCAAGAGCAGGCGAGCAGGCCCCAGGTGGCCTCTTGTCCCCCAGGCACCAATCAGTGCCCCGTCAGTCCCAGGGCCGCAGAAGCACGGACTCATGTCCTCTGTAATTTGTAGCCACCGGCCTAATGAGCAGGCCCTGCTTTAGAGGAGAATCTTATGGGGACGCTAGGAGGCTCAGTCGGGTATGTGTCCAATTCTTGATTTCAGGCTCAGGTCATGATATCAGGGTTTGTGAGATTGAGCCCCACATCAAGCTCTGTGCTGACAGTGCAGAGCCTTCTTGAGATTCTCCCTCTCCTCTCCCTCGGCCCCTTCCTCGCTCTTGCTCTCTCTTTCTCTCTATCTCAAAACAAATAAACATTAAAAAACTATATAAACATAATTTTAAGTGGTTACAATATATTTCATGGAAATGTAATATCATTTAACTTTTATTCTACTCTCAGACATTTCTGTTTTTTTTTTTTTAATTTTCAGAGGGAAAATGTATTAATGGAAATAAGTATTAGTTAGTCAAAGATATTTCTGGAAGAAATAGCTACAGAATGTAATGACAGGGTCAAATGTGCACTTGTGCAGGTCAGACCAGCTCCCGCTGTGTTTGTTCTGAGAACGGAGCAAATGACAGAAGTACTACCAGGAGGGGTAAGAGGTCTAACCAGAAAGAGTTTCTTAAGATGGAGACAGGGTTGAGGAGGTTCTGCAGATTCTGGCCTTGGGACCCAAATCTTAAGAACCCAGTGGTGTGGTCACAATTAGAATACTCTCTTTCAGGAGTGAAGTCACAAATACTCCAGGCAGGCAGATAATCCTGAGTTGGAAGTTGGGGTATAATTCACCCTGAGAAAGAGCTGTTTCCCACACATGCTCACCTGAACCAGTAGCATGTGGCCCATGTTCATGGAAGCCGAGGCTCCTCCAGAAACTGGCTCTCAAGCACAGACCAAGAGGAGTGAAGTCGATGGCGTGAATGCGCTGTGAATTCCATCTGTGGAAGCCTAATCGGTGATGTCAGCAGTAGAGTTTTGTTTCTCCAGACACTGGACAGAATGGGCCCCAGGACTGGGCACCCTCTCTGTCCTGTGCTTGGCTTGGGTCGGTGTGGGGACGTTTGCTGTTTGTGCTCACTTGGCTGCACAACACTCCTCTGCTCAACCTGCGGCACGCTTCTGTTTCCTGTGCATGTCTTCTATTGAGCCTTGTTCGGCTTGACTGCCTAGTCACTTATCCCTGCAGAGGGACTTAGATAAGTCAGTGCATGACATTCAATTACACAGTTGAACTCAGGGTCTCCGTATGTCTGTGCTCTTGTGAGGAAAGAAGCCCCTCCCTGTTCCCCTGTCTACACTCTACCTGGGCTAATATCTTCATGTGCCGGGTCATGTGTTCCCTTGCCTATACTGAGAAAAGGAGACTGAAAGTAGCACCTGAGGAAATCACACACCAGGGAAAAACACAGATCCTTGATGGATGTCAGGATTAGCTGGGGCGCTGGAAGTCGGCATGCCCTTTCCTTCAGAGCAGTGCCATCAGAGAGGACTGATGGGGCCGCAGTCCTGGTCATAGGATTCCCCACTCATGAAGCAGCTATTTGGAATGAACTATTTATAAAATAGGAAAACCCCTCACCCAAGGCGAGGAACATGTGTGACAGCAATCGTATGCGTGTGCATTTTCTATCCCTTAGCTGTGGCCTTTTGGAAGTGGGCAGAGTTGGCTGTGGTTTAACTGTTTTTATTTTCTCATTCGACACCCCAGTTACCGGTTGCACAGACCCAACCAGTAGGGGCCGGTTCGACTTCAAGCATTTTCCACGAATCAACCACATTTGACAGAGCACAGAGACATGAAAAGCCTGAGAAAATAAAACAGCCCCACCGCACCAGCGCCCTCCTGCCCCCCGCACTGCCCCCTGCACCACCGCCCTCCCCTTCACTGCACCTGCCAGTCCAGGGCGGCCCAGGTCGGGCTGGGGAAGGACGGGGCAAGGAGTTAGAAGTGCTACGGGAGACACTGCCTAGGAGTGCCGGGCAGCAAAATCTGCCCCCACAGCTTTCAGTCATTTGCTAGTTTCCCCTCTTTGCCCGTGTGCTTTCCCCATGCAGAAACAGTTCCTGCTCTCTAAATAGAGACTGCCCTAAGGAGTTCTCATCAAATTCTTGAGGATCAAGGTGTACATCAGAATTAAATTTGCTCTCCTTGGTTCCACTTGGGAATCTCTACTTGCTTCAAAAGCTCCTGTTCCACACAAACAGAAGCTATTGCAAATAAACAACAATCCTCAATTTTAAATGAGAATTGTTTGCATTCTAGTATATAAACATTTTTGCTTCAAACGCATCCATTAATGAAAACAGAAAATATACAATCACTTTCTCTTTCTCCACCTACCACACTCTGAACATTTTGTTTTCCATCCATGGTTGTAGCAATCTACACACACGTGTAAATGAGCGTCATACCTGGTAGTGTGTGTGCATGTGCCTGTACATTCTAGATTTTTCTAAAGTAGAGCTGCCAACAGTAGCTTGCATGCTGTCGAGGACATGCATGTCCCCAGCATAATTATCTCATGTCATCCACACAACCCTAGGAGACGGGTCACTGTAACTCCATTTTAGAAATGAGAAAATTTGAGCACAGAAAGTTCAAATAGCTATAGACCCAAGATTTAAACCCAGACACTTGGGGTTCAGAGTCCATGCACACGATCCCTCCACCTCCCTCCCTTCCGGAGGTAGCACAGCTCTCAGGAAACATGGTGCTCATGACATATGGGTACAGGTCTCGGCACATCCGCCAGTCACGCTACATGTGATACTGTCACCACCGGAGGGTCTCACAACAAACAAGTCCAAATCTGCTAACATGGAAGGAGGAATAGCTTGGGCACCTTCACTAGCTGTGGCTCCCTGGGAGCCAGTGTCCCAAAGAACCCTAACCCAATCAAGGACTCTCTTAGGGAAAGGTTGAGAAGTGTGGAATTGACCATTGTTACCATCAAGGCTGAATCTGAAGCTCAGTTGTCATGCCGTCCCTTACCTTGTACTCAGAAGTCCACAGAGGCAAAAGTAGGGTTTCAATTGTTTTTATTGTGCCTGTTATGAAAAGCAGTACAAAGTTCAAGTAGCAAAGATGGCAGCTTCCAGAAATGTAAAATAAAGGCCTCCAGGAAGTTATGTGGATAAAGAGCCCCAGGGGACGCTATGGAAGCTGCACACTGGCTGGACTCCGAGGCGAGGGTGCTGGGTGGCTGAGGAGCTGGCAGACGTTAAGGAGAGATAGGTGCTGAAGCCCCTGTGGGTGCCCCCTGGCCCCCGCCCCTGAGTCACGACAGAATTTGTTCTTGGGGCAGAGTGACATTTTCTGTCTGCCCAGTGGTCTGTAAACCCATTCTGCAGTGACAACACAATAGAAAAAGACACATGTGAACTGAAAGGACCCAAACCCAGAAAGAAAGCCCCGCTAGATCGTCAGCAGACTCTTTTAGTGACAATAGCCGATGAAGAAAGTGGACCCTGGTGCCACCGTGGGTTAGGAACTCTTCCCATTGTCACAGAGTGCTTGTCTCCCAAGCAGAGCGATGGCAATGATGATGGTGTAGACTCCGCTCTTGACGAGGAGGAGGAGGTAGGTGTAGTAGACGGAGGTGTTCATGAGCTGCAGCTGCAGGGGGTCTAAAAGAAGCCATTTGTTAGTTTTACCTGTTGTTTGGAAAGGTTTGGACTTATCAATGGGAGGCCGGTCACATTACACATTTCTGATATCCCAGGTTGAAGGGACTCTCGTGCCAATACAACTGGAGTATAAACGTCTACACCGCCATCAACACCACCACCACCACCAAGACTACTCAGAATCCAGTTTCCAGGCCAAGTCAGAAAATCCCTATGAAATTCACTTAGAACATTCCAAAGTATTAGAAAGGATGATTGTATTTGTAACTAGTGAACCCAATGGGGAAACAAGCATTGGTGATAAATAGTTTTTAGCATTTCTTTGTCCCCACCACGTCCCTATGTGAGAATTATCGGCAATATCAATTAACCACAAAGTAAATTTTCAGTTAGTTAAGAATTTGCCTAGAAGGACTTAATCTTATTTAATTTTCAATAACATACGATTTTCTTACTTTCATTCCCATTTTCACATGTACTGAGGACAGGGAGACAAGAATTTGCCTGATTTCATGCCACTGGTACAAGAAGCCAGGTTTCAATCCAAGCAACATGGCATTTAAGGATGCATTCTCAGCTTCTCTGTAATTCTGCATCTCCACGTGCAATAAACACCCAAGACATCAAGTGATGATGGATATATGTAAAGTTGGATGATGATGATGGTGATGATTGGCCAGAGTCCAGGACCCCCTTGATATTGGACTTGGAGGGGAGATCAGCAGGATTAGAGTCTATGCTCCTCACATTTCCTTTGTGCATACATGGGGACAAAGGACAAGGAACTCAGACTTATTGTGTAGCACCTGAATGACATACGCTCTGCTAGACACTCCACATATGGGGCTTTATGTTTTCAGTAACTGAGTTGGGTGTTATTTGTGTCACTTGTGGTTGGCTCATAAAATGTAAATAATCTACCCATATTCCTGCAAACAAAGACTGGGGTTTGAGTCTGGATTCTGGCACCCGAACTCCTGCAATCACACCCCTTCCCGGGTGTGCAGCCTGTCCCAGGGCCTTGGGTTTGGGATGTAGAGGAAGAATAAAATCTGAGGAAGTGTATGACTCTTGATTCACTTAGCCTGGGTTGAAACCCGGATCTCGCTGTGTGGCATGATACAAGGGACTTAGTTAATCTTAGCTCGTTGTCCTCGTGAGCAAAATGGGAATGCAATACTCATAGTGAGTGCTAGAAGGATTAACCAAAATGCACTGGCAGGAACACAACGCCTTTTGTACAGGAACCTCTCAGCGCCTGTTCGGTTATTAACCAGCAGCAAGAACAGAGACTTTAAAAAAATCTAGACCAACATCATATTTTCCTCACTTAGTAGAAACAAAGGCCACAGAACTGAATGAATGCGCTGATGAAAGACTTCAGAGCCCCTCGCTGCACCTCTATTTTATAGTCTTCTCATTCCCAAACCAGCACTTACTGCGTGAAGACAAACCCCGGGAAATGATGGACTGACTTAAATTGTCACTCAGTCTATTTGGCAAGATCCCACCATTGTGAGGCTTCTACCCGAAGCCAGTCAAGTTCAAAAGTTAAGTTGATCAGGAGGATAATCTGCTAGAGCATAACATAAAGGCAAACAAGTAGAAAACTTACCATTTTCATCTTTCAGAGAAGCTTTTGTGTAGTTAATAGCCGCGAGCTCTAAAAGAAATGAGAGTAAGTGTTATTCCATTGTTCGTATTCATTATTTGACATGGGTCTGTGTTGCGGATGGTTGGATGGATGGATGGAAGGATGGATGGATGGATGGATGGATGGATGGATGGATGGAAGGAAGGATAGATACACAGATAGATACACAGATAGATAGATACACAGATAGAATCTGTCAACAGAAAGGAAAGAACAATTACAAACAGGTGCCCCACAGTTCCAGAAATGTTGACCTGATTCTTCGTAAGGCAGTAGATCCATTCATATATTATATTTCTGCACAGGGAGATATCAAAATTCATGAATGTTTTTTCTTTTTTCCTCACAACTGGAGAGTAATGTCTAAGACTATCTTCTTTTCAAACTCTGTCACAGCTCCTAGCAGAGTGCCTGCGGCCAATGAGGTGTTCTGGGAATACTTGGTGAACGGAAAAACAACCAGCCACAGTGGCTGCTGTAAAGTCCTGAGCACACACCGCTCACAGGAACCATGGCTACCAAAATGATACCATCCAACCCGAGAATCCAGAGCAGAATCTTCCATGTTGGAAGGAGTCTGATTTAGGACAATTTCCCAGCAGGCAGCCTTTCCTCTGCAAGTCTTGCTCACCCCAGTAACCTAACCCCCCGCACACGATTTTCTGGTGTGGAGGTGTTGGTGGACATGACAGCAATGCTAATGAGAGCCGGTACCCCTAGATGATTATTACAGTGCCAGGCACTCTGTGAAAGTCACGTGCGTTACCTCATCTGATCCTGGTGACCCTGAAATAAGCTGAATTTGGAGGACTCCATGTAGAGCGGAGCTCCAAATGGCCACAAGAAAGAAATTTTTCAAGATCGAGAAGGAATGAAAAAGAAGTTATTAGCAAGGAATTCATTGTTTTAGGCAAGGTCACCCCCTTAAGAGGAAAAGAGGGGTCAACCAGTAAACTTCCAACTGCAGACCAGGAAATGCCCAGGTCCATGGGGCCATTGTTTATACACCTTGATTTCTCTGATTCAGAATCACACTGGTGCCGTGGTATACGGTCATTAGGGTGGCAAGCCAGGCATGAGAGGCCATCTTTTTTTTTTTCTCTTTTTTTATAGAACCGTATGACTTTATCTACATTTGCCACAATCTTTCAAATACAGTGTAAAGAAAACTTAGTATGAATTTTTATTTGACAATGCTCTCCATTATTGTATCAAAATATCCAAATCAGTATAAGATATCCTTTGGAACATTCCAGATCAAAGATACTTAAGCAGACCAAAACTCCAAAGAAAACAAAAAAACCACAAAACTCTTAGCCCTTTTGACAGAGAGAAAAACCGAATTCTTTTTTTTTTAAGTTTTTTTTATTTTTGAGACAGAGAGACACAGAGCATGAGTGGGGGAGGGGTAGAAAGAGAAGGAGGCACAGAATCTGAAGCAGGCTTCAGGCTCTGAGTGGTCAGCACAGAGCCCGAGGCGGGGCTCGCACTCACAGACCGCGAGATCATGACCTGAGCCGAAGTCGGATGATCAACCGACTGAGCCACCCAGGCGCCCAAGAAAACCGAATTCTAAAACTGTATCAGCTTACTTTTGTTTTGTTTTGTTTTTTACCTTTATTTCTTTGAAAGAGAGAGGCAGAGAGGGGGAGGGGAGAGGCAGAGAGAGGGAGAGAGAGAGAGAATGCCAAGCAGGCTCTACCCTGCCAGTAGGAGCCTGATGTGGGGCTAGAACCCGGGAACCCTAAGACCATGACGTGAACCAGAACCAAGAGTAGTTCCTTCACTGACTGAGCCACCCGGGTGCCCCTAGAGCAGCTTACTTTTGTTGTGAAGATTCTTCTATCCAATCTTAGTCCCTCCTGACCTCACATAAACTTCCCTTCCAAACCTCCCATATTTACCAATCTTTACAACTTTCCTTTTTATCTTCAGAATTGATCTCATTTGCCTTATTATTTATTTGTTTGTTTGTTTATTTATTTATTTATTTATTTATTTATTTATGTTTATTTATTTTTGAGAAAGAGAGAGAAAGAGCACTGCCCAGGTGAGCCAGAGAGATGGGGACGGAGGACCCGAAGCAGGCTCCGTGCTGACAGCAAAGAGCCCAGTGCAGGGCTGGAACTCACCAACCCTGAGATCATGACCTGAGTGGAAGTCCGATGCTGACCCAGGACCCACCCAAATGCCCTCTGAATTTATCCTTCGTAGACGAGCCTCCCTTTTAGACAAATTCCTTTCTTTTTTTCTTGCTCAAAAAATATAGCTCCGTGCGTCAGACTTTTTCTTGCTAAAAATACACATGTTACATTCTTTGCATGCTGGGTTGCTTTCCTTATTATTTCCAGCAGTCTTCATTAAATTTATCAGCATTCTTAACTCTTAGACACCTTCATTTTTAATGAAAGCTAATAAGGAAGCGGTCGTGAACTGCCTGTTAAACAGTATTCTTTGGATTGGCAAACAGATGAATATATTTCATAATTTCTAGAAATGGTGCTTCTTCAAAAAACAATTTTCAGGAAAGCACAAAATACATTTACAAGCAGGCCCAAATGTATCTTCAGTTTCTCTGCAATAAGAAAACCAAAAATAGATAAACCAATGTTCATTAATAAAGAATTTACTACTTATGGGGCATCTGGGCAGCTCAGTCGATTAGGCATCCAGCTCTCGACCTCAGCTCAGGTCATGATCTCATAGTTCCTGGGTTTGAGCCCCACATCGGGCTCTGTGCTGACAGTGCAGAGCCTGCTTGGGAGTCTCTCTCCCTGTCTCTCTCACTGTCCCTGCCCTGCTCATGTGCTCTATCTCTCTCTCTCCAAATAAATATATAAACTTTGATAAAACTGAAGTAAAAAATAATTTACTATTCTTTTAAATTTTTATTCATTTTTTAGAGAGAGAGAGAGACAGAGAGAGAGAGCGTGAACAATGAGACAGAGGCAGAGAGGGAGACACAGAATCTGAAGCAAGCTCCAGGCTCTGGACTATCAGCACAGAGCCCTACACAGGCTTGAACTAACCAGGAGCGAGATCATGATCTGAGCCGAAATTAGATGCTTACCCATCTGAGCCACCCAGAGGCCTCAATAATTTGCTATTTTCTCATACTTGGAAATGATCTAGATATTTATTGAATTTAACTTACTTTAACAGGTGACCTAACTCAGCAACACTTTAAGGTTTTAGGTTCCCAAAAAGCTTTGGCAGATTATCTAAAACTTTATCTAAATGTTTTTATTTTATTTACAACTATTCCATTTACTTGCTTCTAACAGTTTAGCTGAGATGGGTAATGAAAACATTAGGAGACGGGGGAGAGATGGGTTCAATAGGTGATGGGGATTAAGGAAGGCCCTTGTCCTGATGGGCACAGGTTGATGAATGAAGTGCTGAATCCCTATTTTCTACACATGACTCTAGTATAAAATTGTGCGCTAATGAACTGGAATGAAAATAAAATTACTAAAAAAAAAAATAACAACACCAACAACAAAAAACAAAAAACTTATGAAACATCAAAGTCTGTCATACTCCAAATCTTTTTTTTTAAACATTTGTAACTGAGATCACATCTACTTATCCAACTTTTAGTAAAACCAGGCACATGAAAGTTGTAATTAATTTGAGTTCTTATAACTCTAAAACCATGTCTGTTTTGCTAAAACGACAACCGAGTATTTGCCCAATATGTGAGGTTGAAACCCATTTGGGTTAGTTTCTATCTCTCTGAGAGATCTAGAAAGCCCGGTCCTTGCAAGTGCTTATCTCTAAACCAAGGAAATGGAGCTCTTTGCAAATTAATTTTATAAAGCATCCAGAGGAAAAAAAAATATCCCACACTGATACGTACACAGATCGCTGCAAAGACCCTAGAGTCACTGGGAGAAATTAATGGAGAAAATGGTAAAAGCTGTGTGTATCCCTGGGATTGTGAAGGAGACCGAGCCAGGGTTTAGGCACAGGAGCCTGTTAGCAGTTTGTATTTTAAAAGGCCTCTGCCTCGTTTCCCCCAGTCCCAGGCATGTGTGGGCTGTGTTCACATTTCAGAGACGTGATGAGATGGATCGCTTTGAGGACAGAGGAAGAATGCAGGTTCCCCCAAGAAGGACTTTGCCTTCCTAAAGCCAGTCATGTACAAGCCCTTTCCCAGATCTGGGAGAAGTGTGGGGGTGGGTGAGGGACAGGTGAACTCGGAACCAACTCAGGGGCTGTGTGTCTAGTTCTGTCCACATTTGTCAGGGCAGCTGCTCTCGACCTCTCAGACTTGGATGTTGCCACGTTCAGGACACAAGGAGGCTGTGTGCGCCGCCAACAATTCTCCTAAATACTTGCTGAGTTTTTTTACCAGGGGAAGTGCGGTCTGACAGGTAGGGGGCTTGGCTCCAGGCACACCTTTCCACCTGTTCAGCTGGGCTCTGGTCAAATATGCCAGCACAACAGGGCTCCCGAGAAACACGCCAGCTCGGCCGGGCTCAGGGCACAAGCCTCTGCAGCCCCAGCTGACGTGTCCTGGAAAGGAAGGCCCCTTAGATCAGCAGCCCGACGGCCAGGAGAGGGGGGCTTAGAACCCAGAGGAACTCACCCGCTGCCCTTGAAACCGGTGAGGAGGACATGGAACTCAACGGGCTCACAGTTGACACCCTCGTGTTGCGCCTTGTCTCTGACTGCCCCTGGGGGTCCACATCGGATGCTCTCTTCTCTGCCAAACCTGTTAAAGGAAAAAAACTCAACCAAGTAAATGTTAAAGACCAAGGGCTGTGTTAGTCAATCAGTGTATGAATCAGCGTCCCATGTAGCACGTAGACGGGAGCCCCAAAGGAGGACAGAAAAGGAATATTTTTTACAATAGAGAGGGGGTGGAAGAGAGGAAATTATTAGCATGGAATCCACTGATTTAGGCAAGGGCACCTTCACGGGGAAAGGAAGGGGCCAATTAGGAAAGGACCTGGTGCTGGCCAGGAAATTCCCCAGCTGACAGGCTAAAGGTTACTCTTCTGGGGGCTGAAATGGCACTGAGATTAGGTATTAAGTCACTTGGTTGAGGGACTCAAGGTTTTAAATGAAGTGTTGCCATTTTGGAACCAAGGATTTTGTTGTTTGTTTGTTTGTTTAACACTCCCAGAGGACAAACAACAAAGACTCACTTCAGAAATGCATAGCAAAGCTCTTCACAAGTCTTGCTATGTGCTAGTTCCCCACGGCTTCAAAAGTGCTTGTTAACCACAGGGAAGTACAACATGGTTCCTTCTCTTGGGCCGTCTGTGGCCCTGGCCTGTTGTGTCCATGCTCAGGACTTGATTTCTGCATCTAGAGAGTTACTGGATCACAGCCAGGCCGGGGCTCATTCAGCTCTGCCCACACTGCCTGAATGTGACCGCCCTCTGCAAAATAGGGCTCCTCTGAGACAGCATGCCTGGATCAGGAGGGACCCTGAGTAAGACGTGTGATCCTCCTTGGAACCGTGGTTCCTCCTGCCTCCCTTCCAGGCCTGGCGCAGGCTCGTGCTGCATCGAGTGCCGCTGGGCAGCATTTGCCAGTGGAGAAGCACATCCATGGTGGGCAGTGGAAGAATGTTTGCACACATACACCCACTCATCTCCACTTACCAAACTTCACCTTACGGTCTTACCTAAAATTCAGATCTGAAACACCCAAGACCATACTAAAAACTCAGCTGCCGAATGGCCATTTTTAGTTGGGCTGCCATCTAGCCCCATCCCATGAACACCATTTTGTCACCTGTAACTGTTCCAGGGTGGTACTTTGAGTAGACCAGACTGAGATGAGACCGAGTGTGACTGTTGAGTAGAACGTTCCCTAAGATGTGAAATTATCTTATTTTTGTATCAATAAGATCATCAAAAGTGAGGTCTCTTTTTGAGCCCTTATTGTATGCGAGGTTGCTAGCTGTTTTCATATGTATTCTTTCATTTAATCCATACCGTGGTGCTAAAAAACATGATAGTGATCTTTATATTTGAATGAAGAAACCAAGGCAAAAAGACTAAGTGAATATCTCTTTTTCTTTGAATCTTCCAAACCCATCATGTTTTAATTCTGTGGGGAAATATCTAGAGTTTTATGCTATCCTTAAAAGTACAACATTTAGGGCGCCTAGGTGGTTCCGTCGGTTGAGTGTCCGATTTCGAGTCAGGTCATAATCTCACGGTTCATGAGTTCAAGCCCCACTCAGGAGTCTGTGCTGACAGCCCAGAGCCTTGAGCCTGCTTCTATTCTGTGTCCCCTTCTCTCTCTGCCCCTCCCCTGTTTGTGCTCTGTGTCCCTCTCAAAAACATTAAGGATGGAGCTCTTTAAGAAGGAAAAAAAGAATAAAACATTTAGAAAAGATTTCTATTTGCTTGTTTTCCATTACTTCTTGACAGAAAAGGTGTGGGGTTCCTTTTGAGACAAAGGGTTCTGGGAGCTTATATCCATGTGTATATGCACATACCTTTGTTTATTGAAGGAAAAAGAAGCTCCTGTTCAACGCTTTTTTTATTCTTCTCATGTTTGACGATACATTTGTGTTCTTTGTCCATCGACTTTTCACCCACGGTCAGCCAGGTGTATTTCATGTACGTGTCCTTAGTCCTCATGGTGTTTCCCTGCTGGGATGGCAGAATTGTTTTGCCAGTCTTTTCTTTCCAATCAACCGTGATAACGTCGGGGAAAAAGTCCTCAAGAAGACAGAGATACGTTCCAGCCTTATGGTGTTTGACTTCAGCAATTGAAGGAAGAAAAAGTGTGGGCTTGGGGGGAATGTCTTCATCAGGATTTTTACCTGTGGGAGAAAATGGAATAGCAATTAAAACATTATTAGAGCAATGGAAACATCGCGTGGTCGGAACCACTAACACACAGTAAAAGGAAGGGAAAATTGCCATAGACTTAGTGCTTACCAGGACCTTTCATCCACAGTGTAACCCACTGTGAAAAGGAGTCAAGAGGTTATGGAAATTGCCCAAAGTCACAGCTATTAAGGGAAACACCTAGATTAAAGCCTGGAGTTTTTTGAAACAATACACAGTGTAACCTACTGCCTAAAGGGATTCGAGAGGTTATGTAAGTTGCCCAAAGTCACAGCTATTAAGGGAAGTATCTGGATTAAAGCCTGGAATTTTTTCTGAGAATACACACTGTAACCCACTGGGAAAAGGGTTCAAAAGGTTATGTATGTTGCCCAAAGTCCCAGCTATTAAGCCAGCACATGGATTAAAGTGTGAAATTTTTTGAAACAATACAGTCACTTGTTCAAAAGGGAATCTATTTCCACTCTGAACAATCTATCAAGTTAACCTTTTAGCTTCAAATAAGGATCCCATGCCCACTTCTGACACTGGAGTGCTTCTGCTTGATTGCTGACTTTATAGAACATCTTGCTCTCGCGTCTGAGCCACACCAGAATTTTGAGTAGGACAATGTTTAAAGCTGCACCTCCAAATGATTTACAGTGCCGTGAATGTAAAGTTTTTTTAATGTTTATTTATTTTTAAGACAGAAAAAGACAGTGCATGAGCAGGGGAGGGGCAGGGAGACACGGAAACACAGAATCCAAAACAGGCACCAGGTTCTGAGCTGCCGGCACAGACTCTGATGTGTGACTTGTACCTAGGAACCACGAGATCGTGGTCAGTCAGATGTTTAACTGACTGAGCCACCCAGGCTCCCCTATAATGCCTTGAATTTAGAAGCAATGTGGCCATATTCCCAAAACTGCTACTTATAATTTATTGATTGTTTTCAGCAATGCTCTTATATGAACCTTACCAAGTAATGCAGAAGTCAGAATTTTGTTTTGCTTTAGAAAATGTTCACTAAAAGCATATTTTATATTGGAAATTCATTTGTCGTTGACACATGCCTAAGAAGACACCAGACTTCTATGCTTAGCATCTCCCCTGAATTTGGATCTGCCCTACAAGCCTGCTGAAGGTCTTGTCATACCCACAATTTTCTTTGATTTCACCTGCTCAATAATGTTAAATTTAACTGCTATAATGTTATCAGTTATGGTTCCAGAGTTTCTTGTAGACATAATGTGAAAATATGTAATGAAACATCATAGTTGTCAACAGCATGTCACTTGAGGACTGGAATGTTCCTTACTTATACATTGTTTGTTAATAATGATTGAAATTATAAAGAGTAGAACGCTTCCAATTTGATTTCCAGCTGAAACACAAATGTTAACATGTTATCTCTTTGTGCCAGTTTGGAGTTAGAATAATAATTTCATAGGCAACTTCCTAAGAAAAGAAGAATTGGATTTCTCCTTTGAGAGGAAAAGGAAAATTATTCTTGCGAATTTCTGCCAGTGCTACAAACATCCTGATATTTATGCAAAATCAGTTGCTAACAATAAGCCTTTTATTCATGCTGCATAGAGTTAGATCATAATGTGCTTGTTTTAACCTTGTACATCTTGCTTGTACGCAAATATATATGTTACTGATTGTAATAGTGAGAAAGCCTATATTTCTCCAACCCTATACTTTGTTTTTAATCTTAAACGCATGTTATATAAAACAAGACCAATTTTTCAAAGTACATGATATTTACAGGATTTTTGCCTCTAGTCAATACATCTAGTTTTCATCTTAGGCTCTTGGTTTCTTATAGGATTACTTCTGATTCATCATTATGAAGAACTTGAACATCAAAGATGAACTTGGAAAATTTCTGGATGGGAAAATACGATGCTTAACCCCTGTCCCTTTTCCTCAGCTAGATTCTGGAAGTTTCATTCTTTTCTGGATAGAGGGAATCTTGAACTTCCGTAAGTTTCTCACTGTGTTAGTTATCTGAGCATTAAATAGTGTACTCTATTATATATGATTAGTGCCTATATGTTGGGTAATTATATTACATGCTTTTTCTTTCCACATTCTTTTAACTTACTAACAGTGATTTTTATGGCCTCAATCATTTTATTGATGCATAAAATAGAAACCAGTTTACAAAATTAGTTAAGTCTGTATGTTACACTTGTACACATTCATAGTTAAATATATTCTGAGGTATATTGGCTGAGTTGTATATATTTTATTGCTATGAAGCAGTACGGATTCTATATAAATTAACCAAATACAACCACATTTTCAATTAAGTGTGGTATTTCAAACCTGCATATTAATATTGACTCCAAATTTCTCATTTTCTTTGCCTATATTTCCTTTATTAAATAATTATGTAAAGCAATTTCATATGTAAACATGAACTTCAAATTTATGACATTTCTAAGTGTATTTAAAAGTCCTAACTCTATCTATAACTATGTTTCTCTGTACATCCTAACTATATTTTCAACCTTTGTTTTTCTACTATTGTCAGCATGAAGCCGAAATCTGTTGAAGTTAGAGGTAATACAAATTAAGAAGAATGACAAAGTTTTAAAGTACCTAGAAGAACTACAAAATATAATTTTAATTTTATTCTTGTGGCCCAGTGAAGATAAATCCGTGAAACAGAAACCAATACTTCTAGTTTCGCGTTATTTGTGTATCAGGGCCCAGCAGTCACTTTCCACTGGAGCCGTCAGAAGTACAGCTGGGTCCTCTGGCGAGTGTCTGCTTGGTCGGCATGATCGGCTACAGCCCACCCTCCACCCTGGATACAACCCTCCTTTAGGTGTGAAACGGGGCAACTTCTAACCAGCACCTGGTATATTTTAGATGCCGTGCTACGTAATTTATTCACAGTCTCCTGCCAAATGTGTCCTGTTATCCCACCTGAGGAATTGGGAACCTGAAAGCAGCACTGGTAAAAGACAGTAAAGAAGTTTCATACAAATCTGACAACTAGTACTTGGTACTGAAGACTCTATGCTTCATGCTTATGATTCACGACACCCCATGACGGAATAAGCGGGAAAGAACGCTTTTAGTTCGTAAGCGAGTAAATTGTCCCTCCCAACAAAATATCCATTGACGTCATCATTTGCGAATCCCTAACAGACACTCAGACTCTGTGGTGACTCAGAAATTTGCTCTAATGTACACATTTTAGATGTGTGTGAAGAGTTGGAATAAAATTTTTAATGAAATGTGAGGGTAGATATAAGCAGTATTTCTCAAATGACGTTTGTCATGAGATAATTTTTAATCTGTAGATATAATCCAATGAAGATACTAAATATAAGAAGTGAGTACTTAATTTTATATGGATATTAGTATAATTTTAATGTTCAAGGTGTAAAACCCTCCTTTTTTACACCAGAGGTTTCCACTGAAAACTAAGAGATCGCCTTATGTTCAGGCTAACAATATTTGAGGTCATGCTTACTACATTCTAGTGATATTTAGGATCATGTAACAATGAGTCTTGGGAACTAAAGGTGTTCTGCCAAAACTGACCAAATGTTCTTAAATTACCTGCAGACTAGATCATAATTAACACATGTTCTGTCCTTCTGATTCATAAAGTACATCAGTAGATGATTATTTGAATTCTATAGAATTGACTTTTTAAATTTTTTTTAAAATTTATGCATTTTTCAGAGTGAGAGAGACAGTGTGCAAGCAGGAGAGAGGGAGAGGGAGAGGGAGACACAGAATCCAAAGCAGACTCCAGGCTCTGAGCCGTCAGCACAGAGCCTGACGTGGGGCTCAAACCCACAAACCGTGAGCTCATGTCCTAACCCAAAGTCAGCCGCTCTGCTGACTGAGCCACCCAGGTGCCCCAGAATTGACTTTTTTAACTCACTGACCCTGTCCTAACTGATGTGGTAGCTATAATTTCATTTAGTCCTCACACCAAACCACTTGAGATAATTTTTTACATTGACAGAATGAATGGATAGAAACATTAGCACATGTTAACAGTAATAAATGTCACTATCCAAGTTTTAATTTTTCTCTTTTCCTATTTTTTCCACAGTGGTCATGTATAATTTTATAATTTCAGGAAAGCAACAACCGGTTAACTGAAATTTATTTGCTAAAGGATGATTATTCAGAAACTGATAGATCCAGACTCAAAGTCTATATTTTTCTCTGCACTGTTCTCTCCGACAAAACTTTAAGGACCTCAGGAATTATATCTGTGCCACCATTATTTTCTCAGACTATTAGAATGTATATCACAGTCAGGTGGGAAAAAAAGAGGGCAAAAGAGTTACTTTTCAATGTATGAACTCATTTGTGCCTCTGATCACAACCGCTAAGGAAACCAAAATATATCATTACTTTCATGATTTCAGTGTGTTATCAGCACGTGAAAACTCTTTGAAAACTTCTAGACCTAGCAGTCTAGAAATGTCCTTGGGAGGTGTTCTCCCTCATCCAGGCAAAATTTCCTCTCTAAGACTAATGGAGAATGAACACATTTATTAGCCTGAATTTAGGGAAAAAACACACCCAGCTCATGACATTCCAGGATATGTTTGCACAGTTAAATGTGTTGATACCTGAAATGAATCACCTTCAGACAAAATGAAAAGTTTAGCAATTTTTGTTCATTCTTTTCCATTGATTGTTTCTAAATCAAATGAATAACATACACAAATTTCTTTACAAACTTTTCATCCCAGAAATCCCACAGGGACTTAACTAACATCCCCACCCCTCAGGGACCCCCAGTTGCTCTAGCAAGTTAGCTCCTTGTCAATGCCGTCCATGCGAGCTCAGGCGGCAACTACCCCAAGGACTGGGACACAGTCACCTACCTCCCAAGGATCCCACTGCCATTTGTGACCAAACTGGGAGCGAATCCTAGAATTCTGACCTAGTAGTAGCCCCGAACCTGCCCCCCTGCATCGTCTGCCTCCCCTCCCTACGTTATACAGAAGAATGGAAAAATATTCACCTGTAACCCTGAGCAGTGTGCCAGGACCCACTTTGTGGTGCCAGCCAGACCACCCACTGTCTGAAAAGTTTTTACAGAAATCTCCCTTTGGGGGCGCCTGGGTGGCTCAGTCCGTTAAGCATCAGACTCCTGATATCAGTGCAGCTCATGATCTCAAGAGTTCAGGAGTGGAGCCCTGCTTCACGCTCTGTGCTGAGTGCTCAGAGCCTGGTTGAAATTCTCTCTTTCCCTCTCTCTCTCTCTCTCTCTCTCTCTCTCTGCTCCTTCCCCCACCAATAAATAAATAGACTTAAAAAGAAAATGAAATATCCCTTTGGACCTCTTTACAAATTGTGCCTGTATTTTTTTCAATATTTATATAAGTATATAAAAATGGGCCCGGATAGCATTAAACAAGGATGAATTTCAAGCAAGTCACATTGTATATGAGCTTAATCAAGAACGGATGAGCTGGCCCCTCTCTGCCTGGGCAGCTTGGTTCTGTCCTTCCCATGGTGAGTAATAATACAAATTATGAGCTCTACCAGTTAAGCATTCGACTGAAGAGTCTGTTTGAAAGGTCAGGCTACAGAACACTAAATATTCAGAATTAGAATAGAGCTTAATGCCTCTAATTTCGTATAATGGCCGAGACCATGCTCTATGGAACAAATAAGTCTCTATTGGGTCCCAAATTTTGCCATGGTAACCAGCCATGTGAATTTAGGCAAATAACTGAACTGCACCAGCCCCTGGCCTGCCGCCCCTGCATCGCTTGCCTCCCCTCCCTACGTTATACGGAAGAATGGAGGAATATTTACCTGTAACCCGGAGCAGTGTGCCAGGACCGAACACTTTGTGGTTCCAGGTACCCCAGCTATATTATCCCACTGTCTGAAAAGCTTTTACAGAAATCTCCCTTTGGGGGCGCCTGGCTGGCTCAGTCCGTTAAGCATCGACTCTTGATATTAGTGCAGCTCATGACCTTAGTGTTCAAGAGTGGAGCCCCGCTTTGGGCTCTGTGCGTATAGCTCAGAGCCTGGATCTGATTCTCTCTTTCCCTCTCTCTCTTCCTTCCCCCTCCCCCCAAATAAATAAATAAACATAAAAAAAGATCTTCTTTGCTCCACTTTTCAGATTGTCCTTATATTTTTTTCAATATTTATATAACTATATAAAAATGGGCCCTGATAGCATTAAACAAGGATAAATTTCAAGCAAGTCACATTGTATATGAGCTTAATCAAGAACGGATGAGCTGGCCCCTCTCTGCCTGGGCAGCTTGGTTCTGTCCTTCCCATGGTGAGTAATAATACAAATTATCAGCTCTACCAGTTAAGCATTCGACTGGAGAGTCTGTTTGAAAGGTCAGGCTACAGCACACTAAATATTCAGAATTAGAATAGAGCTTAATGCCTCTAATTTCGTATAATGGCCTAGACCATGCTCTATGGAACAAACAAGTCTCTGTTGGGTCCCATTTTGCCATGGTAACCAGCCATGTGAATTTAGGCAAATAACTGAACTGCACCAGCCCCTGGCCTGCTGCCCCTGCATCGCTTGCCTCCCCTCCCTACGTTATACGGAAGAATGGAGGAATATTTACCTGTAACCCGGAGCAGTGTGCCAGGACCGAATACTTTGTGGGCCCACCAGCTACCCCAGCTATATTATCCCACTGTCTGAAAAGCTTTTACAGAAATCTCCCTTTGGGGGCGTCTGGCTGGCTCAGTCCGTTAAGCATCAGACTCTTGATATCAGTGCAGCTCATGTCTCAGAGTCAGGAGGGGAGCCTTGCTTTGGGCTCTGTGCTGCCAGCTCAGAGCCTGGATCTGATTCTCTCTTTCCCTCTCTCTCTTCCCTCCCCCACCCCCCAAATAAATAAATAAACATAAAAAAAATCCTCTTTGCACCACTTTTCGGATTGTCTTTATATTTTTTTCAATATTTATGTAAGTATATAAAAATGGGCCCGGATAGCATTAAACAAAGATGAATCACTAGCAAAATCACATTGTATATGAGCTTAATCAAGAATGAATGAGCTGGTCCTTCTCTGCCTGGGCAGCTTGGTTCTGTCCTTCCCATGTTATGAGTAATAATACAAATTATGAGCTCTACCTGTTAAGCACTCGACTGAAGAGTCTGTTTGAAAGGTCAGGCTACAGAACACTAAATATTCAGAATTAAATACAGTTTAATGCTTCTAATACCAATAATGGCCTAGACCATGCTCTGTGGAACAACCAAGTGTTTATTGGGTCCCAAATTTTGCCATGGTAACTAGCCATGTGAATTTAGGCAAATAACTGAACTTCTCTAAGCCTCGGTTCCCCCATCAGGGAAATTAAAAGGAGAGGACCTCCTGTACAGGGCTACTGAGGATTGAGATAAGGCACTGAAACTCGTCAGCATGGTGTTTGGTCCTTAGTAAATAGTAGCTAATATTATTATTCTCTGTACTCAGAGAGTTTGGGGCAATTTTATCAAATGTTCCACTATACGAAATATATGGATTTAATAAGCAGTATTATATAAATTAAGAAGGCAAAAAATCTCATGAATCCAAGACATTCTGTGTCTCTGGCTGCCACAGGCTGAAAAACAGGGGACCCAGTCAGCCACAATCAGGAATTCTTCTCCACTAGACTAAAAGCTTTTGGAGTGTTGGGACTGTGCCTTGTGCCCCTTTTATGTCTAGCGTCCAGCGTAGAGACTGTCTTCAGTAAATGTTTGCTGAGACAATAAATGAACACACGAGGATGTAAAACCATGCAGATAGATTCTTTTCATGAACTCTGCAGCTGAAACAGTTTCCTGAGCTCACAAATCCCATTTCCTTGGAACATCTCTGCACAGTATCACAGGATTGCAGAATCCAGATTTTTTTTAAAAATTTTTTTAATGTTTATTTTTGAGAGATAGAGAGACAGGGCATGAGCAGGGGAGGGACAGAGAGAGAGGGAGACATAGAATGTGAAGCAGGCTCCAGGCTCTGAGCTGTCAGCACAGAGCCTGATGTGGGGCTCGAACTCATGAAATGCGAGATCATGACTTGAGCTGAAGTTGGACACTTAACCGACTGAGCCATCCAGGCGCCTGCAATAGCACAGATGTTGAGTAATCTAAGCCTACCCTCAAAGAAGTTAAAGTAATAAGAACATGTTGATATATTGATGTTCTAGAGTCATTTTCTTCATTCGTTGCAAGAGTTAAGTTTTTGGCACTACGGTTGAAGACAAGATCAAAAGCAATCTTGTGGGCTTTGCAGGTTATTAGAGAGAAGAGCACTATTTATACCAGAGGTACTTAATCAAAGTACTTCTCACGTAAAGACCTACAAAAAAAATCTTGAACCAAAAATTTACATAACTAGTTTATAGACAGAAGCTTATGAACAGTTTAATTTCAAGCCCTCATCTATACTTTTATCCGTATATTTTGTAAAAGTTGAAGTTCAATCTGCTTACAAACACGGAAGGAAAGAAAAAAATTCCTTAGGAAATAAAGCAAAAGTAGTTTTGTTTCCATATAGAGTGACCAGTAGCTGTATACTTGCTGTCCACCTGCCGAGGTGATCCTACATGGCTTTTCCTAAGAAGCATCCTTCAGTTTTTCACAGGCTCAAAACAGGACAAAGTCACTTACCAGGAGGAGTTACTATGAGCCTAGTTCCTTCTGCACATACCTTCATCCAGCCTGGTTACAGGGTATCACACCGGTTAGAGGGTCCTCAAAACTGTCAGCCTTCCTCTGAACCTCACGACATGACCAGCAGGTAGGAATCTTGTCCTGGAAATTTGATCTTCTGGCTTCTCCTGAAAGTCCTTGAATATAGGTTTCATGGCATTTCATGTTTTATACATTCTCCTCAGATTAATTGACCCAAAACGTCTGTTTCCCATGGAGGCAGTAATCACAGAAAAGTGCCTATAGAAAATGGAAACAATAAAACCAAATAGAAAAGAAAGAAAGAAAGAAAGAAAGAAAGAAAGAAAGAAAGAAAGAAAGAAAGAAAGAAGAAGGAAGGAAGGAAGGAAGGAAGGAAGGAAGGAAGGAAGGAAGGAAGGAAGGAAGGAAGGGAGAAAGAAAGAAAGAAAGAAGGAAAGAAGGAAAGAAGGAAAGGAAGAAGGAAAGGAAGAAGGAAAGGAAGAGAAAGAAAAAGAAAGAGAAAGAAAGGAAGGAAGGAAGAAAAGGAGGAGATCAGGGCCAAGTGGCCAACCGAGGCCTTTTCTAAATTACCAGGAAAAGTGTTCAGAGAATTAAGACGTTTTGATTTCCAGGTGTTCGAGTGTGCGAAAGCGCTCAGAGATCTCATCAAGGAAAGCCCTTCTGTTCTCACGAACCCCAGGCCTGCTGAGTCAGCAATTTGGGCTTGTGTTTCTGAAAGAGGATGTTTCTCTAACTGAAAATGCAAACACGCCAACAGCAAGATCCCCCTGAAGAGACGTGGAGAAAAAGGGTAAAGATGAAGATGAAAATGCCCGTCAGCGCTGTACCAAGACCAGCCACTCTTCCATCGTCGTGTGTGAGGTCCTAGATTTCTTCTTTCCTGCTAAATGGACATCAGTACTTTTGTGGAGTACAGATGAAGTCAGCAGTTGAAGGTGCAATACGAATATCGTTTTGTATGCGTCTTGTTTCAGTTCACTTTATATTCCGAGCAGCTCCCCATGTCACTGAAGCATCGTTTCCTGTCTGAAGCTATGATCTGTCTATCTCTGTCACTTCGGGGGATCCTGAACTGGGGAAAATTTCTTAATCTCTTTCTGTCTCAGAATCCTCATCTGAAAACAGATGTGATAACAATCTTACCTCAAAAGTCAATGCATATTAAATAACTGAAAGCATTTCAGTTTTCTTTTCACTGCAAACACAGGTTCTGGAATATAGTAAAGTTTTGGTAATGTTTAGTTCTTAATAGTACTACTATCATTTTTCAAATTTAACATTCCATACGGCCAACCACTAGTAGTTGCCCTAACTTGCACAGTGAAAATGCTTTGGTGACCATTCTTATATAGGGACCTGGAAAATTTGTCAAATATTATTAATATTTTAGTTTTCTGCCTTCGTTTTCGACATTCCTCGTTTCCTCCAACCTTTCTTCAGCTGAGTGCCTGCTTGCTTTTATGATTTCCATATGGTTTTCTCTAAATGTTTGTGTGTATCTAAAAATTGTGTGTATTAATAGCATTTCACCCTAAAACTTACATGCGCTCCGTCACGTACCATGTGGGGCCGATGTGAACTCTGGCTTGGGTCTTCCTGAGAAGAAGAGAGAGGAAGAAGCCAGGATGGCTGGGTTTTCCTCCCGAGCTACTGCCCTATTTTCCTTGCTTTCCGATAACTGCCATTTCTGGCAGTTTCAAGTTGAGGAGGTAGAGGGTGGTAGACCAGAAGGCAATGGCCTACGACTAAGAAGATTGATTCTTCTTCAGCAGGACAGTGTGTCCTGAGAACGAGAAGGAGAAGGAGATGAAGAGGAGGCAGCCATGTTCACTCTGGAGGGAGTTTCCCTGCACTGCCATCACTACCAGGCATTTCCTTACAGACCTTGTGCGTGTGTGTGTATGTACGTGTGTGTAAGGCATTTCCTTACAGACCTTGCGTGTGCTTGTGTGTGCATGTGTCCCTAGATGAGTGGGTGTGTGTGCATGTGTGTGAAAGTGTGACAGTTGTGAGGAGTGTGTCTATTTGGGGGAACCCACATTTCCATGAAAGTACGAGATCATGTTTTCGGGCAATAAGAGGGCCGAACAACGTTGCTGAAGGAAACCAGGGTTGTGTGCAACAGCGTGTGCGCTTCTGCCGGAGGCCATCTCACCCCTGCCTCTGCGTCTGGACAAAAGTGACATAAAGAAACTAAGGAAGTTACCACACGGTGTCAATAAGAAGACTGCATGTTTGTGCCGCTCTCTGTAGTACTTGGTGTCTGTCCTACGCAGGGGAAAAGACACACTCAGCCCAAGTACCTACTCGGATTCTCCAACAATGGAGCTGGTCTCTAAGTAGGCAGATGGAGTCAGTGGGAATCAGAAGAGAAAAGAGGACTTTGTTTTGTAAAAGAAGCAAAGGTTGTTTGAGAAGAGGGGAGAAATGTGATCTAGACAGAGCCCGTTCCAGGCCTTTCCAACCTTCCCATTTCACATCTTGTGTCTTGGTGCTCAACAATCCGTAAGGCTTTTAATATTAAGTAACATGTGAATTGTTTTAAAAAATACATATTAAAATAAAATTCAAAACCATTGCAAGTTTGCTATGAGACTAATTAGGGTGGAAGTGACACAGGGAAAGCTACCCTGGTTCAGTGTTCAGAAGTCATGCCCTTTCCTCTATCAAGGGTATCAACCCAGAACCCATTCTGGGGGTGAAACATGAAACGCACCCGAAAAAAGTAGTCAACATGGATTTCCAGGTGTGCCTAGAGATTTTCAGAAGTGTGATTTCTAGGAGATGACTCTGAAGTCATAGACGTGACTTTTCCACAGTCCCGGTGGGTGCGAACAGTTGGTGTTGGATAATATAACTATGAAAATTGTGATTTTTTTGAGATGTTCTTGGATTTTATTCAGCATTAATTTGATACTATAGTGTTGCTTCTATTACTCGAAATCATTGCGTCTCACCCACCTCAGGAATGAAACAAATGAGCTGAGCCCAAATCATCAGGATTTGTCAAGCAGCCATGTATGCAAAGTCCAACTGGGTGGCTCAGTTGGTTAACCAGCCAATGTGGCTCAGGTCACGATCTCGTGGTCTGTGAGTTCGAGCCCCACATCGGGCTCTGTGCTGACAGCTCAGAGCCGACAGCTCAGAGCCTGGGGCCTGCTTCGGATTCTGTGTCTCCCTCTCTCTCTACCCTTATCCTGTTCACAGTCTGTCTCTCTCAAAAATAAACATTAAAAAAATTAAGAAATAATAATATTCAAAATATGAACCTCACCTTGACAAAGATAGAGCCCCTACTATACTCAGGTCTTTACACCCCACTAAGTTATTTTTAGTGTTTTTATGAATCAGCCTTTTAAGCAACTATATTATTAAGAATCTTTACTTAAGGCAGGACTGCTTGGCCTCTGGCAGGTTTGTGTGGCAAAAGTGCCCCAGGTGAAGCTCACTTTAGCCAAAAGGAGAAGGGCAGGGTGAGGAAATGACTCCAAACTAGACTTGTTTGTCCCTGCACATGGGGGGTGTTTTCTCCATGCACAAGGCCACTATTAATTGGCCTCTGAGGCTGTCACTGAAAAGCACAACAGATTTGTGTGGAAAACCGAGGTTGACATGGACTTGGGATGATGTCTCATGGGAAAGTCTTCAAATGTAGCTAATTTCTCTCTAACTAAACTCTATTAGCTGAGCTCGTAGTCACGCTCCCTGTGGAGTCAGGCACTGAGAAGGGGCAACAACAGGAAAGGGTTCGGTCTTCATAGGAAGCAGAGAAGACAAACAAAGGAACATCATACTCCTCCCCCCCCCCCCCCCGCCCCGACGACGCTTTCAGCACTGCTGGAGGCCTTAACCTTGACCCAGGACTTCAGTAGAGGGTCCAGAGGCTGTTTGGGCTCCTTCGCAGGCAGGCTTGTCTTAAATATAAATCTTCAACCACCAGAACAGAAGCTCATGGAGATAGAGGAGGCTTTAGCAAATCCAAGAGAGCAATTTACCTAAGATCATCTAGACTTTCCTTTCAGTAACGATTTGCCAACGCTATTAAGTTGAACATAAATTTGAATTTTCAATTGAAAATGTATTTAATTCAGATTTGATCTCCTCAGAGAGCTTTTTCTTCCCCACACACAGCAGCAGGGGCTTTCCTGTTTGGGGCTGCAGAATCAGTAGCATAGCTCTTCCCTAATTTCTTTTCTTTCTTTCTTTTTTTTTTTTTTTTTGGTCAAGAAATTGACTAACTTTATAAGAAGTTAATGAACATAGTGATATCTTCTTGGTATAATTTTGCTCTAATACAGAAATCAGTCACTTAATTGCAGCAGGTAAAACTCCCCATTTTCAGGTGAGAGAAGAAAGGTCCAGGGAAGGTGGGCCCCAAATCCCATATGGAGTCACTGTCAAGGACAAGTGGAAGGCGCAGGGCCCGGGGTCTCGTCCAGGGCTGATGCGTCCACCTGCCCTGAGTGAGTGTTTCCCCCACAAAGAGAGTGGGCGAGGGTGCTGGGAAGTTGGCCACACTCTTCCCTGGGCTTCTGGTCACTGAGTCTGTCTCACGCACAGGACCCAGCAGTGGGCGGGGCGACAACTAGAAACTGGAGTCAGGAGCTGACTTCCAATCTCAGCTGGCCCCAATTTGTGGGGAAACTCCAGAGAGTCTCTCGGCCTTGACATCATTTGCACCATATTTAATTCCCGTATTCTTCCTTAGAGATGGTCAGATTCTCAAATCGCCAGTCCATCACAGCTGTGTTCAACACAAATAAATTAAGCACAATTTGAGACACAAATTAATGATTTTCTAACTGCTGCATTAAAAACAAAGAAATAAGTAACAAAGTTAAAGAAATAATTCTAGGGCTAATTTTATTTAGTGAATGATATCCTAAACAGTATTTCAGTATGCAATCAAGATAGAAATTATTAAGAAGATATTTCATCTCTTTTTTATAGCCTCCAGAATATGACTTGTATGCTACACAAGCAGCCCATCCAGCATGCACTGGCTACATTTCAAGTGCTCCGTGGCCACAGGTGGCCAGTGCCTAGCGCGCATGGCTCCTGCATTGAGCAGCTCAGATTCTGCTCCAGATGCTTCAGAAACCCCACCCTGGACAATCTCGAGAAAAGTGCCTCCAGGTGCACCTGGGTGCCTCAGTCCGTTAAGCGGCCGACTTTGGCTCAGATCACGATCTCATGGCTCGTGAGTTCGAGCCCCACATCGGGCTCTGTGCTGACAGCTCAGAGTCCCTCTCTCGCTCTGCCCTTTCCCCGCCCCTACGCTCTCTCTCTCTCATTCTCTCTCTCTACCTCTCTCCCTCTCGAGAATAAATAAACATTTTTAAAAATGCCTCTAGAATGGACAGCTCTCCGGTTCTGCACCAGGCTGCGCACCAGGGGCTCCTTTGCCTCCTGTGTTAGGTGCCCTGGACCTGCGGGGTGGCGGGGGGCGGGGGGGGCGAGGGTGAGTGTCCGGGGTACTGATGGTGGCCCCCAGGAATCCCCAGGGACCCAGCAGCCCTGGGAAGCCCAGGCCTGGAGCGTTCTGGGAGAGGGAGGCTTTTTGCTCAGGGAGCAGAGGGGAACGCACGGCTGTGAGCTTCCCAGGCAGCACAGTAATACACGCCCTCGTCGCTCTTCTGCAGCTTCATCACCGACAGTTCACAGCTGTAGCTTTCCTTGCCTTTCTTGGCAGTGATTTTGTCCACTCTGTAGCCCCCATACCGCTGTACCTGTGATCTTGACATTTCCAGCATGAGGATCCTCTTGGGGGCAGTCCCCGCCTGGTGGAGGTACCAGTGGATGTAGGTACGGGATTCGCTGGCTTTGCAGGGCAGGGTGACTGAGCTGCCCAAGCGCCCCACGACCACAGGCGGCTGATTCAGACTGATCGCTGCCACGCCACCTGCAAAGGGGACAGCGGTGAGACAGGGAAGGGTACGAGACTCAGGTCACCCTGGACACCCTGCACTGGGGAGGGAGTCAGGACTTACCAGGAAACAGAAGGGCGCACAGGAAGGCGAGGGGACCCAGCATGGTTGTGCTTCCCTCCTGGTGGAGAGAAACCCAGGGTGACCTCCCGGCTGCACCTGCTGGAAGGACACTAACCGGGTGGGTGGCGGTGGGCAGGTGAGGGTCTGAGCTCTGCCTCCCTGAGGTACCTACAGGCACTGGTGAGAGAGAGAGGGGAGGGAGGGAGGAGGAGGAAGGGAGGAGCCAGGGGGAGGGACAGTTCTGACCACTAGGGAGGAGGTCAGGGTGCTGAGAAACACTGAAGAACTTCGGTGCAGAAAGAGCACCACTAATAGTAGCAATTTCTGATTGGACACCGACTTTGCTTGAGCACAGCAGTAATAGCTTTCTGCTCAGTAACTCTTCCAAGGCTGCGTGCCTGAGGGGAATTAGGTGAGATGGTAGCTGGGTCTGGCTGGGGACAAATCTCAAGCCTCAAATGGCCACTTGGTCCTAACAGGGCAACAGGGGCGAGGCCTGCTTGGGAGGCGGATCGAGCCCGGAGCAGCAATCCCTGCCTAAAAGGCACGCGGGCCCCCGAGTGGCATTGGAGCGTTTTCCCCAGAGGTGGCATCGGGAGATTAAATGTCCTCACGGAACACGATAGCTGCGTAGCCGTGGGCGAGCTCTTTCTCCTCCTTTTCCTCATTTGTCAAAGGGACCTCATTCGTTTGCAGGCAGAGTAAACACGAAGTGTGAGCAAAGCTTGTAGCTTGTCCCCGATGCATAGACAGTGATCAGGAAATGTTGGGGATGGGTGTTTCACCTCAAAACTGGACTGGGTGCAGTTCATGACTTCACCCCCATAGTGTGGAATTATAGGGAATATTACAGTTTTGGAAAATCAGGGGCTTGTGTGTGTGTGTGTGTGTGTGTGTGTGTGTGTGTGTGGCCGAAGGCAGAAGACTACGTTGACCCAGGGGCCCTGCAGAGCAGGGGGCGGGACCAGGACCAGCAGTCCCAGGGTCAGATCCTCAGGAATGCTGAAGGCAGGGCCTCGTGAAGGGTCAGCTGAGGACTGCATCGGAAAGGAAATTTTGGGAAACGAAGGGAACATTGACTTCTGACTGAGACGAAGCTTCCTTCTCACTTATGCCAAGAATACCAGGGCCTCCCGGGTATAGTTATGGTCATTAGTTATTGTAATTATAGCCTGACAGCCTGGAGGTAGACAGCGGCTGGGATGGTCAGGAAGGGGACTCGGCTGGGCTGGAGTGTTGGATCCTACAGCACCCGTTTCCAGAAAGGCTGACACCCTGAGCGATAGCCAAGATTCAAGCCTCAAGTGTTACAACATGTAGGTTTTGATTGCTCCGATTTGGGGAGGTGTTGACGGGAACACTCTGCTAGAAGAATATTCCAGGCCCGTCATTCAGACCCTCAGCAGGTGACTAGAGCAGCTGTGCTTAAGTGTTAGGTGGAAAAGAGAGCGACAATGGGGGAGACATCTGACCAGCAAAACAACAGGTGGAAAGAGCCTCAATATAGAAGGTGAGCAATACGGTTGGTGAGAAATTGGGTGAATTTTTTTCTTCCTGCTTTCTACGTTTTCTAGATTTTTCACCTATAAGAATATCTTACTTTGGGCAAGAAAATTCACAACCATCTATGCTTTGAAGAAAACAAATTTTACTTCACATTGTCAGCATTTGAAAGTCTGTTTCTCTCATTGACTTCTACCACTTTTCTTCATATACTACTCAAATCAATGACGCAAGAACCGTTGCCCGTGGCAGCCTTAACAATGAATGAAGTCTGTCCCCGACCTCCAACCAAATACTCTCTTGAGTGTGTCAAATGACCAAAGTAACACAATTTAGTGTATAAAATGTGACCTCATTTATTGAAAGGAGAGGAATCCACTGCTTCGGAGCTCAGTGCCTCACAAGCATGAGGGACGATTTCCTAGGGGCTCTGGCAAGAGGGAGTTTCATCGAGACTTACCAACAGCAAAGCACAAACAGGCAAGGTTAGCTGGGAGGTCAGGGCTCTCCCGACAAGGCTAGCAGGTCAGTCAAGGAATAGGCGGGACATATTTGGCTTAGGTTGACTGCCTGGGATTCCATGTCTGATCTGATTTAGAAAACAGAAATTATTACAGATTCTCGGTGCTCAGGGACTAGCCTGGATGTACGGTTTCTGGTCAAGGGCACCATTTACAGGGACAGGAGTCCAGATTCCTCTAGCATTTGTGAATTAAGAGTTGCTTGTCTTCTAGGAAAGACTGTATTTTAAAAAGGTCATAACGGGGGTGCCTGGGTGGCTCAGTCAGTTGAGCATCCAACTCGTTCTTGACTCTGGTCATGACCCCAGGGTTGTAGAATTGAGACCTGGGTTGGGCTCTGCATGGAGTGTGGAGCCTACTTAAAATTCTCTCATTCTCTCTCTCTCTCTCTGACCCTGCTCATGCGCTCTCTCTCCCTCTCTCTCTAAAATGAACAACAAAGGTCATAACAGAAATCATTGATCCATGAAATACTAACAACTACAACTTTATTGAATGGCAAACATTGTACATGCTGATTCCTTCCTTGCAAGCATAAAGTGGGTGCTATTCATCCCATTCTGCAGATGGACAGAGGCTTAGGGAGGTTAAGTAACTTACTGGAGATTGCCTAGCTAGGATGAGCACAAGTCAGCCAGACTCCGGAAAGCTGTGCCCTACATAGCCTGCTTGAATGTTTGGGATTCAGGGATTAATTTTGTCCTTCCTCATTGAGCTGTTGCTTTAAATGCAAATAATGATGTTTTTATAGTTCCCTTTGTTTTCAGTAATGAGTTTCCTGCATAAAACTATGGGATTTTGCTTGTTCCTTGCGCTGACATCTAGCACCCCCTGCTGGCCTTCGTAGGTATGTCACACACCTCACACTTCTTGCAGTGGAGCCCAGGTAAGTGAAGTCTGTTACAGCAAATACTCAGCTTAGTGAGTGGAAGAGCCCAGAAATACTAGGCAGGAAACCTGTTTTTCCAATTGTGTGCTCGGTGTACTTGGGAGATTTAGGTAAGGGGCTCCTGTTTGCAAGGCCCCCATCTCCCCAGCCTCAAATGAGAGGATTGACTGATGTTTGGTGTCTTATGTACCTGTGAAAACTACGGAGAATTGCTTGTGAATAATGCATCTTTACATTTGTATAAACACCATAGCACTCCTGTCAATCCGTGTCAGTCCATCTGTCTGTCCGCTACGTTCACTGCCCCTCTGTGCTGCTCCTTCTGCCACTGTTTGCAGACACTGCATCAATCCATCCACCGCCAGGGACAGGCACTCGTACTGCTATGCACATGGCTGTCACCAGCAAGGCTGTCACCCACACCTCAGGGTCTCTGCATGCTGGGAGTAACGTTTCTCTGGGAACGTCGTCCTGAGGTGCTGGCAGCAGGAAATACACATACGCGTTCTCAGTAATACCACCGGCGCTGTGTTATCTGACACCGAGGTTTTCACCAACCTGATGGCGACCAAACGGGATCACATTGTTCTAGAAGGTTATGGAACTGGTTGCACTGGTCTGAGTATGAGGAAGCTAAGGGTCTCTTTGTATACCTGATACCCGCTGATGTCTCTCCCTCAGTGACTTGCTCATTCATGTCCTTAGGCACCTCAGGAAGGAGGCTGGCCGCAGAGGGCTACAGCATCCAGCGGAGCCAGGCCACCTGGGTGACAGCCAGCCCCTGCCTCTTCCTGGCTGTGTGACCTGGACTCGGTTCTCAGATCACTGTGTCTCAGCTTCCTCGTCTGAAAAAATGGAAAGCAGCCAGTACCTCTCAGTATATGAAGATTGAATAATTTAATACATGCAGAACACTTAGGAGAGTGTCTTTCAAATAAAGATGGTTAGTTATTAGTACGGTTCTTATTTATTTTTTATTTGAGAGAGAGAGAGAGAGAGAGGCTGTGTGCAAATGGGGAAAACGGGCAGGGAGAGAGAGAGAGAGAGAGGGAGAGAGAATCTTTAAGCAGGTTCCAAGCTCAAGGCAGATCCTAATGTGAGGCTTGATCCCAAGAACCTGGGATCATGACCTGAGCCAAAATCAAGAGTTGAATGCTCAACAGACTGACCCACCTAGACAGCCTTGCATTTCCTATTAACAGTAATTTATAAATCTTATAAATACAAAAATATATAAATGGACATAATATAAGTATTGTTATAATATATCATTACAAACAGATTATAAATAACATAAAATAAAGATAAATTATATGAACATTAAATAAAATTAAGATTATAGAAATTTATCTTAATTATTTCTTGACTTGAATGAATCTATTTCTCTTTGATAGTATATGCGTGAGTTTTAGCTGTTGCCAATATCCTTAGCTAATCTACCATCTGCCTAAACTTTGTGAAAGCACTTTCATTAAATAGAGATTCTCAATATTGTATTCAAACTTTTGTATGACCATATACTTCGCGTACTTTGGAGTCATGTGTAAGAAAACTTGTCCTTCTCTGATGTCATGAAGCCTTCTATAATTTCTCAATATATTCAGTTTGAGATTTTCCTCCGTGCTGATCCTGGCATTAATGTTTCTGGACGTCTCTGAACTCATCAGTCACTCAGTCTCTCGTGTATTTGCTCCTCGCACTTGTACGTAAGGTCCCCGCAGCAGAGTCAGAACAGAGAAGGCCGGTAGAGATTTTATCAGTTCCTGGGGAGATGAAGAGCTAAGTCGTCCCGTTCCTACACTGCATGCAGGAAGGAACCCGGGCGGGCGCGGGCGGAGAAGTGAGCTGGCGGAGAGCACTGAGGGTTTCACTCCTGATGAGCTGACGTTGAGTATGGAGTAATGTAGGGGAAAAAAGAGTAGTCAAATGAAGGATATTAAGAATTCTCTTGTATAATCATTGGGCCAGTGATTGGGGTTGTCTATTCTATATGATTTATTAATTTTATTTCCTATATACGTAAAATGTCAGAAAGAAAGGTGACCCCAAAATCCGACCGGTATGTGAGAAAAAATTGCTGATCATGAAGGGTGTCAGATATTTCCTGATACATGGGCGTTAGTACTACATTACAAGAGTGTCAGCCTGTAAATTTAATTAGTGTCAGATTTAAAATACCTCCTCTTCCAGGTAGCTCACTCTGGCTGGAGTGTGTGTGTGTGTGTGTGTGTGTGTGTGTGTGGTGATTTGCTGACACAAACTGACTCTGCACTTGATTAATACTTTCTGGGCTTGACATGCATGTCCCCTGACCTCCATTCTGTCCGTCAAGGCTGCTGTGGGCATCACACCTGTCAGCTGTCACATTGCTACAATCCTAGTTGGGGGAAGGAGGGACAAGGCCCAGTCCTGTGGGATTGTGTCTGGGCTCCCCAGCCACCAGGGGGAGCCCTGACTCCGTATTCCAGGGGTCCCTCCTGTGGGGAGAGGCCTTTGCACAAACCCAGTGTCCCAGCACAGCAGCCTGCTAGACCGAGGGAGGAGGGGAGCATGAGCAGCCAGTCAGGGATCGGGCACCACGCAGAAGCCCACTTCGGCCCAGGCTGCGTTTAGGGGCTGGAGACGGTGACGCGGGAGGGGCCGGCCTGGCCGAGCTGCCCCAGGCAGTAGGTGCTTGTGGTGCAGGCCAGTCTCTGTGAGGTTGGGGGGTCATAGCTGGAGTCCACGCTCACAGCTAATCCGTGTGCGGCTTTTCCCTGTTAATAGAAACACAACATCGATCATATCTTCTCCTGCCCCTGGGCCGGTGGCTACAAATTACAGAGGACAGGAGTCCTGCTTCTGCGGCCCTGGGACTGACGCGGCGCTGACTGGCGCCTGGGGGACAAGAGGCCACCTGAGGCCTGCTCGCCCGCTCTTGACTTTCCTTCTCCAGCATGCAAGGCAGTGCCGGAACAGTTGTAAAACTGGAAGGAAGGAGTGAGAAGAAGGGAGAGAGAAAGACATCTAAAGCACCAAAAATTAATATGTTAGCGTTTTTCCTTATAAAGGAGTAGTTTGAATTTAATATCCTAGAGAGTTGGAAAATTGTGAGGTGTGCTCCGAGCGGACATAAAGGTGCTTTGTTTGCAGGTTTGCGTGTGGCTCTCAGTGGAAGGGGGAGGAAGCACGAGCCTCCGTCAGACGATTGGGTAGAGGGTGTCACGTGTGGTCAGCAGAAGTGAGCCAGGCGTGATGCTGAGGAAAAGGTACTTTGTCACCTTCTAAGTCATGGGGACGCTGAAAATGAAGACCTGGTATAATATAATCTGTGCTAAGCAAATCTGGATGGAGGCGCCGAAATAGGAATCTGACACCTTCTGACAGTAACCAGCACACGTGCTGGATTGTCTGGGACAGCCTGGCTGAGTCCTGTGTCCCCAAGTGGTGATTGTTAGAATGCCTTTCATCTCTCTGAAGTGTTCTTGCTTAAATAGTCAATTAGGAGTCACCCTATTATAGTCGGTAGATCTGAAACAGAGTATTTCTATAATAATTAAAAAAATTTTAATGTTTGTTTTTGAGAGAGAGAGAGAGTGAGCAAGAGTGGGGGAGAGGCAGAGAGAGATAGGGAGACACGGAATCTGAAGGAGGCTCGAGACTCTGAGGTGTCTATGCAGAGCTCGAACTCATGAGGTGTTAGACAGTGACCTGAGCCAAAGTCCGACGCTTAAACACCTGAGCCCCACAGGCGCCCCTGAAACACAGTATTTCTAATGTTTATTAAAAAGTTTGAAAGGAACGGAGACATCTCTGTTGAGGGTATTACTTCATCGTGATTTGAAAAAAATAGCTTTAAGAGGTATAATTTGCGTCACTTAAAATTCACCCGTTGTAAATGTGATTGCATGGTTTTTAGTAAATGTATACTTTTTAAAGCAAATCACGATACAATTGTAGAGCAATTGTATCATCCAAAATAGTGTTTTTATTTCCACTTCTTCCTTGCTCCTCCTTCCAGCCGTAGATACAGCACCGATCGCTTTTTATTTTGTAAATTTGTCCTTTCTAGACAGTTAATATAAATCAAATTATACTATGTGTAGTTTTTTATATCTGGCTTCTTCTACTTGGCATAATATTTTTGAGAGTTATTAATGGAGCACGCATAAGAAGTTTGTCCCTTTGTATTGCTGAATACTATTGCACGGAATGGATGACAGCATTCTGATAATTCATCCATAGATAACATTGGAATTATTGCCAATTTTTGCTATTATGGCTAATCCTGCTATCAACTTTTGGCATGCATGTCTTTGTGACATTTGTTTTTATTTTTCTTAGATTCCTAGCAGAGGATTTGCTGAGTCTTTAGGTTTCCAAAGTTGCTGTACCATTTTCGGTCCCTCCAGCAGTGTGTAAGAATTTGTTTCTCCTTGGTATACATATACGCAATGGAATGTGTACACATTCTTACAAAGGAATGAAGTTTTTGCATTTGCAACAACATGGAAGGACTGAGAGGGTATAACGCTAAGTGAAATAAGACAGAGAAAGACAATAACCATAGGAGCTCACTGATATGTGTCCTTTAAAAAACAAAAGAGAAAACAAGGATGAAACAGACTAACAAAAAACAGATTTCTAAACAGAGAACATACTGCTGGTTGCCAGAGGGGAGGCGGGTGGGAACACGGGGGAAATAGGTAATGTTAGTAGGAGAAGTTTGGTAATGAGCACTGAATACTTCATAGAATCGTGGGATCATTATATTGTACACCTGAAACTAATATAACACTGTCTGTTAATTATATTTTATTTTTTTAAAAATACCCTTTCTCCCTCTTCTCATGGACACATGTTGGAGATTGTCTTGTCGATATAGACACGCTAGCAGGTGTGAAGTGGTGTCTCTTAATGGTTTTCATTTGTGAGCCCCTAATGGATGGTGATGTTGAAAATATTTTCATGTACTTATTAGTTATTCATGTATCTCCTTTGGAGAAGTGCGTGTTTTAATCCTTTCATTTTTTTTTAATTATGTTGTTTATCTTCTTATTGGGATGGAGCAGTTCCTTATACATTCTAGATAAAAGTCCTTTATATGATTCACAAATATTTCCCCCAGGCTATAATCTTTCATTTTCTTCATGGAGCCTTTTGAAGCACGTGTTTTGAATTTTGATGACGTCCTGTCCATCAGGATGTATTTTTTTATGGACAATGTGTTCAGGGTCATTTCTAAATTTTGTAAATGTTTATTTATTTTTGAGAGAGAGAGAGACAGAGCATGAGTGGGGGAGGGGCAGAGAGAGAAGGAGACCCAGAATCCGAAGCAGGTTCCAGGCCCTGAGCTGTCAGCACAGAGCTCAACAAGGGGCTTGGACCCACAAACCTTGAGATCATGACCTGAGCCCAAGTCGACTCTTAACTGACTGAGCCACTCAGGATCCCCTGTTTGGGGTCATTTCTACGAAATCCTTGCCTTGATCTCCAAGGACTGGTCAGGTTGAGTCCCAAACGGGACGCCCTCTGTGTACCATGTTCCGGTGGGGCGGGGGTGGGGACACTTGCTCTTTGTGGTCACACTGCTGACCAGCCCTCCTCTGCCGGACCCCAGCCCACCTGTCTGATGTGTGAGTCTTCTGTCCAGCTTGCTCTGACTAAGCTGGACTCTACAGCCATTTCTCCCGTAGAAGGACATAGAATGAGGTGATACAGGACATTCAATTCCGCAGTAGACTCGGGACCTCCGAATGTCTGTGCTCCCGTGAGGAAAAAGCACCTCTCTGGTGAGCACCTGCAGCCTACCTGTGCTGATAGGTTCATGGGCACTGGTCTTGCATCAACTCGTCTACACCGAGAATGCAACTAAAGACATGAGCCTCAGTGAATCACATGCCATGGAAAGTGCAGGTCCTCGGTGGAACGTCAGGAAGACCGAGGGCTACGGGAAGTCTGCGTGTTGTGTCCTTCAGGACGGTGCCATCAGAGAGGACAGAAGTACAGTGGCTCCACAGTCCTGGTCATACGATTCCCAACTCAGGGAGCAGCTGCTTGGAATGACCTCAGTATAAATAGGGGAACCCCTCACCACAGACTGAGAATATGTTTGACAGTGAAAATACACATGTGCAGAGAGACGTTTCTTTCATTAGCTGTGGCCTTGTGGAAGTGGGCAGAGTTGGCTGTGGTTTAACTGTTCTTATTTTCTCATTCGATACCCCAGCCCCCGCTTGCACGGTCCCAACCAGTAGGGGCCGGTTTGACTTCAAGCATTTTCCACGAATCAACCACATTTGACAGAACACAGAGACATGAAAAGCCTGAGAAAATCAAACACCCCCACCGCACCAGCTCCCTCCTGCCCCCCACATTGTCCCCTGCACCACCGCCCTCCCCCTCTCTGCACCTGCCACTCCAGGGCGGCCCAGGTCAGGCCGGGGAAGGACAGGGCTGAGGAGTTGGAAGCCACAGGAGACACTGCCTAGGAGTGCCCAGCAGCGAAATCCACCCCCACGGCTTTCGGTCATTTGCTAGTTTCCCCTCTTTGCCCGTGTGCTTTCCCCACGCAGAAACAGTTCCTGCTCTCTAAATAGAGACTGCCCTAAGGAGTTCTCATCAAATTCTTCAGGATCAAGGAGTACATCAGAATTAAATGTTCTCTTCCTTGGTTCCACTTGGGAATCTCTACTTGCTTCAAAAAGCTCCTGTTCCCCACAAACAGAAGCTGTTGTAAATAAGCAACAATCCTCCTCAATTTTAAATGAGACATTGTTTTCACTCTAATATATAAACGTTTTTGCTTCAAATGCATCCATTAATGAAAACAGAAAATATACAATCACTTTCTCTTTCTCCACCTACCACACTCTGAACATTTTGTTTTCCATCCATGGTTGTAGCAATCTACACACACGTGTAAATGAGCGTCATACCTGGTAGTGTGTGTGCATGTGCCTCTGTGTTCTCGATTTTTCTAAAGTAGAGCTGCCATCAGTAGCTCTCATGCTGTCGAGGACTGGCATGTCCCCAGCATAATTATCTCATGTCATCCGCACATCCCTAAGAGATGGGTCACTGTAACTCCATTTTAGAAACGAGAAAATGAGGGCACAGAAAGTTCAAGTAGCTATAGACCCAAGATTTAACCCACGCACTTGGAGTTCAGAGTCCACACACATGAGCCCTCCACCTCCCTCCCTCCTGGAGGTAGCACAGCTCTCAGGAAACATGGTGCTCATGACACATGGGTACAGGTCCTGGCGCATCCGCCAGTCACGCTACATGTGATACTGTCCCCACCGGAGGGTCTTACAACAAACAAGTTCAAATCTGCTAACATGGAAGGAGGAATAACTTGGGTACCTTCACTGGCTGTGGCTCCCTGGGAGCCAGTGTCCCAAAGAACCCTAACCCGATCAAGGACTCTCTCAGGGAAAGGTTGAGAAGTGTGGAATTGACCATCGTTACCATCAAGGCTGATCTGAAGCTCAGTTGTCATGCTGTCCCTTACCTTGTATTCAGATGTCACCAAATGACTGTCCACAGAGGCAAAAGTAGAGTTTTGATTGTTTTTATTGTGCCTGTTGTGAAAAGCAATACAAAGTTCAGGTAGTAAAGATGACAGCTTTCAGAAATGTAAAATAAAGGCCATCAGGCAGTTATGTGGATAAAGAATCCCAGGGGACGCTATGGAAGCTGCACGCTGGCTGGACTCCGAGGCGAGGGTGCTGGGTGGCTGAGGAGATGGCGGATGTTAAGGAGAGAGCGGTGCTGTAGCCTCCGTGGGTGCCCCCCGGCCCCGCCCCTAAGTCATGGCAGAATTTGTTCTTTGTGCAGAGTGACATTTCCTGTTAGACCAGTGGTCTGTAAACCCATTCTGCAGTGATAACACAATAGAAAAAGACACAAGTGAACTGAAAGGACCCAAACCCAGAAAGAAAGCCCCGCTAGATCGTCAGCAGACTCTTTTAGTGACAATAGCCGATGAAGAAAGTGGACCCTGGTGCCACCGTGGGTTAGGAACTCTTCCCACTGTCACAGACTGCTTGTCTCCCAAGCAGAGCGATGGCGATGATGATGGTGTAGACTCCGCTCTTGACGAGGAGGAGGAGGTAGGTGTAGTAGACGGAGGTGTTCATGAGCTGCAGCTGCAGGGGGTCTAAAAGAAGCCATTTGTTAGTTTTACCTCTGGTTTGGAAAGGTTTGGACTTATCAATGGGAGGTCAGTCACATTACACATTTCTGATATCCCAGGTTGAACGGACTCTCGTGCCAATACAACTGGAGTGTAAACATCTACACCGCCATCAACACCACCAACACCACCAAGACTACTCAGAATCCAGTTTCCAGGCCAAGTCAGAAAATCCCTGTAAAATTCGCTTAGAACATTCCAAAGTATTAAAAACGATAGTTATATTTGTAACTAGTGAACCCAATGGGGAAACAAGCGTTGGTGATAAATAGCTTTTAGCATTTCTTCGTCCCCACCATGTCCCTGTGTAAGAATAATCGGCAATATCCATTAACCACAAACTAAATGTCGATTAATTAAGAACTTTGCCTAGAAAGCCTTAATATTATTTACTTTTCAATAACATATGATATTCTTACTTTTATTCCCATCTTCACATATACTGAGGACAGGAAGACAAGAATTTGCCTGATTTCATGGAACTGGTACAAGAAGCCAGGTTTCAATCCAAGCAACATGGCATCTAAGGACACATTCTCGGCTCCTTGTAAATCTCCATCTCCACTGGGTATAATAAACACCCAAGCCATCAAGTGATTATGGATAAATGTAAAGTTGGATGATGATGATGCCCCTTGATATTGGACTTGGGGAGATCAGCAGGATTAGAGTCTATGCTCCTCACATTTCCTTTCTGCATACATGGGGACAAAGGGCAAGGAACTAGGACTTAGTAGGTAGCAGCTGAATGAGATACCCCCTGCTAGACACTCCACATATGGGACTTTCTGTTTTCAGTAACTGAGTTGGGTGTTATTTGTGTCACTTGTGGTTGGCTCCGAAAATGTAAATAATCTACCCATATTCCTGCAAACAATTAAAGACTGGGGTTTGAGTCTGGATTCTGGCACCCGAACTCCTGCAATCACACCCCTTCCCGGGTGTGCAGCCTGCCCCAGGGCCTTGGGTTTGGGATGTAGAGGAAGAATAAAATCTGAGGAAGTGTATGACTCTTGATTCACTTAGCCTGGGTTGAAACCCGGATCTCGCTGTGTGGCGTGATACAAGGGACTTAGTTAATCTTAGCTCGTTGTCCTCATCAGCAAAATGGGAATGCAATACTCATAGTGAGTGCTAGAAGGATTAACCAAAATGCACTGACAGGAACACAACGCCTTTTGTACAGGAACCTCTCAGCGCCAGTTCAGTTATTAACCAGCAGCAAGAACAGAGACTTTAAAAAAATCTAGACCAACATCATATTTTCCTCACTTAGTAGAAACAAAGGCCACAGAACTGAATGAATGCACTGATGAAAGACTTCAGAGCCCCTCGCTGCACCTCTATTTTATAGTCTTCTCATTCCCAAACCAGCACTTACTGCGTGAAGACAAACCCCGGGAAATGATGGACTGACTTAAATTGTCACTCAGTCTATTTGGCAAGATCCTGCCGTTGTGAGGCTTCTACCCGAAGCCAGTCAAGTTCAAAAGTTAAGTTGATCAGGAGGATAATCTGCTAGAGCATAACATAAAGGCAAACAAGTAGAAAACTTACCGTTTTCATCTTTCAGAGCAGCTTTTGTGTGGTTAATAGCCGCGAGCTCTAAAAGAAATGAGAGTAAGTGTTATTCCATTGTTCGTATTCATTATTTGACATGGGTCTGTGTTGCGGATGGTTGGATGGATGGATGGAAGGATGGATGGATGGATGGATGGATGGATGGATGGATGGATGGATGGAAGGAAGGATAGATACACATATAGATACACAGATAGATAGATACACAGATAGAATCTGTCAACAGAAAGGAAAGAACAATTACAAACAGGTGCCCCACAGTTCCAGAAATGTTGACCTGATTCTTCGTAAGGCAGTAGATCCATTCATATATTATATTTCTGCACAGGGGAGATATCAAAATTCATGAATGTTTTTTCTTTTTTCCTCACAACTGGAGAGTAATGTCTAAGACTATCTTCTTTTCAAACTCTGTCACAGCTCCTAGCAGAGTGCCTGCGGCCAATGAGGTGTTCTGGGAATACTTGGTGAACGGAAAAACAACCAGCCACAGTGGCTGCTGTAAAGTCCTGAGCACACACCGCTCACAGGAACCATGGCTACCAAAATGATACCATCCAACCCGAGAATCCAGAGCAGAATCTTACATGTTGGAAGAGTCTGATTTAGGACAATTTCCCAGCAGGCAGCCTTTCCTCTGCAAGTCTTGCTCACCCCAGTAACCTAACCCCCCGCACATGATTTTCTAGAGTAGAGGTGTTGGTGGACATGACAGCAATGCTAATGAGAGCCGGTACCCCTAGATGATTATTACAGTACCAGGCACTCTGTGAAAGTCACGTGCATTACCTCATCTGATCCTGGTGACGCTGAATGAGCTGAATTTGGAGGACTCTGTGTAGAGGGGAGCTCCAAAGGACCACAAGAAAGAAATTTTTCAAGATCGAGAGGGAATGAAAAAGAAGTTATTAGCAAGGAATTCATTGTTTTCGGCAGGTCACCCCCTAAGGGGAACAAAAGGGGGTCAAGCAGTAAACATTCAAGTGCAGACCAGGAAATGCCCAGGTCCACGGGGCCATTGTTTATACAACTTGATTTCTCTGATTCAGAATCACACTGGTGCCATGGTATATGGTCATCAGGGTGGTAAGTCAGGCATGAGAGGCCATCTTTTTTTTTCTTTTTTTATAGAACCATGTAGACTTTATCTACATTTGCCACAATCTTTCAAATACAGTGTAAAGAAAACTTAGTATGAATTTTTATTTGACAATGCTCTCCATTATTGTATCAAAAGAGCCAAATCAGTGTAACAACTCCTTTGGAATATTCCAGATCAAAGAGACTTAAGCAGACCAAAACTCCAAAGAAAACAAAAAACTACAAAACCCTTAGCCGTTTTGACAGAGAGAAAGAGAAAACCGAATTCTAAAGCTGTATCAGTTTACTTTTGTCTTGTTTCATTTTTTACCTTTATTTCTTTGAAAGAGAGAGGCAGAGAGGGGGAGGGGAGAGGCAGAGAGAGGGAGAGAGAGAGAATTCCAAACAGGCTCCACCCTGCCAGTAGGAGCCTGATGCGGGCCTAGAACCCAGGAACTTTAAGACCATGACCTGAACCAAAACCAAGAATAGTTCTTTCACTTCTGAGCCACCCAAGCCCCTGGATCAGCTTACTTTTGTTGTGAAAATTATTCATTCCAATCCTAGTCCTGGCCTCACACAAACTTCCTTTCCAAACCTCCCATGTCTACAAATCTTTATGACTTTCTTTTCTACCTTCAGAATTGATCTGATTTACTTTATTTATATATTTATTTATTTATTTATTTATTTATTTATTTATTTATTTATTAATGTTTATTTATTTTTGAGAAAGAGAGAGAAAGAGCACTGCGCAGGTGAGCCAGAGAGATGGGGACGGAGGACCCACAGCAGGCTCCGTGCTGACAGCAAAGAGCCCAATGCAGGGCCGGAACTCACCAACCCTGAGATCGTGACCTGACCGGAAGTCTGATGCTGACCCAGGACCCGCCCAGATGCCCTCTGAATTTACCCTCCGTAGACGAGCCTCCCTTTTAGACAAATTCCTTTCTTTTTTTCTTGCTCAAAAAAATATAGCTCCGTGCGTCAGACTTTTTCTTGCTAAAAATACACATCTTACATTCTTTGCATGCTGGGTGGTTTCACTTATTATTTTCAGCAGTCTTCATTAAATTTATCAGCATTCTTAACTCTTAGACACCTTCACTTTTAATGAAAGCTAATAAGGAAGCAGTCATGAACTGCCTATTAAACAACATTCTTTGGGTTGGCAAACCCACGAATACATTTCATAATTTCTAGAAATGGGTGCTTCGTTAAAAAACAATCTTCAGGAAAGCACAAAATACATTTACAAGCAGGCCTAAATGTATCTTCAGTTTCTCTGCAATAAGAAAACCAAAAATAGATAAATCAATGTTCATTAATAAATAATTTACTACTTATGGGGCATCTGGGCAGCTCAGTAGATTCAGCATCCAGCTCTCGACTTCAGCTCAGGTCATGATCTCATAGTTCCTGGGTTTGAGCCCCACATCGGGCTCTGTGCTGACAGTACAGAGCCTGCTTGGGAGTCTCTCTCCCTGTCTCTCTCACTGTCCCTGCCCTGCTCATGTGCTCTATCTCTCTCTCTCCAAATAAATATATAAACTTTTAAAAAATGTAAGTAAAAAAGAATTTACTATTTCTTTTAAGTTTTTATTTATGTTTGAGAGAGAGAGAGAGAGCATGAACAGTGAGACAGAGGCAGAGAGAGAGGGAGACACAGAATCTGAAGCAAGCTCCAGGCTCTGGACTATCAGCACAGAACCCTACACAGGTTTGAACTAACCAGGGGCGAGATCATGATCTGAGCTGAAGTTAGATGCTACCCATTTGAGCCACCCAGATGCCTCAATAATTTACTATTTTCTCATACTTGGAAATGATCTAGATATTTATTGAATTTAACTTACTTTAACAGGTGACCTAACTCAGCAACACTTGAAGGTTTTAGGTTCCCAAAAAGCTTTGGCAGACTATCTAAAACTTTATCTAAATGTTTTTATTTTATTTACAACTATTCCATTTACTTGCTTCTAAGAGTTTAGCTGCGATTATCCATGAAAACATTAGAAGACGGGGGAGAGATGGGCTAAATAGGTGATGGGGATTAAGGAGGACCCTAATCTGATGGGCACAGGTTGATGAATGAAGTGCTGAATCCCTATTTTCTACACATGACTCTAGTATAACATTGTGCGCTAATGAACTGGAAGGAAAATAAAAATACTAAAAAAAAAAAAAAAATAACAACACCAACAACAAAAAACAAAAAACTTATGAAACATCAAAGTCTGTCATACTCCCAATCTTTTTTGTTAAACATTTTGTAACTGAGATCACATCTACTTATTTGACTTTTAGTAAACCCAGGCCCATGAAAGTTGTAATGAACTTGAGTGCTGATGACTCTAAAACCATGTCTGTTTTGCTAAAACAACAACCGAGTATTTGCCCAACATGTGAGGTTGAAACCCATTTGGGTTAGTTTCTATCTCTCTGAGAGATCTAGAAAGCCCGGTCCTTGCAAGTGCTTATCTCTAAACCAAGGAAATGGAGCTCTTTGCAAATTAATTTTATAAAGCATCCAGAGGAAAAAAAAATATCCCACACTGATACGTACACAGATTGCTGCAAAGATCCTAGAGTCACTGGGAGAAATTAATGGAGAAAATGGTAAAAGCTGTGTGTATCCCTGGGATTGTGAAGGAGACTGAGCCAGGGTTTAGGCACAGGAGCCCGTTAGCAGTTTGTATTTTAAAAGGCCTCTTTGCCTCGTTTCCCCCAGTCCCAGGCATGTGTGGGCTGTGTTCACATTTCAGAGACGTGATGAGATGGATTGCTTTGAGGACAGAGGAAGAATGCAGGTTTCCCCAAGAAGGACTTTACTTTCCTAAAGCCAATCATGTACAAGTCCTTTCCCAGATCTGGGAGAAGTGTGGGGGCGGGTGAGGGACAGGCGAACTCGGAACCAACTCAGGGGCTGTGTGTCTAGTTCTGTCCACATTTGTCAGGGCAGCTGCTCTCGGCATCTCAGACTTGGATGTTGCCGCATTCAGAACACAAGGAGGCTGTGTGTGCCACCAACAATCCTCCTAAAAACTTGCCGAGTGTTTTTACCAGGGGAAGTGCGGTCTGACAGATTGGGGGCTTGGCTCCAGGCACACCTTTCCGCCCCTTCAGCTGGGCTCTGGTCAAATATGCCAGCACAGCAGGGCTCCCGAGAAACACGCCAGCTCAGCTGGGCTCTGGGCACAAGCCTCCGCAGCCCCAGCTGATGTGTCCTGGAAAGGAAGGCCCCTTAGATCAGCAGCCGGACGGCCAGGAGAGGGGGGCTTAGAACCCAGAGGAACTCACCCGCTGCCCTTGAAACCGGTGAGGAGGACACGGAACTCAACGGGCTCACAGTTGACACCCTCGTGTTGCGCCTTGTCTCTAACTGCCCCTGGGGGTCCACATCGGATGCTCTGTTCTCTGCCAAACCTGTTAAAGAGCAAAAACTCAACAAGTAAATGTTAAAGACCAAGGGCTGTGTTAGTCAATCAGTGTATGAATCAGCGTCCCATGTAGCACGTAGACGGGAGCCCCAAAGGAGGACAGGGAAGGAATATTTTTTACAATAGAGAGGGGGTGGAAGAGAGGAAATTATTAGCATGGAATCCACTGATTTAGGCAAGGGCACCATCACGGGGAAAGGAAGGGGCCAATTAGGAAAGGACCTGGTGCTGGCCAGGAAATTCCCCAGCTGACAGGCTAAAGGTTACTCTTCTGGGGGCTGAAATGGCACTGAGATTAGGTATTAAGTCACTTGGTTGAGGGACTCAAGGTTTTAAGTGAAGTGTTGCCATTTCGGGACCAAGGGTTTTGATGTTTGTTGGTAGGTTTGTTTGTTTAACACTTCCCAAGGGATAAAGGACAAAGACATCAGAAATATATAGCAAAGCTCTTCACATCTTGCTATGTGCTAGTTCCCCGCAGCTTCAAAAGTGCTTGTTAACCACAGAGAAAGTACAAACTGCTTCCTTCTCTTGAGCCGTCTGTAGCCCTGGCCTGTTGTGTCCATGCCCAGGACTTGATTTCTGCATCTAGAGAGTTACTGGATCACAGCCAGGCCGGGGCTCATTCGGCTCTGCCCAAACTGCCTGAATGTGACCGCCATCTGCAAAATGGGGCCCCTCTAAGACAGTATGCCTGGATCAGGAGGGCCCCTGAGTGAGACGGAAACGTGTATTTGCTCTACTCTAGTGATCCTCCTTGGAACCGTGGTTCCTCCTGCCTCCCTTCCAGGCCTGGCGCAGGCTCGTGCTGCATTGAGTGCCGCTGGGCAGCATTTGCCAGTGGAGAAGCACATCCATGGTGGGCAGTGGAAGAACGTTTGCACACATACACCCACTCATCTCCACTTACCAAACTTCACCTTACGGTCTTACCTAAAATTCAGATCTGAAACACCCAACACCATACTAAAAACTCAGCTGCCGAATGGCCATTTTTAGTTGCGCTGCAATCCAGCCCCATCCCATGAACACCATTTTGTCACCTGTAACTGTTCCAGGGTGATACTTTGAGTAGACCAGACTGAGATGAGAGCGAGTGTGACTGTTGAGTAGAACGTTCCCTAAGATGTGAAATTTGTCTTCCTTCCATACCAGTAAGATTATCAAAAATGAGGTCTCTCTTTGAGCCCTTATTGCATGTGTGGTTGCTAGGCGTTTTCATATCTATTCTTTCATTTAATCTATACTGTGGTGCTAAAAAACATCACAGTGACCTTCATATTTTGGATGAAGAAACCGAGTCAAGAAAGGCTAAGCGAATTTTTCTTTTTCTTTGCTTCTCCCAAAGCCCATCATATTTTAATTCTGTGGGGAAATATCTGGACTTTTATGCTATCCTTAAGAGTACAACGTAGGGGCCTCTAGGTGGGTCTGTCTGTTGAGTGTCCGATTTCGAGTCCAGTCATGATCAGGGTCATGAGTTCAAGCCCCACATAGGGGTCTGTGCTGATGGCCCATAGCCTGGATCCTGCATCTATTCTGTGTCTCCCTCTCTCTCTGCCTCTCCCCTGTTCGTGCTCTGTCTCCCTCTCAAAAATAAATAAACATTAAGGAAGGTTTCTTTTTAAAAAGAAAAAAAGAATCATTTACGAAACATTTCTATTTGCTTGTTTTCCATTACTTCTAGACAGAAGAGGTGTGGGGTTCCTTTTGAGACAAAGGGTTCTGGGAGCTTATATCCATGTGTATATGCACATACCTTTGTTTATTGAAGGAAAAAGAAGCTCCTGTTCAACGCTTTTTTTATTCTTCTCATGTTTGACGATACATTTGTGTTCTTTGTCCATCGACTCTTCGCCCACGGTCAGCCAGGTGTATTTCATGTACGTGTCCTTAGTCCTCATGGTGTTTCCCTGCTGGGATGGCAGAATTGTTTTGCCAGTCTTTTCTTTCCAATCAACCGTGATAACATCAGGGAAAAAGTCCTCAAGAAGACAGAGATACGTTCCAGCCTTATGGTGTTTGACTTCAGCAGTTGAAGGAAGAAAAAGTGTGGGCTTGGGGGGAATGTCTTCATCAGGATTTTTACCTGTGGGAGAAAATGGAATAGCAATTAAAACATTATTAGAGCAATGGAAACATCGCGTGGTCGGAACCACTAACACACAGTAAAAGGAAGGAAAAGTTGCCATTGACCAGTGCCTTTCATCCACAGTGTAACCCACTATGGAAAGGGTTTGAGGAGGTGACATAAATTGCCCAACGTCACAGCTTTAAGGGCAGCATCTGATTAAAGCGTGGAGTTTTTTGAAACAATATACTGTGTAAGTTTTTTGAAACAATATACTGTGTAACCTCCTGGAAAATGGGGTTCAAGAGATTATGTAAGTTGCTCAAATTCATAGCTATTAAGGGCAGCACCTGATTAAAGCGTGAAATTTTTTGAAACAATATAGTCACTTGTTCAAAAGGGAATCTATTTCCACTCTTAACAATCTATCAAGTTGACCTTTTAGCTTCAAATAAGGATCCCATGCCCACTTCTGATACTGGATGCTTCTGCTTGATTGCTGACTTTATAGAACATCTTGCTCTCACGTCTGAACCACGCCAGAAGTTTGAGTAGGACAATGTTTAAAGCTGTACTTCCAAATGTTTTACAGTGCCTTGAATGTAAATTTTATTTTAATGTTTATTTATTTTTAAGACAGAGAAAGACAGTGCATGAGCAGGGGAGGGGCAGAGAGAGACTGAGACACAGAATCCAAAACAAGCACCAGGTTCTGAGCTGTCGGCACAGACTCTGATGTGTGACTTGAACCCAGGAATCATGAGATCATGACCTGAGCCAAAGTCAGACATTTGAGTGACTGAGCCACCCAGGCGCCCCTACAACGCCTGGAATTTAGAAGTAATGTGGCCATATTCCCAAAAATGCTATGATTTATTGATTGGTTTCAGAAATGCTCTTATATGAACTTTACCAAGTAATGCATGAGTCAGAATTTTGTTTTGCTTTAGAAAATGTTCACTAAAAGCACATTTTATATTGGAAATTCATTTAATGTTGAAGTGTGACTAAGAAGACACCAGACTTCGATGCTTAGCATCTCCCCTGAATTTGGATCTGCCCTATAAGCCTACTGAAGGTGTTGTTATACCCACAATTTTCTTTGATTTTACCTGCTCAGTGATGTTATATGGAACTGCTACTATGTTACCAGTTATGGTTCTAGAGTGTCTTGTACATACGATGTGAAAATAGGTAATGAAATGTCATAGTTGTTGAGGGCAAGTCACTTGAGGGCCAATATGTTCCTTGCTTATACATTGATTGTTAATAATGATTGAAATTGTGAAGGGTAGAACCCTTCTAATTCAATTTCCAATGGAAACACAAATGTTAACACATTGTCTCTTTGCGCTAGTTTGGAGTTAGAATAATAATTTCATAGGCAACTTTCCATAAAAGAACAATCGGATTTCTCCTCTGAGAGGAAAAGGAAAACTATTCTTGCGAATTTCTGCCAGTGCTACAAACATCCTGATATTTATACAAAATCAGTTGTTAACAATGAGTATTTTATTCATGTTCTGCATAGAGTTAGATCATAATGTGCTTGTTTTAACCTTGTACATCTTGCTTGTACTGCAAATATATTATGTTATTGATTACAATAGTGAGAAAGTCTATATTTCTCCAATCCTACACTTTGTTTTTAATTGTAAAAGCACGTTATATAAAACAAGACCAATTCTTCGAAGTACATGATATTTACAGGATTTTTTGCCTCTAGTCAATACATTAAAGAATCTAGTTTTCATCCTAGGAACTTGATTTTTTATAGGATTACTTCTGATTCATCATTATGAAGAACTTGAACATCAAAGATGAACTTGGAAAATTTCTGGATGGGAAAATACTATGCTTAACACCTGTCCCTTTTCCTCAGCTAGATTCTGTAAGTTTCATTGTTTTCTGGATAGAGGGAATCTTGAACTTCCATAAGTTTCTCAATGTGTTAGTTATCTGAGCATTAAGTAGTGTACTCTATTATATATGGTTAGTGCCTATATGTTGGGTAATTATATTACATGATTTTTTTCTTTCCACATTCTTTATTAACTTACTAAGAGTGTTTTTTATGGCCGCAATCATTTTATTGAAGCATAAAATAGAAACCAGTTTACAAAAGAAATAAGTTTGTCTGATACACTTGTACACATTCATAGTTAAATATATTCTGAGGTATATTGGCTGAGTTGTATATATTTTATTGCTATGAAGCAGTATGAATTCTATATAAATTAAGCAAATACAACTTAAGTGTGGTATTTCAAACCTGCATATTAATATTGACTCCAAATTTCTCATTTTTTGCCTATATTTCTTTCATTAAATAATTATGTAAAGCAATTTCATATGTAAATATGAAATTCAAATTTATGACATTTCTAAGTGTATTTAAAAGTCCTAACTCTATCTATAACTATGTTTCTCTGTACATCCGAACTATATTTTCAACCTTTGTTTTTCTACTATTGTCAGCCTGAAGCCGAAACCTGTTGTAGTTAGAGGTAATACAAATTAAGAAGAATGACTACATTTTAAAGTACCTAGAAGAACTACAAAATATAATTTTAATTTTATTCTTGTGGCCCAGTGAAGATAAATCCATGAAACAGAAACCAATACTTCTAGTTTCGCGTTATTTGTGTATCAGGGCCCAGCAGTCACTTTCCACTGGAGCCGTCAGAAATACAGCTGGGTCCTCTGGCGAGTGTCTGCTCGGTCGGCATGATCGGCTACAGCCCACCCTCCACCCTGGATACAACCCTCCTTTAGGTGTGAAACGGGGCAACTTCTAACCAGCACCTGGTATATTTTAGATGCTATGCCACGTAATTTATTCACAGTCTCCTGCCAAATGTGTCCTGTTATCCCACCTGAGGAATTGGGAACCTGAAAGCAGCACTGGTAAAAGACGATAAAGAAGTTTCATACAAATCTGATAACTAGTACTTGGGACTGAAGACTCTATGCTTCATGCTTATGATTCACGACACCCAACGACGGAATAAGCGGGAAAGAACGCTTTTAGTTCGTAAGCCAGTAAATTGTCTCTTCCAACAAAATATCCATTGACGTCATCATCTGCGAATCCCTAACAGACACTCAGACCCTGTCGTGACTCAGAAATTTTCTCTAACGTACACATTTTAGATGTGCGTGAAGAGTTGGAATAAAATTTTTAATGAAATGTGAGGGTAGATATAAGCAGTATTTCTCAAATGATGTTTGTCATGAGATGATTTTTAATCTGTAGATATAATCCAATGAAGATATTAAATATAATAAGTGAATACTTAATTTTATATGGATATTGTTGTAATTTTAATATTCAGGTGTAAAACCCTTCTTTTTTACATCCAGAGGCTTCCACTGAAAAATGAGAGATCACCTTATGCTCAGGCTAACAATATTTGAGGTTACGCTTACTACATTCTAGTCATTTTTAGAATCATGTAACAGTGAGTCTTAGGAATAAAAGGTGTTCTGCCAAAACTGACCAATTGTTCTAAAATGACCTGCAGACTAGATCATAATTAACACATGTTCTGTCCTTCTGATTCATAAAGTACATCAGTAGATGATTATTTGAATTCTATAGAATTCAAATTTTAAAATTTTTATAAATTTATGCAATTTTGAGAGCGAGAGAGACAGCGTGCGAGCAGGAGAGAGGGAGAGAGAGACACAGAACCTGAAGCAGACTCCAGGCTCTGAGCTGTCAGCACAGAGCCTGACATGGGGCTCAAACCGACAAACCGTGAGCTCATGTCCTATCCCAAAGTCAGCCGCTCTGCTGACTGAGCCACCCAGGTGCCCCAGAATTGACTTTTTTTAATCACTGACCTTGTCCTAACTGATGTGGTAGCTATAATTTCATTTAGTCCTCACACCAAACCACTTGAGATAATTTTTTACATTGACAGAATGAATGGATGGAAATTTTAACACGTTAACAGTAATAAATGTCACTCTCGAGTTTTAATTTTTTCTCTTTTCCTATTTTTTCCACAATGATCATATACTATTTTTATAATTTTAAGAAAGTAATAACTGGTTAACTAAGATTTATTTGCTAAAGGATGATTATTCAGAAATTGATAGATCCAGACTCAAAGTCTATATTTTTCTCTGTACTGTTCTCTCCGACAAAACTTTAAGGACCTCAGGAATTATATCTGTGCCACCATTATTTTCTCAGACTATTAGAATGTATATCACAGTCAAATGGGAAAAAAAGAGGGCAAAAGAGTTACTTTTCAATGTATGAACTCATTTGTGCCTCTGATCACAACCGCTAAGGAAACCAAAATATGTCATTACTTTCATGATTTCAGTGTGTTATCAGCACGTGAAAACTCTTTGAAAACTTCTAGACCTAGCAGTCTAGAAACATCCTTGGGAGGTGTTCTCCCTCATCCAGGCAAAGTGTCCTCTCTAAGACTAATGAAGAATGAACACATATGTTAGCCTGAATTTAGGGAAAAAACACACTCAGCTCATGACATTTCAGGATATGTTTGCGCAGTTAAATGTGTTGATACCTGATATGAATCAACTTCTGACAAAATGAAAAATTTAACAATTGTTTGTCCATTCTTTTCCATTGGTTGTTTTTAGATGAAATGAGTAAGATACACAAATTTCTTTACAAACTTTTCATCCCAGAAATCCCACAGGGACTTAACTAACATCCCCACCCCTCAGGGACCCCCAGTTGCTCTAGCAAGTTAGCTCCTTGTCAATGCCGTCCATGCGAGTTCAGGTGACAACTACCCCTAAGGACTGGGACACAGTCACCTACCTCTCCAAGGATCCCACTGCCATTTGTGACCAAACTGGGAGCGAATCCTAGAATTCTGAGCCAGTGGTAGCCCCGAACCTGCCCCCCTGCATCGCCTGCCTCCCCTCCCTACCTTATACTGAAGAATGGAAAAATATTTACCTGTAACCCTGAATAGTGTGCCAGGACTGAACACTTTGTGGTACCAGCCAAACCACCCACTGTCTGAAAAGCTTTTACAGAAATCTCCCTTTGGGGGCGCCTGGCTGGCTCAGTGCGTTAAGCATCAGCCTCTTGATATCAGTGCAGCTCATGATCTCAGAGTTCAGGAGTGGACCCCCGCTTCGCACTCTGTGCTGACAGCTCAGAGCTTAGTTGGAATTCTCTCTCTCCCTCTCTGTCTCTCTCTGCCTCTTTCCCCTGCCAATAAATAAATAAACTTAAAAAGAAAAAGAAATCTCCCTTTGGACCTCTTTACAAATTGTGCCTGTATTTTTTTCTATATTTATATAAGTATATAAAAATGGGCCCCGATAGCATTAAACAAAGATGAATCACTAGCAAAATCACATTGTATACGAGCTTAATCAAGAACGGATGAGCTGGCCCCCCTCTGCCTGGGCAGCTTGGTTCTGTCCTTCCCATGGTGAGTAATAATACAAATTATGAGTTCTACCAGTTAAGCATTCAACTGAAGCGTCTGAAAGGTCAGGCTACAGAACACTAAATATTCAGAATTAAAACAGAGCTTAACGCTTCTAATTCCATATAATGGCCTAGACCATGCTCTATAGAACAAACAATTCTCTATTGGGTCCCATTTTGCCATGGTAACCACCATGTGAATTTAGGCAAATAACTGAACTGCACCAGCCCCTGGCCTGCCGCCCCTGCATCGCTTGCCTCCCCTCCCTACGTTATACGGAAGAATGGAGGAATATTTACCTGTAACCCGGAGCAGTGTGCCAGGACCGAACACTTTGTGGGCCCACCGGCTACCCCAGCTATATTATCCCACTGTCTGAAAAGCTTTTGCAGAAATCTCCCTTTGGGGGCGCCTGGCTGGCTCAGTGCGTTAAGCATCAGACTCTTGATATCAGGGCAGCTCATGATCTCAGAGTTCAGGAGTAGAGCCCTGCTTCGCACTCTGTGCTGCCAGCTCAGAGCCTGGTTGGAATTCTCTCTCTCCCTCTCTCTCTCTCTCTCTCTCTCTGCTCCTTCCCCCACCAATAAATAAATAGACTTAAAAAGAAAATGAAATCTCCCTATGGACCTCTTTACAAATTGTGCCTGTATTTTTTTCTATACTTATATAAGTATATAAAAATGGGCCCCGATAGCATTAAACAAGGATGAATTTCAAGCAAGTCACATTGTATATGAGCTTAATCAAGAACGGATGAGCTGGCCCCCCTCTGCCTGGGCAGCTTGGTTCTGTCTTTCCCATGGTGAGTAATAATACAAATTATGAGTTCTACCAGTTAAGCATTTGACTGAAGAGACTGTTTGAAAGGTCAGGCTACAGAACACTAAATATTCAGAATTAGAATAGAGCTTAATGCCTCTAATTTTGTATAATGGCCGAGACCATGCTCTATGGAACAAATAAGTCTCTATTGGGTCCCAAATTTTGCCATGGTAACCAGCTATGTGAATTTAGGCAAATAACTGAACTGCACCAGCCCCTGGCCTGCTGCCCCTGCATCGCTTGCCTCCCCTCCCTACGTTATACGGAAGAATGGAGGAATATTTACCTGTAACCCGGAGCAGTGTGCCAGGACCGAACACTTTGTGGCCTCTGGTACCCCAGCTATATTATCCCACTGTCTGAAAAGCTTTTACAGAAATCTCCCTTTGGGGGCGCCTGGCTGGCTCAGTCAGTTAAGCATCAGACTCGATATCAGTGCAGCTCATGATCTCAGAGTCAGGAGGGGAACCTCGCTTCGCGCTCTGTGCTGCCAGCTCAGATCCTGGTTGGAATTCTCTCTCTCCCTCTCCCTCTGCCCTCCCCCTCTCCCAAATAAATAAATAAACTTAAAGAAAAAAGAAATCCTCTTTGCACCACTTTTCAGATTGTCCCTATATTTTTTCAATATTTATATAAGTATATAAAAATGGGCCCCGATAGCATTAAACAAAGATGAATCACTAGCAAAATCACATTGTATACGAGCTTAATCAAGAACGGATGAGCTGGCCCCTCTCTGCCTGGGCAGCTTGGTTCTGTCCTTCCCATGGTGAGTAATAATACAAATTATGAGTTCTACCAGTTAAGCATGCGACTGAAGAGTCTGTTTGAAAGGTCAGGCCACAGAACACTAAATATTCAGAATTAAAATAGAGCTTAACGCTTCTAATTCCATATAATGGCCTAGACCATGCTCTATGGAACAAACAAGTCTCTATTGGGTCCCATTTTGCCATGGTAACCAGCCATGTGAATTTAGGCAAATAACTGAACTGCACCAGCCCCTGGCCTGCCGCCCCTGCATCGCTTGCCTCCCCTCCCTACGTTATACGGAAGAATGGAGGAATATTTACCTGTAACCCGGAGCAGTGTGCCAGGACCGAACACTTTGTGGGCCCACAGGCTACCCCAGCTATATTATCCCACTGTCTGAAAAGCTTTTACAGAAATCTCCCTTTGGGGGCGCCTGGCTGGCTCAGTGCGTTAAGCATCAGACTCTTGATATCAGGGCAGCTCATGATCTCAGAGTTCAGGAGTAGAGCCCTGCTTCGCACTCTGTGCTGCCAGCTCAGAGCCTGGTTGGAATTCTCTCTCTCCCTCTCTCTCTCTCTCTCTGCTCCTTCCCCCACCAATAAATAAATAGACTTAAAAAGAAAATGAAATCTCCCTATGGACCTCTTTACAAATTGTGCCTGTATTTTTTTCTATACTTATATAAGTATATAAAAATGGGCCCCGATAGCATTAAACAAGGATGAATTTCAAGCAAGTCACATTGTATATGAGCTTAATCAAGAATGGATGAGCTGGCCCCTCTCTGCCTGGGCAGCTTGGTTCTGTCTTTCCCATGGTGAGTAATAATACAAATTATGAGTTCTACCAGTTAAGCATTTGACTGAAGAGACTGTTTGAAAGGTCAGGCTACAGAACACTAAATATTCAGAATTAGAATAGAGCTTAATGCCTCTAATTTCGTATAATGGCCGAGACCATGCTCTATGGAACAAATAAGTCTCTATTGGGTCCCAAATTTTGCCATGGTAACCAGCCATGTGAATTTAGGCAAATAACTGAACTGCACCAGCCCCTGGCCTGCCGCCCCTGCATCGCTTGCCTCCCCTCCCTACGTTATATGGAAGAATGGAGGAATATTTACCTGTAATCCGGAGCAGTGTGCCAGGACCGAACACTTTGTGGTTCCAGGTACCCAAGCTATATTATCCCACTGTCTGAAAAGCTTTTACAGAAATCTTCCTTTGGGGGCGCCTGGCTGGCTCAGTCCGTTAAGCATCAGACTCTTGATATCAGTGCAGCTCATGTCTCAGAGTCAGGAGGGGAGCCCCGCTTCTCGCTCTGTGCTGCCAGCTCAGAGCCTGGTTGGAATTCTCTCTCTCCCTCTCTCTCTGCCCTACCCCTCTCCCAAATAAATAAATAAACTTAAAGAAAAAAAGAAATCCTCTTTGCATCACTTCTCAGATTGTCCCTATATTTTTTTCAATATTTATATAAGTATATAAAAATGGGCCCGGATAGCATTAAACAAAGATGAATCACTAGCAAAATCACATTAGATATGAACTTAGTCAAGAATGGATGAGCTGGCCCCTCTCTGCCTGGGCAGCTTGGTTCTGTCCTTCCCATGGTGAGTAATAATACAAATTATGAGCTCTATCAGTTAAGCATGCGACTGAAGAGTCTGTTTGAAAGGTCAGGCTACAGAACACTAAATATTCAGAATTAAATACAGTTTAATGCTTCTAATACCATGTAATGGCCTAGACCATGGTCTATGGAACAACCAAGTCTATATTGGGTCACAAGTTTTGCCGTGGTAACCAGTCATGCGAATTTAGGCAAATAACTGAACTTCTCTAAGCCTCGGTTCCCCCATCAGGGAAATTAAAAGGAGAGGACCTCCTGTACAGGGCTACTGAGGATTGAGATAAGGCACTGAAACTCGTCAGCATGGTGTCTGGCCCTGAGTAAATAGTAGCTAATATTATTATTCTCTGTACTCAGAGAGTTTGGGGTACCTTTATCAAATGTTCCACTAAAAAAATAATGGATTTAATAAGAGGTGAGTATTATATAAATTAAGAAAGCAAAAAAGCTCATGAATCCAAGACATTCTGTGTCTCTGGTTGCCACAGGCTAAAAAACAGGGGACCCAGCCAGCTACAATCGAGAATACTTGTCCATTAGACCACAAGCTTATGGAGTGTTGGGACTGTGCCTTGGGCCCTTTTATGTCTAGCGTCCAGCGTAGAGACTGTCTTCAGTAAATGTTTGCTGAGACAATAAATGAACACACGAGGATGTAAAACCACACAGGTAGATTCTTTTCATGAACTCTGCAGCTGAAACAGTTTCCCGAGCTCACAAATCCCATTCCACTGGAACATCTCTGCACAATATCACAGGATTGCAATAGCACAGATTTTGACTAATCTCAGCCTACCCTCTAAGAAGCTAAAGTAATAAGAATATGTTGATGTATTGATGTCCTAGAGTGATTTGATGCATTTACTGCAAGAGATAAATTTTTGGCACTGCTGTTGAAGATGAGATCAAAAGCAATCGTGTGGACTTTTGCAGGTTATTAGAGAAAGGAGCACTATTTATACTAGAGGTGCTTAATCCAAGTGTTTCTCACTTAGAGACCCACAAAAAAAATCTCGAACCAATAATTTACATAAATAGCTTACAGACACAGGCTTATGAATATTTTAATTTCAAGCCCCCATCTATACATTTTTGTGTAGATTTTGTAAAAGTCGAATTTCAATCTGCTTACAAACACGGAAGGAAAGAAATCAATTCTTTTGGAAATAAAGCAAAAGTAGTTTTGTTTCCATGTAGAGTGACCAGTAGTTGTATACTTGCTGTCCACCTGCTGAGGTGATCCTACATGGCTTTTCCTAAAAAGCATCCTTCAGTTTTTCATTCACAGGCTCAAAACAGGACAAAGTCACTTACCAGGAGGAGTTACTATGAGCCTAGTTCCTTCTGCACATACCTTCATCCAGCCTGGTTACAGGGTATCACACCGGTTAGAGGGTCCTCAAAACTGTCAGCCTTCCTCTGAACCTCACGGCACGACCAGCAGGTAAGAACCTTGTCCTGGAAATTTGATCTTCTGGGTTCTCCTGAAAGTCCTTGAATATAGGTTTCATGGCATTTCATGTTTTATACATTCTCCTCAGATTAATTGACCCAAAATATCTGTTTTCTATGGAGGCAGTAATCACAGAAAAGTGCTTATAGAAAGTAGAAACAATAAAACAAGAAAGAAAGAAAGGAAGAAAGAAAGGAAGAAAGAAAGGAAGAAAGAAAGGAAGAAAGAAAGAAAGAAAGGAAGGAAGAAAGAAAGAAAGAAAGAAAGAAAGAAAGAAAGAAAGAAAGAAAGAAAGAAGGAAGGAAGGAAAGAAGGAAAGGAAGAAGGAAAGAAAGAAGGAAAGAAACGAAGAAAGAAAGGAAGAAAGAAAGGAAAGGAGGAGATCAGGGCCAAGTGGCCAACCGAGGCCTTTTCTAAATTACCAGGAAAAGTGTTCAGAGAATTAAGACGTTTTGATTTCCAGGTGTTCGAGTGTGCGAAAGCGCTCAGAGATCTCATCAAGGAAAACCCTTCTGTTCTCACGAACACCAGGCCTGCTGAGTCAGCAATTTGGGCTTGTATTTCTGAAAGAGGATGTTTCTCTAACTGAAAATGCAAACACGCCAACAGCAAGATCCCCCTGAAGAGACGTGGAGAAAAAGGGTAAAGATGAAGATGAAAATGCCCGTGAGCGCTGTAACAAGACCAGCACTCTTCCATCGTCGTGTGTGAGGTCCTAGATTTCTTCTTTCCTGTTAAATGGACATAAGTACTTTTGTGGAGTACAGATGAAGTCAGCAGTTGAAGGTGCAATACGAATATCGTTTTGTATGCGTCTTGTTTCAGTTCACTTTATATTCCGAGCAGCTCCCCATGTCACTGAAGCATCGTTTCCTGTCTGAAGCTATGAACTGTCTATCCCTGTCACTTCAGGGGTCCCTGAACCGGGGAAAATTTCTTAATCTCTTTCTGTCTCAAAATGGTCATCTGAAAACAGATGTGATAACAATTCTTACCTCAAAAGTCAATGCATATTAAATAACTGAAAGCCTTTCAGTTTTCTTTTCACTGCAAACACAGGTTCTGGAATATAGTAAAGTTTTGGTAATGATCAGTTCTTAATAGTACTACTATTATTCCTCGAATCTAACATTCCATACGGCCAACCATTAGTAGTTGCCCCAACTTCCATGGTGAAAATGCTTTGCTGGCCATTCTTACATAGGAACCTGGAAAATTAGTCAAATGTTATTAGTATTTTAGTTTTCTACATTTATTTTCCACATTCCTCGTTTCCTCCAACTTTTCTTCAGCTGAGTGTTTGCTTACTTTTATGATTTCCGTATGGTTTTCTCTAAATGTTTGTGTGTATCTAAAAATTGTGTGTATTAATAGCATTTCACCCTAAAACTTATGTGCACTCTGTCACGTACCATGTGGAGCTGATGTGAACTCTGGCTTGGGTCTTCCTGAGAAGAAGAGAGAGGAAGAAGCTAGGATGACCGGCCTTAACCTTGACCCAGGACTTCTGAAGAGGGAGAATCGGTAACATAGTTTTTCCTTTACTTTTCTTTTCTTTTCTTTAATTTCTTTTCTTTTTCTTTCTTTTTTTTTTTTTTTTTTTTTGGTCAAGAAATTGACTAACTTTATAAGAAGTTAGTGAACATAGTGATATCTTTTTGGTATATTTTTGCTCTAATACAGAAATCAGTCACTTAATTGCAGCAGGTAAAACTCCCCATTTTCAGATGAGAGAAGAGAGGCCCAGGGAAGGTGGGCCCCAAATTCCATATGGAGTCACTTTTGAGGACAAGTGGAAGGCGGAGGGCCTTCGTCCCTTCGTCTCATCCAGGGCTGATGCGTCCACCTGCCCTTGAGGATCGTTTCCCCCACAGGAGAGTGAGCGCCAGGCAGGCCAGTGGGGGAGGGTGCTGGGAAGTTGGCCACACTCTTCCCTGGGCTTCCGGTCACTGAGTCTCTCTCACGCACAGGACCCAGCAGTGGGCGGGGCGACAACTAGAAACTGGAGTCAGGGGCTGACTTCCACTCTCAGCTGGCCCCAATTTGTGGGGAAACTCCAGAGAGTCTCTCGGCCTTGACATCATTTGCACCATATTTGATTCCCGTATTCTTCACTGCAGATGGTCAGATTCTCAAATCGCCAGTCCGTCACAGCTGTGTTCAACAGAAATAAGTTAAGCACAATTTGAGACACAAATTAATGATTTTCTAACTGCTGCATTAAAAACAAAGAAATAAATAACAAAGTTAAAGAAATATTCTAGGGCTAATTTTATTTAGTGAATGATATCCTAAACAGTATTTCAATATGCAATCAAGATAGAAATTATTAAGAAGATATTTCATCTTTTTTTTATAGCCTCCAGAATATGACTTGTATGCTACACAAGCAGCCCATCCAGCATGGACTGGTGCACTGGCTACATTTCAAGTGCTCCGTGGCCACACGTGGCTGGTGCCTAGCGCGCATGGCTCCTGCATTGAGCAGCTCAGATTCTGCTCAGGATGCTTCAGAAACCCCACCCTGGACGATCTTGAGAGAAATGCCTCCAGGTGCACCTGGGTGCCTCAGTCCGTTAAGCAGCTGACTTTGGCTCAGATCATGATCTCATGGTTCATGAGTTCGAGCCCTACATCGGGCTCTGTGCTGACAGCTCAGAGTCCCTCTCTCGCTCCGTCCTTTCCCTGCCCCTATGCTCTCTCTCTCTCTCATTCTCTCTCTACCTCTCTCTCTCTCAAGAATAAATAAACATTTTAAAAACATCTCCAGAATGGACAGCTCCCAGGTTCTGCACCAGGCTGGGCACCAGGGGCTCCTTTGCCTCCTGTGTTAGGTGCCCTGGACCTGCGGGGTGGAGTGGGGGTCTCCGTGAGTGTCCGGGGTACTGATGGTGGCCCCCAGGAATCCCCAGGGACCCAGCAGCCCTGGGAAGTCCAGGCCTGGAGCGTTCTGAGAGAGGGAGGCATTTTGCTCAGGGAGCAGAGGGGAACGCACGGCTGTGAGCTTCCCAGGCAGCACAGTAGTACACGCCCTCGTCGCTCTTCTGCAGCTTCATCACCAACAGTTCACAGCTGTAGCTTTCCTTGCCTTTCTTGGCAGTGATTTTGTCCGCTTTGTAGCCCCCATACCGCTGCACATATAACCTTGACATATCGAGCATGAGGATCCTCTTGGGGGCAGTCCCCTCCTGGTGGAGGTACCAGTGGATGTAGCTGACGGATTCGCTGGCTTTGCAGGGCAGGGTGACAGAGCTGCCCAAGCGCCCCACGACCACAGGCGGCTGATTCAGACTGATCGCTGCCACGCCACCTGCAAAGGGGACAGCGGTGAGACAGGGAAGGGTACGAGACTCAGGTCACCCTGGACACCCTGCACTGGGGAGGGAGTCAGGACTTACCGGGAAACAGGAGGGCACACAGGAAGACGAGGGGACCCAGCATGGTTGTGCCTCCCACCTGGTGGAGAGAAGCCCAGGGTGACCTCCCGGCTGCACCTGCTGGAAGGAGACTGACTGGGTGGTTGAGGTGGGCAGGTGAGGGTCTGAGCTCTGCCTCCCTGAGGCACCTACAGGCACTGGTGTGAGGGAGGGCGGAGGGAGGGATCCGGAGGGAGGGAGGAGCCAGGGGGGAGGGACAGTTCTGACCGCAAGGGAGAAGAGGGCCACCAATGGTCAGGGTACTGAGAAACACTGAAGAACTTCGGTGCAGAAAGAGCACCACTATAACAGCAATTTTTGATTGGACACTGACTTTGCTTGAGCACAGCACTAATAGCTTTCTGCTCAGTAACTCTTCCATGGTCGCGTGCCTGAGGGGAATTAGGTGGGATGGTAGCCGGGCCTGGCTGGGGACAAATCTCAAGCCTCAAAGGGCCACTTGGTAGGAACAGGGCAACGGGGGCGAGGCCTGCTTGGGAGGCGGGTGGAGCCCGGAGCAGCAATCCCTGCCTAAAAGGCACGCGGGCCCCCGAGTGGCATTGGAGCATTTTCCCCAGAGGCAGCATCGGGAGATTAAATGTCCTCACGGAACACAATAGCTGCGCAGCCGTGGGCGAGCTCTTTCTCCTCCTTTTCCTAGTCCGTCAAAAGGGACCTCTTTCCTTTGCAGGCAGAGTAAACACGAAGTGTGAGCAAAGCTTGTAGCCTGTCCCCGATGCATAGACAGTGATCAGGAAATGTTGGGGATGGTGTTTCACCTCAAAACTGGACTGGGTGCAGTCGATGATTTCTGGGGTCCTCAGAGTGCAAAATTATAGGGAATATTACTCTTTTGGAAAATCTGGGGCGTGTGTGAGTGTGAGGTGCATATGTGGTGTGTGTGTGTGTGTGTGTGGCCAAAGGAAGAAGCCTGCGTTGACCCAGGGGCCGTGCAGACCAGGGGACAGGATCAGGTCCTGCAGTTCCAGAATCAGATCCTCAGAAAGGTAAAGGCAGGGCCTCGTGAAGGGTCAGCTGAGGACTGCATCGGAAATGAAGCTTTGAGAAATAAAGGGAGCATTGACCTCCAACTGAAATGAGGGTTCCTTTTCAGTTAAGCCAAGTGCACCAGGGCCTCCTGGGTATAGTTATGCTAATTAGTTATACTAAGTATAACCTGACAGGCTGGAGGGAGAGGGCAGTGAGGATGGCCAGGAAGAGAACTTGGCTGGCTGTAGGGTTGAGTCCTTCAGCACCCGTGACCAGACCCAGCTCCTGAGGCCTCCTCCTGGTAAAAACTAGAAGGCCAACATGCTGAACTATAACCAAGATTCAAGGCTCAAGTGTTCCAAAATGCTGATTTGGTGAGGTGTTGATCCGAATATTCTACTTGAGGAATATTCCAGGCCCATCATTCAGACCCTCGGCAGGTGTCTAGGGCAGCTGTGCTTAAGTGTTAAGTGCAAAAGAGAGTGACAATGGGGGCGGACATCTTCACGGGAAAACAATAGGTGGAAAGAGTCTCAATATAGAAGGTGAGCAATATGGGTGGTGAGAACTTGGGTGACATTTTTTCTTCCCGCTTTCTGTATTTTGTAGAAAATCCACAACCTTCTATTCTTTTATGTAAACAAATTTTATTTCACATTATCAGCATTCAGAAGTCTGTTTCTTTAGATTACTGTTGCCATATTTGTTCAAATACTGCTCAAATTAAAGTCTCAGGAACTGTGGCCATGACCAGCCTGACTGTTTAATGAGGTCTGTCTCAAAGCTCCAGCCAAACGCTCTCTTGGTAAAGCAATTTAGTTTGTAGAATGTGACGTCCTCTATTCAAAGAAGAATAATCCATGGGTTGGGGAATTCGGTGCCAGGGACTGGGCCAAGTTGGTCGCTTTATAAATAAATATGATCAGCCTGAATTAAATACTACGTAATTCTTACAACCATTTATTCCTTATAACTTGTCAAGGTAGTTATAACAGTCACAGTTGACAGATCGGCTGTTGAAATCTTAAAATGTTTCAGTATGCAGGGTCACATAAGTAATGGAGCCTTGATTCAAACTCAACTAAGAAATTCCAAAACCTGTCACATCATCCATTCCTTATACATTCAACTGCATATATCCATATGTGTAGATAATTTCTTTTAACTATAAAGACTGTGGAGTCATGAATAAAAATTCCGAGAGATCGCAGAACCCAAGAATTACTCACACATGTCAATAAGCCAAGAGCATAAGTTATTCTTGAACTGCAGTCATGCATGTAACAGTGCTGGATCTCAGAACACAATAGAAATTCTTCTATTTCTTGTGAATTAATATCTTCTACCCTTTTGTGAGAGAGTAATTTTCTTAAGGTCAAAACAGAAGTCATTGGTCCATTAAATAAGATCGCACAGGCTTTATGGAATGTCAAACACTGTACATGCTGATTCCTTCTGGGCAAGCATAAAGTGGGTGCTATTCATCCCATTCTGCAGATGAGACCGAGGCTTAGGGAGGTTAAGAAACTTACTTGAGATTGCCTAGCTAAGAAAAAGCACACCAAGAACTAACTTCAAGTCCTTCAGGTTAAGGAAACACATGCCCCAGGTAATCTGCCTGCATGTTTTTGATTCAGGATTAATTTCTGTCCTCATTGAGCTGTTGCTTCAAATGTAATTTGTGATCTTGTTCTACTTCCTGTTTGTTTTCAACAAGGAGCTTTCTGCGTAAAATCTACGGTAGTTTGCTTGTTACTTGCACTGACATCTAGCACCCCCTGCTGGTCATGGCAGGTATAGCAGAGCCCACGTGTTACAGCAAATACTCAGCTTAGTGAGCGGAAGAGCCCAGAAATACTAGGCAGGAAACCTGTTATTCCAGTTCTGTACTCAGTGTGCTTGGGAATTGTAAGTAAGCGACTCGTCTTTGCAAGGCCTCCATCTCCCCAGCCTCAAATGACAGGATTCACTGATATATTCCGTGTCTTGTGTACCGGTGAAAACTACGGAGAATTGCTTGTGAATAATGCATCTTTACATTTCTATAAATGGCATCGCATTCCCGTTAATCTGTGCCTGTCCGTCTGTCTGTCCGCTACGTTCACTGCCCCCCTGTGCTGCTCCTTCTGCCACTGGTTGCAGACACTGCATCAATCCATCCACCGCCAGGGACAGGCACTCGTACTGCTGCGCACACGGCTGTCACCAGCAAGGCTGTCACCCACACCTCAGGGTCTCTGCATGCTGGGAGTAACGTTTCCCTGGGAACGTCATCCCGGGGTTGCTGGCGGCAGGAAATACACACACACATTGTCTCTAATATTATCTGACGTCGAAAATTTTATCCAACTGAGGGCTACTAAACAGCATCGCATGGTTTTAGCAGGTTATTGGCACCGATCTGATGATGAGAAGCTGAGGTCTCTTTTAATACCTGGTACTCACTGAAGTCTCTCCCTCAGAGACTTGGCTATTCGTGTCCTCTAGGTACAGCAAAAATAAGCCATTTCCTGGCTTTGCAACCTGAGGTCGGTGCTCATAACTCTGTATCTCATGAGGTTCCCTATCTGCAGAAAAGGAAAAACAACAACTACTTCATAGGTTTATGAAGATTAAATAATTTAATACACGCAGAACACTTAGGAGAGTGTCTGGCAAATAAAGACTGTGAGTCGTTACTGTATTTCTTATTAACGGTAGTTTATTACACTTACAAATACAAATAACTACAAGTATTCATAATATAAGTATTATTTATAACATTTACATTATTACAAATATACTCTAATACATTATTACAAATATAGTATAAATGCAGGGGCACCTGAGTGACTCAGTTGGTTAAGCATCTGACTCTCAGTTTTGGCTCAAGTCATGATCTCATTCTTCTTGGGTTTGAGCCCCATGTTGGGCTCTGTGCTGAGAGCAGGGAGCCTGATTAGGATTCTCTCTCTCTGCTTCTCTCTCTGCCCCTCCCCTGCTCGTTCTCTCTCTCTCTCAAAATAAATGAACAAATTTTAAATAAGTAAATAAATGCAAATAAAGATAATAGGATATAAACTTTAAATTATTAAAGCTAATTAAGATATTAGTAATTGTTATTAGTCACTTGTTGACTTGAAAAGATTTGTCCCTTAGATAATGATCCTTTCTGAGTTTTGGCTGTTACGAATATCCTCAGCGAATCTATCAAATGTCTCAACTTTTTCTAAGGCACTTTCATTAGAGAGTCCCCATTCTGGAGTCAAACTTTCTTTGTCCATATACTTTGCGTACTTTGGAGTCCTGTTTAAGAAAACTTGTCCCTCTCTGATGACATAAAAGCCTTCTATCATTTCATTATGTTCAGTTTGGGATTTCCGTCCATGCTGATCCTGGCACTAGTGTGTCTGCATGTCTCTGAACTCATCGGTCACTCAGTCTCTCGTGTATTTGCTCCTCGCACTTGTACATAAGGTCCCCGCAGCAGAGTCAGAACAGAGGAGGTCGGTAGGGACTTTATCGGTTCCTGGGGAGATGAAGAGCTAAGTTGTCCCATTTCTACACTGAATGCAGGAAGGAACCCGGGCAGGCGCGGGCGGAGAAGTGAGCTGGCGGAGAGCACTGAGGATTTCACTCCTGATGAGCTGACGTTGAGTAAGGAGTTATGTAGGGGAAAAAAGAGTAGTCAAATGAAAGATATTAAGAATTCTCCTGTATAAACACTGGGCCAGTGATTGGACTTTTCTATTTGATATAATCTATTAATTTTATGTGCCTATATACATGTCAGAAAGGTGACCCCAAAATCCGAATGGTATGTGAGAAGGAATTGCTGATTATGAAGGTTGTCAGATTTTTGGGGATACATGGACATTAGTACTACATTGCACGAGTGTCAGCCTGTAAATTCAGTTAGCATTAGATGTAAAATGCCTCCTTTTCCAGAAAGTGCACTCTGGCAGGCGCGTGTGTACGTGTGAGGGTCCGCGCACGCATCTGTGTGGGTGTGTGTGTGTGATTTGCTAACACGAACCGACTCTGCACTTGGTTAATACTTAACTGAGATTGCCACCCATGTCCCGTGACCCCCATTCTGTCACTCAAGGCTACTGTGGGCATCACACCTGTCAGCTGTCACATTGCTACAATCCTAGTTGGGGGAAGGAGGGACAAGGCCCAGTCCTGTGGGATTGTGTCTGGGCTCCCCAGCCACCAGGGGGAGCCCTGACTCCGTATTCCAGGGGTCCCTCCTGTGGGGAGAGGCCTTTGCACAAACCCAGTGTCCCAGCACAGCAGCCTGCTAGACCGAGGGAGGAGGGGGAGCTCGAGCAGCCAGTCAGGGATCGGGCACCACGCAGAAGCCCACTTCGGCCCAGGCTGCGTTTAGGGGCTGGAGACGGCGGCGTGGGAGGGGCCGGCCTGGCCGAGCTGCTCCAGGCAGTAGGTGCTTCTGGCGCAGACAGGTCTCTTTCTCGAGGAGGGGTCTTCCCAGTGTAAAATGTCTCACTCGAATGCTGCTGGATTCTGTGTCTTTCAGTTGACGACAGCAGTGACCAGTGCCTTTTTACTCGCGAAAGTGATCCTCTCAAAGGTACAGCCTCCCACGTTTTCCGTACAATTGCCGTCTATACTGGCGAAGCCTCGTGTTCCGGTGTGAGCTCCTGGTAACCTGCATTTCCCTCTCCTGGTCACGTCTGTTCCTCCAGCTTTTCTCCCAAGGGGCTTTCGGCTACGTGCTGCCCATCATTTCGTTCCTCCTCGCCTGGATCGAGACGTGGTTCCTGGATTTCAAAGTGTTACCTCAAGAGGCAGAAGAGGAAAACAGTAAGTGTCTCCCAGGTTAGGTTCCTGAGACCGGCTGGCGACCCAGCTAGAAGGAAGAGCCTGAAGTCAGAGTTGAAGGGAGCCCCGCGGGTTGGGATTAGGACTCGTCATAGGACTTGTTCTTTTGAAAAAAGGAAGTTCACATTTTAGTTCATAGCTTTTGCATAGCTTTTATTTTTCTAAGATTAAAGTTCTTAATACCTATGCATTTACTTAATTAGAAGTTCAGAGAAGCAGGATAATAATAATGGGAGGAATACTTCCTCAGACATTCTTCATCAGCTTTCCAGTTTGGAATGCCTGGACTTCCTGCCTCTGAGTTTTACCCCCACCTAGTGGTGGCTGGGAGCATTACCAGTTCATTGGACTATGGAGCCGACATTGAACATGGTCAGCGTGTTCAGATAGCTGCTTTGTTCAAGACAAAATGCAGGTGAGTGGTAGGCAGAGGAGGAGGGCTCGGTGTGACTTACCCTATTGGATTATAGTTTCATTGTCTGAACATGCAAGTTAGGAAAGGATTAACATTGAATCTATTATTGGAATTAATGTGCCTAGAAGATTCCCCTCTAGAGCAGGGCCTGCTCACTAGGCCGGTGGCTACAAATTACAGAGGACATGAGTCCGTGCTTCTGCGGCCCTGGGACTGACGCGGCACTGATTGGCGCCTGGGGGACAAGAGGCCACCTGGGGTCTGCTCGCCCTGCTCTTGCCTTTCCTCTCCAGCTCCCAGGGCAGCGCCGGCACTTCCTGGATTTACAACTGTGGAAGGAAGGAGTGAGAAGAAGGGAGAGAGAAAGACATCCGAGTCACCAAAAATTAACACGTTAGCATTTTTCCTTCTAAAGAAATGACTTGAATTTCAGCATCATAGAGATTCAGAAAATCAGCACCTTTTGTGAGGTGTGCTCCGAACGGACATAAAGGTGCTGTGTTTGCAGGATTGTGTGCGGTTCTAACCTCGTCCAGCTCACTGTGTGTTCAGTGGAAGGAGGAAGCACAAGCCTCCATCAGACGATTGGGTAGAAGGTGTCACGTGGTCACACGGCGGAAGTGAACCAGCCATGATGCTGAGGAAAAGGTACTTTGTCACCTTCTAAGTCATGGGGACACTGAAAATGAAGACTTGGTATAACATAATCTGTGCTAAGAAAATCTGGATGGAGGCCCCGAAATAGGAATCTGACACCTTCTGACAGTAACCAGCACACGTGCTGGATTGTCTGGGACAGTCTGGCTGAGTCCTGTGTCCCCAAGTACTGATTGTTAGAACTCGTTAATCTCTCTGAAGTTTCTTGCTTAAATAATCAGTTAGGAGTCACCCTATTTATAGTCAGTAGATTTGAAATTTTAATAAACCTTGATTAATTTTCCCCAAATTTGAAATTTTGCCTAACCTTGAATTAAAAAAAAAAAAACAGCTTTAGTGAGGTATAATTTGTATAGAATAAAATTCATCCATTGTAGGGACACCTGGGTGGCTTAGTCGGTTAAGTGTCCCAACTTTGGCTCAGGTCATGATCTCGCAGTCCCTGAGTGCAAGCCCCGTGTCGGGCTCTGTGCTGACAGCTCAGAGCCTGAAGCCTGCTTCAGATTCTGTCTCCCTCTCTCTCTCTCTCTGCCTCTCCCCCGCTTGCACACACCCTCTCTCTTTCTGTCTCAAAAATAGATAAACATTTAAAAAAAAATTGACCATTGTAAATATGCGATTGCATGGATTTTAGTAAATGTATACCTTTTAAACCAACAACTGAATACAATTTTAGAACAATTTTATCATCCAAAATAGTTTTTTTATTTACAGTTAATCCTTACTCCTACTTGCAGTCCTAGGGAGGACCACTGCTAGGCCTCTGTTTCGCCAATCGCCCTTTCTAGACAATTACTGATGTAGTTCTTTGTATTTGGCTTCTCCTACTTAGCATAACGCTTTTGAGGGTCATTCATGTAGCACGCATAAATAGTTTGTCCCTTTGTATTGCTGAATACTATTGCACGGATGACAGCATTGTGTTTATTCACCAGCGGATGGACAGTGGAATTACAGCCAGTTTGTGCTATTATGACTAATCCTGCGATGAACTTTCACACGCATGCCTTTGTGGGGCATTTGTGGGTTTTTTCTTAGATTCCTAGTAAGAGGATACACTGGTCTTTTGATGAGTTTCTGTTTAATGTTTAAGTAATTGCCAAAATGTTCTCCAAACTTGCTGTACGTTCCTTCCAGCTGCGTGTAAGAATTAGTTTCCTCTTGAGACGTGTAAATATACGATAGAATGTTACTCAGCCATAAAAAAGAACGAGATTTTTCCATTCGCAATAACATGAATGAGGGTATAATGCTGAGTAAAATAAGTCAGAGAAAGGCAAATTCCATATGGTTTCACTTACAGGTGGAATTTAAGAAACAAAACAAAAGAAGAAACAAAGACCAAACGAGACAAACGAAAAACAGACCCTTCCGTACAGAGAACACGCTGGTGGTTGCCAGAGGGGAAGTGGGAGGAATGGGGGAAATAGATAAAGGGGATTAAGAACAGTTGTTGTGATGAGCACTGAGTAATTCAGGGAGCTCTTGAATTATTATATTGTACACTTGAAACAAATATAACAGTGTAGGTTCATTACATCTCAATTTTTCTTAAAAAAAGAGCTTTTTTCTCCACGTACTCATTCACACTTGGGAGAGGTTATATTTTTGGTTAATCACATCCTAACAGGTTTGAAGTGGTATCTCTTTGTGATTTGCATCTGTGTGACCTTAATGAATGGTGATGTTGAAAATATTTTCCCGTGCTTATTAATTATTCATATATTTCCTTTGGAAAAAATGTATATTTAAGCTTCTTATTATTTTTTTACCTTATGTTGTCTTTCGATTGAGTGGTAAAGGTTCTTTGTACATTCTGAATACAAGTCTTTTATAGATAAAATTCCTTTATAAGATTCACAAATATTTTTGTCCCAGGCTGTAGTCTTCCGTTTTCTTCATGGGGACTTTTGAAGCACATGTTTTGAATTTGAATGAAGTCTAGTTCATCAGAATTTATTCTTTTATGGATAACGTATTTGGGGTCATTTCTAAGAACTCCTTGTCTTAACCCTGTGTCACAAAGATTCTCTCCTTTTTTTTCCTCTAGGAGACTTTGCAGCATTGACTCTTCCATTGTGCTTATGGTTCATTGGGAATTAATTTTCGTGTATGGAGGAGGTAAGGAACTAAATTCATTCTCTGCCTCTGGATATCCAGTTGTATCTGAACCAGCTGTTGAAAAGTCTGTCCCGTCTTGCACTAATCACCTCAGCCCATTTATCAAAATCCAGTGGACCATAAATACGGGTTGATTTCTGGACTCTCGGTTCTCTTCCGGTGACCCATAGGCGCTCTCTGCACTAGAACCACACTGGCTTAATTATGTAACTGAATTCTTCTGTGAGCTCCAAAATCAGGTGCTGTAAGGACCTGCTTAAAAGGCCCGCCCTGCTGTCCCTAGGACCCCAACTGCGTGAGCAATACACCTGTTCACACCCTCTGTGTGTGGGCTTCCTCAGTCTCAACATCCTAGTCAAATTTTGGGTACACCCCCCCCCCACTTTCACTGCTTCTGCAGGGTGACCTTATCGGTCTTCCCACTGTGTTCTTTTTCAAAATTGTTTTGGCTACCCCGTGAGGCTCTGCACTGACACCTTAGAGCCTGGAGCCTGCTTCAGATTCTGTCTCCATCTCTCTCCCTGCCCCTCCCCTGCTTACGCACTGTCTCTCTCTCAAATATAAACATTAAAAATTTTTTAATTGTTTTGGCTATTCTCGGCCTTTTGGGTTTTCATGTCAGTTTTAAGGTGAGCATATTAATTTGTGCCCACACAGCCTGCTCATTGAATCTGCAATGAACTTGGTAAGGATTGCCATCATGGCGTATTGAATCTAATCCCTGACCATGGACCCTCTCTGCATTTATTTTGATATTCCTTAATTTTTCTCTGCATCATTTTGTAATTTTCGGCACAGCAGTTTTGCTCTTCTTTTGTTAAATTAACTCCTAAATGTGTTATTGTTTTTGGTTCTATCGTAAATGCAATTTTTTTCCTTATTTTCATTTTCAAGTTGTTCATGCTAGTGTATAGGAATACAGCTGATATTTTGCACTTTGAATGTGTACTTTCAGACAAGGCAAACCTTGTTTATGAGTTATGGTTTTGGTTTCGTGTGCATCTAGATTCTATAGAGTCACCCACATTATGGGATCATGTCATCCATGGGTGAAGACATTTTTACTTTTTCTTTTTAATATGATAAAAATCTTTACTTTTCTTCTAGTTGCACTGTCTAGAACCTTTAATGCCATGTAAAACAGAAGTGTCAAGAGCAAACATCTTCATCTCGTGCCTGGTCTTTGGGAGAAAGACAGCATTCAGTCTCTCAACGTATGTATGATGTCAGCTATGGGTTTTCACGGTTGCTGTTTACCAGGTTGAGGAAGCTCTCTTGTATTTAGATCATTTCTTCTGCCAACTGGATTATTCTCTTAAAGCCCTTTAGTGAAAATTTCACTTGAGGTATAAAACTTTTCTATTATACATTTAAGTTTTTTAAATCTGTCTTCTGTTTTGTATTTGGGTAGCCTTCATTAGAATATCTATTGGTTGGATTTTTGTTGTCACACTTTCCTTTAATTCTTTAAACTTGGTTTTCTATAATTTTTGGACACATTTGTAACAGCTGTTTAAGGTCTTTGTCTGCTAAAGAAAGTATCTAGATACACTCAAAGACAGTTTGTATTAAGTTTGGGGAAGGGGGTTTCCCCATAATGATAATCACACGTTCTGGTTCATTGCCAGTCTTGGTAATTTTTTAATTGAAAAATATTTATCATGTTTTTAATGTTTATATATTTATGAGAGAGAGAGAGAGAGAGAGAGGAGCAGAGACAGAGGGAGACACAGAATCCGAAGCAGGCTCCAGGCTCCGAGCTGTCAGCACAGAGCCCGATCCGGGGCTCTAAATCACAAACCGCATGATCATGACCTGAGCCAAAATCTGACGCTGAACTGACTGAGCCACCCAGGTACCCTGAAAAATATTTCATTTAAAATACATTGTAGCAACAATAGATTCTGACTTTTCCCCCAAAAGGTTGTTTCATTGCTGTTTGTATGCTGACAAAGGTGCTTGGACCAAATCTGTTACATTTTATCCCTGGGGTCTGTGGCTGCTTGTGACTCTCTTTGTTTTTTTAATGTTTGTTTGTTTGTCTGTTTGTTTATTCATAGAGAGAAAGACAAAGAGAATGAGAGTGTGAATGCAAGCTGGGAGAGAGAGGGAGAGAGATCCCAAGCAGGTTCCATGCCGTCAGCGCAGATCTCACAAACCGTGAGGCCATGACCTGACCTGAAATCAAGAGTCCAAGGCTTACGTGACTGAGCCACCTGGGTGCCCTTCCTGTTTTCCTTTTAATGATTCTATTGTTCAGGCTTTCTTGGGGACCATTCTCATGTCTACATAGCTTAGTGTTTGCCAAGATTAGTTAGGGATTGTGTTCAAGCACCTTGAATAAGACGATAATCCCCTGCAAAATGGCCGTTTGGTTTGCCTTGGGTAGCACGTTCATATGTTAGGCAATTATCACAGAGACTCTATGTGCTACAGTATAAGTCTTCCCAGCTTGTGTTTTTTGCTGAGTCCTTTCATGGCTCCTTTGTTTATGAAGATCACCTTGAGGTCGACCAGGGATGTGTGGTTTGCTTGGGCTCTGTTGGGTCTCCGCTAAGCATGCACACAGCCTCAGCCAAGCCCACGCCTGCTGCAGCCATGAGCGCAACCTCAGACCAGCACGGCCCCTGCCTTCCTGCCTGCGCACCCTTGAGTCCGTCGGTTCATTCTCACATCACTCCCCACCCTAAAGGATTTCCCGCGTGGTTTCCTGCCAGTCCTCATGGCCTGTGCAATCTTGGAAGAACCTTCATGTCCACGGAGCTGGGGGTTGGGAGGTGGGGGAGGAACAGGAGTCTCTAGACGAGAGCACCACTCTTGTTCCTTGTATTCTGCAGCCTTTCAACATGAACACCTCACATTTATGCAAGAATTGGGACATTTCCCAATCACCGAAATGGTTAAGATTGTTACTATGGTCCAATTTTATAGTGGTGCTTCCAGGAGATTCGCCGACCACAGCCAGAAGGTCTTGCTCACATTCACTTTTAAGTTATGCAAAGCAAACATAGTATTATGTTCTTATTAATGTGTGACTTTATTTAGGACTCCTAGATAATTCCAAGACATATCAGCTCTCTGTGGCTCAAGTGCCATTAACTCGACGGGTGGAGAGTAAGCCCAGAGTCAGGAAGACCTGGTATGACCATCTACCTTAGACTCATGTCCATTGTTTTAAATAATAGTAATGCACAATAGCCACACTTTCAGTTTCGTGGAGTAAAATTTTATTAATTTTAAGAGAACGGGATTATAATAAATTAAACAATTAGAGTAAACATAAAGAGGGAGAGAGGTATAGAGAAAAGCAAAGAAGGGTTAATACAGCCAATCCGGTACTCACGACATCCAACCTTCTGGCTAGGGAAGCCCACCAGTGAACAGCCCGGTTGGAGGACACACCGAGGGTCCTGGGCGGAGTGACCCGTCCCCTCAGGTGAGGCTTCCAACTAGCTATTCCGACCCCAGCAATATGTATACTAACCGTGCATGATTTACGGTCGGTCATTAAGCTGGCCTAAGTGCAGTCCGGAGCGAACAGGTTTTTCTCTGTCTCTCCTCTTACCTCACAATTTTAGAAAGTTGGACGTCTGCATATCCCTCTTTCATATTCCTCTTCAGATTCCAGGGCCCGTTCTGGTCGGCGCAAGGAGGCCACAGGCACGTTAAGCCCTCTTCAGTGTAAGAAACAGAAAGGCCAGTTCCAAGGCCAGCTGGAGAGTACAGCCACCTAAGTCCCCCATGACTGTGTACGTGCGGCTCTGGGCAGAACGCACGACAAGTCACACAAACAGCTTCTATCCAGAACAGGCATTTAATCTGCCCCGATGTCCCTACAGCAGTTTAATAGGCCGGGAAGTGAAGCCTTCCAACAGTGATACCTTTATCTGTTTATTTTACCACAAACCTCACCTGATGTGTGTGCCTTCTATTAAGCCTTGCTGTGATTAAGTCATCTGTCCCTTTAGAGGGACTTGGATGAGTCGGTACATGGCACTTAATTGCACAGTTGAACTCAGGGACTGCACACTGTGAAGAAAGGAGCCCCTCACGGTTGCAACGTCCTAATAGTCTCCGTGTGCTAATAGCGCCGTGTGCGCAGGTCTGGTGTCAGCCTGTCTACATCGAGAAAACGAGACGGAAAGGTACAAGCCTTAGTAAGTGACACGCCAGGGAAAAGCGCAGGTCCCTGATGGAAGTCCGGATTAGCTAGGGCTACTGGAAGTCTGCGCGCTCTTTCCTGCAGAGCGGTGTCCTTGGGCCGGACCGAAGGAGCAGCGTCTCAGCAGTCCTGGTCATGCGATTCCCAACTCAGGGAGCAGCTACTTGGAATGAACTTGGTATAAAACCAAGGAGGGGCACCGCTCACCCACAGCCTAGGGGAATGTGTGACGGCGATCGCATGTATGTGTAGATGGATATTTTCTTTCCCTTAGCTGTGGCCTTTTGGAAGTGGGCAAAGTTGGCTGTGGTTTAACTGACTTTATTTTCTCATTCGACACCCCAGCCGCCGCTCACACAGCCCCAGCCGGTAGGGGCCGGTTTGACTTCAAGCATTTTCCACGAATCAACCACATTCGACAGAGCACAGAGACAAGAAAAGCCTGAGAAAATAAAACACCCCCACCGCACCAGCGCCCTCCTGCCCCCCACACTGTCCCCTGCACCACCGCCCTCCCCCTCCTCTACTTGGTTTCCAAAAGCACCTGTGTCACAGAAACTGAAGCCGATTGTAAATAAACAAAAAATCCTTCGCAATTTTAAACGACACATTGTTTTAATCCTAACATACAAAAGTTATTATGTTAAATGCATTCATTGGAAAAAATGGAAAACTATATGATCACTTCTGTTTTCCCCACCTACCGCACACTGAACATTTTGTTTAAGACGCACGCTTGTAGAAATGTACGCACACCTATAAATGAGGGTCAGAGTTGTCAGCATGTGTGCGTGTGCGTGCGCTGTGTGTTCCCTATTATTTCTAAAGCAGAGCTGCCAACAGTAGATGCTGCTGCTGTTGAGGACTTGCATGTACCCAGCATAATTATCTCATGTCATCCACACAACTCCAGGGGATGTGTCACTCTAAGTCCGTTTTACAAAGGAGAAAATTAGGGCACAGAGCATTCAAATAGCCAGAGACCCAATGTTTAAACCCAAGCACTTGGGGTTCAGAGTCCAAGCGCTTAACCCCTCCACCACCCTACCTTTCCGGTGTTAGTGTAGATGTCACAGGGTTGCTGCGAGATTAGGAGACACTGGTCTGGGGCTGACACACCCGCCAGTCATGGGAGATGTTAAACTGTCACCACCGAGTGTCTTAAGTCAAACGAGTCTGAATCTGCTTATAACCTGGCACCTTCGCTGGCTGTGGCTCCCCTGGGGCCAGGGCCCCGAAGGCTTCATAAGGACCCTCTCAGGGAAAGAATTAGAAAAATGTATTTGATCTGGGTGCTGGGCGGCCAAGCTGGTCAAGAGTCTGACTCTTGGTTTCGCCTCAGGTCACGATCTCGTGGCTTCCTGGGTTCAAGTCCCATATTGGGACTTCCCATTGCCCCAAAGTCCTGCTTTCCTGAGCAAACAGATGGCGATGACGGTGGTGTAGACCCAGCTCTCGACCAGGAGGAGGAGGTAGGTGTAGTAGGCGGAGGTGTTCATGCGCTGGCATCTCAAAGCCTGCTTGGGATTCTCTCTCTCCCTCTCTCTCTCTGTCCCTCCCCCACTCATGCTGTCTCTATCTCTCTCAAAATAAACAAATAAATAAACAAATAAATAAATACCTTAATGAAAAAAAAAAAGAAAAATGTATTTGACCATTATTAAAAAACCAACCTGAATTTCAAGGCTCAGCTGTCATATTGTGCCTTACCTTGGACTCTCAGTTAGATTGCACCAAATGAAAGTACAGAGAGACAAAAATAGGTTTTGGTTGTTTTTATTCTGCCTATTAAGAAAAACAGCGCAAAGTTCAGGTAGCAAAGATGGCAGCTTCCAGAAATGTAAAATAAAGGCCTCCAGGCAGTTATGTGGATAAAGAGCCCCAGGAACGCTATGGAAGCTGCACGCTGGCTGGACTCCGAGGCGAGGGTGCTGGGTGGAATAGGAGCTGGTGGAAGTTAAGGAGAAAGAGGTGCCGAAGCCCCCGCGGATGCCCCCCGGTCCCGCCCGTGAGTGACGGCAGAATTTGTTCTTGGTGCACAGTGACATTTCGTGTTTGCCCAGTGGTCTGTAAACCCATTCTGCAGTGACGACACAATAGAAAAAGACACATGTGAACTGAAATGGCCCAAACCCAGGAAGAAAGCCCCGCTAGATCCTCAGCAGACATTATTAGTGACAATAGTCAATAGAGAAATGTGGACCCTTGGTGTCACCGTGGGTTAAGAACTCTTCTCATTGCCCCAAAGTCCTGCTCTCCCAAGCAAACGGATGGCGATGACGGTGGTGTAGACCCAGCTCTTGACCAGGAGGAGGAGGTAGATGTAGTAGGCGGAGGTGTTCATGAGCTGCAGCTGCAGGGGGTCTAACAGAAGCCATTTGTTAGATTCACCTGTTGTTTGGAAAGGCTAGGACTTACTAACGGGAGGCAGGTCACATTATACAATGCTGATGACTTAGATTGAAGTGACTCTTGCATCAGTACAATTGGAGTGTAGACATCTACACTGCCATCACCACTACCACCACCCCCAAGACTACTCAGAATCCAGCTTGAAGGGTCATCTCGATCAAAGACCCATGTGAAATTTGATTGAACCTTCCCAAGTGTTAAAAAGTAATATTGCATGTATAATGAATAAGCTTGATGGGGAAAAAGCATTGATGAGAAATAGCTTTCAGCATTTCTTCATCCCCACCAGGTCTCTGTGTAAGAATAATAGGCAGTATCCATTAAGCACAAACCAAATGTCACTTATTTTGAAAGCAAGATCCGGCCATTCCGAGGTTTCTAGCTGAAGCCGGAGAAGTTCAAAAATTAAGTTGATTAGGAGTAAAAAATGCTGTAGCATAACCTATAGGCAAAGATACACAAAAACTTACCATTTTCATCTTTCAGAGAAACTTCTGTAGAGTTAATAGCAGTGGGCTCTACAAGAAATGAGAGCAAACATTATTCAGTTGTTCACATCCGGTATGTGACGGCATTGTCTGCATTGTAGACAGATGACGGATAGATAGACAGATAGATAGATAGATAGATAGATAGATAGATAGATAGATAGATAGAATTTGTCATCAGAAAAGAGAGAGTCATTACAAATATGAGCCCCACAATTCCAGAGACGGTTGGTCTGATTCCATGTAATTCTGTAGATAAATACACATATTGTATTTCTGCACATTAAGACATTGAAGTCGGACGCTTAACTGACTGAGCCACCCAGGTGCCCCCAAACGAGATCTATAATTTTAAGGACAAGAAAGAATGCAAATGCCTCCAAGAAGCACTTTACTTTCCTAAAGCCAATCATTTATAAACCCTTTTCCATAAGGAAGAGAAGTTTGGGCAGTAGGTACAGGAATACGGGGACTTTGAATTGCCTCAAGAGCTGCATTCCTATTTCTGCTACGATTTGTGGTAACAGTTGCTCTCAATTTCCCAAAACTTGGATTTACATCGAATGACATCATGGGTTGATCCAACCTATCCAACTACATGTGCCCCGATTTGCTTCCTTCCCTCTGGGTGCCCAGTTCACATTTTAAGTATTTCTGGCATATAGAATAACCCCCCCTTGGGTGTAAGATGGGTCCCCAGAGAGGGTGCTAAGGATATTACCCTCCCCAGATCCAGGGTCACCCACAGTGACAGCCAAAGGAAGGAACCCACAAGCCGCATGTCCCAGTCAGGCAGAGAGCTAAGAGCAGTGACTCGGGATGACACCAGCGAGGAGGCAATGGCTGTCTCTGGGAGAGAAAAAAACCCGTAAGCCATGGGTGTGGATTTGGAAAGGATGGGACGACAGGAAATTCTGTTATCCTCTCTGACCAGGCACTGTGGACAGAGATTCAGAAGGAGGGGATTCTGTTCAGAGTTTGCACCCTCCACCGGCTTCTGTCAGTTTTTCCAGGACCCCTTCTGCAGCCCTGGTATTTACCAGAATTTCCACTCAGCTGTTTAAGGAAATACCATGGTAGGTTACCAGAAAACCACCCAGTTTCATCATCTCTGGGAGGGGCTTATTTGGGGGCTTTCTTTTAAAGGTAGATATTAGGGTGTCTCTAAGGCTACTGATGGTAGACTTCTGTTAATGGCTGTGTAGTCTTTGCAAAGAGGAAAAACAATCCACACTAGAATGAGTTCTCAAAGGCACCAGGAGCAGAGCAGGAGGAATTACATCAGTCTTACAGTCTTTTGTTTTAGCACCTCTTCCATCTTTAATTTTTCCTTAGCCTTTTGAATAAATGTTTCAGGGAAATGACTTTGGAATTCTAAAACCTTTTGGAGGCTTCTGATTGCCAATGAACAGAGGTGTCTTATTCTGCTCACTCTGAGAACTCTTGCTTTAAGTCACTTTAAATGATCTTACCTAACTAGAACGCTCCCCATCATGGCCACTATATTTCTAGGTTTTAATTGCCATGAGGGCTGGCAGCTGTTCTGTGGGACCCCAGCCTTAAATGGGGTTAACTCACGCCATGGTCCATCCCTATCTAGCCACAAATGGGGTGTAGCCACATTTCTGTCCTGCCTTATTTTGGGGTCTACAACCTTTTGGTTACCAAACCAGTTCCTCAGGACACAAAAGACGCTTAGGGAGGTTTTGTCATTTTTGCTAGATATCCGTAACTTCTGGGACTATAGTTCTTTAGATGAACAATAAGCTGGTGTAGCAGAAGATGATGCATTTGACTCTTGAGAATTTAAGGATTCCCATTAGCTAAGACCTTGGGTTTCTCAGAGCCTAATTAACACCTAAAAGGGATGCGTTCTGGACTTGGAGGTGGTGTGTGTTTGACAGTGTAGCTCATTGCATGGAAGTTTTCTTGAGGTTGATGGGTGACCTAGTGCTGAGCCCACCCATCCCCTGACCAACTCTTCCTGATGCATCCCCTGGCCAACTTATACTAGCAGGGAGTGTTCTGGAGGCAGCGAGTGCTCTAACAGCCTTTGAATGGTTAACCCTTGCCCACCAATTTTTGTGGCTTTTTGTGGCTCTGAGATTCCTGTTAGCAGTAGCCTTTATCTCCACAAAACCAGACAAACTATCATGGGCACCTAAGTGTATGGGCAGTAAGAGATGTTACAACCTTCTGGTCACAAGAAGACTGTGTGCGCAACCAACAGTTCTCTTGGAACCTTGCTGAGACTTCCACCTGGGGAAGTGCGGTCTTAAAGTTTAGGGGCTTGGCTCCAGGCGGACCCTGCCGCCACTTCAGCTGGGCTCTGGGCATAAGCCTCTGGCAGCCCGTGCTGACTTGCCTGTAAAGGAAGTGCCATTAGATCAGGAACCCCAACACAATGAGAGTGCAGCCTAGGACCCAGGAACTCATCCACAGCCCCTGAAAGTGGTGAGAAAGACAGTGAAGTCAGAGGGCTCACCGTTCCCACCCCCGTGTTTCTCCTTGTCCCCGAATGCCCCTGGGGGTCCATTTCAGACCCCGTCACTGCCACCAAATCTGTTAAATAACAAAAACTCAAACAAGTAACTGTTGAAAACCTAATGGCTGTGTGAATGAATCAATTCACAATTCAGGCAGCACCCTGTCTAGCAAGTAGAGGGAAGTTCCAAAGGAAGACAGGAAAAAAAGTTTTTAACAATAAAAAGGGGGTGGAAAAAAGGAAATGACTAGCAAAGAATCCATTGTTTTAGGCAAGGTCACCATTCTAAAGTGAATGAAAGGGGTCAATCAGTAAACTTCCGGGTGCTGACCAAGAGACACCCGTGTTGACCCACATTAGTCTTCTGGGGGTTGAAATGGCCCTCTGGTTAGGTATTAAGTCTTGGCTTAGTGACTTGGAGCCTTAAGTGTTGCCATTCTGGGTCTGTGGTTTTCTTTTCAACAGACCCAAGAAGACAAAGATCTCCTTCGCAAATTTGGACGTGTATATAGAAAGTGCTTCACCTGTCTTGTTCCATGCTTGTTCCCCGCTGCTTAAAAAGGGCCTACTAACCACAGGGAAAGATACAAACTGTTTCCTTCTTATGGGCCCTCTGGGGCCCTGGTCTGTTAGGCCGTGCTCAAAACTTAACTCTGAGTCTAGAGAGTTACTAGATCACAGTCGGGCCAGAGTACATTCAGCTCTGTCCACATTGTCAAATCTGACCAGCATCTGCACCAATGGGCTCCTTCAGGACGCCATGCCCGAATCACCAGTGACCGTGAGTGGTTCGGAAAAGTGTATTCGCTCTACTGTAGCGACCCTCCTTGGGACAGTGCATCCCTTCCAGGCCTGGCGCTCGCTAGTTCTGCAATAAACGTTTGCTGGGCAGCATTTACCAGTGGTAGAAACACATCCGTTGTGGACGATGGAAGAATGTTTGTGCATGTAGTCTCACTCATCTCTACTTATCAAATTTCACCCTACCGTGGTATATAGAATTTAAATCTGAAAAACTCAAAACCATACTAAAACCTCAGCAGCTAGGTTATTTTCTTTTTTGAGCTCCAATAGGGCTCCATCAAATGAACGGCATTTTGTCACCTATAACTCATTGTTTACGGGTTATACTTTGAGTAGAGCAAGATTGAAATGAGAAAAACTTTGTCGAGTAGAACATTCCTGAAAGATGTGTAATCGTTCTTATTTCCTGGTCAAGCATCAAATGTGGACTCTCTTTTTGAGCATGGATTGTGCATGAGGTGGCTAGGTGCTTTCACATGTATTGTCCCATTTAACCCATACAATGACCCTAAAAACCAACATTGTGACTTTCATATTTTGGATGATGAAACCGAGGCAATAAAGGCTAAGTGAATTTTTCTTTTACTTTTTCTTGGTATGTTCCAAAGCTCATGTTATTTTAATTCTGTGGGGAAGTAGCAGAACACTTATGCTAAGTGTTAAAGGTAACAAAATTAAAGAAAGATTTCAAATTTGCCTGTTTTCCATTAATACTTGACAGAAAAGGTAGGGTGTATTTTCTTGGGGAAAAGCGGTTCTGGGAGGTTACATTCATGTGTATATGCACATACCTTTGTTTATTGAGGGAAACAGAATCTCTTGAAGAACTCCTCTTTTATTCTTCTCATATTTGACAATACATTCGTGTTCTTTATCCATTGACTCTTCTGTCACGGTCAGCCAGGTATATTTCATGTACGTGTCCTTAGTCTTCATGCTATTTCCCTGCTGGGATTGCAGAATCATTTTGCCATTCTTCTCTTTCCAATCTATATTAATAACATCAGGGAAAAAATCCTCAAGAAGACACAGATACGTTCCAGCCTTATGGAGTTGTCTTTCAGCAATTGAAGGAAGGAAAATTGTGGGCTTGGGGGAAGTGTCTTCATCAAGACTTTTATCTGTGGGAGAAAACAGAATGGCAGTTAAAACTCTTATTAGAGAAACGCAAACATTATGTGGTTTGGAACCACCTAACACACAAAAAAGGATGGAAAAGTTGCCACAGAGTTAGTGCTTAGCAAGGCCTTTCATCCACAGTGGGGTATGAGGGGCTTGCTTTCCTAGTTCCCATGGGAAAAGAGGGTCAAGAGATTATGTAAGTTGCTCATAGTCACCGCTATTAGGGGCACTTGGGTAGCTCAGTTGGTTAAATGTCCACACCTGGCTCAGGTCATGATCTCATGGCATATGAGTTCGAGGCCGGTGCCAGGCTCTGTGCTGACAGCTCAGAGCCTGGAGCCTGCTTAGGATTCTGTGTCTCCAGCTGTCTCTTCCCCGCCCCTGCTCATGTTCTGTCTCTCTCAAAAATAAACATTAAAAAATTGTTTTAAAGTTATTTTAAAAAAAAGTCATAAGTATTAAGGGGCAGAGCCTGGATTAAAACATGAAATTTGTTGAAACAATACACAGTTACTTGTTGGGAATCTATGTCCACGAGTACTTGACAGTCTATCAAGTTGAACTTTTAGCTTCAAATAAGGATCCTATGCCAGACTTCTGATACTGGAGTGCTTCTCCTTGATTGCTGATTTTATAGAACATCTCGCTCTCATGTCCGAACCACGCCAGGATTTTGAGCAGGGCAATGTTTAAAGCGGCACCTCCAAATTACTGACAAAGCCTTAACTCTAGAAGCAATGTGGCAATCTTTCCAAAACTTCTATTTACAAAATGTATCGATTATTTTCAGAAATGTTCTGATAGTAATCTTATCGAGTACTGCACTGGTCACAATTTCGTTTTGCTTTAGGAAATATTCACTGAAAACACATTTTATGTTGGAGTTTAATTTGATCTTCCAGCGTGACTGAGAAGACACCATAGTTTGACTCTTAGCCTCGCCCCCAAATTTGGATCTGCCCTGGAAACCTCCAGAACTTGTTGTCATACCCACAATTTTCTTGGATTTCACCTGCTGGATACAGTTATATGTAACTGGTGTAGTGTTAACAATTATGGTTCCTGCAGACGTCATGTCAAAACATATACCAAAACATCATAGTCGTGTCATTTGAATGCTGGAATGTCACTTGATTTTACATTTTTTAAATGTTTATTTATTTATTTTGAGGGGAGTGGGAGGGGCAGAGAGAGAGAGAGACAATCCCAAGCAGGCTCCCAGCTGTCAATGCAGACAGAGCCTGATGTGGGACTCGAACTCATAAACCGTGAGCTGAAATCAAGAGTCGGACACTTAACAGACGAAGCTACCCAGGTGCCCCTTGAATATACATCTATTGTTCATGTAGTGAATGAAATTACAAGGAGTAGAACCCTTTCCAATTTGATTTCCATGAAACCCACATGCTTTACTAATTTTCTCTTGGGGCTGGTTGGCAGTCAGTTCAATAATTTAATGGGCAATTTTGTCAGTAAAGAAGAATTGGATTTCTCCTTTGAGAAGAAAAGTCAAAAATATTTTTGGAAAATTCTGCCTGTGCCACGAAGCTCCTGATTTTTACACTAAATCAGAAAGCAAACAATGATATTCACTCCATAAATTTGCCATAAACAAAATTAGACTTTAATGTGCTTATTTTCACTTTGTACATCTTGCTTATACTGCAAATAGTATTTTATTGAGTATAATAGTAAGACACTTCTTTCTCCAACCATATACTTGTTGTTTTCTTTTTAATTTAAAAAGCATGTTATTTGAGGGGTGCCTGGGTAGCTCACTCAGGCATCCAAATTTTGACTTAACTCAGGTCATGATCTCACAGTCATGAGACGGAGCCCTTCATTGGACTCTTCGCTGAGTGGAGGGATTCTTCTCTCTCCATCTCTCACTGTCTCCTCTCCCACCCTCTCTAAGTAAATAAAGAATAAATAAATAAGCAAACTTTTTAAAAAAGCATGTTATATGAAACAAGATTAATTGTTTAATTACACAAGATATTTACAGAACTTCAGCCTCTAGTCAATACATTAAAGAATCTACTTTCATCTTAGGAAGTTTGGTTTTTGTAGGAATCCTTCTGATACATCATAGTTAAGAACATTTCTGGACAGTAAGACACAATGCTTACCTCCAGTCTCTTTTCCTTAGACAGATTCGTGCAGTTTCATTCTTGTTAGGATAGAAGGAAGCTTGAACTTCCACAACTTTCTCAATGAGACTTAACTGAATATTAAAGAGTGTACTTAATTCTATATGGTTGGTGCCTAGATTTTATGTAATTATATTCCATGTTTTTTCTCTCAACATTCTTTTAAAAACTTACAAACAGTGTTTTTCCTGGCCACAATCATTTTCGTGGTGTGTCAAACAGAAACTGGTTTACAAAATAAATAATCGGTCCAATGCATTTACATACATTTATAATCAAAAAAAGTTGCCTGAATTGTATATATTTTATGGAGATTAAGCAGAATGAATCCTATATAACTTTACAAAATGTCAACCACATTCTCAATTAAATGTCACATTTCAAAATTGTACATTAATATTGATTCAGAATTTATTTTATTCTCATTTTTCTCTTATTCAATAAATAATTATAGCTAATTTATATGCAAGTATGAATTTCAAATTTGTGACATTTCCAAGTATATTGAAAAGTACTAACTATATCTCTAAATATATTACTTTTAAAATTTTTTAATATTTTTATTTGTTTGTGAGAGAGAGAGAGAGACAAAGCACAAGCAGGGGAGGGGCAGAGAGAGAGAAGGAGACACAGAATCCAAAGCAGACTCCAGGCCCTGAGCTGTCGCCACAGAGCCTGACATGGGGCTTGAACCTGTTAACACAAGATTGTGACCTTAGCCAAAGTTGAATGCTTAACCAACTGAGTCACCCAGGCGCCACTCTAAACAAATGTTTAAGTTCATACTAACCATATTTTCAACCTTAATTGTTTTTCTACTAAATACAAGCATGAAACCCAAATGTTTTGGTGTTAGGGATAATATAAATTAAGATAAAGGATTAACATCTAAAGCACACAGAACAACTACAAAAAGAAAAAGAAACAACCTTCATTTTTGTTACCAAGTTTGGGAGAGGTTTGGTAAACAGAAACAAACACCTCTAAATTCAAGTTTTTTTGTATATCCATGGACAGTAATGGAACTTTCCACTGGAGCAGAAATTGACAGTATTTGGCAAATAATGGCCAATTGTTCTACAGTGACCTGTAGACTAGGTCATAACACATTTTCTGTCCTCCCGTTTTCATAAAGAACTCCATTGGGTGGGAATTAATTTGAATTCTGGAGAGTTGATATTTTTTTACGGCTGACCATCTCCCAACCTACATGGTGTCCATTCCCATATTTAATTTTATTTAGTCCCAAAATATCCACTTGAGACGGGTGTTACATTAACAGAATGAATGAATGGAAATATAGCAAATGTTATCAGCAATAAGTGTCACTGTAAAACTTAAAATTTTTTTTCTATTTTTTTCCATAATGGGCATGTATTCTTTTCATAATTTTAAGAAAGCAAGAACCAAATAAATCAAAATTCATTTGCTAAAAGACGATTATACAGAAAGCGATAGATCCAGAATCACAATCCACATTTTTCTCTCTACCACATTTTCCATAAAATTATTTTTGAGGACCTCATGAATTATATGCGTGTCATGTTTATTTAATTGGATTGCTAGAATTTACACTGAGTATGGAATCAGTTGGAAAAAAGAGGACTAGAAAGCTGCCTTTCAATTTATGAATTCATTTGTGCATATGGTTACAACCACTAAGGAAACCAGAATATATCACTTCTCTTATTTTCCAATGTTTTACCAGCCTTATGAAAATTATTTGAATACTTTTTTTTAACTCAATCTAGCAGACTAGAAGTTCCCCCTCATCCAGGCAAAATTTCATCTCTAAGGCTAATGAAGAATGAACAATTTACTAAACTGAATTTGGGAAAAACAAACCCAGCTCATGACATTCCTGGATAAGTTTGTGCAATTTAATATGTCCGCACCTGATATGAATCACTTTCTGACAAAATGTCAGATCTTTCGATTCTTGTTCATTCTTTCCATGGGTTGTTTTTGGAATCAAATCAAGTGCAAATTTCTTCACAAATCTTTCAACACAGAAATCCCAAAGGGTCTAACATCCCCACCCCTCAGGGACCCCCTGTTGCTCTAGCAAGTTAGCTCCTTGTCGGTGTCATCCATGAGAGCTCAGGTGGCAACTACTCCCAAGGATTGGGATGCAGTCACCTACCTCTCCATGGATCCCACTGCCATTTGTGACCAAACTGGGACGACGTCCTAGAATTCTGAGCCAGCACCAGCCCCTAGCCTGCCACCCCTTTAACACCTGCCCCCTCTCCCTACATTACACGGAAGAATGAAAGAATATTTACCTGTAACCCGGAGCAGTGTGCCAGGACCGAACACTTTGTGGTCCTTCCAGCCAGACCCATCCCACTGTCTGAAAAGCTTTTACAGAAATCTCCCTTTGTGTCTCCCTTAAAATTGTACCCGTATTTTGTCAATACTTATATTACTATATAAAAAATGGGTTCTGCTAACATTAAACAAAGATGATCTTCAAGCAGAATCACACTACATATGAACGCAGTCAAGAATGGATGAGCTGATCCCCCTCTGCCTGGGCAGCTTGGTTCTGTCTTTCCCTCTCACTCACACGCGTTCAGGAGTGTGATGTTACCTTATCTCCTCATTTTCCCAAATCTTCTCTTGTCTTACAAGCTTTTCATGTATTATGTCAGTTCTTTTCCCAGAACGGTTCCCAATTTACGGTTACGACTTCCATAATTTTCAAAGAGAAAAACAAGAAAAATAATATATTTGAGTATTTAATAAATGAAAGTTCAATATTTTTATAGTTTTTTAAAAATGTCCACATATCGAGGGGTAGATATCTGGTTTAGTTGTAAACTAAGTTCTTTCCAGAATCCCGTTCCCACTCACCAGATGAGTTGTTACGGAGTCCAAAATCTTAGTGGTGATCTCTTAACCTATTTATTGACTACTCATTTGAACTTGAAATTACCCTCCCAGTTTCCAGAGCACTGATTTAAAATTCTGAGCTGCTCATCAGAATATCTGTTTGGTTTGGTCTTTCTGCCGCCGTCCCCGCGTGAACGGAAAGGCAGCTGTGAGTCGTGCAGCCGAGTCCTGCGTGCAGTTCACCTGCTCTGCCTCTTCTGCCGGATCCAGTGTTTCCAGCGCATTGAACGGAGCAGTCAGAAAGGCTTGTCATTTTATAGAAATACCCTAAGCATCCCGTTGTGAGAATTTAGTGAACGCATATTCAACATGACTTACCTAATCATTTAGGGGGAAGAAAGGCAATTTTAGTGCCATGATTAGAAGCAGAATTGTTTTCTACATGAGGAGTAATACACGCATGAGCTATTTCTAGTTAATCATTCAACTAGAGTCGATTTAAAAGGTCACTCTACAGAAGAGTAAATATTCAGAATTAAAAATCCAGCCTAATGTTTCCAACGTCATATAATGGTCTCAAGCATCCACTTTATTTTTTTTTTGTCAGTTTATTTATTTATTTTGAGAGAGTGAGAGAGCGAGATAATCCCAAGCAGATTCCACACTGTTGGTGCCGACCTTGATGTGGTGGTTAGTCTCAAACCTTGAGATCATGACTGGAGCCAAAATCAAGAGTTGAGACACTTAACTGGCTGACTCACCCAGGCACCCCTAAACCATGCACTTTAAAATAAACAAGTCTCAATTGGGTCCCAAACTTTGCCATAGTAACTAGCTGTGTGGCTTTAGGCAAATAGCTGAACTTCTCTGAGCCTGAAGTCCTTTATCTCTGAACTTGGCATAAGAACCTGTATAGGGCAGTTGAGGACTGAGATAAGGCACTGAAACTAGTCAACACTGTATCTGGCTCTCAGTAAATATTAGCCAATATTATTATCCTCTTTAGTGGGATGGTTATCAAATTTTCCGCTACACAAATATATGATTTTATAAGCAACAAGTATTACATAAAATGAGAAAGAAAAAACCTCATGACTCTAAGACATTCTGTGTCTCTGGCTATTACAGGCTGAAAAACAGGGGGTCCAACAAGCCGTAATCTAGAATCCCTATCCACTAGATTACAAACTCTTTGAGTGTTTGGACTATATCATGTGCTCCTTTTATCTCTAGCCTCCACTCTACAAACTGTCTGCAAGAAATGTTTGCTGAGACAATAAACGAACACACTCTTCTCATGGAATCTGCAGCCAAAACCGTTTACTGAGCTCACAAATCCCATTAAACTGGACCGTCCCTAGGCAGTATCACAAGACTTGCAACGGCACAAATTTTCACTAGTCTCAGCCTACTTCTAAGAAGTGAGAGGAATAAGTGGGACTTATTGATGTCCTCTAATCACTTACTGTAAGAGGTAAATTTTGCAATCGTGTGGGTTTCGCAGGTTATTAGAGACAGGAGCACTATTAATACTAGAAGTACTTAATTCAAAGTGTTTCTCACTTTAAAGATTGCCTACAAGAAAAACATCTTGAACCAATGACTTACACCAATAGTTTACAGACGTGGTCCTTTAATTTCAAGCCTGAATCTATTAGTGTGTGTGTGTGTGTGTGTGTGTGTGTGTGTGTGTGTTTTCTAAAAGTAGAATGTCAGTCTGCTTGCAGACAGGGAAGTACATAAACATAAAAAAGGTAGTTTTGTTTCTGTGTGTAATGACCAGTAGCTGCAAAATTGTTGTCCATCTGTTGAGGTGATCCTACGTTGTTTTTCCTAAAAAGCATCCATCAGTTTCTCATCCAGAGAATCGAAACAGAGCAAAGTCACTTACCAGGGGAGTCACTCTGAGCCTGGTTCCTTCTGCACGTATCTTCATCCAGCCTGAGTTATCACACTGGTTAGAGGTTATCACAATAGTTAGAGGTTCTACAAAGATGTCAGCCTTCTCCTGAGTTTCATGGCATGACCAGCAGGTAGAAACCTTGTCTCAAAATTTGATCTTTTGGGGCGCCTGGGTGGCTCCGTCAGTTAAGCGGTCGACTTCGGCTCAGGTCATGATCTCACGGTCTGTGAGTTCGAGCCCCGCGTCGGGCTCTGTGCTGATGGCTCGGAACCTGGAGCCTGCTTCAGATTCTGTGTCTCCCTCTCTCTCTGCCCTTCCCCTGCTCGTGCTGTGTCTCTGTGTCTCTCAAAAATAAATAAACGTTAAAAAAATTTTAAAAAAATTTTGATCTTTTGAGTTCCTTTATATGTCCTTAAATATACGCTTCATGGAATCAAAGATTTTGTTAAGTTTTCCTCCGAGTAATGTAAATGTCTGTTTTCCATGGAGGCATTAATCACAGAAAAGTGGTGATAGAAAATGGAAATGATAAGAGCAAAGAAAAAAAAGAGAGAAGAGGAGAGGAGAGGAGAGAAAAGAGAAAGGAGTAAAGAGAAAAGTAAGAGAAAAGAAAAAAGAAAACAAAAAGAAAAAAGGAAAGGAAAGGAAAAAAAGGAAAGAAAAGAAAAAAGAAAAGAAAAGAAAGGGAAAAGAAGGAAAGGAAAAGAAAAGAGATCAGGACCAAGCAGTCAACCAACAACTTTTCTAAATTAACAGGAAAAGTGTTCAGAGAATTAAGAGGTTTTGCTTTCCAGGTGTTCGAGTGTGTGAAACCGCTCACAGATCGCATCAGAGGAAAAACCCTTCTGTTCTCACGAACCCCAGGCCTGCCCCGTTAGCAGTTTGGGATTGTATTTCCCAAAGAGGACACGCTTCGGTAACTGAGAACGCAAACGTGCCAACAGAAATGTACTTGAGAAACGTGTACAAAGGTCCCCATTTTTCAGTAGCCACTTTTCCCTTTGGCAACACAAATCTTTAGCGGGTGATGCATAATGGGAAAATAATCTCTGTGGTGACCGTATGTTTCTGGAATAAAGGAAGAAATTTGTAGCACTCTGTCTCCTATGGAAAAAAAGATTCCTTATGAAAACAAAAATTTGTAAACAAAATCCAGTTCTCTGGTATGTTGAAAGAAGAAGCCTCTTGGAGCTATTCTGTGATGTTTGGAAACGCAGGGGGTAGCCCTGCCTCTGTGGTTAACTAGCTTTGGACAAGGCATTCGCCATGCCTGGGCCCCGGGGTCCCCTTTAGTTGTGTGGGCATTGGGTTAGGTATGTCCAAAGGGCCCTTCCTGTTCCAAAAGCTTATGAACCTGTGATTAAAAGCAGGGAAGGGTCTGCTGTGTTTGCTCGAGTGAGAGAGGAGTTGAGGGCTAGTATCAGAGAAGGTTTCTTACAAGTCCTTCTGACTCTGTGACATCGGGAGAGCCCAGCAGGTACAGCCGCAGGCGGTGTCATTATATTCCAAGACATTATCGATCATCAGGTATAAAACCCGGTTGCCTTTCTCATGGGCGTCCAAGCCACAGCTGGACAAGTCGTACAGGTGATATTGGTTGAGCCATATGGGATTTGTCTCAGGGGCTCTGCTTCTTTAGGTTGGTACCAGTGCACTATGGCCTTGTCCAGGGAAACCGCAGACAGCATGCAACGTATGTGCACTGTTGCGTCTGGTGTTCAAGTAAAGGGGAGTTGATCCTGAGGGATTCTCCTGTAGGTGTCTCCATTTGAAAAGTCAGGGAGTGAAATTGGAGGCCCTTGAACAAGCTGACACTGGACACAAAAACAGTGAAAAGACAAGAAAGGAATAAAGTCAATCTCCAACCCCCACGCCAAAGACACTCGTAAATCCATGGGGTTGGCATTGCTGGTGGCTGGTCAGAATGGAGTCCGAGCAGGGTCATGGATCAGGACCGGGGAGTCACTGACAGCCTTTGTTGTTCAGAGCCAGGGACGGGAGAGGAAGATTTGCTTTAGAGCTCACGAAAGACCTTCTCCGTAAGATCCGTCTCAGTGTTACTTTGTTATCTTCCTGGTATAAAAAACTATCAGACATTGGACAGAAATCAGAGCAAAGATGCCCATGAGTGGAATCTAAGGAGTTAGGCTCAGGGGGCGCAGAGCAGAGTGGGGAGAAGTGGGGGGAACAGAAGGCATCCCCTCTTTATGCCCCTCAGCATCCATGCTTGCCATTTGACTGGGAGACAAATTCGTGCCCTCAAAGAAGAGGGCACACAGAGTTCTCCTTGAAAGTCTGTCATCTTCTCAGTCTCCAGGTCAAGAACACGTGAGGCTGATTTTCTAGCAGCCTCCCAGGAAAGCCAGCGGATCGTGCTTTCAGGCAATAAAAATGCCAAACGATGTTGCTGAAGGAAATACGGTTGAGTGTAACACTGTGTGCAAATCTGCTTGAGATGATATTTAAAAAATAAATTTTCTTTTCACATGGATTTTTTGAGAGAGTGTGAGCAGCAGAGGGGCAGAGAGAGAGGGAGACACGGAATCCAAAGCAAGCTCCAGGCTGCTCCAGCTGTCAGCACAGAGACTGACATGGGGCTCGAACTCATGGACTGTGAGATCACGACCTGAGCCAAAGTCGGACGCTTAACTGACTGAGCCACCCAGGCCTGCTTGGGATGATATTATTCACCATGGGAATCAGGCGAGAAAATAAGATTCTGTTTTTTAAAAGAAGCAAAGGCTGTTGGGGAAAAGTGGTGAAAACAGAGCTCATTACACACATGTGTAGCCATCAAATTTCACACATTGTGTCTGAGAACTCAATAATATTTTTAATATTAAGCAATTAATATTAAGTATTAATTAAGTAAACAATATTACTTATTTAATATTAAGTAATTAAGTAAGCAATTTTTAATATTAAGTGACATATAAATTCTTTTTAAAAATAAAATTTCAAAACAAGATCGAAAGGCAATGCGATTTGCTATAAGACAAATCAGCATACGAACATAACATGGAAGAAACGATCCTGGTTCCAGTGGGCCCTTTTGTCTGGCCGAGGCCTTGCCCCTGGACCTGTTCTCAGGGCTGAACAAAAAGAACAAAACTATCAACGTGGCTTTCCAGGTCTACCTAGAAATGGTAAGAGTTGTGTTTTAGGAAGTGACTTTGAGGTAATGCATGTCACTTTTTCCACAGTCCTGGTATGTGTGAGCAGTTGGTAATGGATAATATAACAATGAAAACCACGAGTTTTAATATGTTCCTTGATTTTTCCAGCATTAATTTGATAATACAGTGTTGGTTCTCTTATTCAAAGCCATGGCGTCTCAGCCGTCTCATCACCCACCACAGGAATGAAACAAACGAGTTGAGCCCAAATCGTCAGGATGTTTTGAACACGTGAGGTAATGTGAGCCCAACAATAATGTTCAAAAGATTAATCTCACTCGAACAAAGATTCAGCCCCTACTCTACTCAGTCTGTACACTCTGTTAAGATATTTTTGATGTTTTCACGAATCAGGCCTTTGAAATAACCATGTGATTAAAAGTCTTTACTTAGGGCAGGACTGGCTGACCTCTGGCTGGTGGGCCTTTACTACGTGTGGCCAAAGTGTCTTTGGCGAAGCTCACCCTAGCCGAAAGGAGAGGGGGAGAAGAAATGACTCCAAATACAGACTTGTTTTCCCTCCACATAAGGGATGTTGCCTCCGTGCGTAAGGCCACTGTCCTCACAATTTGTCACAACTGTCGCAGTTAAACCACTTCACTTTACTGGTGAGAGAACAGAGGTCCAGGGAAGCTGGTCCCCAAGTCCCATATGGAGTCGCTTTCGAGGACAAGTGGAAGGCGCAGGGCCCGGGGTCTCGTCCAAGGCTGTGCGTCCACCTGCCTTGAGGATCGTTTCCCCCACAGGAGAGTGAGCACCAGGCAGGCCAGTGGGCGAGGGTGCTGGGAAGTTGGCCACACTCTTCCCTGGGCTTCTGGTCACTGAGTCTCTCTCACTGCACAGGACCCAGCAGTGGGTGGGGCGACAACTTAGAAACTGGAGTCAGGGGCTGACTTCCACTCTCAGCTTGCACCAATTTGTGGGGAACCTCCAGAGAGTCTCTTGGCCTTGACATTATTTGCACCATATTTTATTCCCGTATTCTTCATTGCAGATAGTCAGATACTTTTGTTTTTAAGTTTATTTATTTATTATGAGAGAGACGGAGACAGGGGACGGGTAGAGAGAGGCAGAGAGAGAATCCCAAGCAGGCTCCGCACTACCAGCACAGAGCCAGATTGTGGGGCTCGAACCCACGAACCGTGAGATCATGACCTGAGCCGAGACCAAGAGTCAGATGTTAACCAAGTGGGCCACCCAGGCTCCCTGGGAGGGTCAGATTCTTAAGTCTCCAGTCCATCACAGCTCTGGTCAATAGAAATAAATATGCGAGTCATAATTGGAGACACATTAAAATTTTTCTAACCGCTGCATTAAAAATAGTTAAAGAAATAAGTAAAATTCTAGGACTATTTTTATTTAGCAGGAGATGTCCGAACCTTTATTTCAAAATGCAATCAAGAACTTATTTCATCTTGTTTTATAGCCTCCAGAATATGAGTGGTTCTCAGCGTGGACTAGTGCACTGGCTACATTTCAAGTGCTCCGTAGCCCCACGTGGCTGGTGCCTAGCGCGCGGTTCCTAAATTAAGCAGCTCAGATTCTGCTCCGGATGCTTCAGAAACCCCGCCCTGGACGATCTCTAGAAACGTGTCTCCAGACGGGACGGCTGCCTGGGTCTGCACCAGCCTGCGAGGCAAGGGCTCCTTAGCCTCTGGGGTAGGTGCCGTGGCTCTGCGGAGGGGGCTCCTGCTAGTGTCCAGGGCCCGGGCGGTTGAGCCCAGGAAACCCCAGGGACCCAGAGCCCGTGAAAGCTTCCAGGACTGGAGCGCCTTTTGGCTCAGAGAGGGAGACCTTTTTGCTCAGAGACCTGGGCGTCGTGACAGGCTGTGTGCTTCCCAGGCAGCGCAGTAGTACACGCCCTCGTCACTCTTCTCCAGGTTCAGCAAGGACAGGGTACAGCTCTTGCTATTCTGGCCTTTCCTGGCATTGACTTTGTCCGCTTTCAAGACCCCGTCCCTCCGCACGTCCATCATAGACATTTCCAGTCTGAGGATCCTCTTGGGCGCCGTACCCTCCTGGTGGCGGTACCAGTGGATGTAGCTGACCAAGGCGGTGGCTTTGCAGGGCAGGTCGGCCAAGCTGCCCAAGTGCCCCGTGACCACGGCTGACTGCTCCAGAATGACCGCATCCGCGCCACCTGCAAGGGGGATAATAGTGAGACAGAGAAGCGTAGGCACCTCAGGGCGCCCCACGCACCTGCACCGGGGAGGGAGTCGGGACTTACCGGGAAACAGGAGGGCGCACAGGAAGGCGAGGGGACCCAGCATGCTCTGCTTCCCGCCTGGCGGAGAGAAGCCCAGGGAGACTGACTGGCGGCAGAGGGCAGGTGAGGGTCTGAGCTCTGCTTCTCTGAGGCTCCTGCAGGTACTGGTGAGAGAGAGGGCGGAGCGAGGGAGGGAGGGGCCGGAGGGCAGGGACAGGTCTAACCACAGGGGAGAAGACACCACCAGTGGTCAAGGTGGTGAGACACACTGAAGGACGCTGGTAGGAGAAGAGCAGCAGCAATAACAGCAATCCTTGATGGACTGCACTGAGTGCCGCACTAATTGGTTCCTGTTCATTGTTTGATTAACTCCTGGACATAACCCTGTGGGATGACTGCTCCTACCCTCCATTTATAAACGGGGAAGGCCTGGCTGGTATTTTAACTAGCTCTTCCAACGCTGCAAGCCTGAGGGGAATTAGGTGGGGATGGTAGCCAGGTTTCACATCCCGCCTGCCTCTCCCACGGGCTCCGTGGCGGCCAGGTGCACGCGGTCTGCAGGGACCTGTCGGTTCAGACCGCCTCCACCTGCTGCCGGCCTTCCAGACCTGCTTGTCTGGTGAGCCGTCCGGTCGTGCGGCCCGGCCAGGGGGCCCAGCTCTCTGGGCGGCCGACCATATAATCTGACACACGGTGGCTGAGGGCAGAGGTCCTTCTCAGCACAGAGCTGCCAAAAAGGGACACGTTGGAGAGTCTGAATGACACCTCCTGAGTCTGTTTGGATTTATTGCATTGACAGGGACAGTGAGAGTTCAGATCCAAGCCCTGCCACTTGGAGGATGTGTGTCCTTGGGAAAGTCTCTGTGAATGGGAACAATAATGACTACTCTGGAGACGACATCCACCGAGGGCTAGGGATTGACCCAATGTGGTCGCTTTGTAAATAAATACTAGCAGTCGGTCTTAAGTACAGGGTAATTTTTCTGACAATCTATTCCTGAAATAACATTTCAAGGTAGCGATAACCACCACATTTGACAGATCAGCTATTTGGAATCTTGTTCACCTCGTATGTAATTCAAATCCACGTCTAAGAAGGTACCAAACCTGTCACACCATGCATTCTCTCTCTCTCTCCTGATATATATATATATACACATTATTTTATAATTTATTTTAAGCTCTAAAGAGTAGGGGCCACAAACAAAATTTCAGAGAGGTTGTAGAACTTAAGAATCTCTCTCGCCCGCCAGTAAGCAGAGCATAAGCTGTCATTCAGGAAATCGTGCTGGACCTCGGAACGTGTAGAGATTTTTCCAGCACTTGGGAATGAATAGTTTATTGCCTTTTGTGAGAGATTAATTTTTAAAGGCCCTAACAGAACTCATTGGTCCATTAAATAATATCACATAAGCTTTATTGAATGTCATGTTGACTCCTTCCTTGCAAGCATAAAGTGGGTGCTATGCATCCCATTCTGCAGGTGAGACAGAGGCCTGGGGAGGTTAAGTAACTTACTTGAGTTAGCCTAGCTAAGAAAGAACACACCAAGAACTTCGAGTCTCCCAGGCTCTCGAAGCCTGGGCCTTAGGTAACCTGTTTGTCTGTCTGTGATTCGGGGATTAACGTCTGTCCCTCCCTGAGCTGTCTTCCGATGCAAAAATGTGATCTTGTGATACTTGACGTTTATTTTCTGTTCTGCGCTTCCTGCTCAAAAAATACACGATTTTGATGGCAGTTACTTGCACTGATTTCTAGCACCCCCTGCTGGCCATCGCAGGTATGTCATACATGTTCTAGCCCTCTCTCTTGTTCCCCCCGTCAGTGAAGTCTGTTACAGCAAAGACTCAGCATAGTGAGTGAAAGAGCCTCGAAATACAAGAGCAGGAAACCTGTTACCAACTGTATATTTGGTGTGCTTGGTAATTTTAGGTAAGGGTCTCCTTCTTGGAGGTTCTCCTTTTCTCCAGCCTCAAATGAGAGGATTTTCCTTAATGTTTATTTTGAAAGAGAGAGAGAAACCAAGCACACTTGGTGCTGTCAGCATAGAGCCTGTCTCGGGGCTCGATCTCAGGAACCCTGAGATCATGACCTGAGCTGAAATCAAGAATCAGACATCCAATCGACTGAGCTGTCCAGGCGCCCCAAGAGAGAGCTGTGTTATATGTTTGGTGTCTTATGTACTCGTGAAAACTATAAAACATTGCTTGTGAATAATGCATCTTTACAATTAATTATATAAGTGGCATACCATTCCTGTCAATGTATGTCTGTCCATCTGTCTGTACACCTAGATCATCGATCCTCTCTGCTCTCAGCCACTGCGTTGACCCGATCACCGCCAGTCACTTGTACTGCTGTGCATACGGGCTGTCACCAGTAAGGCTGTCACCCACACCTCAGGGTCTCTGCATGCTGGGAGTAACGTTTCCCTGGGAACGTCATCCCGGGGCGCTGGCGGCAGGAAATACACGTACGCGTTCTCAGTAAATACCACTGGTGCTATGTTATCTGACACCGAGGTTTTTACCAACCTGATGGCCGCCAAACAGGATCACGTTGTTCTAGAAGGTTATGGAACTGGTTGCATTGGTCCGAGTATGAGGAAGCTGAGGGTCTCTTTTTATACCTGGTACCCGCTGAAGCCTCTCCCTAAGAGACTTGGCTGTGCGTGTCCTTAGGCACAGCAGAAGGAGGCTGGCCCCAGAGGGCCTACAGCATCCGGCGGAGCCAGGCCACCTGGGCTATTGCCGGACCCTCTCTTCCTGGCTGTGTGACCTGGACTCCGTTCTCAGATCACTGTGTCTCAGCTTCCTCGTCTGCAAAAACGGAAAACAGCCAATACCTCACAGGTGTATGAAGATTAAATAATTTAGTACATGCATAACACTCAGGAGAGTGTCTGGCCAATCAAGATTTTTATTAGTTATTATTATATTTCCTGTTAACAGTAATTTATGAATATTATAAATACAAATAAAGAAAATTATAAATTATTAAAATTACTTAAGATCATAGTAATTACTGTTATTCATCACTTGTTGAATGAATATATGTCTTCTAGAGTATTTATCCTTTGTGAGTTTTGGCGGTTACAAATATTCTCAGCTAATCTATCATGTGTCTAAACTTTATCTAAAGTACTTTTCATTAAATAAAATTTCTCTATATTGTGCTCAAACTTTCTTTCAGCCACATACTTGGTGTACTTTGGAGTTTTGTATGAGAAAGCTCTCCCCTCTGCACTATCACCAAAGAATCGCATCATCTCTTGTGATACTCCGTTTCAGATTTTAGTCCACGCTCTGGGATTCGCTTTTGGGCACTTCCCTGAACTCATCGATCTCTCTCGTCTCTCATTTATTCGCTCGGTGCACTGGCACTTGTACCCAACATCCCTGCAGCAGATTTAGAACGCAGAGGAGGTCGGTAGAGAGTGGATCAGTTCGTGGAGGGAAGAAAGGGTAACTGACATCACTCCGCACTGAACGCAATCAGAGAGCCCAGGGGCTTCGGGCAGAGGAGGCACTAGTGGAGGAGGGACGTGTCTGAGGGAAGGGGGGTTGCACCAGGGACGAGCAGAGCGTAGAGGTGCGGTGGGAGGGCAACACGGTTCAGCGCTGAGCCTCCTGAGGGAAGCAGAAGACAGGTATTGGTGAAGGTGTGGAGGACACTGACCGCCAACTGGAGGCAGGGGGTTAGATGCAAAAGACAGATATTCACCATTAGGGTGTGCGTGTCTGTGAGAGAGGAGAGCGAGCGGTACATCAGACATCAGGGTTTGGAAGCTAGTCCGGGGTCTGTGGGCAAACTGGGAAAAGGAGAACCGAGGAAGGAGGTGAGGGGGACAGCAAGGACCAAGGTCTTCCTTGGCAGGGAAGGGGCCACTCCTAGATGGGGGAGCAGGGACCACGATGCAACCTCAGGACTCAGGGGTCTGTCAACTGGAAAATAAAGCCCGGGAGGGGGCGCCCACGCTCTCAGGCCTGGGGTTCCAAAGAAAGGGGGAGCTCTCAGGGCTGCCATGCGGGGACGTTTTGAAAGCAGTTCACCGATGCAAAGTCTCAGTGAAGTGATTTCTGTGTGCAGTAACCGACACCCGGCAAGAGCTTGACAAACGTTTAATGAATGAACGCACATGTGGGCTTAATCGGACGCTCCAAAGCCAACACTCTCTGGGCAGCTGGGACACACGCCCGACGACCGAGGAAAATGTCCCCCAGCCGACGCCCCTCTCCAGCACCCACTGCAGAAGGAAGAAAAATTAGTAAAGGGGACAGAGCAGGAACAGTCAGGCAAGAAAATAAGAGAATTCCTTTCTAGGGCTTGGAGCTTAGAGAAGCGTGGTCACCGGCAGGTTTCTGCAGAGCAGAGCGCAGGACACAGCTTAATGGTATTTATCCAGGGGGCGGGGAGGGTAGACGGGCATCCGCCAGGTGGCAATGTCCCGTGGACACTGAGCTCGGGCCCTGCGCTGGCTTTCCGAGGCATTCCAGTGCATGACCATGTGTTCCCCGGAGCGAAGAGCAGCCCCACCCGGTGGCGGTCGGGAGGGGTACACACACCACTCTGACCTGACCTACAAGCACGAGACCCCCTGAGTGTTGGCCCTGAGCTCCCAGGAGACAGGGCATTCGCTGGGTTCTAGGAAATCGAGAGAAAGTTTGGACATCCTTCGCAAGAGCCTCAGGGTACCTGGCCTTCCTCTCAGTTTGCACAGATGTAAGGGTTGTGTCTCAGCATTCGAGCTGAACAAGTCAACCGGTGCTCCAGGAAGCATCTTAGAAAAGGATGACCAAGGAGTCCCCGACATTTTGGCGGGACTGTTAAGCTTACTCCAGCACACTTTGCTCAGCTTCTACGACAACGTTATCAACCCCCGCTGTGCGCCCCGAGCAGCCAGGGGTCCTCCCAGGTGGTTCACAAGCAGGAGAATGAGAAAGCGGTCTGACTCAGGCCAGGGTCAAGGACGAATAGAACCCCATGGCTGTTGATTTCCTAGGTTCGCTGAGAGAGTATCGGTCATCGTCTTCTCTTCGCAGCCACCCAATATCCAATTCCGTTGATTCGAGTCCTAGGAAGCCCGCAGCTGTGCCTCCGTGCAGGGGAATGAATGCATGATGCTCATTCCAAGGTCTGGCACGTAGCGTTGGTTAAGACAGTCAGCTGGGTTCCGGGTAAACACCAGAAGGCAGCGTGGGCTCTTCTGGAAGGAGCGGTGGCGTCCCAGCAAGGCAGAACAGCCTGCAGGTAAGGCTTCGAGGTGTTCGTGTGGCATCGAGCAGAGTTTCAGTCCTCTTTACACTCGCTCATCTCCCATAACCTTTGCAGTCTCCCAGACACTCTCGGCTGGGCCATTACCAAGGGCCGTGGGTCTGGCTGGGAGTTTTCCAACAGCCTGATTATAGGCTTCCGCAGGTGATAAGAGAAGGCTCGGCATTCGGAGCCGGCACACCCTTTGCGGCCCAGGCCATGATGGAGCTAGTGGCGGTGCTCAGGCTCCCTCGGAAGCTGTCCCAGCCGCGTCAGGAGGAGCAGGCCACGGCGGGAGCAGAGTGACAGCACGGTGCACGGAGCTGCCCTGTCCCACGGCCCAGCGGTGCTGACAAACTATTAAAAATTCAAGTCGAGAGAGGGCTTGCTTGGCAATTATAAACATCACTCAGGTGTAAGTGAGGATCTGTCTGAGGTACTGGTGGGAACGCCAGTTCGGTGTCTGTTTAATAAAGACCACAGGCTTGCTTTCTGTGATTCTTTGAAGGGCCTTGGAACTATTCAAAAGTCCTGGTGCCTCTGAGTTTGAGAGAGAAAAGCGAAAACAAAAAGAGTGGGCATTGGTACAGCTTGCTGGGTCAAGGCCATTTGGAATAAAACACTGCTGTAAATTCGCCAACCTATGACCAGGGGACGGGCCGAGGATGGTTGGTGACTAGAACCTGAGCCGGACTAACGGAGAGAGAGGTGGAAAGAACCTCCATGCTTAGTAGCTGCCTGTCTCAGTAGAAAATCCACGGAGTGGAACAGAAAATTCACTCCCTATCCGTGGACCTTTCTGGAGAAGACCACTTTCCCATCTTTCCCCCTCTTCGCCAACCTCTTCATTTTTCAGTGCTTTGGAAAATGGAGGACGTTGTAGATTTCTGAAACGATCCGATTACTTTTATTTGTTGTTGGTTATGTTTTCCAAAGGCTCTCAACCAGGATGAAAGGACCAATTAAGCACCTGTCATTTTGGAAGGACTTGTTAAACGCATCTAGGAATGTTACAGGTGTGGGCGGAAACACAGGTGTGTGTCTGAGGAGCCGTGTCCCGCCAGGCTGTGCACCTGCGGGGTCACTAAGAGTGGGGGCGGGGACCATGAGAGGGATCTCGGAGGAACTGCTCCAGAAGAGGCAGCAATTTGCTTTCGAGACCATCAGGTGTGTTTTATTGTAAGAACTGCAGTTCCAGTCTCCGCCTTACCCTGTCCTGCCTACTCCTACGTCAGGAGCGAGCGGCTTTCTAGGATTCGTCTTCCATCGCCGTCCTGTATGGGCGGAGTGATCAGCCACGCCCCCAGGCGCTGCGTTACTTTCTCCCACTAACGTAGCATTCCTGATGAACCAACTTCCCTGCACATAAGCCCCTGGGAAAATCCTGGCCCAGGAACAGCTATTTCCCTATTAAGAAACGTGAAAAGGTGAGTTTGAGCCCCGCATCGGGCTCTGTGCTGACAGCTCAGAGCCTGGAGCTTGCTTCTTCAGATTCTGTGTCTCCCTCTCTCTCTGCCCTTCCCCTGCTTGTACTCTGTCTCTATGTCTCTCAAAAATAAAACGTTTAAAAAAAAAAAAAAGAAACGTGAAAGGAATGCACTAAGAGAACGGAAACCAAGAATTGGAAACACATACCAGATTCGGAAGCCTGATGATGTCTATTCCGGACCAGCGGACACGGTGTACAGGGTCATGCCGGCAGAAAAGTCAATCAAATGAAGGCTTTTTTGTTTGTTTTAAGAGCTCTCTTCTATAAACAATGGCCCAGTGAAATGACCTTTCTATTCCACGTGTTCTCTTTGTTGGCACGTCCCTACGCATATGAACATGTCAGAAAGAAAGGTGACCGCGAGATGAGACTGGTGTGAAAGGAAACTGCTGATGACGAAGGCCATCAGATTTTCGGTGACACACAGACGGTCACAGCCGGCACCTCCGAGAGGCCTCTGTCCCGCAAAGCTGTTATTTGTGCTGTAGTGATTGCTGGGCGGCAGGGACACCGAGCGGCCAGCAATGACTGGGAGGGCGGGCTTGGGGGAAGGGAGGCGGGCTCTGGAGCAGGACCTGGAGGGACAGGCGTATTTCTGCACAAATAACAACTCGAACAATACACGTTTCCAGCAGTGCATCCGACTGAAGCGAACTCCCCCAAACAAAGGACTCCGCAGAAGGAAGTAGGGTCATTGCTGGAGATCACCAATGGTTTATTTGGAATGACACAGCACTGAAAACATAATCGTTACAGATGATTTGTGGATACAGCATACATCACCTATCTTATTTCTGGACAATCTGGGAAGACGAGTCGCATAAATATAAAGAGTCGGAAATATATAGGAGCTTTTTTTTTTTTCTTTTTTAAATATATATAGTGTTCTTTGGGGGTGGATTTTTATGCCCCCTCAGGCAGCCAATCTTAGAAAGGCAGAAGTTAACACTACACAGCTGCTCATCCCGGCTAGCTCACCTCCAGCCACGGCAGCTGGACACCTAGATAACGAGGCTCGGCTTTCTCCGAAGGGACAGCAGCTCCGCCATGCTATTGGTCATGGCGTCCTGAAAGAATGCACGTTACAAAACACAGATACTGTCGACTGTTTTGGCAATGGGATGGCTGGTTTTGCCTGGAGGCAAAACTGCAACTGTCGATGCCAGACAGAGCCAGGGCAAAGCGTGTATCAATGACGCTTGAGAGGCAAAGAGCTCCGATGGAACCAAAGAAAGCAAAAAGCAACTATGTATATGTAGCATTGGGCTGCACATACACATAGATGGGGGGGGGGCGGTGATGGGAGCTAGCCTGTGTACCTGTGTGTCCTTATCCATATACAGAGAGAGAGGCGGTGGAAAAGAACATGGAAAACGTGTGCAACAGTTTAGTTTTAAACACAGTAAACTTGAAAGGGAGAGAGCGCGCGAGCGCCAGCTCGCACCGGTGCGAGGGGGTAAGACAGTCTCTACTACGGGATAACTCGTCACATCTTGTGCAGGACGGCCGCTCGACACCGTACGCTCGGTGCAGAGAAATGAAGGTTGTGGTCTGGAAAAAGCTACTTCAGCACTGGCGGGAGGGGAGCAAGTACAAGAGTCTCCACAGCTCGGACAAAGCACAAATAAACCTGTTACTCGAGAACGTGGGAACCAGTGAGGACTTTATCTGCAATTTACTTTTTTCTTTTTCTTTTCTTTTTTTTTTTTTTTTTTTGCACACATGCTCCATCGGTCTATCTTTCCAAGCTTCGCGTGGCACCAGCCTGCAAGTCGCTCAGAGTGGAATAGCGCTAGGGAACCCTTCGGGCTTTCCCTGCGCGTCTCAAAACCCCATCATCAGGCTCTTTCGGCAATATTTTTGGCCCTAATCCAGGCGCCGGGTGAAGTTCTCTGGAAAGAGGCCTTTGTAAGTGGCGAGGTCTCTGTACTGAAGCCAGTCTGATTCCTTCACTCCCACCAGCCAGCCTGCGTCCTGCAAGACAAAAGACAGGGCTTGCGAGGTCCGATGACCTACTAGAAAAACCTGCACTGCCAAGAATTAACAAAGTAACTTACATGTCTATTTTTTTTTTATTTTGAGAGAGAAAGAGAGAGAGCGAGAGAGAGAGCCAAGTGGGGAAGGGCTGAGAGACAGAGGGAGAGAGAGAGAGAATCCCAAGCAGGCTATAGGCTGTCAGCACAGAGCCCGATGTGGGGCCTGAACTCACAACCGTGAGATCATGACCTGAGCCTGCAATCAAGAGCGGGATGCTTTCACAGACCGAGCTACCCAGGCGCCCCTAAAATAATTTAGCGTCGTGATACTGCACCAGGATGTTACATTATACAGAAACCAGTGTCTGAGAGCAGTGGGAAGGCTCGTTTCAAATAAGTTGTTAGGGAAACAAATAACAAACAGGGGCACCTGAGTGGCTCAGTCAGTTAAGCAGCGGACTCTTGATTTCAGCTCAGGTCGTGATCTCGCAGTTCGTGAGATCAAGCCCCACATCGGGTTCCACGCGGACAGTGCTCAGAGCCTGCATCTGATTCTCTCTCTCTCTCCCCCTCTCTCTGGCTGTCCCCCACTCCCGCTCACTCTCTCTCAAAATAAATAAACTAAAAAAAAAATAACAGCAACAATAAACATTTATTTTCTGGACCTAGTATAGCTACCTGAAAGCTAATACAAATAATATAATTTTGTATATAGTCAATTGCCATTAACTGGATTACGACAGGCATTCTTTTTTTTTTAAAGTTTTTTAATGTTTATTTATTTGTGAGAGACATAGAGACAGAGTATGAGCAGGGAAAGGGCAGAGAGAGAGGGAGACACAGAATCTGAAGCAGGCTCCAGGCTCCAAGCCACCAGCACAGAGCCCGACGTGGGGCTCCAACTCACAGACCGCAAGATCATGACCTGAGCCGAAGTTGGTATGACAGGCATTCTTAAGAAAGGGAGGAGGATGAGAAAGACAGCCAGTGCCAAAAGAAAAAACACCGTGTACGAACACGCTTGCACAGGGACCGTGTCCTGTGGGTCGCAGGGAAGAAAGGACTTAAGGACCCAGGTCAGGAGGTAGTGCCGGCGAGGCCGCGGAAGGTCTGGTATTTCATCTCGAACCACCTGCCTGGAAGGAAGGACTCTGTGCCCCAGGGCACACCGTGTGACCCAAATGAGCCACCACACACAAGGCTTACCAAATCACTGCTAGGCAGGTGTTACCTGATACTGCCGTTGTTTGTTGTTGCTGTGATCATATCCATTTTCCGAGTTTATATGAATGACAAAGCAGGTCACTGTCACGACATTCTGGTTGGAAACCTTCCTATGTCCTCTATAAAGTATTCCTCGTAAACATCTGTCTGTCTTACAGGAGTACCATCGTAAACGTAAAGACAGTTAGCCCCAGGAAGGTAAAACAAGTCCCTGCATAGGCCGTTCAGCTCGGGAGACGACAGGAGAAATCGAGAACCAAGGCTGCTTTCTGCCGTTGGCCTCTGGCAGACAAGCAAAGCCTGGTTGGAAGAGGCCGGGTGGAAGGAACAGCATGAAACACACAGGCTGCATAATGCAAAACTAGTGGGAAATGACTTGTCCTGATTATGTTAACCAGCACACGAAAGCGACCCCACTTCGGATGAAGGATGGGCAGATTTAATCGGAAGCAATTCCCAATAGAGTTCAAGTACATCAGATAAAGTGAGGTCTCAAAAATTAAATAAAGAGGCTGAATACATTCCCTCTTGATGTAATCTAAGGCTATAAATTGATGCCGTTACATAGACAAGCAATATAAGCATTTAGACAGGCCAATTTTTGAAGGCAGAAAAAAAAAAAAAAATGGAGGAAAAGATGACTCAATAAAATACCTGATAATATCCTAGCTCGGAAGAGAAGTGTCCTCTTGAAAATTATGATGTTATGTATGAAGGGCAAAGTTATACTTAAAATAAAAGATGATAACTAAATTGTTTCTAAACTTCCAGTAAGCATCTAAAAGGCTGTATTTCCCCCACGAGTGTCTATAGTTGACTTTATTTACAATGAGTGAAAAAAATCTAATGAAGCCAAGCAGAGTCATGCATTTTAAAATTGTTTCCATAAAGAAAAGAAGTTCAGGATGGGCACACACTCATTCATCATCAAGATATATTCCAACGCGTATATTCTGAAATACATTCACGATTTATAAAGAGAAAAATATTAGCCAATATCAATCTTGAGCAGAAGCAAATCGGGAAAATTAAATTTTAACTGCTTAAAATGTGTGATGGACGAGACTTACAGCCTTGTCACGGCCAAATAGCTTGGGTCACAGAAGGTCTTCTGCATAGAACAATTAAAACCACTAGAGTAACAATATATTTATACATATCTACATATGTATATGTATACACACATGCAACTATTTGTATATAGAAATAACTTGTAAAATGTGTAATATGAAAGTTTATATAATGGGATTGTTACAAATAATGGGGTTGACATATATAACAACTATTTGAAGGCACTGGCAGTGACCAAAAGCAGGCAAAAATTGGGAGAATATTTAACCCTTGAAAGGAGGAAACTGCACTGGGTGAGATCTGTGCCCAGACAGCCTCTCGCTTCCGCCCCCGGAGATTAGCCTCAGTCTGTGTGATGCGGGGGATTCAAAGAAGAATGGAGGAATTCCCAAGCAGCTGCCATGTTGATGGGAAATATTTTGAGAAGAAGAGATGGACAGAGGCGCGTTCCCAAGCATGCAGAGAAACTCCCCTGGAATCCTGAGCTGCAGCTACAAGCTGTGAATACACAAGGTGTCCCTGGCAAGGAGAAAGCAACACGGGGAGGCAGAAAAGTGGAAGAGAAGTTCCAGCACTGCCCACAGGGGGGAGACAGAGTTTAGAGTTTGGAGGCTTGGTCAATCCTTCAGGCTTTCTACGGATATTTCAGAAAAGCCATTCTCGGAAGTAAAAGATGTCTCAGGATTGAGTTTATCCTCAAAGTGAAGGTAAAATTGAAACAGATCCACCCTACAAAGTATACAACAAACTTCCCTGAATTCAAGCTAAGTATCTATCTAGTCACCTCCATGTCTGCTAGAGGAAAAAGAAACAAGCTTCAGAGATGGAAAACAGAATCCAGACTCTACAATGTGTCTAGTATCAATTTTAAAAAAAAATTACTGGAGGGGAGCCTGGGTGGCTCAGTTAGCGGAGCACGTGACTCTTGAACTCGGGGCTGTGAGTTCGAATCCCAGGTTGGAGGCAGAGATTACTTAAACATAGAATCTTTTTTGAAAAAAGGAAAAGGAATAGCACTCTGAAAAAGAATATTTAAAAAAAAAAGAAAGAAAAAGGAAAGAAAACTTTTGAGGCAGGAAAGAAGTGAGACCAGATGGAAACTCTGGTCTATTAGAAGAACCCAGCAGAGGAAATGGTGAACACATTGGCAGACGGAAGATTAGATTTTTCCTCTTAATCTCTTTAAAAGATAACTTGTGGTTAACGCAAAAAAAATAATTAGCTTTTATAATGGGGTTTTTAATGATTTTGAGACACGTAGACACTTTTGTCTGATGGCAATTAATGCCTCGCCACTTTTTGCCTGGAAGAGTGTTTTCTAGGGTTGTAACCATTTAATTGATCCTTTCAAAGAGCTAACTTTTTGGATTTATTAGTTTTCTCCACTGTGTGTCTTTTTATTGCATTCATCTGTGAATTTATTTTTATTATTTCTGTCCTTCCATGTGCTTTGTACTTAATTTGATCTTTTTTATCTTCTTGGGCTGAACATTTAGAAACTGATGGCCACTAGGAAATATTTTTCCAATTTACACTGTGATTTATGTGGTCCATGGATTATTCAGAAGTATATTTTGAATTTTTTTAATATTTAGAGTTTTTAAAGCCATATGGTTATGATTCATCTCTAATTTAATTTTATTGCGGTCGAGACTTTGACTCAGCACCTGCCCCAGCTTGGTAAGTGTATTATCAAGAGAAAGAACAAAATGTGGGGCCTGGGAAGCCTTAACCTCTAAAGTAGTGACTTTATTTTGGGGGGAGACAAGGCTCAGAAACCTCCTTGAGAAGATTATGGAAATTGCAGCTCTTCTCTCCAGAAAAACATGCTAATAGGAATTTATACATTTTGCATACTATTTAGGGGTTCACAAATCCTATGAATAAGAACGAAATGGAATCCTTGGCACCTTTGCATCAGAACCCTAGGTTCAATGGTGATTTTTTTACGAGTCTTTTAAAATTGAGGTATAATTTAAATACTAGGTAATGCAAACATTGCTTAGATGTACGGGGTAGTTCTGACAAATGCATACACATATGTAATCCACACCTCTATTCAGAGAGAAAACACTTCCATCCCTAGAAAGTTCCCCCATGTTCTTTCCCGGCCCATCTCCACACCCCCAGAGGCAACTACTTTTGAAGGAGATTTTTAGTGCACGTGATAGGGGCTAGATTTCCTAACCACTGGTTTTTCAGAAACAACAGCCCTAGAAAGTGAATGCAAAATAAGAAATGGTCTCTTATTTCTACCAAAAAGAAACAATATAGCAGCATCCCAAAAAGAGGGGTCCTAAAAAGCCTCTGTTAGCCATGTCCCGCACTCGTAAGCCCTAAGTCCTTTTCTAAGCTGCCCTGCAGCACCTCAGAAAATAGAAATGTCTTCGGGAAGTCACTGTGTCCAAGAGACCCTCAGAAAAAGACCCGACATAGCCCATAGGACCTTTCCATTTCACTCTTTACCTGGTCAGCCTCTGAATCGGAGGGGACCACCAGGACCACGTCACCCCTTTGTAAGGTAAGTTCATCAGAATTTGCTGCCTCAAAATCGTGCAGTGTTTCCACCTGCAAAAAGATTTGAAAAGAATTTACTAATTTTATTTTTTTAATGTTTATTTATTTTTGAGAGAGAGAGAGAGAGTGAGCGAGCATGAGCAGGGAAGGGGCAGAGAGACGGGGAGACACAGAATCGGAAGCAGGCTCCAGGCTCTGAGCGGTCAGCACAGAGCCCGACACGGGGCTCGAACTCACGAACTGAGAGATCATGCCCTGAGCCGAAGTCCAACACTTAACCCACGGAGCCACCCAGGTGCCCTGAATATGCTAATTTTAAAAAGAAGGTAAGCGTGAGGTTGAAGTCTCCCAGCGAGGTTACCAGCAGGTACTTGCAGACGCCTCTCCAAGCTGGATAAAAAGGAGCCTGCTCCTAACATACCTCATGGGAGAAGATCTCCCGACAGAGAAAGAAGTCCTGTTTACTTCAAACATCCGATTCTCGAAGACCGAGACTGAGGCAATTGGGATGGACATTTAGTGACGCAATACTTTCTGCAGGGGTTGAAAGGTGGTGCTTTAGTTAAATTTCAATTCGTCATCTTTTTGTTAGAGACGTACATTTTATTATCAGTGCCACTTTTATTATCCTTCGTTTTTAAGCCTGAACTAAAAATGCCTAGCCGGAAGTGCCTCTCACCGCACTTCTGTCACGTAAGTAAAGATGGGAAAAATCATCTTCCCATGTTATATGGGAAATACTATTTAATTAAACCCTGGGATCAATTCCTGCATTACTGTCCTTCCCTATCTTGCCTTTTAAACCAGGCCAATCCGTTTATTTTCTTCCTCTTTTCTTTCTTTTCTTTTTAAAAACTGAAATCTAGGGGCATCTGGGTGTCTCAGCTGGTTAAGTGTCCGGCTTCAGCTCAGATCACAATCTCACAGTTCGTGGGTTCGAGCCCCGCAGCTCCACTGTTAGCACAGAGCCCACTTTGGATGCTCTGTCTCCCTCGCTCTGCCCCTCCCTTGCTTGCATGCATGCTCTCTCTCAAAAATATTTAAAGAAAAGAAAAAAAAACACGATGACTATTCCTCTTCACTCCCACCTTCACTGACACACTTAAATTCAACATTTGTGAAGGAAAAAGAGCTGAATTTTGAAACGTAAATTCCTATTAGGGAACTGAAAATTCCCACCCATATTCTATTAAGGAGGGTTAATTGCCCTCAGCACTTGGCTTCAGCCGGTGTTTTCAGGTACTTAGTGAAGACAGGTTTGGGGTAAGGCCCCTCCCCCTTTACTTTCGAAAGCCCTAAGTAGCCCCGGGATGGTGTCTCCTGACGAAACCTTCATCCCATCAATTTGGACCTTTCTTCCCTTTTACTTTGCAAAAGGCAAAATAAACATCCAAACAATCGAAGTTTCCAGCAAAAGGGCCTCAAAGCAGAGGAAGGACAGGGGGCCGCCAGACCTTGTAGAGGAAGCCGGGAGGCACTTCCTGAGACGCCTGGCTCGCAGGTGGAGCGGAAGGCACGGGCTGCGAGTCCCCACCCGCCCTGGGCTCTGCGGCCAGCTCTGGCGGCTCGCTGGTGGCAGCTGCGGCCGCAGGGGTCTCCTGGAACTCTGCCACTTCAGCTGCTTCGTGTTCGTCCCCTTCGTTGTTGGAGGCGGGTTCTATGACGACCGAAGGGATGACCTTCTCCTGCGGGAAGAGAGGTGATGGTGCCGGGCAGGGGCTGGGAAGAAAGGCTTGTACGCTGCTCCTGTCCCCGGCACACCCTCCATGGCTCCCGCTTTCTCCACCTCCTCTACTCAACAAAGTGCTGGCTGTTCCCCAAACCTGGCCCAGACCTTCCAGGAGGACATGGCCTCCATTCTACCTCTCCTGAGACAGAAAGCCTTGGTAGGATTAATTTCCGGACCCCTGAGCAGTCAGGCAACCGGCTGAGAGGGGGGTTTCTGTGGAAACTGGGAAGAAGGTAAGAGACTGCAGGGAGGGAGGGGGAGTCATGTCCGGGTGGGGAGACAATCCTGAAAGAGAATGGAGTAGGGTTCCAGGAATGGCCTCGTTTTTGCCATGGTCTACTCTTGTCCCGCTGAATACTAATATTTTTTTTTAAGTTTATTTATTTATTTTGAGAGCGGGAGGGGGGAGCAGAGAGAGAGGGAAATGGAGAATTCCAAGCAGACTCTGCACTGTCAGCAGGGAGCCCGATGCGGGGCTCGAACCCACAAACTGTGAGATCGTGACCTGAACCGAAACCAAGAGCCGGAGGCTCAAGCTACTGAGTCACCCACACGCCCCCTAACACTGTGTGGAGTGGACATTCAACCTCCTGTGATCGCTTTCCTCCCAGGGTCCCACGGGACTCCCGGACAGCCTGCAGCCATATCGTCAGTGCATCTGGCTCGTGTTTGGAGAAAATCTGCCTCTGCTCTGCTTGTTGAGTGTCATTAGAGCCCACGCTGCACGGACAGCTGGAGGATGCTCATTCCCACCGACCGCTCTGAGGACGCCGCGCTCTGGGGGGAGAGCAGCACCAGGGGATCCAGGGTTCCCTCGTGTTTTATAAGAAAGATGAGCAAGAAGAGGAATTTCACGAGCATAATGGAAGTCTGGAGATGAACACTGCCTTTCCGATCAAGTTCTGTATTCCCTCGGATATCAGTGGGCTCTTCCCTTCTCCCATTTGGAGAAAATAATACACTCTCTCAACAACAGAATACAAAAACGCTTCTGGCATTGTGACAAGAAAACCTTGTGGTTTTCCCTGAGGAAAACCAAATGGAAAAACCAAAAAAACACCCCAAATGAACATATTTCTCCAGATACCAATACTACCGCTGTTTTTCTAGTAAGATCGAAGAGGTCATTTAGTTTCGAGCTTTGGGTTACCCTGGAGAGATTTGGGGCGGATTTCTCTTGAGTAAACTAATCAGGACAAAGGAAAGCAAAACACAGAGAAACACAGAGAGTCCATTTTCCATTGTTACCTCCTGGAACCTAGAAGAACCAAACGTGGGGTTCAGAAGACCTGTCCTGGCTTTGGGCCCCCACATCAGGGAATATGCCGGTTTGCTGGCTTTGAACACTTCTCTGAGGAAGCGAAGACCTGGGGCTAATCGGGCAAGTTCGCGTATCTGTTTAATGACCTGCTGTCCTTTTAAACCTGCAAATGGGTGAGTGGGGTTGGTGAAAGGGGCCTAATGGTGAATTTGGGGGCACTCTAGTAAAACATACAGTCCCTACACACTACTACTAACGATATGATTTAACTACTCATGTTGGGTTCTCACTGGGTGCCTGGCACCGGGCGAAGCGCTCACTGTACGGCTGTTTTCTCACGTCATCCACGCCACAACCCCATTATTCTGTCGCATTCTCTCCCTCCTGCCTCCACCTCACTTTTTCATGGTCTATGCTTGATCCTTTTTCTCCGTCACTGGGGGCCTGTGTGAATCTCACAATGCTGACGTGGAGAGAATGCCAGGACTGCTCTTTCTGAGAAGCTTATGTATATAAACATATAAATAACAATGAAATGTAAATAACATATATAAAAAATAAATTTTAAAAATATAAAATTACATAATTATATAGATTATATATTAATATAGATATAGTTCTGTTTTGTGAAGCGGGGCACCACACAGTGGCCGCAGACCTATTCTGCACCAAAGGGGTGAGCAGTACTTACCAGTAAACAGTATTTCAACTGGAGCTGCCTCCCCGGAACTTCTATGTCACTGAGACACTCACCTGAGGGGCTGCTGCTTCTGACTCTTCCGGTTGAGATCTGTCGCTCTCCAGGGCCTGTGCGGTATCAGCGTCTACACCTGCTCCTTCCCCAGTGGGAAGAGCTGCCTTCTCCATCTCTGGCTCCTCCACGGGGGCCTCCTCGGCAGCCGAAACCAAGGTTCCAACAGCCACATCAGCCTCCGTCCCAGGCATGACCTGCAAACCAGGACCAGACGGGTTGTGGCTGCACCTCCATGGGACTCCACAAGAGTCAGACTCAACCCTTCCACTTCCGTCCACTCTCCTGAGGCTCATCAGACATTGAAGCTCTCTGTAACGTACCGAAGCCCAGGATTCAGGCACGGTGGAGTCTGCCCTCCATCAAAGCTGATCTCTCTTCCATGGCAATAAAAGGCACGGCATAGGGAGCATGGCCAATGGTAGTGTAATGGTGCTGTGGGGTGCCGACGGTAGGTACGCTTGTGGTGAGCAGGGCGGAACCTATAGACTTGTCAAATCACTATGCTGTACACGTGAAACTAATGTAACCTTGTGTGTCAACTACACTTCAGTTTTAAAAAAGGGAAAATGACGACCCTTCTTCCTGAGCCCCTGACGATGCTACATTCCTCGGCTTCCCTTGCACTTAGACATGGCAGATGGAACTTGAATGGACGTGATTTATGTCATTCCTGAGACATGGGTTTTAAGAAGGTGGATGGTCCCCTTCCCAAGCTATTTCTAATTTTGTTGCCTGAAAGTGGATGGTGGCAAAGCCCTAGAGGGTATCTGAGTCACAAAATGGAAGAAGACTTGCCCCAAAACCTGGGTCATGGAAGCTATGTTAAGAAAAGCATCTTCACCATGCAAAGTCGGAATTTAGAAAAACTGCATTTCAGTATCAACTCTAAGATCTTCAAGGGGAAGGTCCCAGAAGCTAAGTCGCATTCATGAAAAAATATATACTGGGGAGTTTTCTCAATGAGATTTCTTGAGAATGAATGGAAAATAATTTTTGTTACGAAAAATGCATTAAAATAAAAAACCAAATCAAATTTTGGGTCCTTTAGTAGGGGAAGTCAGCTAGAAAAGAAGTGAAAATTTCTTTTGGGGGGAGCTCGGTGGCTCAGTCGGTTAAGTGTCCGACTTCGGCTCAGGTCGTGATCTCGCAGTTTGTGAGTTCGAGCCCTGCGTTAGGCTCTGTGCTGTCAGCTTGGAGCATGGAGCCCGCTTCGGCTTCTGTGTCTTCCTCTCTGTTCATTCCCTGTTCGTTCTCTGTTTCTCCCTCCCAAAAATAAATAAACATTAAAATAATTTTTTTTAAAAAAAGGACATAGTTCAGCATGGTATCTTCATTCCAAGAAGGACAATGAACAATTATTCACAGCTTTCCTGTTGAAGAAATCAACAGGCTTCCTCCAGGACCCTAAGAACTGCCTAGCAAAGTTTCTTCCACATCAGAAACTATATATAAAGACAGTGCGTTTACAGTAGATTTTCATGCTCAAATGTAAAAAGCATGCTGTGTTATCAAAATTCTGAGTTATTTATGCTTTCCATCTGCCTAGAAAATCACACCTATGGAGCGAATATCTCCCTGGCTTTCAACGGCTCTCAAACCAGATGGACTGTATATCATGCAGATGGTATGGGCAAACAGAGCAATGCAGACCGCCACACACACATACACACAGTTACAGATCAAAAAGCAACCATTATGTTGTTTAACAGGCTACTCCTCCAAATGATGGTGCACAAATCCTTCCATACATACATGTGCCAAGCATTTAGCATTCGTGATGGGATTTTACTCTCAGTTGAATGGATATATGCCCAGAAGAGAATATATTTCTGTGAAGAATTAATGGTGTTGCCAAAAATAACTTCACTCTCCATACAAAAATAATGTTAATGAGGAGTCCCTGATTTATCTCTAGTGCTCTAAACAGCTATCGATCTGATGGTATCAGATCTTACTATTGCAAGATATACCTGCCAATATGTTATCACCTCGCCTTTGCTAAATAATTTAAACAGGCGTCATTGGCCGGATGTGATTTAGACCTCGACGATGTGGCTGCAGTGACGCCAGCCACCAGCAGGTGGAGCCGAAGGGTTCTGTCTGTCCAGGCTCCGCTGCTTGCAGACCTCAAAGGAGCAAATACCCCAGTTTCCACCAGTCGGCAATTTACCTGATCTCTGGTCACTTACACGAAAAGGGATGGAAGAATGACGGCTAAAACGAATCACCAAAAGACTGAAATCAACAATGTTAGTAAAGTCGACGTGCCAAGGAAACAGGCACTTTGACTACAGAGAAGAAAAGCCGACCATTCTAAATGACCTACCTGGAAAAGGGAAGAAATTAACCTGCTCCCATTCTTCTGAGTCCATTAGCAATGAATTCCTATTTCTCTAGCCAAATAGGACACTTTTTTACTTACAGACCTTAAGAATATTTCAGAAACAGAGGACTGTCTGCTCCCTGTCTTCCCTCCTATCTTTCTGCCTCCAGAATTGCTCTGAAAATCAAGAATGCCCAATCCTCCCTTTATGTCTGGAATCTGATGCACATTTTCTGCTCTTACCAAAGTATCTCCAATGTAATAACAGAACGACATAAACGCACAAGGAAAGCAGGACTCCATTTGCTCCGATTAGGTGTGAGCTCCAGATAATATCAAAGACAGATTGAAAAAGTGATTTTTGGTGACAGAGTTATCCCTCTTTTTGTTATTATTTTTATGGGTTCCAATTTGTTAGCTATTTATAGATTCAGAAATGGGAAACATTTTCTGGGTTCTGCTTGCTACCGGAGACGTTACACCTGCTAGGAAATACCACAATGATTAATGACTGCTATCTGTTGTTTGTTTGTTTGTCATCGGGGAGACCAGAGGACTGAAACTAGTGAAAGTAGTTCAAGCCTACGACAGTCAATGTTGTTAAATTTTTCTTGTCCCTCCAAATGTTAAGGGAAACACCATTATCTTACCTTCTGCCAAAACTGTACTATCTGTGTGGCGCCTGGGTGGCTCGGTTAGTTAAGCATCCGACCTCAGCTCAGGTCATGATCTCACAGCTCATGGGTTCGAGTCATGCATCGGGCTCTGTGCTGACAGCCCAGAGCCTAACGCCTGCTTCAGATTCTGTCTTCCTTTCTCTCTGCCCCTCCCCCGCTCACACTCTTGTCTTTCTCTCAAAAATAAACAAACATTAAAGAAAACCTGTACTATCTGTTGGCCAAAAGGATTTATGGTGGGAAATGACTAATGCAAAGAGATATAAAAAAGTTCTCCCTGCCTTTGGGCACATGTCGACTGTACCCTCAAGGCCCACTGGAGCACAGACCCCTATTGGCAATTTGCACGTGCATCACAAAACCCACAAGGACCAGCGAGGGCACTCATCACACCACACATTTCTTGCTGCTGGCTCTTGCTGCTGCCACAATCTCCTTGATGGAAGGCAATGGTCATGGCATTCGTGCCACAGCCCTTCAAACACCTGTTAGCAAAGCTTCCGGAAACGGAATGCAATGAATTCAATGCAGCGATGGGGTATGTAGCCTGCAAAGCGGGGAAATACAACAGGATGACGGAAAACAGCTAACCCCTCCAGGAGATGGTGCCCGGGAAGCAAGTCAACAGGGACCCAGCCTCCAGACAAGAGTAGCGATTGGCTACACGGGCCTTTGTAATCTTGTGTAATTATTGACTTATTTTATTGACTCATTGTTTGTTTTCTTGGCAATGTGAGCTCTGAGCAATGGCTGGAAAGCCAGAGGCTGGAGTGCGTGAGGGCAACCCGAGAATGAAATTCTGTACGTATATGTTGGCTTGGTTAATTTAACCAAAAATAGGCATTTCTCTGATTAAAAAAATAACAGATACCATGGGTTTAAAAATAATAAAAGAAGTAACATTTTCACGTCTTGATTTTTATTCATTTTCTGTGCTTTAGAGGGGCTTTATTGTTGATTTTATAACGCACGGATCATGTGTCTTAGAAAATTATATCGAAGGCTATATAATTTGCACGTCATTGTTTTTTTTCTTTTTCTTTTTAAATGTATATTTTTGAGAGTGAGTGAGTGAGAGAGAAAGAGAGAGAGAGAGAGAGAGCGTGAGCAGGGAGGGGCAGGGAGAGAGGGAGACATAGAATCCAAAGCAGGCTCCAGGCTCTGAGCTGTCAGCACAGAGCCTGATGCAGGGCTCGAACTCAATGAACTGTGAGATCATGACCTGAGCCGAAGTCAGACTGAGCCACCCAGGCACCTCAGCAGCTAATCCTTTCTTTAAGGCGGCCAGTAATTATCTGTGCATCCTCTCCTCAGTCTTTGGTCCCTACATCTATCACCTTTGCTTATGATTTTCCTCTTTGTGTTGGGAGTGCTCCTCCCATCTGTCTATCTGTCCGAACACAAAATCCATCCTGTACTTTGTGGCTTCTGGTCTTCGCCACTTCTATAAATTTTAATTCTAATATTACATTTCCTCCCCTTAAAATCGTTTCTAACACCACCTGCCTCTGGTGAAACCCCTGGTGTTTCACATTTATTGCCCATTTATGTGCCCGACATCCCAACTGGATATCATTCCTATTTTCTACACAAGTCAGCGAACACTTAGAGATAAAATAACTCACCCTGTCAGTAAACCAGGAGTGACACAGTTTGTCTAAGGCTACGTTCCGTGTTTTGTCATACCATCCCGTGTTCCAGAAGATAACACACCACTCCAATCAGAGTTCCATAGTCATCCTGAGACGTGAAGCGCCCCCATGGATTCGCGGCTTCCTACTGACAACTCTAAGCAAACGATGCTTGATGAAGAAAGGGAGTATATTTTCATAAACTCTAATGCATTCGCCTGTTGTCTTGGAATGCCATTCTTTATAATGAGATTTGTAGATTATAAATAAAATCTTTATTCACATACATGCACTATTTATGGGGCACCTAAGCAAACATATCATAAAATCCCTCTTAATGAAGAGCTAATTAGATGACAAAAAGATAACGAGAAATGGTTGGTTGGGTAGAATTTCCCTAACATTAGTTTTGCCGATCGCCCTACAGACACATTGTTTAGAAGGATACGTATGTGATGGTAAATTACATCTCTTGGCTTTACCCTCTGCACTACAGAGTTACAACTAAGAAAGAACACTTCGAAACTCGGCACTTGGACATTCATGGTTGTGTTCACATGTCAGAGATGAACAGGATCCCAAAGCTGGAAGGATGATGGGGTTCATTTAACCCAACATCACCATTTTACAAGTGAGAAAACAGGACGGACTGCTAGTACCACTGGGAAGAGGACAGGAGATCCAAGTTTTAGTTGTGATGCTTCCACTAATCGGCACTGGAGTTGGAGTGAGCCTCTGAGTCCCTCTAGAAAGTCACAAAGTGAGATAAATATCCGAGAGGGAATCCTGGTCATAGGGCACCGTTCCCTTTTCCTGCCCATCCCTTACACTGGACCCAACCTGAGCCCTTGACTTGTCTGAAGATCCAAACATTTGCGTCTAAATACAGGGTCTTCCTCCAGATGCATTTTAAAGAAAAGCCTAAGACGCAGCTAGCGTCATCATAGTCCCAAAGACGCCTGTACTGAGACACAGGCTGGTGGCTTATACTCATCTTCACACAGACTACACTTAAAACAGCTCAGGTCTTCACTTTCCTTCCGCAGGACTGCAGACGGGAGCTCTCCCACGGAACACCAGACCCCCAGTGGTGTTTCTTTCCAACGGGGCACCTGGTCTTATTACGAACTCCATTTGATAGATCTATGCGCGTCCCTTCCTAATAAAGGAATTTAGTGGTTTTTCTTCCCCTTGACCTTCTTCTCAATCATCTTTTTTCAATCTAGTCTCTGAGTATTGCCTGCAGTCCCATCATCAACCGTCAGCAGCCAGGTCCCAGCGCAACTCAGCCGCTGGCAGCAGGGTCGCCATGGCAACGTCCGTCAGCCTTCGCCTTAAAAATTAAGATCTGCGGGAAATGCCAAGCGAATGAATTTTTGGTTGGTCTGGCCTTTCAGGTCACGGCAGAGTATCCAATGATGATACACATTCAGACACTAAAGTTTTAATTAGAGATTAATTTGCCGAGTCTATGAGAGAGGCACCTAGGACAAGTGGATTTATCTTTTGAGGCCAAGGTGACTATGGTGTACCACGCTCTCAAAGATGGGGACGTGAGCAAGTACCAGGGAGTATAAAGGAGTATATTTTCATAAACTCTAATGCATTCGCCTGTTGCAAAGGACAACCTGCACAGAGTTCAAGAGGCTGTTTAAGGAAAATGCCTTTACAGCACGAGGAAGAGTTGACCTTGCTTGGCCACGTGGTCGATCTTCGAATGCTATATAAAGCATTTGCTGCCACTGCTCAAAGTGCCTTCTTGTGAGTAGACCGACGCTAGGGTTGGCTGCCAGACACACCCAGAGACTAGACCAAAAATGGTGATCTGCAAATCACCTGAAACATCGTCAGGGTCTGTTGGCAAAACTCCCAACCTTGACCTTGCCAAAAACCGCATGCACCTTTCTGGGCAGCCTGGAACCCAGCCAGACGATGGACTGGGGCCTGAATCTTGAGGAGGGGTCGGCAGCTGAGAGCGACACGTGGAAGACCCAACTGCCAAGCCTCTGATTCGCAGCCTTCGAATAGCTCACGGCATTGGTGAGTGAAACCTACTCCAGGATGGTGGGTCAGCCCAGTTGCCTAGCAGATACCACAAGGGATTTGGAAATGCTTACTTTTATAATGTAGTAAGTTATAGATTTTTGAGCACAGGAAGAGAACCTATAGTGTAGCAGGTACAGCCCTCTTAAAGGAGACCTGGGCACACTGGCAGAGGAGGGTAAAATGATTTCCCCAAGGCCACCTTGCTGCTTAGCCATGGAACCCATTCTCCTGACTCTCAACTCAGGGGTCTTCCTGTTACATCCTCTTTGATACTTCCTTTACATCCAAAGTGGGGGATTAGGGGCGCCTGGGTGGCTCAGTCGATGGAACATCTGATTCTTGATTTCAGCTCAGGTCATGATCTCAGGGTCGTGGGATCAAGCCCTTTGTCGGGCTACTCACTGAGATGGAGCCTGCTTAAGATTCGCTCTCTCTTCCTCTCTCCTTCCCCCACTCACTTGCATTCTCTCTCTCTAAAATAAAAATAAAACAAAATAAAAAACAACAACAACAACAAAGTGGGGGATTAGAACACACGTTCCTTCTGAAGCTCAAGGCTGAGGCTGAGCAAGCATTTCTGTTTTCATCTCGACCCTGCAGCTGCAAACCAGGAACTTCCAGTGAGTCTAAGCATTAGTGGTGGGAGGTGCTGGTGTCGGCATGGGGAGATTTCAGCCTACCTGCGACCCCGATGGCTTTAGCGAGCTGTGACGTGAAACTGGTCTACAAATGTACTTTTTAAAACTTTTGAAACATTTTTTTTTCAATTATTTTATTTATTTTAGAGAGAGAGTGTGCACAAGGGAGGGGCAGAGAGAGAGACAGAGACAGAGAATCCAAAGAAGGCTCCGCACTGCCAAGCGCAGAGCCTGACATGGGGGCTTGAACCCATGAACCGTGAGATCCTGACCTGAGCCGAAATCAAGAGTCAGATGCTACACCGACTGAGCCCCCGGAACCCCTACAAATGTACTTTTATAAAGCCTGCTCTTTTGAAAGTACCTGGTGCAGTTAGGAGATAGCTATCTAGGGGTTACAATGCCAGGATCTGGATTCATGTTACCACTTTCTGGGTGTGTGAGTTTGGTTAAACCACTTAAACTCTGTCTCAGTTTCCTTAATCTGCAAAATGGGACAATGATACTGAGGTAAAGCCTATTTCCTGGAGCTTTTTTGAGATAATGCGTGTCAAATGCCAGCACTCAGTGGTACCTGCCATTACAACATGGCCCCTGTTCACGCTAACCTTACTCCCTCGGCGTTCCGGTCAGCCTGCCTGTGGCTTCCGGCCACACAAAGTCATTCTCAAACAAAGCATCTGAGCCACTTGAGACTTGTGGGAACAGAAGGCAATTTGTCAGAGATAATTTCTCTATTCTCCCTCAAGCAGTTTTTACGGATCACCCATATGGTTCCAAATCACGTCTACTCGTGGGGAGTGGTCCATGTAAAGGGCCTTTCTACCCTGGGGAGTTGAGAGGACAGACCATCGAGAAAGGGCGAGAAGCGGATACACAAGCAGTAACACAGGCCGGTCTGGATGTTCAGTTTCCCATTAACTGCGGACTCTGTAAATCTCAGCACCCTCACTCATGGAGCGAGAGGGCCTGAGCCAATGGAACCCACCTCTGAGATCTGGTGTATAGGGAGCGACTGGAAATGATGTGTGTGTGCGGGAGGTGGGCGTTACTGCCTAAGCAGAATTGTCTTTTTTTTTTTTAATGTGTATTTATTTTTGAAAGTGAGTGAGCAGGGAAGGGGCAGACAGAGAGGGAGACAGAGAATCCCAAGCAGGCTCCGCACTAACAGCACAGAGCCGGATATAGGCCTCGAACCTACAAACCATGAGATCATGACCTGAGCAGAAATTCAGTTGGATGCTTAACAGACTGAGCCCCCCAGAGTTGTCTTTTTAACATTTGAATGGGTCTGGTCTTACGCAGGCTATCCAAGGGAGCTAATGGCCAGGAATGGTTTCCAAGTGGGCTTGTAAACCCAAGTGGGCTTGTAAGTCCCTACACTGAGAGACTAAGGGAGTTTTTTTTAATCCCATTTCATGACAACCGGGCATGTTAAAAACATCAAGCCAGAACGCAAGACTTCCTATGTGACAAAAAGCGTACATGAATACAGACACAAAACGTCACTCACTGTAGGATTTTACTTATATGAACTATCCGGAGTAGGTAAATTCAGGGAGCCAGAAAGCAGATTGGCAGTTACCAGGGGCTGGGAGAAGGGCGTGAGGAACTGCCTAATCAGTAGGAGGGTTTAATTCGGGGTGATAAGGATGTTTTGGAACCAAATACGGGTGACAGTAGTGCAACATCACGAATGTCCTAAAGCCACTGAACTGTCCACTTGAAATTGATCCATCTTACGTTATTTGAATTTCACCTTAATTAAAAAAAAAAGCACATGTCAAGAGAAACACTTAGAAAATCACTAGGCACCCAGCATCTACAAACGGCTCCTCCTGACACTCCCCTCTGAGTATAACAACACTTGGAAGAAACGATAATACTACACAGCCCTCATTGTTCAAGAAAGGGATTTGGAATATTAGACCCGGAAAGCAGGAAAGATCGAGCACCTGTGCTGCTTAGCAGCTGGCAGGTGGTTAATGACTACTTCACGCCAGGCTCATGCCGGAAGAGCCGTGCCCCCATTTCCCAGAGATGGAAACCGACAAAGCCAGGTCAGCCTGCTCTGCGAGGTGTGAGGTGTGGGGAGCTGGCCGTCATCTTGCTACCTCCCCTTTAGTAGTAGCTAACTTCATCTCTTCCCTGTGACTTGGTGCAATGGTAGAAAGATCTAGGGCCAGCCACTTGTATCAACTTTGTGTATATCTCTGGAGCTCACTTGCCTTTTTCTCCTTCTCTAACCACCTAAAGGAAGGTGTAACTGAGGGGCCAGTGAGAGTTCTCTGATTGACCCTATCTGCCTGGCAATGAAGGTGGAAAAATTCCCCTATCGATGGACCTGGTCTGAAAGTCTTCTTAGTTAAACAGAGCAAAGAACATTGATGGGACACAGCTTTCGGAACCAAGAGGAAATGGGTGCTGAGGGGGACCTATATTTATTGAGTCCCTTAACACTTCTGACATAGGGCCAAAGTTGAAAAGGGGGTTTCTATCTTCCACATCTGTTGCCATCTTCTTCCCAAAGTATAGATTTCACCTGCTTCTGCTGATCTTGGGGGAAACCACTTTTCATGATGATGACAGCAATAATCATACCATCGAAAAAATCATTGATCAAGGAACCTTGATGTGCCAGTTGCTGAGCTAGTGACTTGTATTCTTTCCAAGTCCTCACAGGAACATTTGAAGGAAATTATTATTAACCCATTTTGCACTTGAGGTGATGGGGGCTCAGAGTCTGGAGACTGCTTCAGATTCTGTGTCCCTCTCTCGCTCTCACTCAGTCTCTGTCTCTCAACATTAAATAAATGTTAAAAAAATAAATAAATGAAAATAAAATAAAACGCACCCTGGAGATATACAGGAGCAGTTTAGTGCTGTAGGGAAAAACTAAAAACAGGAGCTGTGAGGGGAATAAAACAACAAACAAAAATGTAATCATTACTTCTCTTGAAAGCCCCAGGTTTCTTTGTGAACCACTGTTAAAATTTCCTATTTTTGAAATTACATTTGCCTCTTTTTTTTTTTTAACAAAACCACCACAACCTTCACCTCAAATGAAATGCATTGTCAAGACTAACTGTAATAACTGTGTGGTGACATTTTGGCAGCAAAAAAGAGGACCTCAAAAGGTCATGTCAACCCACTCCTGACTGACGACAGTCATCGCCAACCTATTAATTAATGCTCAGGGCACAAGGTGCATTTTTTATGTCTCTACAACTAAATATCACACATCTAGCAAAGGAGGAGAACTTTCTTTGGAAAAAATAACCCTAATATTATCTAAGATTATTAGGACCAGATGAAAGGAGCTGTAAATCCACATTAGAGAACAAAACTACATTCTATAGGATGGTGTTTCCTTAAGTAGAAGGAGAACTCAGAGAAGAACGGACTCGATCCATGTGTGTCAATTTACAACACGGAGACAGCAGACACCTGTGGGGAATAAGCTTAGGAATTCCCCGGGCTCACACCATTGAGTTAACAAGGCATAAAGAAGTACAAAGCCATAGGATGCTCACACCTGAGTTTGGGTAAACAAAATTGGCGTATAAGGATAGAAAAGAGGGGGCTAAGGCCTCCAGAATAAAATAGGGAGGGGCAAAGGCCCCCAATACAGAAGGTATATGAAATAAATAAGATTAGGCATTCAGGGCAAAAGCACCCCCCCGCAATTTAGTACTATAGCAGAAAGCTGCTTCCACAGGAAGGAAGGACCAAATTAGGTAAACAGGTAAATACGGTGAGCTATAGGTAGCTTCCGCTGTGAGTGATGCTGCCCAGAATGGAGCTGATTTAGAAAAGAAAAGGTGGCTTGTTAACCCTGAGGTTATTTGCCCTGACTTATCCCGTAGGCTAGCTAAGAGAAACAGACATGGAGCCTCCTGTCTGCCGTTAACCATCATCTGCCCATCTGCCCGGCGCCAGGATTTTGTTTTATATTGACCCAAACCCCAAACACCGTATATCTTCAAAACCCCCTTTCCCTCATGCCCATGAATTAATGTTCACCGATTCACTGTCTCTTTGTGCAAGCCCGTCATGTTTGTAAGCCTTCTGATCTTAATAAATACGGGGCAAGAATACTTATTCGGGGCTCTTGTCTTTTCCCGGACATTAGCTATCTCTTCCTTTTAATCCTGTGTCCGCTCTCTTGCTGGTCAAGAGGGAACTTTAGACTTAGAGTCCAAGACAGCCACCTGTGATGAGCATTAGGTAAAATGAACTACTGTAAACTGCCTTCTTGTATTGTCATTTTTCATATGGTAGGAAGACAGGGGAATGAGCTACTGGAACTTTTTCTCCTCAGAGAGGGTGGCTCACAGGTGGGCTGTACCCGTGGTTCCCACACAACCTCTGTGTCTCCGCAGGTGCCTGAATCCTTCATAACACTTTCCAAATTGCCATATATTTCACAAGGAATCCAAATTGTTTTTTATTCTCTAAAGTTCACTTATAAGCTTTAGGAGACAAGTGTTTTCAGAAAGAGGAATTCTGTCCAGTATTTCCTTACCCAACATGACAGAAGCTGGTTTTAGTGATGGCTGATGCTTGTACCACATGGTGTGTTAAATATCTTTTAAATCAATCTTGGTTAAAAAACATTATAAATCTTTAAGGTAGGTCTGATATAGGAGCTACTTAGTAATTGGTAGCTATTAATATTGTTCATTGGAAAAACCAATGAATTTGGATTCTGGGGTTTTTTGTTTGTTTGTTTGTTTTGAGAGAAAGCACAAGCAGGGAGGGGCAGAGAGAGAGAGGGAGAGAATCCCAAACGGGCTTCCTGCTATCAACGCAGAGCCCAATGTGGGGCTCGATCCCACAAACTGTGAGATCATGACTTGAGCCAAAATCAAGAGTTGGACGCTTTGCCAACTAAGCCACCCAGGTGCCCCTGAATTTAAATTCTGAAAACAAGAACAAAAACAGAAACTACTTCTGTAAATCTGTTAAAATAAGGATAGGTGTAATAGGTACATGGCCAGGATAATCGACGTTGCAGCTGGTATTTAACATGTGAGCTTGTCCATTTCATGCCTCCAATCTACTGCGTGACATCAAACAGCCTTGCTCAAAGCCCTGGGGATTTTGGCATCAAGCCTCACAATGGGGCATAGAATCTGTGTGGTTTCAAAGTACTGGTGAGGATGAAGTCTGTGCTGCCATTCAAAACAGAAATTGGACAAGAACTTTTTGGAACTGAAGCAGTTTCTAAACCACCATCTGAACCTCATCAATATCAAACTCCCGGGTGTCATCTGTAGTCTTTTGAAAATCAATTCCCTTTCTAATTACGACAGTAGTATAAAAAAAATCAACTGGGTCTTTCCCTTCTTTTTTTTCTTCTTTTAACTTTTTTTAAACGTTTATTTATTTTTGAGAGACACAGAGACAGAGCGTGAGCAGGGGAAGGGCAGAGAGAGAGGGAGATACAGAATCTGAAGCAGGCTCCAGGCTCTGAGCTGTCAGCACAGAGCCTGACGCGGGGGCTCGAACTCACAGACCGTGAGATCATGACCTGACCTGAAGTCAGCCACTTACCCGACTGAGCCACCCAGGTGCCCTCTTTTATTTATCTTTTTTTTTTAGTTTTTTTTATGTCTTTCCCTTCTTAAAGGGAAGCTGGGAGGACGGACAGAAATCTGACAGTCAATGAGGGGGCCCCATGTGCACTGAGTTATGGAGATCACTAGTGAATCTGGGAAGAAAACCAAAACAAAACCCAGACACTGGAGCCCGGAGCCTCGGCGCTCTCCAATCTAAAGTTCGCGTAAGCAGCACTTCCAACAGCGAGCAACTCAACCTAGCAAAGCACGGTTTGGTTCTTGTTTTCCCCACAGGACGTGGTCCAAATCTGTATCTTTAAATGGAAAATCTTTTTGCTTGAGTCTTTTTGCTTTCTTACTGTGTATTTCCCATCACTATCTTACCCTATGATTTATTTTTCTACTCTATTAATAAACCATAGATTTGACCGATGACCTACCCTCTTCCCGGTAAAAAAAAAACAAGTGATAGCAAGAAATATTGCTTTAATTTCTCTAGTTATCTAATCTAGGCAATGTTATTCTGGAGAAGAGGGAGACTGGTTTTCGTCTTCGTACAGATTCTGTAAAGACTGTAGTGAACGGTAACCTGATTGAGATTCTTGGGAGACATTTTAACTGCATTTCGTACATGAACTATTTTCCACTCTCCAGGAGTATTCTGAATTAAATTCGGTGTTAGCCTCCATTTTCATGAGCGCTACACACTCCAATTCAACATGGTGCCTCGAGAGCTCGTGCCGGTTTGTGATGTGGTGTGTTCTATGGCTGTGTGGAGCAGGGTAAGCACAGGTTTCCAAGCAGACAAAGGGTTGCCACCCTTGCCCAAAATACATCCTCGAGGTCCCTCTTATTGTAAGAACCAACCCCAGACGTGATTTTGAGGTAGTGGGTGTATACATAGGAATCTTTATAGACTCAAGGATTTTCAATATGGGGTTTCCATCTGCCACTGGGGCTTAACCGACCTGCAAAACCAACACTGTAAGAAATCAATATGTAGACACAACCAACAAAGTTATTATCCTTCTGTTTGTCACCCACAGGTTGGTCCCTCCCTGAAGGCCAGTTGCTAGCCATTGCAGAGCACAGCAGAAACAAGGCTGGTTATTTGTGAGTTCTACAACCTACCTACCACAAATGAGAGAGTCTCCAAAGAATTAAGACAACCTGAGGTTATATGACATTTCTCTCTAGATCAAAAGATCAAGTGTCTGGATATCATCCTTTTAAAAACATACACGAGAATGAAGTTTCATTGTCAAGGGCACAAAGGCTGTTTGCACCCGGGGAGCCATGCTAGATGAGGAGGTGATATGGCCCACGTGAAGCATGGATGAGAAGGGGAGAAATGAGATCATGAGATGAGCAGGGCTGTGGCAGGGGAGGCAGGTGGCGGGTGGGACGGGGGCGGTGCTCACCACTGCCCCCTCCACTGGCTCCTCAGCCTGGGTGTCCAGTCCAGAGTCCAGCCCAACAGCAGGTGTGGCGGCAGCAGGGGGCTCCTCTGCCTTTGGCTCTGTGGGTAGAGCCTGTTCAGATTCAGCCTTTGATTGATTGTTTTAGGGTCAGAGGAAAAAGATTCAACATGTGAGTAGATAACATCACGGGATACCGGACAATTAAGACTTTCTTCCTCATCCTATGGGCGACTAGCTTCATTAAACCTGTGCTGGAAAAAAAGCCCCTTTGGCATCAGGAGCCCGTAACTGAAAAGTCTAGAAATGGACTCTTATTAGGTTTCTCTTTAGCATCATCAAGCACTTGTCATTTCCCCCAAGTCAGACAAAGGCTTACCATTTTGGCTACTACTCGTTCTACTTACTTGCAATTCTATGATGTCTATAAGAGATTCTAAAATGGTACTTGCTGCCCTCTGGCAGAGAGAGAGAGGAGAGCCGAGGAGCTCCCTACCTTTGCCATTTGGAAGGAGGGAGAAAGAGCTCAGAGGCACAGGGTTCTGGGACCTTCAGGCTCTGATATGCACTGCATTTCCAATGACCCCAAACTGAAGGGTCACTCCAATATTCAGATCAAAATGCATTCATCTGCGTGACTAGGTCACCATGAAGCCATGTTAGGGCAAATCGGGACTCCAAAAGACTAGGAAGTAGAAGATGGACCAAATCAATCAGGTTCCACCCCTCACTAGACCAGCCCGGACCAATCAATCAGGTTCCACCTCTCACCTGACCAGCTGGGACCAATCCTTAGAGCACCCGTATCCACCCAAATAGAGACACCTGTTTCCCGCCTTGGAAGGGAACAGGACCCTGACCTCAGCCAATCAGCTAGGGCCACGACCATCGCTCCTCCCACTACTCCTTTAAAACTCTTGCACCTTTGAAAACTCAATCTCTCTCTCTCTCTCCTTCGACCCACTGCTGCGTCGGTGCGGTAGGAGATTGAGCTCGAGCTCTTTGTTCTTTCATCGGACTCGGCTCCCTGGCAGTTTTTGGGGTCCCCCGAATTCTGGGCATAACAGCCATTGTGCCGCTCACTATCCTGGCTGGGAGGAGCAGACCCAGCTATCTGGCAAGTAGCCACTGATGCTTTGCTGCCTTGTATATCTCTGTTCAGTTTCTGGTTCCACTTTCCCCCGCTCCCCAAACAAATTCTTAGCAGTCAGTCTCTTCATAGAGTAAGCTAATTCTGTAGGGGACCACTAGGTGGTATTCTCTGTGATACCAATTAGACTCTTCTAATTGTGCGGCCGACAGTGAGGATTTTCCGTCCCACAGTGACCTTGACACACAGACCTCCTCCTGATTCCTATTTCTGCTGAATCAGGCCTCTGGAATGTCTTCACTCCAGACTTTGTTAGTTTCCAAATTAGCAATATTAAGTAACCACAGGCCCTTAAGAACACCACAGCCAATGCATGTCCCCACGGCTACTGAAAATGTTTCCCCTTTTTCAATTTTGACGAACATAAGCGCGTTTCTCTAGCTGCATGATTGCACTAAATGGAGGGCCATCAGAAGGCCCGTTGAGGTCCTTTTCCATCAGGACGCTTAAAGTGGAAGAAAATTGAAAAGTGTGTTCCTAGAGGAGTTAAGAAGTTTCCAATAAACACTGTGATTGGGGAAATCTGTCAGACTCTCCCTCGCCAGAAGCAATGAAGAGCCAGACCCTCTGTCATGTTCACGGAGGTTGGTTCACATGACAAGTTCCATACGGAAGGGATGGGGAAGGTAGGCTGGGATTACAGGAAATGAATAACGAACAGCTTCGTGCTGGACAAACACACAAAATATTTCTCTCGTGCTCCCTCCCCCACCGAATCCTCCGTTGTGACTCACACGCCATGGTCACACACATAATAAAAAAGAAAGGACACTTTGGTAGATAAGTGTGCAGCGATTTGATATTTTTATGGGCTTTGATAACCTTTGAGGGGCGATCTGACACAATTTTTAAGAAAGAATGAGATAAAATTCGCTCTAATATACTTCCAAGAGTTTTTTATGGGAGAAGATTTCACTTTTATAGTTCCAAAAGAATTATCTTCGTAATGGAGCAAGGTTTCATAGCGGCCGAGAGGTACCGTAAGCTCTCAGGATACGATCTTCCCATTTTGGGAGTCAAGGTGATTTGCCGCACGAGGACGATATAAAATGACCTACACGATAGGGACAGGAAGGTAATTTGACAAAGCCCCAAGAAATCCATATGCAGATGGCTGTCCCCCGTGGCCTGAGTCTGTAAGGAGAAAGTCTGAAGCCAGATAAGAAGCCAAGAAGTTTCTAAATACGAGTCAAATAAGTATATCGTTGTACATAAAACAAATATAAAGATAACTTAAAATAAAAAATATTTGCATCAGAGTCTGGGTTTCTTGGCAGTCCCAAGAAACTTTGAAGTTTTACGCAAGGCAAGAAGAAGCAAGTGATTTCGTATATGAGCTGACTTGCATTTGCTTACTGAAAGCAAATAATGCAACGGAAACACAGGAGGAAGAGGATGTAGCGTTGGTTATATCCCCGCAAGTCACAACACCTCCCTTATATTATAGTATCACCCTAGATATTACAATACAGCTGTGCAACTTAACTTAAATTCTAGGGGGAGAAATGTAACTCACGGAGTGATGAGTACGGATGAAACACGATAGCATGACTGCACGTAAAATCAGCTACTTCAATTTAGAAAGAGAAGTCCACCTTCTATCGCTTCTAAGATCACGTAAAATTGTAAATATTTTGTCAAGATGGAAGAAAAGCACAGGCAGACTGCGAGCCACATCTCGTGGAAAAATCTAAAATAGTCCAGGTCAGAATTATGTCCTGCTTCTACCACTTTTTTCCTACAAGATGCCTCCCTTACCAGACTTGCAAATGGGTTGATTCCACGTCATACCCATTCAGGTGCACTGGTGATCATTTCCCATTTATTGCCAGGGTGGTGATCATTACACATTCAAAGGAGAAGTATACTCTGAATTTATTGGTGGCGGCAGGATGTCCCAATGGTTTATCTCTGAGACACAGAAATAAAATTCTTCCTTTAGAACAGAATGGTTACTGCAGCCTCAGCGCACGTTTTCCAGTGTCCTCTGTCATAAGATGGAAGGCAGGTCACTGCAGAGGAAGGAGATAGGTTGGGACTGGGGTGAAGAGTCTAGTCACATTCTTGGGGCATCTGAGTGGCTCAGTCGGTTAAGCGTCCAACTCTTAGTTTTGGCTCAGGTCACGATCACATGGTTTTGTGAGTTGATGCTCCTTGCTGGGAGCGGGAAGCCTGCTTGGGATTCTCTGTCTCTCTCTCTCTCTGCTCCTCCCCCATTCATGCACTCGCTCTCGCTCTCTCGCTCTCAAATGAAATTAAAAAAAAAAAGAGTCTAGTTGCATTCCAGTATGGCACTTGCCTTCGAGTCCTGCTTCTCCGAATTTGGGAAAGCTAATTTAGTGGGAACCATAAGGGCCATAGAGCTGACTGAGCCCTGAGCAAGGTTTGCAGATTCAAAAGAGCTGAAACTTATACTCAAGGGATGTCCTGTAGGCCGTAAGATGCAGACCGGGGAGATGTGCAGTTGACTGTGAACTTCACCCTTCACCTTGCTCAGATCAGTCAACGAACCAAACGTTGGGAAATAGTCCGGCTCCTGGGAAGATCCTATATAGTCACAACTCAGTGGGAGAAGCGGGGTTGCTAGGATTTCCGAGTTCCTCGTGCAGCCGGGCCAATGTTAAAAGCATCTGCAATGCTGGCAATGACAAAGCTAAGTGTCCCAATGGAAAGAAGGTGTGAGACGTCTGCTTCAGAGAATACATATCAAAAGAAGGGAAGAGGAGGAAATGGAAGCTTCTATAGCAAGCTATGGACAGTAGGAAGATGTTGTGAGAAACTTAAAAACCACTGAATTCTATGCCTGGACTTCTGCACCAAAGTTATAGGTGCGAGTTTAATTATGACCCGCTGCCTTTCTTTTTATTCCAGTATTTCTCCATTTTTCTTGACACATTCACAACCAATAATTAAAAGTCTCATCTTCCAGCGTTGGTATAACCCTTACGCCATCACTCGGGCTGAAAATCACCAATGAACATGGCACACAAGCTCTCTGGCTCCATTATCAACACCCACATAATTTGCTTAAATCTTTATTTGCAGGCCACACAGACTCCACCTCTCACCGGGTTACCCAAAAGGCAAAAAGTAGGACAATCTACAGACACGGCATTGCAGACAACATGTCTTGGCCTTTGAGAAGTATCAAAGTAACCTTTAAGACCAACTTCCCAGAACAGAATTCCTTACTTAGAAGAGAAATCATCTAAAAAGAAAAACTTATTCTACTTAAATCCAATTCTAAGCTTCCAATGTGAAAGCCAGGAGCTGGGATAATTATATACCATTCCCACGGGAAAACCAGTGAGCTACAAATAACCCTCGAGAATGAATTCTCAAAGTGCCCCGTCCCGCGTAGTGTACCACCACTAAGTTCACCAGTGACGTCACTCAAGCCTTCTCATGCAACTTCACTTCACTAGGAAGCTGCTGGGGAAAAGGTTTCCCATGACAACTGCAACAACAGTCTTGAAAGAATGTCCTCTAATACCAAGAGTAATTCGGTCTGCTCCTACTCATTCCCAAGCTAAGCTTTTTTTCTACGTCCTCTGGCAGCAATAGAGGAATTCTATCTCTACTACACATGACTTCTTTCTAGAACTCACAAAATGAAGGGAGGAGATGAGGGATGAGAAATGAGGTCATTTCAGGCTCCAGAAGAAGCAAAGATTTATTTTAGAGCATGAATTCTTGAGGCAATTCCACTTTCAATCCTGTGGCGTAAGTTACACCCCAGAGGAAACATTCATGCCACTGATGAATCCATGGAAGCCCACTAACTAGAAGACTTTTGTGTTTTGTTTGGATCACTGTGTTTTATAAATAGAAGCAGCCAACACCAAAGACACCGTGATATTTTTCAGAAGCCTTCCTTCCTATTTTCTAGAAAAGAAAGGGCTGCAGAAACCACATTCTGGATATCCAAGTTCTAGATAACCTTCAATGATCGACCCTAGAACATTCAGCAGTAAGTTAATGGCTTCTCCCAAACACACGTGAAAGTCAACTTACCAAGTTACAGATCATGCTCTGGTCTGTCTGCATTGTGAATAATGAAGTGTCCTGGGGCTGAAAATTGGGGAGAAAATAAAAGATTAAAATTTAGCTCATGGACTCTTCATAACGACCCTACCATATTGCCACGAGTACAGCTTCCATTACCAAACTTGTAAGTGATATGGTCAAGTATTGCGCTGACGATCTTAAACGGTATGCTACTCAAGTGACACCGAAGTCACTCATTCTCAACAGATGGATTGTGCAGGCAAATCAATCTCTTACCTGGGTGAATCCATTAAACGTACCACCAGAAGCCTAAACAGAAAGGGAAACCAAAGCATGTTATTTTTTATCATTTTTGTGCGACCGGTAAACGTCCGTCAGACAAATTGGAAAGTAAAAGACCGCCACATGTTTTAAAATAATACAGAAGGCTGCTGTGCATGAGAGTGTATAGAAAATGCAAAAGGTCAAACTGTATTATTTTAAATAGGCTGACAAAAAAGAAAAAAGGTTGTTTTTACAATTATTGCTGGTATAGGACTCAGTGCTAACCAAAGCCCACTTTCTCAAAAATGAGAAGATGATTCCAGAGTAAAGTCAATGAGCTTCTTTTTTAGGCCATTGATAGAATCCATTTGCATTTTTAGTACTTCTCTAATACATTATTTGAATGCATAGCTTTAGGGAGATTCTATAGTTTCAGGGGGCTCTGGGAAGAAACACTGCAGGTGCTCTTATTGGAGTAGAACCACGTTAGGAACGGTAAATTAGTCTGTTGTACATATTTGTAGCCCTTGAACAGTAAAAAGGAAAGTAGAATAAACACAATAAATGGGAAGGTAAAATAGACTCATTAGCTCCCGACACAACCATTCTGCTTTTTGTAATTTTTTTTTTCTTTGTCAACCTATTTGTGTTTGGTTTGCACAGATTTCAAGGAGATGAGGCAGGCCTCAGAGAAGACAGTAATGGATAATGAAGTAGGTGGGAAACATTAGGAAAAACCTACAGAAGTCTTTGGCTAGTCTATACTACATACTGGGGTAAGTACCTCTTCTTTATCAGGCTCTATTTCTTGGTACAAGAATCCATATCTCTGGTTAGCAATTTCATCTTCAGATAAATCTGAGTTGCTGATGTCATTATCTTGGGGACAAGCGGGACTGTCGGTGCTAGCATTGTGGGAGGTTCCCAGAACCAACGGCCTAGCCATGTCTCGGCTTTGTTCCCAGCCCTCAGTTATGGCTTGTTCCCCACACACATCCGCTGGGAAGTCCACCTCCAGCCCTGTCTTGCCTTCGTCTGTATCTAAATGTTCCCAGCAACTGTCTAAGCCTCCCACATCTCTGATAGGCCAGTGGTTAATAGAATCAAGCCAACTGGCAAAGCCACTGGCTTGGCCATCTGGTATACCAGAGAATTCCAATATATCCATATTATTCACTGCTGAATCCAAGCTTGGCTGCCAGATTCGACCTGGATCTGTTGCCCAAGTACTTCCGGGTCCCTCTAGTAATGAGACTTCTGCCTTACACAAACACCGATCTCTTCTGTTTGCGTTAGTTCCCAGAGGATAATTAAGGTCTGTCCTAGACTCAGCTGCCACTTCATCTTTTATTGAAGAAACAAAAGCCTGATCTTCATCCCTGTCAACCCCCGGAGTATGTAACACAGCCTCACGCTGAATTTCTTCTGCATCTGCACTGTCTTGTCCTGAGTGATGTACTATATCATGGTTAGGAGCGCTTATTAAATTTTTTATGTCTTTTCTAGCTAAATTCCATTCTTCAGGGCTTGCATTTTCAATATTAGTTACAGAATCAGTCTGGAGATGCAGATTCAAAATATCTGCGTGCTGGGCGGGTTCAGCTCCAGAGCCTTCTATAATGTCACGATTATTTATTACTACTGGACGCCCCTCATCTAGCCCTTGGTTTCTGTCACTAAATTCAGCCGCCGTATCTACTCTTTCCAGGTCTTTTTCTACCACATCAGTTGTATCAAAATACTCTGCATTGGTCTTTTCACTTTCCCTACAACTAGCTCTTAGATCGTCCCTCATTTCCTCTTTACGGATTCCTAAGGTTTCCCGGTCTGGTCTTCCTATTGTCGTAAGAAGATCTACTAGCCTGTTTCCTGCACTTTCACGCACTTTCTCTTCAAATGCCTCTGTACCTTCTAGAGCCTTGATATCAACAGCTCCAATGTCTACCTTTTCATATGTCTCCACACCTGCCCACATAGAATCTTCCATCTTCTGTGTCTCTTCCTCTTCTTCTGACTGTTTCACATCTTCTGGACCTTCTTTGACCGGGCGGCCAGTTTCTGTGTCTGCCATCTCTGAGTCAGATAAGTCATGAGGCCGCTCCATCTCCATATAAGCAGCTGTGGCAAATTCAGCCTCAGGCATGGGCTTTGGGTACAGCTGTTCATTTCCACCCTGAGGGGTTGGCCCCAAGAGAAGGGCACCCTGTTCAGCTACAGTGTGCCAGTCAGCGGAAGGAAGCATTCCGGTGGAGAATCCCATGTCTTGCTCTGCTTCAGAGAGACATGAAGAGTCTTCCTGAGACCCACCTTGGGTAATTTCCTGGCTGCCACTCTCTGTACTAGCATCAGGGCCCCAAATAAATGCACCTAGGTCAATTTGAGATCTTTGAATTTCTTCGGCCAACCCACTGTCTGGAGTTTCCTCCATGATCAGGTTACACAGGGAAAGACTTTTTGAAGAATCAGTCTTTAGAAGTATGCAGAATAGCAAAGGAAAAAAACAAAAACAAAAACATAAGATGAAATAGATCATGGCAAGATTTGATGAGAAACACCACAAAGCTCTTCAGTAGGGGAGCACCAGTTAAACAAAACTAGAGAGTATTTAAATTAAAATTAAAATTAAAATTAAATGGCTTAAGGTTAAATCTGCAACTAGCAATGCCATGAAGAGAAAAAAATGTCCATTCTAGATAATACCCATGTATATAAGGCATGTTAAATGTAAAAAAATCCAGAATATTCTGGAAATTTACCTACCGGCTGTGCCAAGTCAGTGCTTGTCTGTATGGGTAAAAAAAAAAACAAAAACAAAAACAAAAAACAATAATCAATAACAATAATAATAATAAGGCAAAAGAAGGAAATTCCCTAGCACATTAAAATCCCATGCGGTCTAGAGTCAACATTTTCCTGAAAGCTGTGGCTTTTACTGGTTGGATATCAAATTTTACAACTTGTTTTGTGATGGGGCGAGTGTTGTTCCGATACGGCTTAAGATGACACAGTTGAAACACGAAGAAAAGCCCCTGTCGTTTTCTCGTCAGCAAGGAGGTCTCATGGCTCTGCATGACTTCTGGTTTAGTAGAACTCTGAACTGCGAAGTTTTCAAATAAAGAAGCAAACTCGAGAACACGAGAGTAAGATCGAGCGCTAGCACCCACGAGAGGACACGCTCACGTGCTATGTCACGGCGCCAGAATACGGCTTCCCCAAACTCCCCCCACACTTGGTCCTGCTTCTGAGGCAGGGTTTCTGGGGAAGTTGGTCTGACACTAACCGCTCTGACTGCCCGGGCGATTCTCCTCATGTTCTTCCCAGCCCCACCCCTGAACTAGAAGCCTGGTCTGCACACAAATGACACTAAGGGATTGAGGGGAGTAAGGAATGCCAGCAATTATGTCCAGGGAACTACTGTTTTGCAATTTTGTCATCGCTACCTTTCTTTTTTTTTTTAATTTTTTGAAAATGTTTGTTTACCTTTGAGAGAGAGAAAGAGAGGGCACAAACAGGAGAAAGGCAGACAGAGGAGAAGACACAGAATCTGAAGCAGGCTCCAGGCTCTGAGCTGTCAGCATAGAGCCCGACGCGGGGCTTGAACCCACGAACTACGAGATCATGACCTGAGCCAAAGTCAGACGTTCAGCTGACTGAGCCACTCAGGTGCCCCAAGTCATCACTACCTTTCTTAGCTGGTTTATCCTCTGAAACAATCAATGCTCCAGCTAGATGATACCTTCACCCTCACCATACCCTTCCCGGCGAGGGAAGGAAAAATGTATTATCGTTCCAACTGAAGATGTGAAATACTGGAATAATGAAAGCTGAGCACTGTCCTCTTGATCTGCAAGAAAATTCACACGGGGTTGCGTCTAGAGGTCAGACGCCCTCAATGTCGGTTCCGCATATCCCTTTTGTGATTACACCAGCAAAGCCAGCTCACTATAAAAGATGTTTTCAGTCAACATTTTTTAGCTCTTCTCTTGAGAGCTTTTCAGGATGCTTCAAGGATCCTAGGTAGGGCAGCATAAACCCGCCCCTGTGGAAGGGAAGGGGACAGTCATCTTTCTCTCTTAAAGGAAGAGAGCAGCAATGTCACGTCAGAAGACTAGATCCATAAAGACCCAGATCTCGCAAACTTTCCTATTGCTATCTCACTAAAAAAGAAGGAAAACACGCTGGGCACCTGGGTGGCTCAGTCGGTTAGGCATCCGACTTCAGCTCAAGTCATGATCTCCCCGTTCAGAGTTCGAGCCCCGTGTTGGGTTCTGTGCTGACAGCTCAGGGCCTGGAGCCTGCTTCAGATTCTGTGTCTCCCTCTCTCCCTGCCCCTCCTCTGCTAGCACTCTGTCTCTCTCTCTTCCTCTCTCTCAAAAATAGATAAACTTATAAAAAAAAAAATAAAGGAGAAACACACGGAACCAGAGTTGAGCTCCGAAGACCTTGTGACCAGAGCTTTCCCAAGATAGGGCAGACAAAGACCCTCCCCCTCAGAGATATGAGGCTCCTTGTGGGTATGGCCACCCTCCTAACTCCCCAGCACAGATGCCACCACCACGGAGCTCCGTTTGTGTCTTTTTTTCCCCAGCTCTAACTTCTGGAAGCGCCCCTCTTTGCCCGTCAGATGAGCAGAATACATACAATTAGTAGTAATAGCTACTTTTTATGGACACATACCGGATGTGGGGCTAAACACTCTACGAATGTTAACTACTTGATTCTCACGTGAGCCTCTGAGGTAGGTGACATTGCCCTTATTTTAGAGATGAGAAAAACCGAGGCTGAGAGAAATTCATAAGTTGCTCGAAGCCATATTGTTATAAGAGGGAGAGTCTTGACTCACACCCGGGGCTGTCTGGCTCTAAAGCTCACAATCTTGTTGACGAAGCTCCATTATTACTGGAAATAATAGTGAGAAGACGGTTCCTGTGCAGAGTAGCGTGTCCCTGACATTTGCTCACCCACATTTTCTTCTATTTAAAAACAATAGGGGCGCCTGGGGGGGCTCAGTCGGTTAAGCGTCCAACTTCGGCTCCGGTTATGATCTTGCAGTTTGTGAGTTCAAGGCCTACATTGGGCTCCGTGCTAACAGCTCGGCGCCTGGAGCCTGCTTTGGATTCTGTGTCTCCCTCTCTTTCTGCCCCTCCCATGCTCGTGTTCTGTCTCTTTCTGTCTCTCAATAATAAATAAAAACGTTAAAAAAATTAAAAAATAAAATAAAAAATAAAAGCAATAAAAAAGGTGCACATCCTTCACCACACACTTCCTGTAGTCAATCACCACAGGCAGAAGCATCCTGTAGCCAATCACCACAGGCAGAAGCATCCTGTAGCCAATCACCACAGGCAGAAGCATCCTGTAGCCAATCACCACAGGCAGAAGCATCCTGTAGCCAATCACCACAGGCAGAAGCATCCTGTAGCCAATCACCACAGGCAGAAGCATCCTGTAGCCAATCACCACAGGCAGAAGCATCCTGTAGCCAATCACCACAGGCAGAAGCATCCTGTAGCCAATCACCACAGGCAGAAGCATCCTGTAGCCAATCACCACAGGCAGAGGCATCCTGTAGCCAATCACCACAGGCAGAGGCATCCTGTAGCCAATCATCACAGGCAGAAGCATACAAAGGCATAACACCAGATTCTTGCTCATCTGGGTGTCCGGCACGCCGGTGCTATTTTCCACACCACTGTTTCCAGGTGCTGGTGATGCTTGGAACCACCAGGGAGCTGATGACTGTTCTAGGCGACTACATTATCATTAAAAAATGTCTAGGTCTTCAGGGCACCTGGGTGGCTCAGGCGATTGAATGTGTGATTCTTGACTTTGGCTCAGGTCATGATCTCACGGCTTCGTGAGATGGAGCCCCACATCGGCTCTGCACGGACAGCGTGGAGCCTGCTTGGGATTCTTTCTCTTCCTCTCTGGCTCTCTCCTGCTTGTGTTCTCTCTCTCTCTCTCTCTCAAAATAAATAAACTTTAAAAAAAAGTTGAGGTCTTCTTCTCATCACAGCTGAATTAAAATATAATAAGGTTTCCAAATTTCTATGGATCCAGACGCATCAAAATCCCACCTCTTAGTATCTTACCGTCCAGAGGTCCCAGGGCAATGTCTGAAAGCAAACAAACAAAAATATGGTTAGGATGCAAATCCCAAGCATGTAAAAAAATACTGACGTGATAGGAGTTCTGAAAATACACATTTTTGAAACATTTACTACAGCACTGTTCAAAAGAACTTTCATTGGCAATGACAGTGTTCTCTATCCAGTGCTGGTCCAAGATGGCAGCCACTAGGCACAGGTAGCTATGAGCGCTTGAGATGTGCTAGTGTAACAGAACCAAATTTTAAAATTTACATAATTTGATTTAATTTAAGTTGGAATAGTCAACTGTGTCTTGTAGCTACTACAGTGAACAGAGACCAATCTGCTTTTCACTGTATGCGAAACACGATGAATGTGTTTACTTCACTACACACGTGCACACACACACACACACACTTAAAATGAAGGACAAGGTGTCCATATTTTAGTTTCTCACATCTTTCAGGAAATGCAGATCTAATCATTGCTACTACTTCCTCTCCTCCCCACCCTTCAAATTCAAGATGCATTCTGACCAGGGTGATGGTAAACGAACCGCAGAAAAGTAGTTCTTCAGTATGCTGAATTAGATGATCACACAGCTCAGTTAATAAATAATCATGCAAATTAGCAGGGTGCCCCCTAAGACATAATGGATCAATTATGCTTACTACTGGCATTGTAATTACCAAGCTCGTCGATCCTGGGGAACAAATCCAAGTGACTTCTGCCGTGTGTTTGGGAAAGTGAGGGAGACCTCTCTCATCTCCTCTGTGATTGGAAACTGCGGCTAATGCCACATCCTTCTCTGCCTTTGTCTTTGTGACTAGAATCGGATCCGCGTTTATGCGCTTGTTTTGAATCTCTAAGCGAGTGGCAAATTAGAGAGCTTGGCATCCCAAACTAAGAACGTGGGAGTTTCCGAACGGGGTCACAGATGTCTCATCAGGATGCTGTACTATAGGACAAGGGTCCTGTGCTTGTGAGTGAGCCCGCCGCCCTGGGCTGTACCGCCCCAGCCGTCCAGCGTCCCTGTGCAGCCTGGCTGGCTTAGGTCCTGCCTGTCGAATGACTAACGAAGAAAGGAGATCAGAAGGGATGCGTGGATGGCCCCAGTTACTTGTATGTGACGCCTTCTGCATCTAGCACACACTTTCTGATTATTCAGATGGTTTGTGTTCTCTTGCTTCCCGGCCTCTTAAGAATCACAGCCCCTAAAAGCTACCCCATATCCCTGCCTCGTGCTGATGGCGCCGGGTGTTTTCTCCAAAGGAAGGCAGCAAAGCGAAATGTCTTGTTTATCAGTTCTCGGATGGTGAAAGGACGCGTTAACTCATGTGGACGCCACGGAGATCGCAAGGCGAGCTGCTGTGCCAGCAGCAAGAACACCCATTTACATCACGGGGTCAGGCGATGGTTAAGCGAGATCATTCTGAGCGAAGGGAAGAGAAGGCCCGCACGCATCTAATGGCTCTGTGTTCTTTGCTCTCTCGGCCTAAGACTGTTCCTGGTGAAATGGAGATTAGAGCCGGCTCACGGGATGAGTCTGCAGTGAGGTGGCACAATGAGAGCCACCGGGCAGCCTCCCGGCCTGAGGGAGGACACGGGGCCCACCCAGCTTTTCCTCACTGTGGTGATGCACTGTCTTCAGAAGAAGGACGTTTGGAGATTTAATTAAGGTCATTTAAAAAAATATTTTTAATGTTTGTTTATTTTTGGGAGAGAGAGAGAGAGACAGACAGAGTGCGAGTTGGGGGAGGGGCAGAGAGAGACACAGAATCTGAAACAGGCTCCAGGCTCTGAGCTGTCAGCACAGAGCCCAACACAGGGCTCGAACCCGTGAACTGCAAGATCACGACTTAAGCTGAAGTCAGCCGCTTGACCGACTGAGCCACCCAGGCGCCCCTCTGTCACTTTTTTCTAATTCTGAAAGAATCTCTTAGTCCTAAACCCACGCAAAGTTCCAGGATTTGTAGAATTTTTTAATCACAGATCGAGATAAAAGAGGTTTCTCTCCTGATTCAAATTTGCAGACAGACAGGCTGCGAGACCGAGTCCACCGGTCATGACAGCATCCACTGCAGAAACTGGCCTTCTGCCCCTAGAGCGGTGGACGCTGGAGGGTGAGGCACAGCCATCCCGTGAGTTCTGCACAGGGAGGTCTACAAGCGAGCAAGCTCTTTCACGGAAGTATTCTGAATAACATGTACATTCATTCTCTGCTCTGATGGGTGCGCGAGGCAGAACCCTCAAACTTGCTGACAATCACTGTGGTAGCATTTTCCAACGTATGTTTTAGAGAACATTCCAATGAATGTGAAGAAACTTTCATTCAAACAGATTTCTGCGGTCAACAAATCTGAGAATCTCTAAGTTAAACCAGTCTAAGTAGTTGGTTTTTTTTTTTTAGCAGGACTTCCTGGAGCCTTTAATATTGTAATGTGTATTATGACTCTCCTAAAAGGGATTTAATAGATCTTTCTGAAACATTTATCTAAGAGACTCATTTTTTTGCAAAGTACCTTTAAAGGCTCATGTCTTATCTGCCTAATTACTTGCTTTACTGATATCTCAGATTTGTATTGTTCCTATATTACAACAGGGAGGCGTTCAGAAATGCAATCGCTTTCTGGAATAAAGCATGGACTAAAAAGAGGCTTTACTTATTGAGGTTCATACTGAGCTGACAGTGGTTTACTGTAGGGTATCAAGAAGGCTTCAAGACCGGAAGATTGAGCTAGGTCTCAACTTACAACACACCTTCCTTAGTTCATGTGAAGTATATCCCAGCATCTTTGCATTTGCCCAGATTCAAATGTAAGGCCCCAAGCACATCAAGAAGACTGATATGAACAATTTCCGCTTAGCCAGATTTTGCGTTAACTTCCTTTCTCGAGCATAGACAATCGTGAAGAAGTCTACGGCAGAGGAATCATCCACAAGCCACCATGGCACCCCCCTCCCCCGAGGGCTCCTCTGCTGGAGGACGCTGCAGCGATCACTACTGAAGGGAGGAAGGGCTGAGGGTGAGGATGATGAGGAGGGGAAGCTGGGTTCTCGGGGCCAGCTCCGCATCAAGCTGTAGCCCAGATCACATAAGGGAAGCTTCTGCGATGTGGAGGAGGACAACGTCATCAAGTTCAAAGTGATGAAGACTGGAAAGCATTTCCGTTGGGGCACAATTTCAAGGTTATGTCTAATGTGTTTTAACCTCCAAAGTGTGTGGAAGGGACGTAGAGGAAACAGTGGGAAGGTTAAGTCTGGGGCCAAGAGAAAGAGCTTCATTTAGAGAAGCATGAAATGGATCTTCGAAATCTGCACATTCGGAGTGTCAACTGATACCAATAATGACAATTACCCTGAGATAGAGGATTCCTGAGCAACTTTATATTCCAGTTAAGGACATAAGGTTATCCCAGCTCTCTGGGTTGGGAGGGGGAGGTTTGGAATGATAGATATGGATAAGGTCCTCTCTCTACCCTTCCTTCCCACTAGGAAATGTCTGTCAACGCAAAAGAAAACAGTCACTTGAAATGGACAGCGGTCTGAAAGGCATCTGATGCCCTTACAGAGCTTATTCAAGTTTACAAAATGTCATCCCCAAACACCAAAACCGCCACCGGATACCTGCGACATGGGTGAGTGGGTCACTCCAACGGAACCTGCAGGAGCCACCTCGGGCTTGAAAGGGTCGAAGTCCAGATCCAACAATGTCTCCTCTTTCTTCCCCTCGGGGACTTCATTCTGGTAAAGCAAGACAGAGCAAAGTATGAGACTTTATGATATAATCCACGTATAATCCTCTAATGTCACTGAATATCCCCAAAGCACGCTCTGACAGTTTACTCAGAGTCGCTCACAAAATGTGATGAAGGGGGAAATAACCAACTCTGGCCAACTAGAACCTAAGATGCCTAGGAATGTGACCCAGGCTTCAGTTTATGTCCTGTGTCCAGCTTTAAATGCAGCCAATGAAGAGAATGTTGAAGAGGTATATATTGATGCCATCAAGACCCAAGGACTCTCCTTTGCTATTTTAGGAAGCTCAGATCAAGAATTACAGATGACTAGAAGGATAAAATAGGCCAAGGCTTGGACCCATCACTGTAGCCCACAGCTGCGATGTCTCCTGTGAAGCCAGCATATAAAAAGGAAGAGATGCCATCTACCGCGACTACACCCACCTGCCTCCCCGCCTCAGAGAGACTCTGCCCTTTGATTTAGTTATCACACGAACCATTTTTCATCTATAATACCTTTGGTCTCCCCTGTGTGTATGGGAGGGAGAGTGAAAGACAAAGAGGGAGGAAGAGAACCATGGTCCCAACATTTGCTGTAAAATTACATTCTTGGATTAGAAAGAGGTAAGCCAAATAAGACATAAGATACACGTCCGGCTCTAAAAGCAAAACGTTTATAATACTGAATATTAATATTTGTTCATTTACTGTAGCTCATGATACAAACAAATAACACGGCTTGAAGTTTAGCCTAACCTTGGCTCATGTTACACAGGAAGGGTCAGAGCTGAAACAAAGCCCCATAAACCATCACAGTGAACAGAACTGGGTCAGTTTTCACAGAATCAAGTAACGTGTGTTTGGTGTTCGATATGAGCTTCCGTTTTGACCATCTGCAGTCTAGAAACTCAAAGGTCACCACCCAGGAATGAAGCATAGAAGAACAGGAGTGTTCAGAGAAAGATTTTAAGGAACAAGAGTTCTTTTAATTAACATTGATCATAGACATGAAATTTTAAAAATATAGAGCTGTATGAAAAGCTTTGGGGCATAGGAGATAATTTTTCTTAGTATATCCACACCCACGATAGAAGGAAATCTGCTTAAACACCACGCTATTGGTCCTGGGCTACCTATTTTGTGGCGTGATTATTCTTACACATGTTTAAAATTTCACAAGGACAATGCTCTTCTGAGACCCCTCTTGCTTTAACTACAATCACAAAACCATCAACCGATTCCTTTGGCCCCTATTCAAAATCTGCAGGAGTTTTGTATTTCACCAACATTTATATTGGTACAAGTCATAGATCTAAAACTTTGCGAACACTTATATTGACTTAGAATGTGTTCGGCACTGTTCTGAGAGCTTCTGCAGATAAATATTAACTCAGGTTAGGGCACTTTGCGGCAATCTAATGATGACAACACTATAACACTGTTACTGTCCTCAAAGAATGAGCTTCCGAGATCACCCAAACTTCATTTCACCTGCATGGTCAAATCCTTACAAAACCCAAGGGCCAAATGGCAACATTCCTCCGTCTGGGGATGAGGAGAACGGGCTGTTGTTCTGGGTCCGTCAGCTGCAATGCAGTCGAGGCAGGACTGTGGCAGTCAGATGCCTTGGACTCCAGTGCCATTCCAGACTGCTGCTGAGACTGGGGCCCACGTCCCTCAAATAGGCACCAGGGAGATCTGCAGAAGAGTTCTGGACAGGCCCTCGGTTCTCCATAAAGTGGGAGGCCACGCAAATCTGTCCGTTAATCCTCTATGAGCCTAATGGAGCCCCTTAGGAAAGCTCGAATGGAAATTTGGCGAGCAAGGGGGAAAAGTGGCAGGAGACTCTACAGAGCTGCGCTTACACTCTGAGATGGGTCTGGGTTTGCACTCAGTTTTGCCACCTGTTAGCTGTCTCTCTCTGGGTAATTAATTCAGCTTCTTTGTGTCTCCATTTTTTCATGCTTAAAATGAGATTAATACTACCCACCTGGTAAGATTCTCATGAGTGGTAAAGACGATGAATGCACTGTATATACTATATAGGGGATACTCTCAGTGGAAACAGAAGCTGCGCTGTTATTAATTGCTATTGATAATGAAGTATATCTGTATAAAATCGTTGTGCAAATATCCATAATACCCATGTGGCTGCCTTCAAAAGGCACAGCTGGCTACTTCAGACTCCATTTCAATTTGGTTTCCCACTCGCAGTTCTTGCAAGTTACCCCTGATGGCGCTTACATCAAACAGTAGTTTGACAGAACTATAAAACGAGCAACGAAGGAGTTGCCTGTTGATAAAGCATTCCTTTATAAATTCACCTCTCTGTCATTAACATGTCGAAACACAGTGCCATGCGATGTTCCTTAACGGAACAGAAGAAAACTAATCTTCAATCATTCCTCATACCTGAGTCACCATTAGAGCAGATCCGAGGCGGTCCCGACATTCTTAAGCTTTTGGAAGCTGGAGTTTAAGTACTGTTTTCCCATTAAAAGTCTAGAAGAGGTGACCTGCATGTGACCCTAAGAAAGGAGACTACATGTGTAAGCCACAGGGGGCGAAATACCCAGTGGGAAAATCTTACCAATTATAATAATCTTCATGAAGTGTCTTCTGCTAGGGACATCTAAGTTTAGAACTGAAGTACGGAACTTCTTCCACTCTAGGTAGACAATCTGACCATCATCCTTACGCCTAGCCTTGCCATGGCCTCTTGGTAGATGGAGTTTACTTCCTTATCCCTTGACTTGGGGCTGACCGTCTGCCATGCTTTGGTCAAAGGAGGTTAGCAGATCTCACACAAGCGAAGGCTTGTAGTGTTTGCATGGTTGACTTGCTTTTTTGTATTTCTGCCATTCACCGTGGAACATACAAGCTTTGGGGAACCACGGGTCAAGGGGAACGGGAGCCACGGGGACCACACCTGGACCCACCATCACTAAATTCCTCAAAACCAGTGTTAAAGAGCAGTTCTTAAAAGTGGCCGGGGGGTTGTGGGGCAGAAACACATGTTACTTAACAGAGGGACAGCCTAAGAATAATAGCAGATTTGTCACCAGAATTAATGCAAGCAAAAAGATGGTGAGACAATCTCTTTGAAGTACTGAGAGAAATTAGAATTCTGTGCCCCTGGAAAATATTTTTACGTTTTTATTTTTAAATGTTTATTTATTTGAGAGAGAGCACAAGCAGGGGAAGGGGCGGAGAGAGGGAGAGAGAAAGAATCCCAAGCATTTTCCACACTGTCAGCACAGAGCCCGACACGGGGCTCGAACTCACAAACTGTGATTTCATGACCTGAGCCAAAATCAAGAGTCTGATGCTTAACAGACTGAGCCACCCAACTGCCCCGAAAATATTTTTAAAACACAACAATGTGGGGCGCCTGGGCGGCTCTGTCGGTTAAGCCTCCGACTTTGGCTCAGGTCATGATCTCACAGTTTGTAGGTTTGAGCCCCACATCAGACTCTGTGCTGACAGCTCGGAGCCTGGAGCCTGCTTCAGATTCTGTGTCTCCCTCTCTCTCTGCCCCTCCCCTGCTCACGCGCTCTGTCTCTCAAAAATGAATAAACATTAAAAAAATTTAAAAGAACAATGCAGGAACACACACACACACACACACACGCACGCCATAGGAGATTTCTTTCAATTTAGGTTCTTGGGAGGGAAAAAGAGAGAGAGCTGGCAGTTCCATTTTTGTAATTACAGAACCAGAGAAGCAAGGCCAGCCCTTTCTTTGGTCTTCACGTGCGGACCTCTCCCTGGAAGCAGGCAGGGATATTTCCCAGAGAAGATTCTAGTGATAGAGTTAAGATCTGGGGCCATTAGAGGGCTCTGTAGGCCTGACGGATTTGTTTCCAATCCCTGGACACACTCAGGAGGGACTGTCACCATAAGGAAGCTTGGTGGACGAGACACACAAACCCATCAGAGGTGAGGAGTATTTCGATCACCACACCTGGAGCTTCTGGGTGGGATTAACACCAACGCTCTCCTTTCTCACTAAGTGCATGATGAAAATAGCAAACTGGGGACATAAACTTATCTATTCAATGTAGAATGACTTATTAAACGTCTTAAAAGTATCAAAACAAAATGGAAACAGACCACTCCATATGATCATAAATATTATATAGCTGGGAGAGAAAAGCTTTTCAGATACATTTCAGCTTTCTAACTTTCAACACTCTGCTTCCCTGCAGCTGGCACTGCATTTTCTCCTGGCATTTCTGTTCATTCTTTTTCATCGTTTATCTGTGCCTGTCGAAAAACATCACAGCCCTGACGAGACAGTCCATTCCCTCAGAATATGGAACTTGACATAAAATCTGATCAACACACGCATGTGTACATATGTGTAAGCCCAAGAGCCTGAAGTATGGAGTATTTCAAGTCACAATATTTAAAAAAGAAGATTTAATGTTTGTTTATTTTTCAGAGAGGGAGACAGCGCATGTGCGAGTAAGGGAGGGGCAGAGAGGGGGGAGGGACAGAGAGAGAGGGAGGGGCAGAAAGAGGGAGGGGACAGAGGATCTGAGACAGGCTCCATTTTGACAGCACAGAGCCCAATGTAGGGCTCGAACTCACGAACTGTGAGATCATGACCTGAGCCGAAGTTGGACGCTTAACCGACGGAGCCACCCAGGCGCCCCTCAAGTCACCCTATTTTTAAGTGGAGCAGTTACACATGGCCAATCATGATATACGCCTGACTCAGCTGGATATTTCCCTGGGAGAAATCTGTTCACTCACTGTGGTACTCTGCTCATGGCCACGTATTTGTGCCACGGGGACATCCTGGCCTTAAACAGTGGTTCTCGCCACGTGACACCATGGCCAGCGGAGTCAGCGTCACTTGGGAGCTCGTTAGGAATACAGATTCTTGGCTCCCACCCCGGACCTGCTGAATCAGCAGCGCTGCTGGACATGACCCAAAAGGAGCGAGAGAATGCACACTGGCTCTGTGGATATCGACAGAGGAACGAGCAACCGAGGGGACTATCAAGATGCTCTAGGGACGGGTGGCATCCGTGTAATTTTATTGTATTTTTTTAAAATGCTTATTTATTACTTTTGAGAGACAGAGAGAGCAGGGGAGAGGCAGAGAAAGAGAGAGAGAGAGAGAGAGAGAGAGAGAGAGAGATTGAGAATCCCAAGCAGGCTCTGTGCTGACAGTGCAGAGCCTGATGCGAAGCTCGAACTCACAAACCGCGAGATCATGACCTGAGCCGAAACCAAGAGTCAGATGCTTAACGGACTGAGCCCCCCAGGCGCCCCCAAGTAAAGCTAGTTTATATCACTCATTCAGCGAGAAAGCCGACTGAAACATAAGCCTCCGCTTCACTTCCTGCTCTCGACACCGTGACATAAGACCTACAACATTTAGTCAGTGGAAATTCCCCAGCTGCACGCCGTGGGCCACGGCTAGAGCTACGCTGCTGCAGAGTCAGAAAAAAACGACAGAAACCTCCTTCTGCCTCCTCCCGATGAAAAGAAATCAATATAAATGTAGCTAAACCCCCCAAAATGCACCCCCACGATGTCTCTGGTGGTCAGTTCTTTCAGAATCCCCGAGGACACCGACGGAGGGGGCACACGGCCAGTATGTTCTGAAAGGTATGGGGGGAGGGGTGCCGTCGCCCTCTTCCCACAGCTTGTGGTGCTGCACAGAGACCAGCCAGGCTGGGCCAGGTGGCCCCCCGCTGGTTGGTTCTGCTTAGAAAGCTGCTTCCTCTCCCTCGGTCCCCGACACTTGTGTTTTCCCATGATTCCTACAACAGTATCGCGAGAGTTAATGCTCTGAGAAGCACTCCGGGCCCCCTTCTAGCATTTGTAATTGTAAAAAGTGCTTTGATGCACCCGTTTCTACCACGAAGCACCCGTTTGTGAGCCAGCAAACTGCAAATAAAAAAAAAAAAAACATTTTAAAGGAAAGAACACTTTGGAACCCCATCTTTGCTTTGGAACTGGTCCATGTGTCACATTGCCTCTCCTTTCGCTGCCTCAGGTGCTAAAGGGAAGGGTTGTCAGCTAAGTACATGTGGCTTCTTAGGGACCACATTCTCTGTTTGCGGAGGGGATCGAGGCCATGTTTTTGGAGGGTGCAGGAGAAAGCAACCTGAATAAGGGTATTAGCAGCCTAAAACACTCCCCATTTGAGAACGGGTGTAGCACAAAAGAGAAGAGAGCTGAGCTGTTGGCAAAATACAGGCAGACAGCGTAACCTGGAAATGAAAACTGCTCAGGTTTGGTGCCAGCCCAATGGTGGGTGCTGGGTAAGATCCCTTGGCTCTGGACAGCCAGCCCTGGCGGCCTCTGCGGATCCACTGACAGCATTTGTCCGTGCCCTCACCCACGTGCAACTCCCCCTCCTCGAAAGGAGCTGCTAAATCACATTCCGAGGCCTCGTCAGCTTACCAAATCCCACATCTCACATGAACAACAGAAGGAGAGTAGCAGCTAAAAGCATGGTGCCTTATTGATGAATGCCCTTAAAGGCAACGACAAATTACGACTGGCTTCTGAGTTGCTATTTTCTGAGCTCGAGGTTATGAGTACATTATTTCTGTTATTGTCAACCAGACGCGATTGTAACTGGGATGTCGTACACATTGTTGTTACTGAGGTACTCAGGAATTACGGGGATGCATTCTCACGCCTTGTAAAATGTAGGTATTATTTCTGACCCCGAGGACCCTGGGAGCAAATGATACTGGCACGATGTTTCTGGGGACTTTTGACTCTTAAAACGGAGACGTGGCTTTGATGGCACCAGGAACACCTCTGGAAGCCTCAAGAATCTTCATTCTTGAGACAATGGGACGACTAAGTCGCCAGCAGAGGTAGACCTGCTGCCCACCAAGGTAGCTGCAGCTGGGGCAAGTACACCCAAGGGTCTTTGAGACCAGGGCAATCGCTGACGGTTCTGTTTGCCAAACTCTGTAAATAGACACCTTTACTTGGGCGGAAGGTCGAAAGGCTTAAAAGCAGTCACCTCTTTTCATTGCATTTTCCTATTCTCTACTCGGAAGCAAAACAAAAGAAATAACAGAGGGCGTAAACACATGAATTCACACGTACTGATGTTCACGGAAGCGCAGGCAAAGAAACAGAAAAACCGAAAGCAACCCGGTCCACTCCTCAGATAGAATACTCTGGTTAAACATCTTCTTTCGGAAAAAAAACAAAACAAAACCAGTATCATGACATGAAAAAAGATGGTCAATCAGATTAATTACAGAAGTCAGGAGTACGTTAACAATACAGTCTGAATGCAATGGTACAAATTTGGTATTTATTTACCTAGAAAAACAGACTGCAGGAAACTAAAAGCAAGTGCATTCATAGCGGCTATGTCAGAGTGCTAGGACTTAAGGGATTATGAAAATTCTTCCTTTCACGCTTTTCGGTATTTCCAAATACGGTATGTCTGTCTCCCGTTTGAGAATGCTTTAGACATACCAAGGAATTCACAAACCTGAATGCCAGCTGAAATGAAAATCCTGGCTCTTATGTCTGCCACTTTTAAAGTTGGCCCCTGAGGGTCCCTCCGCCATCGAACTTCTGTGGACACCCCGGCCCCGTACCAGGCACTCACCTGCGAAGGTGTCGTCACGCTGATTTCCGGAACAAAGTTGTCCTCAAAGAAACTGATGATGTTCTCCTGCTGAAGTTCCTTTGTGGGGGTGACTTTAGGCAGAGGTGGGACAGGAGGCCCTTTCCTGGTCTACGAAACATCAGAAACACAAGCAAACTAATTCGGCCAAAGACGGCACGCGAGATGTGTGTAAATGCCGCGAGAACAGTGCTGGGCAGACACATCGGAACACCTGACGGAGCAGAGGACGCTGTCTCCCTTGGTGGCTCTCTGAGCATCGACAAGCAAGGGCCCCATGAGAAATACTGAGGCGATGCCACTCCATTCATCCCAACACAAGCGCTACGCTCAGGGCCAGCCGCCTATGCCTCTAAAGTTAAAACTAAGGCCGCACCTTTTTTGGAGTCTACTGAAAATGATTTCTCATTTCAGCAATAAATTAGAACTTGAACGCTGACATCAGGAAAGCGTGTCACCGGAGTCAGTGAGACCGCCCGTAGATAGCACACATTTCACTTCCCACGTGAGTGTTTTGAGGAGTAAGAACTTTATAGATCTATCCCACGGATCTTCTCACGACTCTCCTTAGTTTCAAAGCTTGAACCACACCGGAGACTTCAAGTCTTCCTGTAGGGGTTCCATCTTCACCCAAAGTGGGGAAGACGAGGCTGGCAATGTTTCTCTGTATTTACCTTTTCTAGTCTTTACTGTCTCCCCCAGTCGTTTCCTCTAGCTGCTTTTGTTGAGTGTCTACTCATGTACCACATACCACGGGGAATACAAAAAATGCATAAATATCACAGCTTTTCTGGCCACCCTTGACCCAAGTATAATCAAAAGTGCCAGAGGAAGGAAGGTCCTGGCAGAAGGCAGGATTGATCAGGAGCCTTCTGAGAGCAAGAGGTGGGCGGAGAGGAGGGCATGAGAGCCTAAGGAAGCTGAGGTTGTGCAGAGAGGTCTCGACACGCTCAAACAGAGGGTGTGTGAAGATGCGGGGATTCAAACTGGAAAAACAGCTCGATTCCTTAGCGACCATCGCAATGCTGACAGCCTTGAAGTCTCCCCAACTGGAAACTCCTTTTAATGCCCCAGCACCACGGGAGTATCCCAGACAGGGAGGGTGAGGACCACCACGAGTTCTTCCATTCGCCCCCAGTATATTTGACCTCTTCCTACCTGTGAAGGTGACCTAGGCCTTGCCGGTGCAGGAGACGCGGGTGCCAGCGTGTGATTGGGACTCGCTGTCGGGCTCGGGATGGGCGAAGGCTCCTCAGGCGGCGATGGTGTCTTGGCGATGCGGAGCGGGCCAGAATCGCTGGACGAACACGTGAGAGTCAGCAGTGGGCGGTCTAAAGAACAGCACTTACGTTTCCGGGGTCCTCCATCCCTAAGGAATCCTGAGGCCCAAAGGTTTCGGCTGTCATCTAGTCCCCGTCTAGGTTAATCTGGTTGTTATGACGGCATTTATTGTCCATTGGGTGCCAGACTCCATTAGCAATACATCATCTCTAACCGTCACAATACCCACGCCTTACTGTCCCCACTTCACGGGTGAGTAAAGTGGGGCACAGAGAAGTTAAAAACCCCTGAAGTCACTCAGCAATTGGCTGGCTCTGAATTCAGGCCTTGGGAATGCACCCCCCTCTCCGTTCTTTCCACTGTGCCAAACAGGCTCTGCAAGAATCTTCCAAAGAGAAGCTGAATTAGCTGACCCACTTTCAACTTTTGATTTCCTAGAGAATGTTACTATAGCATACTCTATAGAAAAACCTACCCTGAAAATGATGAATTTTACATTAAAGGCATCCTCAGGATAGCGTTGAGTAAGATTTTAGAGGAATCTTTTCTGAGAACATTTGGAAACAAATTCATTAGTTCTTCCCCTTTCTACACCTTATAAAACAATGACTGAACTCAGACACCTTGACGGGTGCGAACAAATAAATAATATGGAGGCAGAGAGTCAGTAATGCTTCCTGAGAATGCACCGCGTTCCCAGCACCCAGCCAGAGACTTGGGACCAGCTCAAATATGATGAGCAGGAGGAGGGCACTTGGGACACATCCTACTCTCTAAGACCTTCTAACGTCTACAGATTGAGGGAACAGGGTCTCTACCCCAAAATAAACTAGCGCATACACCACAGCATGGTCTACATATCCAAGGGAGTGAGTCCTGCTGGGAACACGGGAGCCACATGATTGGGGCTATGTGCCGGCAATCATGGCCTCTGTCGGGAAGCACGGCTCCGATCTATGCTCAACAGGAAGCCCGCTGAGCTCACTCACCACCTCGGTCTGCGGAACAATGTTGAAAAAAACCAAAGGAACATTTGGTAAGCGGCCATGGCCCCACTCCGTCTTCATTTTATCTGATTCAGCAACACTGAACTTTTCAGACGCATCTGTTTCATGCTCAGGGAGGGGGTACCCCCTAAGTTTTTCACGTGCGTCACAGTGAAAACACCCAAAGTCACCGTGATGTTCTTATTACAACTTTCTCTTTGGTCCAAGTTCATACTGAGATACTATACTGGCAAGAGCGCTTCCACGCCTTTCATTCTTGTAGGGAATGTTCTTTCCCTTCGAAGAATAAGAGATCCTAAATGCCCACTTGGTATAGCAGCTGTAGCAGGGACTATTATGAGGATGGCTAACACAAAGAGTGTCATTTAAGAAGATTAGCTCTCTCTAGAGAGATCCAAATGCTAACATGGGTAGGAGGGTGTGTTTTTAGAAATGTGTGTGTAGGACTCTATATGTTGATTGATGTTAAAATTGTAAATACGGAATGTCAGGACTGCAATATTACCTTACACGCCATTTAGTTCAATAGCATCTTTTTTTTTTCTGTTGATTAAAAACGAATGAGATCTTTAACCGGAGGATTAATGGACTCACTCAAGGAAGGCAAAGCCTGTTGCCTGCAGAGTCATAAACCTGAAAGCTGGGTCTTCTGGTTTCCAGCCCAAGGCTTACTAGCCTGCATTCTTGAGCATAGGGTGCCTGAGAAGGATGAGATAAAGGGATTCCAAAATCACAGGAGAAAGCTGGGATGCAGCCAACTCCTGGGAAGGTAGACGATTCACCTACGGATCACTGGGCCTTCCGTGTATTTGACCAACTCACAATAACAACGTGTGACAGGATCAAAACAACGCAGCGTTTGCGAGGTCAAGTCAGGAGGTAAGATGATGGCAAGGTGTCAATTACTCCGCCAAGTGGATCCACTAAAGACGCCGGCACCAACAGGAAGCGTAAGGACTCAGCGCTGGGAGTTTAGGAAAACCCTTTCTTCTCCGAAGAAAGTTAACAGGTGTGCAACTAGAAATTACGTGTTAAAAATTTACACCCTGGCTGACAGGTCCCGTGGAAAATGGAGACAGGCAGACAGTCGCTTCTATTGTGACAAGACCAAAGCCCACACTGAGTAAATGGAAAGGCTAAAGGTAAACACAGAACTGAGGCTGCTGTTCGTTTTAGATTTTCCTAGAAGGATTAAACTAGCGTGGGCTGGTGCGGACTGCAGAAATTGCAACAAGCATTGCATGAACTCGGCTCTGATGAACACGGCTTACCTGGGAGCTCCTTGAATGGTGAAGGCCTTGTCAGCGTGCTGGTCGCCCAGCTTCGTCATCACTTCATACAATTTGTGGCAAAGCTAAAGGGACGGAGACCATTGATCTATTAGCTGGAAGTCATTCTGGTGCTGAGTCAGGCTATCGCCCTAAGAGACAAATTGTTTACTGAAAAACCGAGAACCTTAACGATAGTAGGGATGGTCTCAGGATACCTTTAAATTCTGCAAATGGACAATTTAAAACTCATGTCAAGGGGCGCCTGGGTGGCTCAGAAGGTTGAGTGTCCGATTTCGGCTCAGGTCATGATCTCGAGGTTCAGGAGTTCAAACCCCATGCCAGACTTTGCGCTGACAGTGCCGAGCCTGCTTACGATTCTCTAACTCCCTCTCTCTCTGCCCCTCCCCTGCTCTTTCTCTCTCTCTTTCAAAATAAATAAATAAATAATTAAAGAAAAAAAAAATATGTCAAAACTGAAAGGCCACGAACACGAGTAAACCTTTAAGACGCCAAAATACATTTCTTAACCAGAGTGCAGAACGGAAAACAAACGCTTATTGTTTCCACTGACTCTACGAGAGATAAAGTCATACAACCTCCCTGCTGAGCTAAGACACTATCAGGTGACGACAGGACTGCTCACTGTCTGAATGTTCGGACACTGATTTTTCCTCAGCCTCAAAAAGTATCGCTTTTAAACGCCACCTTTTAAAGCCGACTGGGAACAAAACCAAACAAAACAAGACTGTGAGACTGTGACACGGAGAAAAAGCATTTTGGAAGAGGAATGAACATAGACCAGGATTCCCGAGGGCCTGGAGGAATACTGGAGAAACACCACGGAATGTAATAACACACCATGAAAACAAACTCGCAAGTAGGTGACAATGCTGCGCCATTTCATTCGCTTTCAGAAAAAAAAAACAAAAAAACAAAAAAACAGTGTTCACTTATTTTGTGTTCCATAAGGAAAAATAATCATCGTTACTTACCACCGCTATTTCCTTATGAAACTTGGCCTCGAGGCTGGAAACATTTTTGAAAGTGTTGACGTAAAACCCAACTCGTCTGGAAAGAAGATAGGGAAAGACTGGTCAGCAAAATTGCATTTTTGACGGCAGTGAAATGCATTAGAAACAGGTTTCCTTTATACAATTTTGAATAAGGTTGGGCTGCATCTGCTGGCCCAAAGCACTCTCTCCTACGGCAGCGGACGCGTGGAGACAGTGGCTCACCGGGAGTGCGTTTCTGATTCTGCAGGTCTCAGGTAGGGATGGAGGATTTGCATTATTTTTAAAATTTTTTTTTAAAGTTTATTAATTTTTGAGAGAGAGAGAGAGTGCCAGAGTGTGAGCGGGGGAGAGGAGCAGAGAGACAGAGAGACAGAATCCGAAGCAGGATCCCCACGCAGGGCTCCGACCCACCAACCATGAGATCATGACCTGAGCTGAAGTCGGATGCTTAACTGACTGAGCCACCCAGGCGCCCTAGGATTTGCATTCCTAACAGGTTCTTAGTGACACTGACGTTGCTCATGCAGACAGGACACTTTTGGAACTACGACCCTAAGAGTCTGCTTCTATATTAGATGTGTGACTTCTAAAGTGCAGGAGATGGAGAAGTTTATGATTAATTTTTATGATGTACACATAGTATTGTTTTGGTACCGTATGTATGTTTGGATTCTGAAATGTGTTCGACAGGAGGAAAGAGAAAACCTATCAATTAATTACAATTCCTCAGCTAAAATAAGAGGGAACAAATAAAGCAAGCTGTCCATTCACAGTATCTCAAACAGGTTTGTGAAGCAAAGCCATGGGGTGGCACTTTTAGGTCCCTAATGGTAAGCACACCTGTCAACCCCGTGGGTTCAGCCCAGTACCCCCGTGTGGGTCCCCTTTGCTCTACTGAGGACTCTGTATTAATTCCATCTTTCTGAATCCATCTAGTAAATTACTACTTTGATTTAACTCCTGTTCTTGTTTCAATGATGGCCTCAAAAATAACTCCAGAATCCTGGTTGCTTCATTAGATTCTAAATCCCAAGTAAGGACTCAGATGCCAGAAACATCAGACAGGCTGGATATATGGAATAAACATATACTCAGGGCGGGGGGAGAGTTCTAATAAGAATAGTTTATTATTTAATATAGAATTTAATTATTTAATAATAACTTATTATCGGAGCGTAAGAATGTGTCTGTACACAGGAGGACCCCTCTTATTTAAACAATGCCATGAAAGCATAGATAAAAATGCCTATTTAGCTGTGCCTTGTGTGGAGCAGGATTCCAAACAGCAGAAGTGGACAAAAGTTCCATCGTCATTAAAGCCAACAGGAAGAGCTGGCACGTAACAGGCACTTTTGTGAATTCCCTCACTTAATTCTCGTAACTAGCCTCCCCCCAGGGTAGTGAGCTTCATTCTGTATCCAGGTCAGCTGAGGCACAGACGGATTAATTGTCCAAGGTCTTGCAATTAATACCTGGAAGAACCTGTATTTGGACCCAAAAGGAGGAAAACCAATAGAAAAGCATGGACTGTTTGACAAGAAATTCTGCTTAAGCACAAGCATCATTATTTCCGTACTCTCTGATGAATTAGGGGTTTAGAATTTTAACAAGATAAAAGATAAAAACCCAACTTGGAGATTCAGAGATGAAACAATAGTTAAGTACCACGTGAAACTCACCAGTAAGACTTACTTTTTCTATGTCTTAACCTGTACCTTAAATTCCTACCATGTTCCGCTCGATTTTTTTTTCCTTTTATAAGACTAGCTTATTTGGGTTTCCTCCATTTTTTTTCAGCTTTATCGAAGTATAATGCCAAATAGAATGGTGAGATATTTTAAGTGTACATTGTGGTGATCTGATTCACGATTGTGAAGGGTCCCCCCCATCTAGTTAATTAACACAGCTAACTCTTCACAAACTTACCTTGTGTGTGTGAACATTTAACCTCTACTCTCAGCAAATTTCAATGATGCGATGCAGTGTTATCAACTGTAGTTACAGTGTTTTACATTAGATCTTCACCTTACTCCTAGCTAAAAGTGTATACCCTTTTACCAACCTCTCCCTATCTCCCCCACCTCTTGGCCCCTGACATCCACTTTCTGACTTTCCATTTCTACGAATTTGCCTTTCCCCCCCAGATTCCACATATCAGGGATACCATGCCGTAGTAGCGCCTCGCACCTGTCAGAATGGCTGTCCTCAAGAAGACCAGATGACAAGTGTCAGCAAGGATGTGGAGAAAAGGGATCCCCTGTGCACTGTTGGTGGGAATGGAAATTGGTGCGGCCGCTGTGGAAAACTCCTCAGAGAGGTAAGAACAGAACTACCATACGACCCTGTGATCCCACTTCCGGATATAGGTCTGAAGGAAATGAAAACAGGATCTCGAAGAGATACGTGCACTGTCATGTTCGCTGCAGCATAACTCACAACAGTGAAGACAGGAAAACAGTCCCAGTGTCCATCAAGTGGGGAATGGTTAAAGAAGGCGTGAGATGTATATGTGTGTGTGTGTATAGATACACACACGTGTATTCATATATATGTACTGATATACCCGTATATCTGTACCTGTATATGAATATATATACACACACAAACATATGTATATTATTTCATATCAAAATAAAAATAGGTGAATTGACAGACACATAATCACTGCAGATACTAAACATTAAGCAGAACATATGTCTTTGTCTGGTTTATTTCACTCAGCATAATGCCCTCACGGTCCATCCATACTATCCCAAATGGCAGAACCTCCTTTTTTTTTTGGTGGTGGTGGAGGGGGGAAGAGAGCATGAGCAAGGAAGGGGCAGAGGGGGAGGGAGAGCAAATCCTAAGCAGGCTCCATGCTGGCAGACTGATGCAGGGCTTGATCTCATGACCATAAGATCATGACCTGAGCTGAAATCAAGAGTTGGAGGCTCAACCGACTGAGCCACCCAGGCGCCCCTCCTTTCTTATGGCTAAATAATATTCCACAGTGTGTGTGTGTATAGTGTGTCTGTATGTATGTATTGATAGATGATAGATAGATAGATAGATAGATAGATAGATAGATAGATAGATAGGTAGATAGGTAGATAGATAAAGAAACCTATATTAATAAAGACAATCCTGGCACAGGGTGTTTGGGAAATAGTAACTACTTGGGAGGGTCCGACCAGAAGTTGGAGAGACGAGAGCCTAGTGAGGCAGACGCGTGCGCTGGGGCAGGGGATATTCCTGACCATGAAGCACGCACTTATTTGCAGGCAGTGGCTATCCACAGCCCCTCGCCACGTGTGGGACAGGCGAATGGAGAGGACTTGTGTCTGAGGCAGCTAACTAGAGCAGCGCCTGTACAGGAGGTGCGCTGACAACACTGGGCAGAGGGTCCAGCTCACCGTAGGTGGCAGGGAAGACTGCCAGCGGCACTGGAAGTGCCAACTCAGGACCCCCATCAACCAGTCATTCCTTATACCTCCCCTCATTCAGTTACTCAACCAAGTGTCTATCCCCTCTGGGTTCATGCCTAGCAGTGGGCTCTGGGGGCTCCAGGAACACACGGTCCAGTTAGAGGAGCACCCGAGGGGCAGATTCGCGAACACATGCTTTATCCAGACTGGTGAGTGAAAGACGCGGAATTTGAATGTTAAAGTTACCACAGAAGGCCATACACAACCGAATACCAAAAGTGAGTAGATTCAGACAGAAACAACTACAGGAGCTGAGAAGACAGGGGAATTAACAGGCCCCGTGCCAGCTGCGAACATCTGCTTGAGAGGATAAACTTGGACTGCCCTGAAGAAGGGTCAGATTTAAGTAGAAGGCAGGCGCGGATGGGGCGGTGCAGGGGGTGATGCCCAAGTTCACTGGTGGGGACTGCTTTGTTTTCATGGATTCTTCACTATGATAAACAAAGCCCTACCGAAGACCTACGAATTAAAACTCTGCGCAAGGCTCGACTATTTCCTTAGAAGAAGTTTCTTGAATGCAAACGCGGTAGGAGAGGCTTCAGCGTGCACTGCCAAGGTGGTCCCACGGGGACGGGGGCCTTCTCCTCCCTCAACGTTCAGTAGGAAGTTACTGTGAAACCTTTGTCAAGGTGACAGGCGAGAGTTTGCACCCTGGCTGACTTTCACGGTTATATCCTTTCATTGAAGTCCATACTTTTTTCCTCATTTATTAGCCATTTGTATTTCTTCTTTTGAGACTCACCTATTCATGTTTTGTGTTCATTTTTTAGTGCTTTTTTTTTTTCCTTGTTTATTTGTAAGGTTAGCTGCTCTTAAACCTAGTGCTCCTTGGAGACGTTTAGCAAAACTCCCCTTCTTCTATCTGTAAATTCTGCTTTCTGATATGCGGTGTGTCTTATTTCTACAATTATTACTTAGAGAAATTAACTGGTGTGGTGCCAGAAAGAAAGACTAAACAGACATCAAATGATTTGAACATGACAAAACAGATACCAAAAGAGTTTCTAATATTTTTGTGGTCTATTCTGGAATTCCAAAGTCAACTAGGATGTATTTAACTTAGAAAAAAATGTGTGGAACATTTTTGACGTCACTCATCATATACTGGTTTTCTTCAGTTTATGAAATTGGAGACTCAAACGAGGGCCTGCCTTCAAGTAGGTCACTACTACAGGCCTAGCACCTAATACAGTGCAGTAAATATTCAATGAATGAATGAATGAACCAGTAAATGTGGCATTCATTGTGCTGTCAGGGCATATTCTGACTGTTAACTTTGGCTCGTAAAAACGTGATGTCACCAGCAGTGAAACAGACACCCACAAAGTACTGCTATTATGTGTTTGTGAGGTGTGTCACACATTCTCCATAAACGAGGGACTCCAGGTCCCTGTAGGACTCCCCTGAGGCACCCTCAGGCCCCTTCTGGTTAGCTGTCAAGACCCATTTAATTTCTTTATTAAGCCGGTTCTTTGTTCTTGGAAACAATGGAAAGGATTACCAGCTGAGCTATCCCAGCTCTGCAGGCCAGCACTGCCCTCAGGGAAATCTGCAGGGGCGGGGCTGGAGGGGGAGCTGCTGCTCCCTCCCAAAACTCCTGCAATGGAGGAAGCATCCTCTCTCATCCCTCACTTACCAGGGGGAGGGAGTGGGAGAGCGAAGAATTTTCTCCTAGCGAGCCCCTGCTCCTCTGGGCCCCTGACACACCTCATCTGATATCCATGCCACACGTATTCAACTCCGTACAGCTCATCTACCAACCCCCCAGGCCCCCACCCCACTGACTGTCCACAGGCGCATCTCACAATTCCCTTCTCTCTCCTTCACCAAATCCTAACACGAACACCGCAGAGCTTGACATCCATCTGACTCTTCAACCAAGAACCCAACTCCTAACTCCCATGCTTGTTCGTACGCACTCTGCCGCAGACCCTGGGTCTTGCCATTGATGGCTCACAACTGAGATGAGACAATCCAGTGACCTACTCCCTAACCCAGTTTCCTAGACCACAGGATCCTTCATTCATTCACTTCCATTCCACCTGCTGATCTTTTTCTAATCTCTCTGAGATCGGTGCCCCTTTCCTTCCAGGCTGTCGTCTCCCTCAGGCTCTGCATCTTGCTTTCTCAAGCTCAGGCCCTGTGGCGTACCTCTCACCACTGGCCGCTCACTGTACCAACATCCTGTCTTGACCCCCCCGCCCCCCGGGCCCTATTGGCTCCAGAAATCCCCCGTCTGAAATCATCGCAACCTGTGCCCACCACCACCGTTAGCTTCTCAAAATAATACCGATGATTTCAAATTAATTTTTAATGTTTATTTATTTTTGAGAGAGAGAGAGAGAGAGAGGGAAGGGCAGAGAGAGAGGGAAACACAGAATCCTAAGCAGGCTCCAGGCTCCAGCACAGAACGCGACACGTGGCTTGAACACATGAACCATGAGATCATGACCTGAGCCAAAGTCGGACACTTAACGGACTGAGCCACCCAGGTGCCCCTCAAAATGATACCAGTTGTCTTAGAAGGCTTCCCCTGCCCTCTCATCCCCCCTCTACTGCTGCCACTAGTCCTCAGGCCCAGCACAGTCAAGATCCTCAAATAAGAGACGATATCCACTGTTTCTACGGCATCAACCATGGCGTCGCCAATGGCTGCAGCCAGGCTTCCGACCCCGCCATTGGCTGGAACCTATCTGGAAGCTCACCAGGACAACACACCCTTAGACTCCCCTGCTTGGGAGGGGAGTTTTGTAAATGATTCTCCCGACACTCCTTCGCTTTTAAAACTCTCTCCGTTCTGGGCTTTTTTAAGATGCTACTCTTCGGCGGCCTCCTCCCGCAGCTCTGATTATTCCTTCTCAGGGACTTCCGCAGGCATCTCTTCTGCACACTCCTTAAATAGTGGTGCTCCCATTACCCACTCCGCCAGAGGAGGGAGGCTCGGAAGACACAAGGCACTAACTTCAGTTTCAAGGTGGAGCAAGAGGGCTGGGAAGAACAATACGTATAACAATTCTACGAACTCAGTTTTATTTATGAAAGACTGAATACAGTCTCATTTTAGATAAGGAGGAGTGCTAAATACAGACATCAGGGTTTACAGGCAACGCCACAAGTGCCAGCTTCGGGATGCATAAATTTGACAATCTTCGGCAAAGGGTTTAACTAGTACGATCCTGGGTGTCCTCATTCGTAAGATGGGGATATACGTAATTGTGATAATTAGAGATTATGTGTGCAAAGTGAATAAAATGATACCTGGAAAATAGAAAGTATTCAACAATAAACGGCCTCTCTCTTCCTCTCATACAAACACAGTCCACACAATTACTGTGGTTGAATAGTGCAGGTCTAGTCAAAAACCACAGTATATACAAAGAAAGGCCCAAGCTAGGTTTTGATCAAAGGGAAAGACCTGACTGAGGTAAAAACGAAAAACACTTGAGTGTGGGAATTAGTTGCAGTGGATTAAAAAGCACCGAAGTGGGGCGCCAGAGTGGCTTGGCTGAGTGTCCGACTTTAGCTCAGGTTATGATCTCATAGTTTGTGAGTTGGAGCCCTGCATCGGGCTCGCTGCGGAGAACTACTAGCTGACTCGAGGAGTGCCCTTGATGAAGACAAAGACACAGATGCCAAAGATGTCCATAAAGATTTTGGATACAATTATTTCTTGAAATATAAAAGCTGCAAAAATATATTAAAAAAATAATTTCATATAATTTTTGAGTTTATTTTATTTTTTTAATTTGAGAGAGAGAGAGCATGAGCAGGGGAGAGAGGCAGAGGGGCAGAGGGAGAGAGAAAAATCTCAAGCAGGCTCACTCTGAGCACGGGATCATGACCTGAGCCAAAATCAAGAGTCGGACACTGAACTGACTGAGCCACCCAGGCGCCCCTGTAATTTGTGATTTTAAATAGGCATGAATGACTCTGTGAAAGTTACGAATAGATATTTGCCTCATCTATATCCCTAAAAGTTTTTTATATTCAGGCCGGCTCAAAATCCTCACTTCTTTGGGCACACACACTAGGCTCCTCAGCAGGCCACAGAGACATCAAGGTAGAGCTGCAGAATGACGAGGTGTACAGGATGAGGTGGAGGACACAAATGCTGGGAGTTCTGCCAAGAGCTAACAGGGCATCCTTGTAAATTTCGAAGTTAAGGGCAAGCCCACCATCGTAACCCGCAGGAGGATGACGAGGGGACGGGTGGTGGCAGTGAGAATAGGGAGGGAGAGGCCAATCCAGAAAACCACAGAGAGATGAGAAACTGATTCCTTTGACGGTCCTCTGGTTTCCCAAAGTTAATGACTCCAAAGCTGTGAGGTGGGGAGCCCAGAAATGACAGTACCAAAAAGAGACATGCAGATGCGGAAAGAATGAGTAATTCAGATGAGCAATGAGTTCATTTCACACGTGTAGAACCTTGGGTTATGGCTGGGCATTGGAGTTTTCATGCCCTAGAGGCTGAGTGCAGAGTGAACTAGCCAAACTTTCCTCCAGCTCTTTCGGTAGTCCAAAAATAAACACTGAGTGCCTACTACTGGCAAAGTGGACTCCAAACCACGAAAACACACACAAGGGCAAAACTCTGCTCTAGACCCTCAAAACGCTTACAGGTTTAGAGGACCCATAGGAGCTCCAGAATTTCTAGACAGGAAGGTTTTGAGGGTGCCAGTCTGGTTGGAAACCGGGCTAGAGGGTTTGCCTTAAAGCACTGCTGCCCAGCAAGGGCAAATGTGTTTACATGGCATGGCAGCATGAGGTGCTGATGGGAACTGAGAGGCAGAAGTCCCCACTGCATCCGACAACTTCTTGGTTCTACCATTGAGGGAGAATAATAAGACAAAAGGCTGGAAAATGCAGTAATGCCATGAGAAATGCAGAGTAACTGTAATAAGAAGAGTATTTAGTGCTTAAAATCGGAATGAAGTTCAGGTTCAAAAGGTCAAAGCCCGAAGACTAGATGACCCCTCGGAAGCAAGGGAGTTCTGCCAAGAGCTAACAGGGTATGCTTGTAAATTTCAAAGTTAAGGGCACTTCTCCTAATGCCTCTTTTGGAGATGGGAGACCCCACTTGAGAAATATATCAAGGTCTAAAACTGTCATCAAGATAGCAGCTGCTAGCTTCGTGTGGTCAGTTAAAATTACGTGCATCAAAACAAAATAAATTAAAACTTCACTTCCTCCACCATACTAGCCGTATTCCAGGAGTTCAACAGCCAGCCATGCGTGGCAAGTAGCTACCATTCTGAAAAGCACAGACATGGAACACTTGTCTTGGATGGTACTGAGGCATCACAAACAACACAGAGAAGGATATCCCCTGTTCTTGGGTCTTCTCAATAGACAGGTACACCCTGTACAGAAACTTTACCTTGACCATAACGATGGTAACTCTTCTTGTAAGTCAACGTTAAACTCTTCAAACACTTTCTGTGCTTTCTGAAATTCCTCTTCTGCCTAGAAATGACACATCGACACGTGTTTACACTAAAAAATATCATTGAAACACAAGCCGCCGCTATGTACAACGACAGCATTTAACATAAAATAGGAATAGCTTTATGGTGTCCAAGAGACATTTTGAGAAGGACAGAAATTTGTCTGGTTATAATCCACACAATCGTTTTTCAATAAGAAATAGGAAGTCTTATTAAGACACAGAAACTGACCCGATTACAATGGTCGCTTTGGTCATCTAGCAGACCCATTCATGCCACAAAACGGGTTAACTGTCACATATACTGCTCTGCTCTGGACACTGGACATGGATGCTTCCTAAAGAAACTCCCACTCTGCTGGGAAGTCTAAATAATTACAATATGAGACAGAGCCTGCAATGTTTTGCGGAGCATGCTGTTGGGGAAGATGGTATAGAAACAGAGAAGCTTCCACAGGGAAAGTGGTATTCTGATGGACTCTTTGAAGAATCAGCAAATGTTTGCTAAAGAAGAGGGTGGAGAGACACTACAATGCATAAAGGCGGCGTTCCCTAGTAGCTAGAATCCCAGCTTCCTACTTGTGTAAACTTGGGAGGCTGTTTTAACTTTCTTCACCTTGGATACCCATTGACAAAATGGGAGACAGGAATGCCTCCTTCACAGGTATCGTGAGTATTAAGAGACGATGACATGGATGATCGCGATGTCTGGCACCTATGGGGTGTTGCACGAAGGGGAGCTCTTATCCTGGCTGCTCGGGAACTGAGGTGTGCTCAGGTCATGGAGGCTCTAGCTTAGGATGTGCGTGTGGAAGAAGCAGCAGAGAGGAAAGAAAATTTGAAAGTTGAGTAGGATGAACAGGTGAGTCGTAACCAAGCCGTGCGGGACTCGTATGCATGCTAAGGAATTTAGATTTGTTTTCTACAGGCCATGGGGGCCATTAAAAGACAAGCGGTGGGGAAACAGATCTAGAGTGAGGCAGAAAGACTATTCAGACAGCTGTGTGTAGGCAGACAGGAGGAGCCAAGACTGGAGGCAAAGGGAGTAGTTAGCAGGTGTCAGTTAGTTGGTGTCTGTATGGAACCGGCATACGGAGTAAAAGCTATTGAAATGGGTTTTCTAAAAGAAAATGAATCGAGCACAAGTTCCACAAATCAAGCACAAGTCTGGGCTCTCTGATAATCACAGGTTATGTCTTAGAATTTCAAGTTTGGTTTTCTCTCTAAATCTGCCTTTTAGCTTCAGGTATGGACCACAAACAGAAGAAGTGCAGGAACACGTTACGTTCACCGACCCTGCGGTATTGTCGGGGACTAGGGTTTATTTTGATCAAAATGTATGAGTCAGTGTCAGCCATGTGAACTCTACAGTAACGTGAAAACTCTTATTTTTAATTAAGAATTCTGGAAAGCAGCCCGTAAGCTCCATGATGCAGTTTAAATTCTGTCCTGCTTCCAATCTCCTTTAAAAAGGAAATACAGGCATACCTCATTTTTGTTGTTACTGTTGTTTTGTTTTTTTTGTGTGTGTGGTTTTTTTGGTGTGTGTGCCTTACTTTACAGTGCTTTCCAGATAACTGACATTTTTGCACACTGGAGGTCTGTGGCAACCCAGCATCCAGCAACTCTACCGGTGCCGTTTTTCCAACAGCGTTTGCGCACTTCATGTCTCTGTGTCACATTCGGGGAATTCTTGCAATATGTAAGCATTTTCATTATTATTATACTTGTTATGGAGATCTGGGATCAGTGATTACAGTTCACTGAAAGCTCAGGTAATGGTTAGCATTTTTTAGCAATGAAGTGTTTTTAGTTAAGATATGCACCCTGTGTTTTTAATCATAATGGTATTGCACACTTGACAGCCTACAGTATGGTGTGAACATAACCTCTGTAGGCACTGGGAAACTAAAAAATTCATTTGATTGCCTTCCTGCAATATTTGCTGTATTGCAGTGGTTGGGAACTAAACCCGCAATATCTTTGAGGTATACCTGAACTTAATTTTACTCTCTCGGCCCCCAGATAGATTTCTTGGGTGTTCAAAATGGTCTGATATTTCTCTAGATGCGTTTGCGGGACGAGGCGAGCTTAGGGTCCCCCTGTTCCTCCACCGACTTAACTCCTCCCAATCTGCTTGTATTCATTTTTAAAAAGAGAAATTGTCAGAAGTCGTAGAATACAGACAGTGGTGTCAACAGTGGGATCAATCCTTACCTTAGAGATTCGACTCTCATCCTTCCTCTTGGAACTCTGCAAAGCTTCTAGATGGTGACGAGCACTGTCATAGTCCACCAGCTTCCTGCTGCGTTTTGCAATGCGATTCTGCCAACAAGGAAATACATACGACTAAGGAAAAGACATGGTCAGAGAGTCTCTTTTTGATTTCCTTGTCCAGGGCAACTATGTATCTTGAGTAGAGATTGAAGTGAGCCAGGATTTCAGCAGACAAATGACACCAGGAAATTCTCCAAAATACACCTCCAATTCTTTATGTAAAATCATTTATGTAAAAACAATTAGGTAAATATCTTCCCTTATGATAATAATTAGGCTGATTAGTTGAAGGTAGAATGTGTAGTCAAAAATCAGAAAATTCCAGAACTGGTTGAGGGGAGCAGTAAATCTATACTGTCTTTTAGCCTCTCCTCTAAATCTTCAAGTGTTGCACTTTGAAGATCATGGAAAATTATATTAGCATTTGGCATTATAATTCTGTGTTTTTTTTTAATGTTTATTTCTTTTTGAGCGAGAGAGAACGCAAGCAGGGGAGGGGCAGAGACAGAAGGAGACACAGAATCTGAAGCAGGCTCCAGGCTCTGAGCTGTCAGCACAGAGCCCAACACAGGGCTCAAACTCACGAACCACAAGATCATGACCTCAGCCAAAGTCAGATGCTTAACCAACTGAGCTACCCAGGCGCCCCTGGTTTTATAATTCTAATAACACTCACACCAACAGCAATTCTATAAAACGGATTTACTTCCTACAAAATCCTTTTTCGTAGCAGTAGTCCCCAATCCTTCTGTTCATTAGAATCACCCGAAGAGCTTTAAAAATACATTGATTCCTAGAGACTCTACTTTCATTTAGGATACAGACAACTGGAATGAATGTAACTCTCACACCGACAAGAAAAAATGTGGATAATCTATAAAAGGGCAACTCTTATTGACTGTATCAGAGCCCTTGGGTCACAAGGCAACAAACTGATTTGAATTCTTTTACTCAGGAAGAGGGACAAATCCATCCGAAGAAAGACAAGACAACAGACCATTTGTGCCAACAAACCAGGGTACAGGTAGCAGCTGTGGCCACCATACAAGTGGACATGAAGAGGTCAGCTAAGATTTTAACGAACTATTAAAGGCCTCGTGTGGGTTAAGGTATCACTTTGGAAAGCTGGGTGGTCAAGACACGAGGGCAAATTGCACTGATGGGTAAGTACTTTCCTTTGGCCTCCAACTGGATGCTATGAGAAAGTCTGGGAACCAGACACTCCCTCGCAGTGCAGGTGAGAAGGAGGTGAGCCACGGCTGCTACAGGGTGGGCACAAAACTCTCTTACAAGGCAAAAGCTTTAAGGGGCTTAAGGAGGGAGCAAGAAATCCTCCTACTCACAGAGACCAGGCAAAGATCCATGGTTTGATGGGGAAGAGCAGAAGCAAAACCAATTTGGTCCTGGGAGAGAGATAGGAGCCCCTATGGCCCCTATGCTACATGCAAAGAACACTGTTCCAAGAGGAAGGATAAACGAAAAATCCCTACTCGTTTGGGGAGGGGCATAACCCTTCCTGGGCCCACAGTCTGACTCCTTTCAGAAGCAGAGGTCTGTTCCTCCTTGGGCAGGGGCAGGAAACTTCTGCTCAAAACCAACCACAGAAATGAGGCTGACTTTGCTTGAGACACACTAAGAAAGTATATCAGAAAACAGTCCTGCCTCCATGATGAACCCAACACTCAGTAACGCGCAAAAGCTGCCTACCACTGGTGGGAGGGCAAGTGTATATGGAGAGACCCCTTCTGCAACACAAGCATGTAAGGAACCAAAATCTGATGGGGAACAAGGACACTCAGAAAAATTATCTGGCATCCACCAGCCTATCCTATGTGGTCCAAATGAGAGGCCAAAGTCAGACTTCAACCCAAGAGTCTAAAAACATGATAGATGTTAAGAGATCAGCACAAGGCATTATCAGCCCAATTCTAGAGGAATGTGAGAGCCGTAGTGCCCTGAAAGTAACAATAGTACCAACAAACCCAAATGCACTTCAGTTCAAGATCAGAGTGATTTGAATCCCCACAATACTGACCTGACAAAAAGATAGGCCCATTTCTAGGCATGACTATTACCTCAGTCTTTATTATTCTATACATGATACCTGGGATTAAATCTAAAATTATCACACACACACACACACACACACACACACACACCCATGAGAAAAGATAAAGCAATCAATGAACCAGACTCAGTCATGACCCAGATTTTGGAAACATCTAGAAATTTTAAAACAGCCATGAGAAAATATGTTAAAGAATCAAGTTGGAAAAGGAAGATAACATACATAAGCAGATGAGTAATTTCTACAGAACCATGGAAACTTTAAGAGTCAAATAAAAATCAAATGGAGGGGCACCTGGGTAGCTCAGTGGGTTAAGCATCCGACTTCAGCTCAGGTCCAGGAGTTCGAATCTCACATCGGGCTCTATGCTGACAGCTCGCAATCTGGAGGCTGCTTCAGATTCTGTCTCTCCCTCTCTCTCTGCTCCTCCCCTACTTTCACTGTCTCTCTCTCTCAAAAATAAATATTTTAAACAAATTTAAAAAAAAGAACAGACCCAAGAAACTCACAGAACCCCAAGAAGGATAAACACCAAACAATACACATCCAGACACTTGATAGTCAAACTGCTTAAAATCAAGAATAAAGAAAAACAGAAAGAACAAGGCAAGGATAACAGAAGACTAATCTGGAGAAACCGCGCAAGCCAGAATACAATGAAATGACATTCTTAAAGTACTGAAAACAAAAGAAAAAGAAATCTGCCAACTCAGAGTTCTATTCCCAATAAAAATACCTTCCAACGGTGAAAGTGAAATAAAGTCCTTTTCAGACAAGCAAAAGCTGAAAGAATTCACGGCCATTATGGGAATTTTAATATAAAGTAGAGCTATGCAAAAAAAAAAAAACACACAAAAAACAAAAAACAGAAATTATAAAGTTCAAGGTAAATATACATGATATTGGTGTTTTACTTTTAATTGCTTGACAGGTAACTGATTATCTAGAGCAAAAAAAGGAAAATACAAAAATATACCATGGAGTTTATAACATTTGTAAAGGAAAAATGTCTGACAATAACAGAGGAAGGGAGGAAAGAACTGAACGTATATTGTTTATATAAAAGTGCCGTGATAAGTATTTGAAGTTAGACAGGAAAAGTTAAAGACATGTTATAAACTGTAAAGCAACCACTAAAAAGTTACAGATGTATAACTAATAAGCAAAGAAAAAGCAAATTTAATTAGTTGAGGCAAGGCCCAGGCATCTGTTCTTTTTTAAAGAATTTTTTTAAGTTTATTTATTTATTTGAGAGAGAGAGAGAGAGAGAAAGAGAGAGTGGGGAGGGGCAGAGAGAGATGGAGAGAGAGAATTGCAAGCAGACTCCACACTAGCAGCACAGAGCACAATGCAGGGTTCAAACCCATGAACCATGAGATCATGACCTGAGCCAAAACCAAGAGTCAGATGCTTAATCAACTGAGCCACCCAGGCACCCCTGTCCTTTTTAAAAAGATCCCTAGCGGTCTAGTTATACACAGCTAGTCCAATCTGAGAACTATGGCAGGAGGAAGTCCTTAAAAAAACTTTAAATTGTGCATGGAAAGAAGAAGAAAACAATGATAAAATTATGTTTGTGGCATACAAAACACAGTCACAACGCACAGACTCTCAGCAACCTCTAGTATGCGTGTTGTAGGGATTATTCCCACTTTATGCACCAATTTCGAGTCGCATGAGATTACCTTCTAACGTGTCCAGAATTGCTCAGAAAGTCTCTAGCAAAGATGAATTAAATGTCAGTTCCCACCTGCCTCCACCCCTGCCCCGACCAGTGCCAGGAGCAGGGAGATGCCCATGAGACCCCTAGGACACAACATCTAAGAAGGCCCTTTGTTTCAGGGTCACGTACGTGTAAGGACCAGCAACGCAGAGCAGGTGCCTCTTTATAGCTTGAACCCTAGTGCCCTCACCTGCCTCACTCAGTCCCCGCCCTGCTCCTGACTCAGTGAGTACTCCTTCTAACTGTTCCCCTATTTCTCTGACAGAGCCATTGCTCAACTCTCACTCTATGCTATTCCTCTCCACCCCCTTTGGGATTGGTGAGAGGCAGATTGGGGTAGTTACTCTCATTTAACTGCTTCCAATCTCTTTACTGTCTACACCTACCACGTCCAACCAGTGTTAGTAGTGGAAGGAATGGCTGACTCACATTTGCTTCAAGACATGCAATGAACGAGTCTAGTCAGGATGCAGTGACGCCCTTCGGTGAACTCTGGTGGGCACACTGTGCCTATGAGATGACAGAGCTCTATTTTTAGCAAACATCTAGCCATCACCTTCCAAGGAACATGGCTCTTGAAGCCCTGGTCTTGGGCGACTCTACGTAACTCTGATATAGCTCTGCTTTGCGGATTCCTAGGGGTGGGGAACTCTTCTTTAGTATTTTCCAAGAAGCGAGTCTTGATTCTTTGAAGATGAATGTGATTTTTGAAAAGAGCCAAAATTCAATTACTTCCAAGCCTGAGAATAAGGTGGAAGAGTACACTGGGTCATCTTTTATTTGCTCAAAAACAAGAAGTGAAGTAAATAACGTGACTCACTCCCTTATGTAACTGACAAGTCGATTACAGAGCAAGGCTCACTGAGGTAGAAGTGACTATTTTGAAGGCCATCCCTCATTTCTGTGCTGGAAACACACATCAGTCTTATTTCCTTACCTATCTGATATTTGAAACCCTTGAAAAAAAAGAATCAAGTCTCATTAAGTGAGGGTAGAGTTAATTCACTCTGGCTTTTTTTATAGAAAATGATACAATTCTTATGTCACCATCCAGTGGTGAATTTAATTAAGTAAATTCACTAATCTGATGGCAAACAGTTTAATTAGATGGTTCAATTGAAATTTTTTTCAGTTTTCCCGCTGCACGCTCACCTTATAGAGTAAGAAATAAAATTTATTGTATTTTTTAAAAATTTCAGTAATAACCCCGATTTGGAATCACTTTGGCACACTGCCATAAATGTACGTTTAGTTGCTTACGCATGGCTGCCAAGATAGAATCTAAACTACATTTTACAAGAACTGCTCACAGCTGTAAGCCTGCCTGTGTCGCTGACAAGTTTGGTCTTATTCTAGCATTGATTTTAGATGTCAGTGCTGCATAATAAGAACTGTAACACTGGGTGCCCTGCCAATCACAGCTGGAAAAATCAAACATCATTCCCTCATGAATGGTGCTTCATAGCCCTTGCTGGTGAGCTGCAGTAAATATTTGGAAATTTGCCTGACATTTTCACTACACATGGCCGGTTGGATTTTAATGGAAGTCAAGGAAGCCATTGTGTTCCATGCTCTAAAAATTCTTTACTCGGTATTTTTAATCATCACCCTCCTTTCACCCAATAACCCATTCATTACATAACCATTCAGCACTAACGTGATGAAGGACAGAGTCTATATCCACTTCTACCTTCCATTCAGTGAGCAAAGACACAGAGAATACCTTAAGTGTATCTTCACAGAAAACAGTCTTTCCAATATGAGAAACAGATACCCTGTCTACGCTCTAATTCCAGTTTCCTTTCCTATTTAAATGCTATTTCCTCAACTCTTTGTCATATGAAATGGTTTCACAATTCTCTATTTTGGTTGAAACCCTATGTGTATGGAATGATATTCTAAGTACGACTTCAGAGAAAGAAAGAGTGATTCTTTCAGCCTCTTTGCATGATGCGGCAACACCAAGACTTATACATTTCACTGATCTTCAAGACATCCAGATAGATGATATTATTCCCAAATCTCTAGTGGAAACATGGTTCCATCACTGGAGGTTCATGTTTGGGCATGGCCTCAACCCTGGACCTCAAGAAAAGAATGGCTTAATTAAAAGTTCTATTGAGTTTTTCATCTTTCTGATGTGGAAAAAACTGAAAAGATTAGCCAATAGCATTCAGAATGATTTTATTTTAATCTACGTTTCAACGCAGGTACTTCTGTATTTGTCTTATAAAATTATATGCTCCTAGACAGTATGGCCAATTTCCGAATAACTACAGCTGGGAAGTACCATAACTACTCAGAACCTCCACATTTTTTTTTTTGATGATACCAAGTTTTGGTTCCCGACACTCAACAACTTTTCAAATGTGTTCTTCTGTGGTCAGTGACACCCTTCATTTGCTTAGTTAAATCATACTATGAATGTGTATTGTATGAATAATTTAGACTAGGTACCAACTAATAATAATAATAATAATTTAGACTAGTTACCTCTGCTGATATATTGAGAACTGATTGTTATAGAGATTAAATTACCAGGCAATAAATGAAGTGTGATAGGGATTCTGAGATCGTTTGCTCCACTAGTGTTACAAATGCCAAGACAAAATGTGACTGTCTACCCAATAATCTGTAGATACCCCAAGATACATTTCCTATAGGTTAGGGCATGCAGCCTCACCGAACTCTAAAATTTTCACAGTTTCGTGTCTGAATTTCTCAGAAAACTTTAAGAAGCCAACTTATACCTTTTAATTAGGGTGCAGTCCTGCAACGGCTCGATAAACTGTTCTGCCTATTATGATAACGTCATTGAGAACCCATCATCTGGATTTGTTCTCTGTGACATTTTGCCACCAAGGCTAATGTACCTCGTCTGATCCCTTTGAGTTTCTCGTCTGGTGCCCCTGTGTCCCAAAACAACACTTTGGACGTTGGCCAACTAGCTGTTAGGCATCCTGTGAGGGACCAAGGAAATTAACATCACTAACAGGAGTGCTGTTCTGGGGGAGAAGCTTCGCTCTGTTTCATGGCCATGGCTACAAAGCAGCCCAGGTAAAAGTGGAACTTCACATACGAAATCACTTAATTAAGGCACTGAAGATGGGTGGATGCAGGTTCAAGGCCTCCTTCACCCTAGAGGAAGGGCAGTACATGGCTCTCTTACTTGGTACTCCTCCCCGAGCAGGAAAAACAGCTGCGGGGAGGGGGGTGGTGCAGATCCATTAATGCTCTCATTTCATTTGCTACACACAGCTCTGAAGGTTTAAAAACCATGTCTACCTCCGGAGTCAATTCCCAGTCTACGACGTTCAGTCCTTCGCTTATATATTTCCCTTTCAATGAATCCAAGTGTCCAATAAGACAAATGTTCTAGACAAGGTATTTTTAGATCCAGATGTTCATGTACTTGAATCTTAATGCTTGTATCTTAACAATTCAATCTGAAGCAGAGGATTTTAAGGAGAGAGAAAATATGCAGGTGAGCTGTGAACAGTAAACACGGGAAGATCATATGTTTTGCTCTCGTGTTCGCGATGAAGTTTTCTCTCTTCCCTGGGACCGCTGTTTATTCTAATGGAAATTCTCATCAAATGCTACACAGTAAAAATGGTCTGAACATAAAGAAGACTGGAATTTTTGGTATCTGGTTTGCAATTTTATATCTAGAGTGTTAAAAAGAAGTCTGGAGAGAAATAATCACTGAAGCCGTCTGCCAAAGGGAAAATTTTTGTAGCTACATTTCATTTCGAAACTGATAGGAACAGGATAACGCTTCCATGCTTAAATAAATGAAAAGTTATCATCTTCGACGTCAGTTTGAGGACTCCCAAATTTCACTTATCCCTTGCCTGTGTTTCTTTGTTGTTGTTTTTCTTATAGCGTTTATTTATTTTTGAGAGAGAGACAGAGCACCAGTGGGGGAGAGGCAGAGAGAGATGCGCACACAGCATCTGAAGCAGGCTCCAGGCTCTGAGCTGTCAGCACAGAGCCCGACATGGGCTCGAACCCGCGAACTGTTAAGATCATGACCTAAGTTGAAGTCAGATGCTCAACTGACTGAGCGACCCAGGCGCCCTCCCTTGCCTGTGTTTCAATTAGTCCCCAGAACCATTCGATTTCCTCCCAGATGCAAAGTAAAATACCTTTATGTCAGGAAATTGGCCCAGGTAGGTGTCCAGGGTCAGCAAGGACCCATCCACTAGTTTCTGATGGAAGTCTTCCCAAAGGACATCACATTTCTGGAAGAAAGAAGAGAAAATAAGAGATTACTGCTGACTGGTTTTAACTGGATCCTCACCAAACTTCTAAAAAATCAAAAAATGATAAAATTAGGTAAACAGAACTTCCCTGGATACAGAGAGTAGGAAAAGATGTGGATTATTTAATAATACAATAAAATTTCAAGGCAACTTGACTCCCAGTTCTAATTTACCATATAGGCTACCGAGGATACAGACTACATTTTCCAGCCTGCGGCACAGCTAAGTGCAGTGGCGGGACCGAGGTCCGGCCAATGGGGTGAACTTCCAGGAAGTGTCCCTCAAAGAGGCTTATCTTCCGCGCTTCCTCCTTCTGCCGACTGGAATGCAGAAGAAAGAGCTGATGGCCAGTGCTCAGAGTCCTACTGAACCTGGACGAGACAGCGAGGATGGCAACGATGGGCCCCTGAGGTCCCCATACCTGGACTGCTCACCTGGGAAGTCCTTTAGGGGAGAGACAGAACATTCTATCTTTTGAAAACCACTTTCAGGAGCTTATCTGCTTTTGTTTCTTTTTCACACTTCAAATACTCACACTAATTGTTACAGATCCCCATTCGCAAATTTCACCCAAACAAACAAATTTAATCTTCTGTATGAAAATGCCCATCTGATATGAGCAGATGCTCTGAACATGTAGTCTTGAGCTCCTTCACCACCGGAAGAGCCCCCATTTGGATCTGCAACTACAGGTGCCAGAAGTCTCGGCAGGACCTACAAGGAGCAAGGCGGAATACCACAGTTTCTTTAAGGAATAACCATCGCCAGTGGCGTCTGCCAAGCATAGACTGAAACGTGCTGTTCTGAAAAGCTATTAACACACGTCTCTAGTATTCCCTTGAAAAGTCTTCCTTTCATGATGAATTTTTAATTAGACCCCATCCATCAGAAATTGATCAGAGGAGTTCAGCATTTAACAACAAGATGTTGAAACAGTGTCTTTATATTGAAGAAATATGAGAAGAGCGAATTACTTAGTAATTGGATTGCAGAGCGGTGTGTGGGGGGTGAGTGGCGTCTGGTTTTGCCAGATTCATTTTCTGAAAGTCTTCTGAAGAAGTAACAAGGCCAAGAAGGACCTTCCTCCTAATTAAAGCTCTGTTTCTCTCTCGGTCTTAACGAGATTACGGAAATCAAGGCGGGGATGTCAGAATTTTCACGGAGCAGCCTGGGGCTGCACTGTTAACACGTCTTTCCAAAGGCCGCGTAGACAGCACATCACATATCAGACCTTCTCCCGAGCAGCGGTGGCCGCATCCCTTAGGAAGGATCCTTCTGTGCCTAACAGGACATCAATGAGCTCATGTGAAGGGAGCATGACAAACACTGTTCTTTACCAAAGAACTTGGGGCGTGAGAGGACTCCTGACACGTGGCTTGCTAATACCGGTAATAATCACGTGTACCGACCATCATGTCGATGACGTGATTCCGCAGACTTTAAATGTGTTATTTGTGGGTACGATTCTTATTTTCACTCTGCAGATGAGGAAGCTAAAGCCTAAGAAGATTAAAGAACTCACCCAGCATCATACGGATCATTCCTGGTCTCCACCCCATTCTCCTTCCTCAAAGCAGAAAATACCCACTTTCTCACGTCCCGCCAGCCAGATGGCCCTCGGCTAGAAATTGGATTTCAGGTGTTAAGACACGTCTAGGGACAAAGGCTTCCGGAAGCTACATTCCTATTAACGGGCTGACCGCATCTGTCCTTTGGTTCTGTAGACCAGCGAACGGACCAGGGGCATTTAAGTGAAACAGATGCTCTTTGCACCTCCTGACCCTGCTTTCAAGAAGGGATGGGGAGAGCAGGGATGCAGGGGTGAAGTCAGTGCACAAAATCATGCCACGAGCCAGTTCTCCTGCGGTGTAGTAAAGGACAGAAAAACACGATTCGTATTTTGGTTTATAATGGTTCACTAATCACTGTGAATTTGGGATGACCTGGATGCCGGAACTGTACGGTGTCTTCTGGGCACATGGTGCCCCCCTCTTCGTGATTAAGGCTGTGAAGTGGCGACAGGGGGTCAAGGGATAGGGTAAGTGAGAGGGACTCGGCGACAGCTTGGCAGAAGCCCTGCAGGCCTCCTGGGGTCTGTGATCCTGGCTCTTACCTCGCCCACCATCTTCACATCTTCCCGCCCATACCAATCAGGCTCATAGACTTCATGCAGCGACTCGGTGAGCTTCATAGAGGCTTCTTGCATGCCTAGTGTTGGAGAAAAACAACTCTGGTTGGATATAAATTGGTGAGGTGCCTATTCTTCTTTAACCTACTTTTCTTTTTTTTCATGTTTATTTATTTAGAGAGGGAGAGAGAAAAAGAGAGAGAGTGTATGAGCGGGGGAGAGACAGAGGGAGAGAGAGAGAATCTCGAGCAGGCTCTGTGCTGCAGCAGAAGGCATGGGGCTTGATCCCATGAACCATGAGATCATGACCTGAGCCAAAATCAAGAGTTGGCAACCGACTGGGCCACCCAGGTAGCCCCTCCCTTACTTTTCTAAGAGAAGAAAACCTTGAGTATCCACTAATCATTTAAGGGAAAACTGTGAAGGCATGACTTATTTGCGTCTATAGTCACAATTTCCCGTGAGGGTCTCTTACTTACCTGATTACATTGTACATTTCCCATTACTTACATGGTGTACATAATGACAGATGCTGAGCCTTGAAAAAAACCAACAAGGTATCCAAGGCAACGTGTTCTATTACGTGTGCCATCACCTACAAAGTGGCAAGGAACCATAAATCCACAGGACACCTAGAATCCTTGCCCATAAAACTACGGAGTTCCAAAATTAAACTTAATCCTAAATGACTTTAAATATAAGAAATAAAGCCTTCTTTATTTCTTCTGTAGAAGCGGGTCGAAGCAAAATTAACGGGATTCTGGGCCCTCCCCGTTGAAAGTGGTTTAAGTGGCCTAAACATTTTCAAAAGAAAAAAGGAAAAAGAAAAGTTTTTCTTTCTAATGTTATTAAAAGCTACATACATACATGGTTTTAAACCAGAATGCTCAGAAAGCTTAGAGTTCTTAAGTCTGCGGGTCACGACGGTCATTAGACATGCCTTTGGTGTGTTGCAAAAAATATGATGTTAAGTGATAGGAAAGATACAAAGTGATGGAAAGTATCACCGAATCTATTGCAGTCTCCAATCTGCTCCTCCTTCCAAACACAGAGGGTATGGTGTGGATTGCCTGGAGACAGCGTGAGGCCCAGAACAGTCCATAGTGCATTTTTTGGCTGGAAAAGCACCCCTCTGGTACCCAAGCTCTCCCTATGAGCTGGAAGCTGAGACCTGGCCTGGATGACCTCTTGGCTTTTGTCACTAGGGGATATGAAAAACAGCTGGCTAAGGGGAGAAAAGAGGAAAGTCGGAGTGCAATCATGAGAAATGAAAGCATTCCTCAGGGCGCCTGGGGAGCTCAGTCGGTTAAGCGTCCAACTCGGGCTTGGGTCATGATCTCGCGGTTTGTGAGGTCAAGCCCTGCACTGGGCTATGTGCTGACAGCTCGAAGCCTGGAGACTGCTTTGGGTTCTGTGTCTCCCCCTCTCTCTCTGCCTTCCCCCATTTGTGCTCTGTCTCTGTCTCTCTGGAAAAGAAACATTAAAAAAATTATAAAAGAAGAAAAAAGAAATGAAAAGCATCCCATAAACTTAATGAAGTGACTCCACGATGGGAAGTTTTCTGTGAAACCGAAAGCGGCCACAATCTAGACTCAACTACATGCTTGCTGGATTTAAGGGAGTCGATTCCGGGTTGAACCGTGAGAAAAGGACAAAATAAAAGAAGATGTCCGAAGTGACCGAAGTATATCCCTGAAGAGTACGTACAAAAGTCAACATGGTATTTCATAGGATGTTTTCTCTCTCGGTTATAGAACCACCCCCACCCTCCTTCCCCGCATAAGCTGCAGGTAATAGATTTGGTCTTTGCACGGGACGAGTTTGAAGGTTTCAGGGCGACGTGAAGTATGAAAGCCTGCAACACTCTCTCCACGAAGTACATCACCGAGCACGCTAAGCGATGCCCTTTACAACACACTGTACAGCCTATACTGACTGACACAACTTGGCGACCAAAGAGGAAGGCCCAGCAGTGACACCATGAAGTTATGTAGGTATAGAGACACCCAAAAAATAACGCAAACACCTCCACGTGTCACCCAGCACACTCTGAGTGGAAGCCAGTGAGAATGTTCCGTCTCGTTCACATGGCCACTGCTGAGGAGAAGTGACAGTGTCTCCAGTGCCCACATTCGCCCCTCCCCAAGTACAAGCAAGCCTCTGCTAAGAAATGGACCCCTTGAGGCACCTGGGGCGCTCAGTCAGTTAGGTGTCCAACTTTGGTTCAGGTCACGGTCTCATGGTTCGTGAGTTCGAGCCCCCCGCCCGGCTCTGTGCTGACAGCTCAGAGCCTGGAGCCTGCTTTGTATTGTGTCTCCCTCTCTCTGCCTGTGTGTGCCCCTCTCTCTGTGTGCCCCTTCCCTGCTTCTGCTTTGTCTTTCTCTGTCTCTCAAAGGGGATTAAATGTTAAAATTGTTTTTTAAATGTACCCCTCAAAAGTCAGTCACTAGTTGGTACCTTTCCATAACTCAGATGCCGAGAGGCTTCTCCGAAGTCTTCTCTTAAATCTTTGTCTTAGGTTTGATGGAAATTATAAACAGCTGTGTAGAGAGGTTCTCAAGGTTTCAAGGGGAAGAAAAAAAATGATGGGGTTTTAGGCCAAAGAACCTTTGTGGTGAAAAATAAAACTGTGAATGTAAGCTTAAAATAAAATTATATAAGACCTTACTCATTGAGGCTAAAAGCACAATGTTGCAGTAAATATGTCTCCTAGCGGCCAAAAATAACTACTAATTGCTGTGTGGATAAGTAGTGATGGAAAGTTTGGAAAGAATCCATTTTGATAAAGAAACTGTTTCTAGAACATTCCATGGGAAGTACTTGGATGGATACGTAAAGAATGGCAGAGATTTTAGGGATTTAGAACCTACTCTGCTGACAGAGCATAAGAGAAAAATAAAAAAGCTAAAACCCGAATCCCCTTCAAAGTAGCTTGGCGACCTCAAAGCAGAGTAGGTGCCAAATGCTACCTCTGGCATTTAATAATATCTGTATCCAGTATTTTCTGAAAAGATTAGTGACCTCCAAAACTGCAAGACCGGTGCCCAACATCATACACGGAATTATTATTTTACTATTGGGTAGGAACCACTTCCCTTGCTTTAAAAATTTTGGACTTTCTCCAAGATACTTACTGCAATATCCTCTCTCTTTCCCTTTGCAACCAAATTTGTGAGCGTCTATTTTCACCCTCTAAGATTGGATGCAGAGATTACGCTGCTACAAGAGTCCTCTTTGTACAGCCTGAGGGTGTATGTTTTAGTTAAAAATAACATCCGCTGAAATACTTTATGACAATAACCAGCAGCAGCTATAAACCATTACGAGAGTATCTAAAATATTGTAAGTATCTGGCAGCTTGGCCTATTATTTGGAAGAGAGCTGTTTCAGAAGCCAGCAGTTGGCTCCGAGGAAAGCAGGAGAGGAAGTCTTTCTCCCAGAGACCTAAGAAGAAGAGCAAATGTAGGATCGAGAGTCGGGGGCGGAGACGGGGAAGGCAGATTGTGAGATAGCTCAAGGACCGTCAACCCTACCGCTGGGTCACGTTTACACGTAATAAGCCACATACAACTCGCAAGTACTGATTATACCAGCTGGGCCACGCTCCGTTTAGAGGAAGACCTGGTGTGTTCTTCACCCCTCTGTCTGGCCTCCACTGCCACCCACGGACCAGTGACTCCCAAATCCAAATCCCTACTGGACATCTCCTCCTGGATATGCTACTGATATTTCACGCTTCACCTGCCCCAAACCAACTCAGAACTTCCTGTCAAACTTGTTCCTACTCCTTTTCCCAGTCCTCATGAATGTCACCCCGTTGTCCTAGTTAGTAAACCAGGAGTCATCCCAGATTCATCCTCCCAAGGTGAGTGCATCACCAAGGCACACCGATTCGGCCGGATTCTCAAATGAAGCCCTTCGCTTCCATGACCACTGTCACTGCCCTCAACTGGACCGGACCCCCATCATTGATCATTTAGTTTAGATGAAAGAATCCGTGGGAACAGTTGAGCCAAGTACTTAGCGAAAGCGAACATTCAAACGTCAGCCATCATTATGAAAAGTATTTCGAAGGCATTATGGCATTATAATTAAAATTATTATTCACAATCAATCAACCTTTGTTAAAATCTTGGTTCCAACACACATCATCTGTGCGACCTCAGGCAAATTACCCAACCATCCTCGACCTCAGTTTTTCAAACTGTACATTATTTTTAAATACGTGCCATGGGGCGCCTGGGTGGCTCAGTCAGTCAAGCGTCTGTCTTTGGCTCAGGTCATGATCTCACGGTTGTAAGTTCAACCCCCGCATCAGGCTCTGTGCTGACAGCTCAGAGCCTGGAGCCTGCTTTGAATTCTGTGTCTCCCTCTCTCCCTGCCCCTGCCCTGCTCACACTCTGTCTCTCTCTCTCAAAAATAAACATTAAAAAAAATTTTTTAATAGATAACTACATGCCATAAGTCACAATAAGAATTAGATGCAATGGGGCTTAGTAAAAGCTTACATCAGCGCCTAGAACGGAAAGGCTCAATAAATGCTAGTTATCATCATCATCACTATTAAATACCAGACTAGACTTCTAAGAAGTCTCTTTGCAGCATCATCCCCTCTCGCTTGAATCCCACAAAACCACAATAACTATTTTTCTAAAACACTATTCTGATCACATGACTCATTCCCTTGCCCACAATAACATAATGGCTCTCTTCCCCACTGAGAGAATAAAACCCCAATATGATATGATACATAACCATTCGTCTCTATAAACAACCGCCTACTTTTCCGCATCTCATCTGTCTCACATTCTTGTTTACCCCTCAATGATCTACCTGCTCCCTAAAGAGCCCGTGCTGGTTTCTGCCTCCGTGGCCTCTGTACATGTTGTTTCTTCTACCTAGGAAGTCCTTCCAACATCAACCTTAGTCTCCAGCATCTCTTATCACCTGATGACCTTTCTGGGTCCATCTAAGTCTAAGTTCCTTGGAAGGACCGACCTGGTCTCCTGTTGCGCAGGCAGGAGTCTGTCCTCAGGTGTGATGCATGCGCTTCTTTCAAAGTATGTATTACTGTGTATATTTGGCCCTTTAGTTTATTTAACTTTCTTCCCGTCTCTGTTGCTAGCTCCGTGAACGTAGGTACTGTGTCTTGTTCATCTCTGCATCTCTGCTTCTAGAACAGTGTTGAGTCCATAAATGGGGCTCAGTGTGATGTGTGCTGCTAAAATGAACGAGAACATCAGATCTACTCGCAAAGCCCAAACATCAGCAGAAATAACAACGACCTACAGAGATGAATGGCGCCCAAAGTTCAGGGATAATAAGATGAAGAGTAACCCAATTTCCCAGAGTCCTCGTGGGAGAGATATGGAGGCCTTCCAAGAGCAACTGGGGCACTCATGGACAAGGAACCCAAGGCAGCTGAGGGCTTGGTGATGTTCCCAGCAACATCCCTGGGACCAGACACAGACGCCATCATTCTCCAGGGCCAGATCTCCTTTCTCCAGTACACTGCTTGCATTAAAATACAATTAGTTAGCCGGTGTTCTTTTTTTCGTGAAAGCCAGAAAAATGGGCCATGAAAGCCCTTTGAAAACTCAAATTATGATTTATTTAAGGCCTATCCCTTGTCTTTCTGCGTGTTCCCGAAACCCAAAATGTGCATTCAACTTCAGCTCAGGTCATGACCTTGTGGTCTGTGAGTTCGAGCCCTGTGTCGGGCTCTGAGCTGTCAGCGCAGAGTCCAGAGCCTGTTCAGATTCTGTCTCCCTCTCTCTGCCCCTCCCCCCCGTCTCTCTCTCTCTCAAAAATAAACATTAAAAAAAGATACATTCATCATGATGAAAACTGAGAAAGATCCAGAATTGTCGAACCACTATATTGTACACCTGAAACTAATATAACACTATATATTAATTATACTTCAATTAGAAAAAAACAAACAATGCCTTAGGAGACGTGTGGACCAGAGACTGTAACTTGGCCCTGTTGTTTACTAGTTCATGACCTTGGACGAGCTATTTAACCTCTCTGTTCCTCTCTTCCTTATCTGTAACCCAAAGGCGCTACAAGTACCTGCCTCAGAGTTGTCATGAGAATTAAAATTATATGCCCGACCTATAAAAGCTTAAATACATTTTAGTTTTAAAAATCAATTTCATGGGGCACCTGGGTAGCTCAGTTGCTTGAGCGTCCAACTTCGGCTCAGGTCATGATCTCGCGGTCCGTGGGTTCGAGCCCCACGTTGGGCTCTGTACTGACAGCTCAGGGCCTGGAGCCTGCTTCAGATTTGTGTCTCTCTCTCTCTGCCCCTCCCCTACTCACACTCCGTCTCTTTCTCTCAAAAATAAACATTAAAAAAAATTTTAAAAATCAATTTCACAAGGCACCTGGGTGGCTCTGTCGGTTAAGTGTCCAACTCTTGATTTGTTTGGCTCAGGTTATGAACTCACAGTTGTGAGACATCAAGTACCCATTTGCTTCGCTGACAGCATAGAGCCTGCTTAGATTCCCTCTCTCCATCTCTCTCTGTCCCTTCTCCACTGTCTCTCAAAATAAGTGAACTTTACCAAAAAATCGATTTCACTAATTTATTATTATGACTAATTTTTAATTAAGATTGTTAATATTATCACTTCATTACTTACCACTATCTTTGTAATCAATTTCACACATCCATAATGAAACTGCTAGAATAAATCCTTGCGACTAGAACCATTGTGTCAATAGGCAGGCCCCTTCCCCAAAATACACATGCAGAGGCTTTCGCCCAGTTGTTCTCCAGGAAAGCTGTCCTACTAGCAGTGTATAAAAGTGGTCTGCTCCCCACAGCTTTTCTGGTGCTATGTATTATGATTTCTTTTTTCATGTCAATGTCTTTGAACAGTTGGAGGGAAAATGGCAGTGCCTCCCTTCCAACTTCATTTAATCTTCTCTGATTATCCGTCCCTGAGGATCGCATTGTTCACACTTATTACCCACCTACCAGTTTTTCTCTGGCTAATTTTCTCTTCATATGTTCTACTTAGTTTTTTCTTTTAATCAACCGATAATTCATTTAGTTTGCCTCCTGAGCTCTTAATATTTTGGTTGGTTCACTTTCATTAAATACGTTGTCGAAATAATTTTTTAAGCATGTGTGGAAGTCTGACATATTCGTGAGGTCAAATCTCTCAATCTTTCTCCTTATGGTTTCCATCTTTCGGGTTACCCTTGTAAAGATCTTGTCACCCAAGACTAGGGACGATTAAGTGCATGGTATTGTATTCTAGTCCTTTAGCACACCTCCCTGTATACATATTTAACTCCTTACTAGATCTGTAAGTGAGAAGCATGGAGTAGAGCGTGAGGCTGAGAATCTTACTTTGTATCCAAGCCCCCCGGAAGCTGACCCATTCTCCCCCACTAATCTGGAAGTGAGCCCTGTGATTCATCACATCCACGGGTGCACCTGCTCTGACTCCGTGCAGGCAGCCAGGACAGAGCACACCTCCCTGCCGCCTCTTCTCCCTCCACCATCCACTTGATTCCTTCGCCTTGCATGGCTGAGGCCAGAAACCAATGTCACGGTCTCTCCGTCTATGCACGGTGACAGGGGTATAAGTGCCACAGGTCCCCACCAGTCACAGGTGGTTCAGTGCCTTGATTTCTGATAGCCTTCCACCTGTCTCTGCCACGACTCCTTGCCCCTTCCAGCTAGAGGGCTTACGTGTGAGTCTGCGAGTGTGCTCCTCCTGGGACACGCTCTCCCTTGGGATATCCACCAGCCACCGCTTTTCTTAAACAAGGTCTCAAGCTCACTCTATCTCACAATGCTTCCTAGAAATCTCCGGTGTGGGAGGCACTTTTTCCTTCTTTCCAGCATCAGAGTAGACATCTTTATTCTTGTATATTCTGCTTATCATTTCAATGGGATTTGGGGAGTGGGTGGAATGAACACCTGTGCTCAAGGACCCATCTTGCCAGAAAGCCAACTGGCTTTGTAATTAACGCTGAATCCTGCCACTTGTGAATGTCAAGAACAATCTGGGCTTGGGGACACGCAGTAAACAACTCACACGCATTTACCTTTGATAGCTGCTAAATATCCTCGGAGTTCGCGCTGAAGCCTGGTACCCTCTGCCTGAAAAACACACAAACACAGAGATGCTAAGCATCTTGTCTATATTTTGCACGGAAACATGCAAGATGCAGTAAGTCTGAGTTTATTATTACCAGAGGCTCATTCTCGAAAGAGCATAAATATGTACACACGCAGACCAAACAAGGAGCCCGTCAGTGCTGATATTTATAGAGATTTTATTCCGCTTAAAAGAAAAGGAAAAGGCAAGAGAGATTTTGCTGAGAATGTAAACTATACCCACCAGACAGCCTCCTATATATTCAGGAACTAGCGAGTCTCTAAATTTTGACGCATGGAATACAACAGTAGGAGACTGATCACCACTGTTTAATATGGTAGCTATTAGCTACATGAGACTGACTGCTTGCAACGTGGCTGGTCCAAACAGAAATGTACGGTAAGTGTAAAACACCAGATTTCAGAGACTTCCTTCAATAAAATTAAATTGATATGTTTTCCGTCAAGTGCATGTTAAACTGGTAATATTTTGGATATACTGAATTAACTGAAGTGTATTTTTTTTACTTTTAGAGAGAGAGAGTGTGCACAAACAGAGGAGAAGGGCAGAAGGAGAAAGAATCGTAAGCAACACGGGGCTCGATTCCGCTTCTCCAGGATCATGACCTAAGCTGAAAACGAGAGTCAGACGCTCAACTGACTGAGCCACCCAGGTGCCCCAATAAACTGTATTATTAAAATGAATTTCACCCTTTCTTTTCACTTTTAAGATGTGGTCACTAGAAAATTTTAAATTACGTATGTGGTTTGCATTATATTATTATTGGACATCACCAAAATAGAGAAATAATACATTTGACATACAAATCTTTGATTTGGTTTGGATTAGGCTTAGCAACTCTGACACTAAGATGACATTTCAATAAGGAGAGAAATAAGGCAAGGAACGAGGAGAGCCAACACAAGGTACGTGATCAAGCCATTACCACAGTGGGCAGCCCAGCCCCAGTGCCACCGGGAGCTCTGGGAGAAAGTGTTAAACACCTTTTAGATATCCTAACTGGGGAGCAAGGGAAGTGAGACAGTCAACCATCAACTCCAGTCATTGGCTGAGGGCTGTTCCTTGTTGGGGGATATAGGAGAAAGCCCTTGGACAACGAGCTGCCCTCACTGACAGTAGCAACTAAATCCAGCAGGCTCAGAAAGAGTAGGTACTAGGACACTGCAACTGAAAGTATTCTAAAAATACGCATTTTAACTTCATAATCACTTAACAAACTTGCGGAGAGCTAGCACACAGAACGACTCCACCTTGATAATTAATAGAACAGCAACTACATTTTAAGTCTAACTTGATAGTTAAAAATATAGCAGCTATATATAATAGTCACACTCAATTCAGCAAGCATGTGTTAGTTAGCATTTAGCAAAAAAAAAAAATATATATATATATATATATATATGCGGAATATATGCGGGGAGAAGTACAAAGGGAAAAAACCCTACTTCCTTCAATAAATTGCAATCTAGAGGTTTGGTTCTAGAGGAACCAAAGTATTGAAATAGAAATACTTTTATTTTATTTTATTGAAAATAAAAATTGCACTGCAAAGCAGGTTACATTTAACTCTGCAATAACCATTCAAAGTATTTGAGAGTACAAAGTAAAGACAAAATGCTCATCACATTTAAAGACAGATTGTAATTAATACAAAGAAACTCCGAAAAGCAGTGTTTAAAGACTATGGCCGGATACGAAAAGGTCTTCTGGATGAGAATATTTTCCTGTATGGTATAGTACGCATGGTGTCTCAACACAGTTTAAAATCAAAATTCTACGTTTCCCTTCTCTTGGCGAACCATTCAGAAACATCATGTGAAGGCAAACTGCCATAAGCTAGATAAAACAAAAACAAAAACAAACTATTTTGTATTTCCAAAACATCAAAGTATAGAGTGGAAAACTATAGGAAATGGATGAGGAGAATGAATGGAAAACACTGATGATCAGCACGTGGGTAAATGTAGCTGATAAAGAGGATCCAGAGAAGAAATAGGTGCAGACAGGCCGACAACCCTAATACCACCACAGAAGAATTTGGGGAAGAAAGAAGCAGGTCTTTCCCATACTTAATATCTATTATAGGAAAAGCACTGTGTCAGATTCTGAGGATATAAGCTGAAAAGGTAAGTCTGTGGGAGACTCTATTACTATTGAATCTACACCTCCTTAGATTTGGGGGAAGATTACACTTCCAGCCCATTAACATCAGCCTTGGCTGTGGGATGTGGCTCCCAATTCGATGGGAGTGGAAGTGGCATGTCCTACTCCTAAGCAAGTGTCAGAGCCATCACACAGTCCTACCATTTCTTTCCCCTCTACTCGGAGTCCTATAACATTCCAGATATGGGGTGCCTCCAGACGGGATCATAGAGTGAAGAGAACTTGGAGCACAACTGCCGTTCATGTTTTTATGAGCAAGAAATAAAGCTCTGTTGCTGGAAGCCACCGAGGTGCTGCTACCACAGCATCACCTACCCTCACTGGCCTGAGAAAAATGGTTCACCATCAATAGTAGAAATGCTGAAAGATGGAGAAGGCTGAAATCTAACAGAAAAATAAAAGCCAACAGAGTTAGAAGAGAAGCATTAAAGGCATTTATAGAAACATTGCAGAAAGTAAATCCAATTGGAAGAGTTAAGGACAAAGTGGATGGCTTAGCAAATGGAAGCCCAAAGTGCTGGTCAAGTGATAGAAAGAGGTGGATAGTACTAAGAGAAGACAGCAAGGCCCAGAATCATGTGTCCTAATAGACGGCAGATAATTTAGAGACAATATCCAAAACCAGACATGTGATTTACCTGGTCAGATCCAGACCCAGATCAATCTACAGCCTACAGTCCTAAAAGGTGCAATTAGGCTCTGAATCGCCGAAGGTCATGTTTTTCAAAATGGATTAAGTATACACCTTGGGGGTACTTAGTGGTTTGTCTAGGGCCCATAGAGTCACAAAATAAACCTAGAATGTATCTCTGGAACATCAATTTACTGAGATTGGAGGGGAGCAAATGGAGAAGAAACCATTTTTTTTTGTAATTACTAAGCAACCTGTTATGACGTACAATGAAAAACTACAGAGATTAAACACAGAACACCACGGATGTCTCCTGTTTTCAGCTGTCTGCTTTAGAGCTCAGCTCTATGGGTCCTTCCCTGCAAGTGTGCAAAGCCTTGAGGGAAGGCAAGGCTCATTTCTCACCCAGAAGGATGCTTTCCCCCTCAGAAGGTAATACAAAACCTGCCACGGTAACTGATGGTTAGGAGACAACGCAGCAGTGCAGGGTATCTGAAAATAGCAAAAAAGTAGTGGGGAAGGGTATTTCTTTCCCAAATATTTAAGAAACAAAGCACATCAAGTTAATCCCACAATCGCTTCTTCTTTCAGAACAAGAGAGAGAATGACAGAACCCAGGTTTCACTCCATACACTGCGTTCACCTAGCTGAAGCAATAAACGTTTTTAAAATATGAAGTAAGAGTCTCAGAAGAAATTTTTTAGATATCTAAGAGTGGCAGAAAGTTCAAATTATACAATAATGGCTTAAACAGAGGAGTTCAATTTAAGAAGATAAACCGAAAGTGTGATTTAAATACCTTTCTTCTTTGCCAATTATTAAAATTCTTAATTTTCCTCCATGATTATTAAGGTTCACAAATCATTTGGTAATAACCATATTGAATTTCACCTAAAATTTTGCCTGAACCAAAAAGGTAGAAGGCTCTGGAGAGAAATTGTGCACCTATAAGATGCCACAGAATAGATCTTCTGCACAAAACCTATTGCATAATAAAAGTTTCTTAACATCATTATCCTATGTGAATCACAAAGATATTTTAAATTAGAAATAAATTCTTACAGCAAAGCTCAGATATCACTGCATCTGAAATTTGTTCCATATTCCTCTGAAAATTACCATTTCTATAATTCAGCCTTGAATTATGTATTGCACAGAAAACAAGATTCAAAATTCTACAACCTACAACTACATGAGTATATTTTCGCTCTATTTCTTTATGTTGTTCTCTATAATGTAAGATAAAACTATTATTCTAACCTGTGGTCACATTCTCCTCAGAGCTTAAGGTAACATGAGGCCAAGCGAGTCTATTCTTTTTTTTTTAATGTTTATTTTTGAGAGAGAAAGAGACAGAATGTGAGCGGGGAAAGGGCAGAGAGAAAGAGAGACACAGAATCCAAAGCAGGATCCAGGCTCTGAGCCATCAGAGCTGGACGTGGGGCTTGAACTGGCAAACCAAGAGATCATGACCTAGGCTGAAATTGGACATTTAACTGACTGAGCCACACAGGCGCCCCTAAATGAGTCTATTCTAATTAAGTTGTCTGATTGCCAACTAATACTCTTCTTTAGACAAGACCTAAGAAGGACTCACACCTACAGAGTCCCTTGCCCTGGCATATAGTATAATAACATAGCTCTTGTTAGAGGTTCTTCATTTATTTTTTCAATTGAATCATTTATCAGTGTCAGAAGCTGCTGCTTCTCCAGCCCAGACAATGCCCAGACCTCCCTTTCTTCCCACACAGCCAAGGGAATTGGCCCGCTTTTCCTTCCTCATTAAAGCTACTCCTACCCACGCTCTCCCTTGGGTGTCACACTCTTGCAAGGCTAGGGAGAAGGAAGCTGTCTCCATAGTTCCCTGCTTCCTAGCTGTTCTGGAAAACAAGACAGGGTCATTTCGGGCTTCATCGCGGAGAAAATAAAAAATTAACAGGCAAAAAGCACACACGGTTTTAAAACCTTACAAAAGTCTGAGAATTACTGCCTCCAGTCAAAAAAATCTCTTTATTCCCTTGCTGAGTGGTATCTTGAAGCTGTTGCTTTCTTCTCTTACTCCTGTAAGCACTACTCATGATAGCCACACCTCCCTCCCAATGACTAGAATGAAGTTTAAAATCTAATAAATAGTTAGAGAAAGAACACTGCAGGCACACCATCATGGAAGGTTTCAGATATCTGTGTTACCCAAATCAAAGAAATCACATTCCATACCTAATTAAATGTGTTTCCAAATTGTTTGATATTAGATTGGTCCTTAGTAGCACCAATTCCTTAATTATTTGTATATATGTCTTGGGTAGTCGGGTGAGGCAAAGAGAGATGGGCAGGTTCCCAGACATGTGGGGATACTGGATAGATCTCATTTATGTCTCTCTTTCAGCACCATGGACAGCCCTTCGAACTCTTCAAACAAAGATTTAACCCACGTAGTATTGAAGGACCATTAATTACTGCATCTATGTTTCCTACCGCACTCTGGTAAACAAACCGGAGCAATTACAGGCAGGTTTCCTTCATCGTGAACCAAGTTCCCAGTACAAAGAGCTACTACAGACTGAAACACAGAAGTGTCTCAAAGTCCTACCTATTATAGGCACTGGGTTTAAAAACAGAGCTACATCTAGCTATTTGATGATTAATGAGTTACGCTGTTTACTGTTAGATGCACTAAATTCTGAAGCATTAAAAATGTATTAACGTTTGTTAATACTTATGCCTAGAACTTCAGGAGCCATAAAAGAGGTACAATTTTTTTAGCTCACCTTTAACCCAGTTACTTCTGCCCAGAAGAAAGAAACCATAGTTGAAGCATTAATTTGATTAAATTGTAGGCACAATGCATAGAATGAATTAATAATTTCTATAGAACTAAACTCAGGGGAGCAATCACTGAAAATTCAGGGGCATCCCCACATTCTGCCATGTACATGACACTTCTGTGCAATGGTGTGTACCATACAGCCTGACCGTACTCGCAAAATCAAACCCAATGGGTTTTATTTGTAAGGTTATGCAAGTATAGCTAACCACCTTAATCAACAGGTATTTAATATCTATTAAACAAGCAAGGACTTTTTGAATTGACTTGTTAAAATATGGTAATTGTAGGGGCGCCTGGGCCGCTCAGTCAGTTAAGCATTTAACTCTTGCTTTCAGCTTAGGTCATGATCTCAGGTTCGTGAGTTCGAGCCCCACATGGGGCTCTGCACTGACAATGCAGAGTCTGCTTGGGATTCTCTCTCTCTCTCTCTCACTCTCTCTCTGCCCCTCCCCTGCTCACTCTCTCTCTCTCTCAAAAAAAAAAATAAATAAACTTAAAAGTATGGTAAATGTAGTACTGATTTACATTTATCAATAACTTTTGTTATAAAAAGAAAAAGATGGACTGGAAAAAAAAAACACCACACACATTACAGAAATATTTTCATTAACTCGCCTATCAGAAACTGTGAGTTGATAGCCAACAGTATTGGCATATAAAAGTTGGTTCTGAAGAGATATAATGTCACAAAGTTGTGATTTCACAAAGGTTAAGTCCTGTCATCTCATCTGCGATCATAAGCTTATAGAAGATCCAGTAGTTACATTATTATTTTTGGCCTTTACTGTAATTTTTCTCTTGAAAAGGCTAAGTAACATAACAAAGTTAAAACTGGTCCAACTTCTCAGAATTCAGACAGGTTAACTCAATCTTGAAAGCAATGTTAATAAGATTTCTTACCATTTTTAAAGCTTAGAAGAAAATTAGATTATCAAGGAGATGAGGTTTAATAAGGCCATAGTCAGCACCTTGATTAACAGATGACTAATCTGAAGCTACTTATGATCAAAGAAAACATTAGGCTATTGAACAGTACAGGCACTCTTAGTCTGAAGAAACAGAGCTCCCTCTCGATGACAAGTTCAGATGCACTTAAATTGGAAGATGATAGCTTTTCAAAGGTAAAAGCAGCAGGGTCTCTGAAATTAACATTTTTATTTCCATGCTTTGAACTCTTTGTAGTTAACAGGAGCCATCATTAAGAACCTAGCACTCGTTGCATAGAAAAATTTCTCCATTAAAATTTTTTTCGTTCGGCAGATATTAACGTAAAAGATACGAGAGAGAGGAAATCTAAGCGGGTTTTGAAATCATATTCCTGGGCTGGTAGGGAGTGGCGCATGGACAGGTGACACACATCAGAGAACATCTCAGTATCCACAATTTTAACTTGGATTTCCTGGCCCAGTTTCCAACTATCCTTGTCAGCAATTCCAAATACTTATGATCTGAAAACAAAATCTACTATACTATATACCTTGCAACAAAACAAAACTAGAAAGCTAGCTACTAGTAATGCCACATACATTTTTTCCACATAGCTTCCTTAAGTCGACTAACTTGAGTTCATACAGATCTCTGTTCTAGTCTTTTGGAAACCTGGCCTATTGTGTGTGTAAGGGGATAGAATTGCCTACTTAGAACTATTAGTCACCACATGGAGGCTGGATACAACTTGAAGATATGCTTTATTGCCTTTAGGTAATTGAGTTTGTGACCCCTGAAAAGCCATTCCAATCTCCTGTGTGTGTGTGTGTGTGTGTGTGTGTGTGTGTGTGTATTTGACTCATAAGGAGCTTTATGGGTATTATATAAACCTCTTTTCAACCTTTGCCTTAATACCGATAGCACAGTATTTAACATAGTAGGCAGGAAACTGACCCAGAAATTAAGGGAAACTCCATAGGATTTCCACCCTAACCATGGCTTATTGTCCTGTGACTTATTGTTCAGTGTCTCCTTCTGTGGGTGTCGATGTCAGCTCTGTCTACAATGTTGCACTCTGTCCAAAGTGGAGAGGATGTGAAAGTTTTAGAAAAACAACTGTTATGTCAAGTTATTAACTGAGATGTTTTGTCAATCGTTACTCCCATCATAATAGAACATTCGGAACATTCCTGAGGCTGTCATTTATGGTGTGTTAATTTGTTTGAGCTACTGTAACAAAATACCACAAACTGTATGCCTAAAGCACAGAAATTTATTTCTTCACGACTCTGGTGGCTAAGAGTCCAAGACCAAAGTGTTGGCAGATTTGATTCTTCCTGAGGACTCCCTTCTTGGCTTGCAGACAGCTACCGTCTCGCTGTATCCTCACGTGGCCTTTGTACGCATGTATCCTTGGGGTCTCTCCTGCTCCTCATAAAGACATCAGTCCTATTGGAGTGGGACCCACCCATATGACTTCACTTAATCTTAATTACCTCTCGAATGTCCTAATCTACAAGTACAGCTACAACTCTGAAGTGTGCTGGCAGTTAGGACTTCAATATAAAAATTTTGAGGTACACGATTAAGCCCATAATAATATTCTCAAAGCCAGCCTTTAGTAGAGCAATATGATCACAAGGTCTAACACCTACTGACTGGTCCCTTTGTTCCAGATACTGTCCTAAGCACCATAGCTCTATTAACCTCATAATCCTCAAATTAACTCCATGAAGTCAGCGCATTTTTACCAGTGAGAAAACTGAGGCAGAGGCTGAGAAACCTGCCCAAAGGTCATACATCCGGTAGACAGCAAGCCACTATCGGAGCCTGGGTAATCTCGGTTGTTTCAACTCCACCATCTGCCTCCAGAGCCCACATGCCTCACTGCCCCCTACCACCTCTTTGTCTCCAGGCTACAAAGACATGGATGACAGTTGAGGATAAATGAGGCTGTCCCAAGAAGAATCAACTGTTGATCAATGAGAATAATTTAAAGACACCATTTTCTATGCTCTCATGGTACAGTCCTAATCTTTAAATTAAAATACCAACGGTTTATGTTGTTTCTTTCTCTACAAAGCTCACTGTTCCACAGAGTACATTCCATTAGATTCATATAGCACAGTAGTTATTAAATGGATGGGTTCTGGCACCATACCACCTGGCTTTAAAATCTTGAGCTCTGCTACTTCTAACTGTACAGCCTTGGGCAAGCCACTGAACCTCTCCAAGCCTATAATTCCTCATCAGTAAAATAAAGATGGTAATAGCATTACTTCCTAGAGCTATCATGAAGGTCAAGGGAGACTGTCTATGGAAAGCATCAGCAGAGGACCAGGCACACAGGGTGCAGTCAATAAATGTTGGATACCACTCTTATTGTTCTACATGCTATTTTTAAATGAGAAAATATGCAAAGAATAGGTGTTTCATAAGTGCTTGACTGAACTAAGTTCTGCTACAGGTTATATTATAAAGAAATAGCTTCATGAGGAATACACAAAACCTCCCCCAAACAAGCTACTTGAGAATTTAGAATGCTTCCTTTTTTTATACGTCTAAGTCTCAAAGACACAGTTTTGTTTTTCAGGAAGAATTTTTTTTAATAGCTTTAACTGTTGCAGTAATGGGGCTCATGTGTGGCTCAGTCAATTAAGTGTCAATTAAGATTCCAGTTCTTGATTTGGGCTCAGGTCATGATCTCACAGGTCGTGGGATTCAGCCCTGGATCAGGCACTGTGCTGTTAGTGTGGAGCCTGCTTAGGATTATCCCTCTATCCCCTCTCTCTCCGCCCTTCCCCCACTAGCTCTCTGTCTCTCAAAATAAATAAATAAACTTAAAAAATGTTGCGGTCAGTAATAGAGGATGCTAAAGTACATGGGAATAATTTCTGAAAATATATAAGAGCCGCTGAACAATGGATATGAGAAATATCAAGCCAATATGATAAAATGTTGTTAAGGAAACAAAACGGCATGAATACCAATGGCCAAAAGAATGATCAAGTTCATTCCCAGGATGAAAGCTTTTGTGACATATACTCAGTTTTCGCATACACAAAGCAGATTTATAAGTACGGATGGCTAGGAGAATCAAGTGAGACAGTGTTTTGTACAAAACACTTTGTAAACGACTAGGCCTATTTGTGGAAAGTCTTAATAATAAAAAATACTTCATCACTGCGTTCGCCTCAGCCAGCCAGCCAGGGCTTGGAAATTTGTCAATTCTTAAAGCTCCTTATGAGATTCTTATAATGATCCAGGTTAAGAACATGTTCAAATAGATGTGCAATTAAGGAAACCATATCTTTACTACATTGGTATCATCTCCGGCTTGCATCCAAGTTGTTACTACTATATGATGGCTCTTTAGAGACACAAGTCAACTGTGCGAGCTGGTTCAGAAGTCTGGGGCGGGGCCCAGGAATCAGTATTTGGACAAGGCCTCCAAGTGATTCTTATGGTTGTCTGGGGACCTCTACTGTAGGTCATCACTGTATGATGTAACTGACAGTTCATGTGTTGATATAGCTGTACTGTGAAATGGCCAAAAAGACACTTAAAAATATGTCTGGCTCCAGGTTCCAGTCAGTCACCATGAGACATTCCTTCTAATGCACCCATCACTTAAAATGCAACTCCAACGCACAGTCTATATGGGGTGGACGGGGTGACTTAGGAGGATCACAGACAATGAGAAACAATAATACTGACGCACACCTGGAAATCAACTGCAGTGCATCTATGCAGATTTTCCAGGCTATTTCAGATGGTCTTCCCGGGCTTGGATGAGAGATATGACTACCTAATTCTCTGCATCCCATCACCACAACAATACAGTCAATCTGGGGACCATATAGAGAAGAACATCCAAACTAGATAAAAAGCTTGCTTCACAAGGGGAAGTGGAAGACATATGGCATTGGTCTCTAACTGGATGCTGAGGAATAGGGTACGAAACCTTCCCAGCTGGCACAGTTAATTAATGTAGTAAAGTAAAATATAATTAAAGAGAGGTAACAGCACAGGATAGACGAAAGGGAATGATCAAAGTAATAACACAAAGCACTTCCTCTAGAAGTGATTTCTTAAATGGGGAACAGGCACCACAGGGAGCTGCACAAAGAGTGTTCCTCGGAATGTCTGCAATTTGGGTCAAATTTTGGTTAGGTTTCAACTAAATTTTTTTATTTATATAGGCCAAAACTGAAGAGATATTCTTGCAAAGGTGGTCAAAAAAGAGTAAAGAGGATAAATGATGAACAGGTTTTCCAGTGAATGCTTTTGTTTTCTTCTCCCCTCTAGCACTACGGACAGCAACACCCTAGTATTCACATGAAGCCAGGCAGGACTTCATTTGCTCCTTAAAAGCCAATGAGGGGGCGCCTGGGTGGCTCAGTTGGTTAAGCATCTGACTTCAGCTCAGGTCATGATCTCGCAGTCTGTGAGTTCGACACCCACACATTGGGCTCTGTGCTGACAGCTCGGAGCCTGGAACCTGCTTCAGATTCTGTGTTTCCCTCTCCCTCTGCCCCTCCCCGACTCACACTCTGTTTCTGTCTCTCGAAAATGAATGTTAAAAACAACAACAACAACAACCCAATGAGCAAAATAGAAGAGGATTAATGGCTGTGTCCAAAATGCAATAAACAGAGACACTGTAGACAAATGTAGGGGAATCTGAAGAGCAAGGGCCAATATATTCTTTTGACATTGACTGATTTCCATTCCCATTCCCTCCCATAGAAGTCAATTGTATTGGCAATCCTAGTGGGTCATACTTACCAAAAAAGGAATCTAAATCAAGACAATACACACAAAACACATCTTTTCCATAAAAACAGTATTACAAAGGAGGCTGACAGCCTTCACTAGGGGCTTAGTGGCCAGATTATAATCCCTTGCTTTTTGCCATTCGGCAGAGGTGCTCCTATAAATCAGTTAAACTAAGAGTCTCATAGCTGAGCATCTAACCATTCCATGAATATTTAGCACATTATGCAAGCTGCGCTAGAGAATGAGAGCCTTTGCAGTCACAACCAGTAGACACCCATTGAGCCCGGGGAGTCTAGAAGGAAATGGGATTGTGGGAATGTGTAGAAATCACTTTTTCTCAGAATACCAACTGGAGTGAGAGTAAACTTGTGTGCTAATGTTGAGTGATGAAACTAGGATGCCAAAGTGCATCACGATGGAAGTACAGAAATATCACTCAGAACCCTTTGTCTTCTCTGGACTACTTTAACAGCTTAAAAAGAAAGAAGCTTTTGCACACTAGACCACCAGCTTGACAAAGACAAGAACTATGACTGACTTGTTTATTATTTTGTTTTCAATGCCTTGTGCATAGTAGACACTCAATATTGATGTGTTGAGTCAGTCAGGAAATGCTTTTTTTTGAGAGCAAGAGAGAGAGAGAGAGAGCACAAGCAGGTGGGGGAGGGATAGAGAGAGAGGGAGACGAGAATTCTAAGCAGGCTCTGCCCTGTCAGTGCAGAGCCCCAAGAGGGGCTTAAACTCACGAACCCAGGAGATCATGACCAGAGTTGAAATTGAGAGTCGGATGCTTAACTGACTGAGCCATCCAGGTGCCCCAGGATGCTTTCGATATATACTTATCCATGGGGAAGTTCTTTCTGGCCTGTTACAAATATTTACCTATTGCCTTCAGTGAACAGTCCACCTCCTAATTCATGTCAACACCTCCAATTGTGTACTAGATCCCGTCTCTAAAGGCCTACTCAAGGAAATGAGTCAGTTGTTCCTCCCTTTCTCTGTGATTCATCACATTTTCCTTCTATACTAAATGAGTCCCATTAGTATAATTTTGTCATCGTATGAAAAATGTTCTCTTGACCACATTTCCTCCCCCAAGGTACAGTTTTATTTACTTGCAGCCCTTTAAATATTTTTAACGTTTATTTATTTTTGGAGGAGAGAGAGACAGAGCGTGAGCAGGGGAGGGGTGGAGAGAGAGGGAGACACAGAATCTGAAGCGGGCTCCAGGCTCTGAGCTGTCAGCACAGAGCCGGCCCGATGCGGGGCTAGAACTCATAACTGTGGGATCATGACTTGAGCCCAAATCAGACACCCAACCAACTGACCCACCCAGGCGCCCTTTACTTAAAACCTTTTAAACCAAAACTTGAAACCTCTACAACTCCTGATACTCTTCACTTTGCCCTATGTATTCTCTACTTACACAAGAAAACCTGTGGGTTTTTTCTCTATAATTCTCATTATTTTCTAGAAGTCAACAAAATCTGCTTATTTGTTATGTTTTGTTTATTGTCTGCCCCCATGTTTCGGAGTATAAGATCCAAACAGGGACCTTTGTCTTCACTCAAGTGACCTTGGTCTTCACTCAGGTTTCCCAAAGATCTGGATATATTTGTGGCAAGTAGAATACACTCAATAAATGTAAGACAGATGGATGTCTAAGTAGTTACAGAGTTTAGTTCCGAACATGCATCTACATACTATCATCTATCGAGTAACCTACAAAAATTCCTAAAAGTTTATAGTAAGAGAAAACATTTTAAATATTGGAAAATATTTGCACACTAAGATGGTTTTCAGTATTACAGAATTCTCATAAAAACTTAATGGAGAGCTGGAAGCGGAAGTATCTCTAAGTCAACTTTATTCTCAGAGATACAGACACATACAAATTCTCTTACAGAATATTGTGTGATCATGGAGTTTAAACTTTAATGGGAACCCAGTGTAAATTCAAGCAACAACACTCAACAATAAAGTTTCTCAGAAGCAGTTTACTGGTATCGCTTCAACATATTAATGCTTTGCAGTAAAAACGTTACCCCATCAGAGAAGAGCGATCTTGCTCCAAAATACACTTAAAAAAAAAAAAGGCTAAAATTGAGAACATAACTGGAATTCAAGGACTGAGAAACATCCTTCTGCATAATTAAAATTACTTATTATATTAAATTAGCAAATGTATGCAAAGCTCTTGGAAGACTGAAAACATTGTATGTGCCAGCTGATATTTATGGAGTAGCACAGAACTAAGACAGCTCCAGAATCTAGGGAGGGGCAAAAGCCTTGTTCTAGTCTTGATATTCCAGGTTATAATAAATTCTAAGCCATATCAGATATTCTCTGAGGGCTGTTTTGCTGCCAAAAATTAAGATAAAAGAAGTAAAGTAACCGACAGTGAATAGGGGCTTTGATATTAAATGAGTAAGGAGGCATGGAATACCCAAGACAAAGAGTCAAGACAGAGAATATGTGTGAGAGGAAGGATATACTTACTAAGTACCTAATAGGTGCCAGAGAGCATGGAAGATTTTTTTTAATGGGTAAGACAGGATGTCTTCCTTTAAATATTTTGTAATCTAATGAGGACACAGATAAATATTTTGTAATCTAATGAGGACACGGATATACTGTCATATAAGAGAAATAGAACAAGACTTATCAGATAAAGTACAAAAAATATACTACAGGAGTACATAGAGGAAGAGAGATGTGGGCTGAGGAGACCGGAAAGACACCAGGCAGGAAATACCTTGTAAGTTGACTGTAACGGAAGGTGGGATTTGAACACATGGAGATGGCTGATCAGGCAAGGACGGTTCAATCCCAAGGAAGCACCTGCAGTGGGGGAAGTGGAAGAAGAGCTTGGAAGTAAGCAGTCCAGTCCCTAAATGACACCATCAGGCACAGGCCACCAACTCTTCACTCTACCAACTTCCTTTCTGCCTTTCATTACACCACAGCATCTGGATTCGAATCAGCCTCCATAATGTGGTGCCTAAAGAGAACTGCCATCTATACAATAGACAGTCTGTTTCTGCCAAATACTGTAAGGGACAGTATGATGAACTACTATAAGAAACAGCATGATAAAATCAGAGGAAGGCTAAAGAAAAGTTTAGTGCTCTGAACATGAGAAGAAGCCAAAGCAATCTGTAGCTACAAACAATTCATGTGCGGGAGCCTGGGTGGCTGGCTAAGCATCTGACTCTTGATTTAGGCTCAGGTCGTAATCTCACAATTCGTGAATTTGAGCCCTGCATCAGGCTCTGCCTCTCCCTCTGCCACTCCCCTGTGCATTCTCTTTCTTGCTCTCTCAAAATAAATAAACTGAAAACAACAAAAACAACAACGACAACAACAAAAAAACCCAGTTAACGCAAAATAGGGGATTGAATAAAAAGACAAAGACTAACCAAGCTGAACCTTCTCCAAGGTATGTAAATATTTATTCTTAAAAGGCTCACTTAAGGGACTTACTCTAGACAGGTCAGAGATTTTTCTGAGTTAGAATGTATGCATGGAGTCAGACATATTTTTAAAGAACAGAGAGAATTACTGGTAGAGAGGATTTCAGGTGCAAACTGAGTATTAACACACCAACCCATATATCACTCTTGCTTTATTATACTTCATTAAAGAAAAAAAACTTATCACCACCTGATTTCTAAGTCGCTTTCTTGATCTATCGACTATTCATTCTCTGTTGGACAGGTTTCATATAAGGCACAACTTTTGGTAGGAGCTTTTCTTACACGCTCTGCTGAAATGTCACCAAAATTCTGTCCTGACGGTCTACCATGCCCACTTGAGACTTTGACAAGTCCTCATCCAGCAGTCAAAACACTCCTTTCCCTCCATTTGACAGCCTTGTCCATTATATAAAGGACCCAAAGGTAAGTCTGATCCAATTTAAACCCTGTCATGATTTGCTAAAAGATATCAGCCAATGGGCAATAAACTGAATGTGAAGTATCAGTCCTGTATCGCATGCTTAATAATGTTAACGAATGTCCTGATGGTGTTTCAAATAGTTTGACCACTGCAATCTTAAAGAGCCCTCCTATTTCTACATTAACATAAATGAAATATGTTGGCCCTGGCCCTGAACAAATGATTTCTTTTCAAACACATAACCTAGAATAATGTTTATTTTAAATGAAAGTATTAAAAACAGACAACAGGAGGAAAATGTTCTATAAATAGTAAACCTGTGATTTGTACCAGAGATGCCCTGGAATGAGTAAGCCCTCATCCCAGGATGGAGAATTCTTCCATGACTTACTCAGTGGCCACAATGGAACCAGGGTAATTAGGGTCAATTCTAATCACCCTGTGAATGTATTATTACATAAGAAATTCTTAATAAGATGGGAGGGAACCCCATTTTATTCTTTAGAGACAATACAAACAAACCATATATTTTTCATTGGTAACTGTCGATCTATAAAGTCTAAAAAGAAGACTGTCCAATAAGTTAACAGACTGTATTAACTGTTGCCTCTCCTTTAGTACATGAATAATGCTTATTATTCAGTATACTTACATGTATAGTAATACTTATATATTTGGTATAATGTGGCCCATGGGTCATCCCACAGACGTGGATATTTTTCCAATTATAAAACTGAATCAGTGCCAACATTTAATAATTGAGTTACTTCCACTGGTGCACAGCCAAAGTTACTGGGGGCAGAGAAGAAACTCTCAGAAGTCAGGTACCGGAAGCCAAGAGCACTCCTAGTAGGCAAGCACACCACTGGGTAGGGGGGAAGGCTCGGCTGGTGTGCCAAATGGGTGAGGAGTTCGGGCCAACAGTCCTAGAATCCAGGGAGGGGCAAAGTGCAGGCTGATCCGATCAGCCCCAGCCAAAGAGCAGAGAACAGTCTTGACTGGTACAGCCCAGGAGACGAGGAGTGAGCCCACGTGGTCAGGAGACTGGTTACATAAAGGGTATTAGACAAATAAATATATATTGGGAATAATGGAAGCCAGATGTCTCACTCTCAAAGAGGAGGCCCAAATCTCAAAAGAGGGAAGACTCAAAGCAGGAGATAGTGAATTGTAATTGGAGATGTCATGGTTTCAGACAGATGAAAAAAATATAGAGTATGTGATAAACTTATGTGTGTTTATTCTGTTCATATAGAAGACGTATAGAAGCACGATACCCTAAAAGCAAAGAATATACCCAGCACTCAGCTCTTGGTTTCTAAATGCCATTCTCCGCTTAAAAAAAAAAAAAAAGGACCAGGTCTCCTTAAAGAAACAACTCATTGAAGGCTAGGGAGGACAAGCATAACATGAACCTAGAAAAGAAAAGGAAAAAAAAAACAAAAAGGAAAAAAAATTCTCAAGGAATAATGGGGACACGTATAAAGGACACAGGAGTCACCACCAGCAGTTCCCACTGGCCAAATTTAGGGCGAATGTGCTGCAAAACGATTAGTAATAATGTCTTACAATCCACCGAATAATGTAGGAATCTCTACATCCGTACTAATATAATTAGAGGAGAAGGTAACATTCTCCCAAGGAGTAGAATGCTAAGTAGTAAGTGTAGAAGGAATTAGGGGGGAAAAATCACCACTTAGCAAACATTCAGGCAATAGCTGATTTAGACAAGAAGCTTTAAAATGGATAAAAGTATAGCCAAAGTTTGCAGGAGGAACAGGTTATTTACAGTCTCAAAGGGTATCCCCACAAAATACTTCCTAGGTACTTAACACTAAATACTAGGGCAACCTGGCAGGCAGCCCCTTTTTAACCAAGTGATAAAAGTGGATATCCATAGTAAAGGCACAAATCAACATCATGTGTGTCCTGAAAGCATGCCCTGGGAGGAACACAGCATCACTTCTGTAGAAATCCTACCAGGAGGAAGCACACAAAGCTCACCCTGAGAGGTTATCAGGCAAATCTACGTCGAGGGACATTCTACAAATAAACACTGCTCTGTACTCTTCAAAACTCTGTAGATCAGGAGAGACAAGGAAAGACTGAAAAACTTCTCTGAATTTTAAAGAAGGGACTTGACAAGTAAATGCCAATATGACCCTGGAGTGGTCCCTGGACCCTCAAGAACATAAGTGGACAATATGTTGTAAGTAATTTCTCCCAGTCTGTAGCTTGTCTTTTCATTCCCTTAACTGGGTCTTTCTCAGATCAAAAGCTTTGCCGTAGACAAAATCTGGGGTTTATGAATTAGGTGGTAATAAGGGATTGATGGTCATTCACTAATTCTGATGGATTAGCTGTAGCTTTGTAGGAGAGTGTCCTTTTTGTATACTAGATAGGTAACAGGTGCACGGATGGATGGATGGATGGATGGACAGAATGATAAAATAGATTGGGAAATCTAAGTAAAGGGTACACAACAGTTCTGTGTACCGTTTTATAACTTCTTGTGTGAGTTTAAAATTATTTAAAAATACAAAATATACAAAACCAATTGAGGAGATTCCATGTAAAGTATGGATTTGATCTTTTTTAGGAAACCAGATGTGGCAACCTGGGTGACATTGCCAAGTGACAGATGCGAGCTGGTGCTGACAGCTGCTGTTTTACACCCTATGAATCCTGCAATGCAACCCAGTCCTCACCACTCACTGTTTCACTCCTTGCCTACTTTGCTCTTGTACGTTCCCTCCCCAGGTCTACAACAATATGAGTCTCTGGCTGTTACCTTAGAGCACTTTTATCTGATACAAGCAGTAGGCGGTAAGCTTTTTCTAGGTAAAGGTGTGAAAGGGGATGTTTCTCAACAGAAAATTTTATGGAGATAATTATACAGAGTCACAAAGAGTTGGAAAAAGTAATACAGAGATCCTTTGTATCCTATACCCAGTTTTAATGTTGCACAACTATAGTAAGAACAATATCAAAATGTAGACATAATCTACCAGTCCTATTCCCCTTGTTTTTACTTGTGCTCATGCATGTGTGTATTTAGTTCTATACAATCTTATCACATGTATAATTTCATGTATCCATCACCACAGTAAGGATACAGAACAGGTCCACCAGGATAAAGATGACTTGTGTCAACTTCTATAACCACACCAGTCTCCCTTCTCCCATTCCCTAATCCCTGCAACCACTCATCTTTCCTTCACTTCTGCCATTTTGTCATGCCAAAATGTTACAAATGGAGTCATATGGTATGTAGCCTTTAAGGACTGGCTTTTTTTCACTAGGCATAATTCTCTAGAGATTCACCCAGGCTACTACATCTACCAGTAACTTCATTTTTATTGGTGAGTGATACTCCATGCTGTGGACATACCACAGTCTGTTTAATCATTCACTTCTTGAGACCATCTAGGATGTTTCCAACTTGGGGCTATTACAAATAAAGCTGCTACAAGCATCTGTGTATAGGTTTTGTATGAACGTAAGTTTTCATTTCTCTGGGATAAATGTGTAAGAGTGCAGTTGTGGGTTGTATTGTAGCTACATGTGTAATTTTTAAAGAAACAGTCAAAATGTTTTCCAGTGTGGCTCTATCATTTCACCCAAGATATGAGTAATTCAGTTCCTTCACATCCTTGACAACATTCGATGCTCTTTACTGTTATTGCTAATTTTTATTCTAGCCATTCTAAGGTATGTAATGATATTATATTTTAATTTTAATTTGTCTGATGGCTAAATATATGAATATCATGTTATGAATGGCTTATTTGCCATCCAGATAGCCTCTTCAGTGAGATGTCCATTCATAACTTTTGACTACTTTCTACTTGGATTGTTTGTACTTTTCGCTGCTGAGTTTTGAGAGTTCCTTCTATGTCTAGATATCTGTCTTTTTATCCTTTTAACGGTTCTTTTATAGAATATTTTAGTTTTGATGAGATCCAAGTTATCAAATTTTCCTCTTTTGAACTGTGCTTTCAAGTCTAAAAAACTCTTTAGTTCTAGATTCTGAAGATTTTCTCCTTTTTTTCCAAAAGTTTTAAAACTTTATGTTTACATTTAAGTCTTTGATCCATTCTGAGTTAAATTTTATATAAGGGTGAGGATTGGGTCAAGGTTAATTTTTTTTTTGTCTATCAATGTCCAATTACTACATTGCCATTTATTGAAAATACTTTCTTTCCTCTATTGAACTGCCTTTGAGTATATTTTTGTGGCTCTATTTGTGGGTTATCTGTTCTGTTCCATTACTTATGTGTCTATCCTTCTGTTGATATCAAACTGCAGCAATATAAGAGGACTTAATACTGAAATAGAATGGATTCTTCCCGTCTTTATTCTTGTCTCTATTTTAACTATTCTAGGGTCTGGATGTTTCCATATAAATTTTAGAATAAACTTGTATTATGTCTTTTAAAAAGTTGCTGTTAAGAATTACTTGAAATTTCATTAAACCTATAGACCAGTTTGATAAGAACTGACATATTTACCATGTTGAGTCTTCCAATCCATGAACATGGTATGTCTTCATTTATTTATTCTTTGACTTTTCATTGGTATATTGTAATTTTCAGCATATACTTTATGTATTTTGCGAAGTGTGTACATAAATATTTTATTTCTTTAGAATGTTACTATGTTTATATCGTTGGTTTCCACATATTCATTGTTAATGGATACAAGTGTGATTGATTTTGGCGTGCAAGTCTTAGCCTGTGATGTAGCTGAACTCACTTATTAGTTCTAGGAGTTTTTTGTTGCGGTCTTGGAGTTTTCTATATACACAATGTATCTGCAAATGGACAGTTTTATATCTTCCTTTCTGATCTGTGTGCCTTGCATTTCCTTTCTTTTTCTTTCTTATATTTGCTAGAACTTCCAATTCCATACTGGACAGCATTGGTGAGTGCAGACATCCTAGACTTGTTGCCAATCTTAGGGGAAAAGCATTCAGTCTTTTGCCATTAAGATAAGGGAAAGCTTTAGTTATTTTGTATATACTCTTTATCAAATTGAGGTAATTCTCCTCTATTCCTAACTTGCTGATCATTTTCGCTATGAATGTTAGATGTGTCACATACTTTTTCTACATCAATTAGTATGATCATAAGGTTTTTTTTTTTCCTTACACTGTTTATATGGTGGATTATATTGATTGATTTTGGAATGTTAAACCAGCCTTATATATCTTGAATAAATCTTCCTTGGTCATGCTTATAATTCTTTTTATACATGGCTAGGTTTGATTTTCTTCTACTCTGTTAAGGATTTATATGTCTAAGTTCATGAAACATATTGATCTTCAGTTTTCTTTTTTCATATTGTCATTGTCTGCTTTTGGTATTAAGGTCATACTGGCCACATCTTCTATTTTCTGGAAAAGATGGAATGAAATTGTTATTAATTCTTCTTTAAATGTCAGAAGTCTTCAGTGAAACCATCTGAGCCTAAATATTTCTTTTGCAGATTTTAAATTACAAATTTAATTTCTTTAATGGTTATAGATTATATATATTATATAGTTATATATATGTTATATATATTAAGTAATATATATACTAGGTATATATATTACTTAATATATATACTTAAGTTATATATATAGTCACATATATTAAGTTATATATAACCTAAGTTATAATTAAGTTATATATATGTTATATATAGTTATATGTGTTAAGTTATATATAACTTAAGTTATATATATATATATATAAGTTATATTAAGTTATATAGTTATATATATTCAGAATATAGTAATATATATATTCAGATAGTCTATTTTATCTTTATCACATATTTTTGGCAGTTTATGGTTGTTGAGAAATTGGTCCATTGTGGCTGTCAAATTTAAAAGTATTAAGTTATACATCAAATTAAAAGCAACTGCATCAAATTAAAGAAAAACAAAACTTCTGCACAGCAAAGGAAGCCACCAATGAAATAAAAAGGCGACCTACAGAATGGGAGAAAATATTTGCAAACCATCTATCTGAAAAAAGGTTAATATCCAAAATACATAAAGAACTCTTTCAACTCTATAGCAACAAAACAATCAGTCCAATTTTAAAAATGGGCAGAGGAACTGAATAGACCTTTTTCCAAAGAAGACACATAACAGCCAACAGGTCCACAGCAAGGTATGGACCTTACTAATCATAAGGTAAGTACAAATCAAAACCACAATGAGTTGCTACCTCACATGTGTGAGAATGGCAATTATCAAAAAGACAAGAGATAACAAGGATGCGGGGGAGAGGAGGTGAAACAAAGGGACCCCTCTGGCACTGTTGGCAGGAATGTAAACTGGGGCACCCACTATGGAAAACAGTATGGAGGTTCTTCAAAAAAAAATAATAAAAATTCCACTACTTCATCCAGCAATTCCACCTCTGGGTATATACCCAAAGGAAATGAAAACAAGATCTCAAAGAAATATCTGGACACCTATGTCAGTTGCCTCGTTATTCACAATAGCCAAGATATGGAAAGAACCTAAGTGTGTATCAGTGAACGAATGGATAAAAAAGATGTGTTGCATGTGTATGTGTGTATAATGGAATATACATTTATATATGTTTATATATGTTTGTATATTTATATGTGTGTGTATATATATATGTATATATGTGTGTGTGTATATATATGGAATATTATTCAGCCATGAAAAAGGACTTCCTGCCATTTGCAACAACATAGATGGGCCTTTGCACATTATGCTAAGCAGAGTAAGTCAGACAAAGGTAAATATTGTATGATATAATACGTATAATCTAAAAGAGCCAAACTCCCACCCTGCTTAGCTTCCGAGATCACACGAGATCCGGCGTGTTCAGGGTGGTATGGCCGTAGACTAAAAGAGCCAAACTCATAGAAACAGAGAGAAATGGTGGTTACCGGGGCCTGGGGGGTGGGGTAATGGACAGATATGGATCAAAGGGTAAAAACTTCCAATTATAAGATGAGTAAGTTCTGGGGACCTGATGTGCTGCATGGTGGTAACACTTAATAATACTGTGGCATATACTTGAAAGTTACTAAAAGAGTAGATCTTAACTGTTTTCACCACAAAAAACGAAACAGTAATGAGGTGCTGTAACACTATGCTGGTAACCATTTAGAAATACAGAAGTGTGCTAAATACCTTAAGCTTGCACAGCGCTATATGTCAGTTACATCTCAATAAAGGCAGTGAAAAGTAAGAAAGAGGAAAGAAAGAGAAAGACAAAGATGGAGGGAGAGAGGAAGGGAGGGGGTCTTTTCATGGCCCATGTATTTGGCCAGCTCATTTCTACCCTCATGCACCTGACTCGGCTCTTAGCGTTAATATTATTAAATCATACGCAATTTTTCGAAGGTGGCATTCTCCTTCGGAACTTCTGGCTTTTGCGTACGTCATTCCCTTGGGTGACTCTTCTCTCCTGCCCTTGCTAAAAATAAATTAAGTTTTCACAGTATTTCCTGATTGTCCTTTTACTGGCTGCAGGATTATCATTTGGGTCATTCCTGATATTGATGATTTGTGTCTATTTTGGAGGGTTGGTTTTGCTAACGATTTATCAAATGTATTAATTTTCCAGAGACCCAGTTTCTTATTTCATTTATTTTCCCTGTTGCTTTCCTATTTTCACTTTCATTGATTCCTGCTCTTTTGTAGCTCCCTCCTCCTACTTGCTCTGGGTTTCTTTTGTTCGTCTTTTTCTAGTTTCTTAAGGTAGGAACTTAGATCATAGATTTGTTTCCTTTCTTTGTTTCCAACGTAAGCATGTTATGCCATAAATTTCCCTCCCAGCACCGCTTTAGCTGCTTTCAGAGATTTTATCTTCAAGGCCTTATATCTGCTGCATTTATGTGCCCCACCCCCCAACTCCGCTCCATCCCGCTCCAGATAAGAACTCTTCATTTCTTCTCAGGATCCTGTATCTAGAGTTGTAATACTTTCTATTCTTTCCCCCTATTAAGCCTGACTATCTAGAAAAAAAGCCTTATTAACCTCATTCTCATTAAGGCCTGAGCAGCACATACTTTATCTCCTGCAGAGGTTATCTGTACTTTCACAGGGGGGCATACGGCTTCCAAGACCAACAGCCCTGGGAAGAAGGGAACTCTGCCCCTCACCTAGAGAGGAGAGCCTCTCAGTAGACCCCAGTTATGCAGATCAAAGACAGTTCAGGGCATGGCCACCAAATCTCTAGCTGTCTTTTGTCATAAAGACACTAATAGAGATATCAAACACAGGGTTAGAAGCTTCAAGAACTAATCAGAGGAAGTGCTTGAGCAAAAGTATGTGAAGAGAAACAAAGCACAGGTCCTCAATTGGTCACCCCTGGACCGCCGCACTGGCACCTCCTGGGAACCTGTCAGAAATGCACATTTCCAGGCCTCACTCTGGACCTGCTGACTTGGCAGCTCAGGGGTGGGGCCCAACAATCTGTGCTGTCCTGAGGCCCTCTGGGTGATCTGACGCAGCTGCAGTTTGAAAACCGCTGCTCTGGTGGGCACAAAACTTGCCGCCTGAAGTTCCTACTCAGAACCCGGAAGGTCTGATGACCGGACAGGGGGCTCTGTTGGCTGACTAGGGTCTCCGCACTCTGGGTTAGGATGCTGGCCTTTAGCACTGAATCGTTACCCCAGACAGATGGATGGGCTCACATTTAAGCAAGGCACTGGTTATTTCAGACAAAGGCCACTATTACTATAGAAGGTGGATACTCGGGGGCGCCTGGGTGGCTGAGTCGGTTAAATGTCCGACTCTTGATTTCAGCTCAGGTCATGATCTCACGGTTCATGGGATGGAGCCCCCCATGTCGGGCTCTGAGCTGACAGCATAGAGCTTAGGATTCTCTCTTTCCTTTCTCTCTGCCCCTCCCCCACTCACACCTGTGTTCGCTCTCTCCCACAAAATAAATTAACAGTTAAAATAAATAAATAAATAAAAGCTGGAGACACTAACATATTCAGATCATGTTATCTGTGGTAAAAAGAAAGGATTCTGAGGCACCTGCTGGGCCTCTCTGTTCAAGAAAATTGCAAACATTTTCCAAATGTAAATGCAATTTGCCATAAATAAGAATTTCATTCACACAGTAACACACTGTGGGAGTATGTTTGTATTTACATTTTTAAAAACTTCTATTCTGTTGTTTTATTTTTTACTTATCTGCATATGTATTAGAAAATGTCATGAGGCTGCCTGCAAAAATTCACATATCCGACAACTTCGCCACCCCTGAAATAACAACATGCTCTAAGAAAGTGCTCGAAATGGTCGTTCCTGCCACTCGGTTTAGCTTCGGTTGGATGCGCAATTTTTTTTAACGTTTATTTATTTTTGAGAGAAGAGAGAGCCAGAGCATGAACAGGGGAGGGGCAGAGAGAGACGGAGACACAGAATCCAAATCCTGAGCTGTCGGCAGAGAGCCGAACGTGGGACTCAAACACACGACCCGTGAGATCATGGCTGAGCCGAAGTCGGACACTCAACCGACTGAGCCACCCAGGCACGCCAGGGAGGGCAACAATTTTTTTGTTAATTTTTTTTAACGTTTATTTATTTTTGAGACATAGAGACAGAGCGTAAGCAGAAGGGTAGAGAGGGAGGGAGACACAGAATCCAAAGCAGGCTCCAGGCTCTGAGCCGTCAGCACAGAGCCCGACGCGGGGCTCAAACTCACAGACTGAGAAATCATGACCTAAGCCGAAGTCGGCCGCTTAACCAACTGAGCCACCCAGGCGCCCCCAACAACAGTTTTTAAGACTTATGCAAAGCGCTGGATATCATGGACATAAAAGGATGAAAGTAGCCACACAGGTCCCCTGTGCTGAGGAGAGATCAGTAAGGAGAGGACACGACTCCAACTTTCAGTGACTGGAGGATCCTAATAATTGGAATAGTAACAATAATGAATAATAACTGGAATCGCTGAAGTATTGTTCTTGGACTGTGAGTCCAGCTGGGTGCTCAGAGCTGTATTCACTGAAATGTGACCTGAGAGGTGGGAACCCGGGCCCACACGGCCCCTAAGACACTCAGTTCTCGTTGCAGTTAGCACGGCTGTCGGAAGCATGGCATTTTCGTGGCAAGTTTATTAGCAAGGAGGTGGGAGAGAGGCCAAGGACCTGCCTTCCTCTCTGGGACCTTCTCTCGGCTCGTTAACAGAATTGTCAGCAGGCGGCCAGGTGAAAGTAGGCGATGTTCACGCCGGCCAGCTTTGCTACTCGTTAGCAGCTTTGGTGAGGCAGGCAAAATAAAAACGGGAAAAAAAAAACACTTTGGGGAGGACATGTTGAAGTCAGATTTTGTTCTTCCTGCTGGATAGATTTCTATGATCCTTGCTCTCTTTGGTACTTGTCATCATGGAAAATCCCAAGTTCTCTGCAGAGGAGCTCACTCTAGTCCCTTTTGCTCTCCCTTCTTCTCCGCTTCCTCCTGGCCCCAGCTGAGCAGTTCTGGAAATCTGGACCACAAGTACAGCAATGGGGGGGGCCCGACGGACAACCGAGAGAGTTGCGCACAGGACCCCTCACCCACGCTCTCAGTCTAACAAAAACTGCCTTTTGGGACGAGAGCCTTGGGATCAAAAAGAAAACCTGGGGTTGGAATGAGATGAAGGCTAAGGGTCAAGCTTGCGTTCCAACACAGCCTCTGACCCCACCTTTGTTTCCCACACGAACGAGCAGGGCGCACATCAGTCACCATGAGGACTTTCAGAATTTTACCACAGGGAATTTAAAAGTAAGATCATCGGGGCCCAAAAATGTTTGACTACCTTCTAGAACAGTTCTAGAATAATCTGCTTTAGATTAAGTTCTAATTAAGCATGATCAGGTGACTGTAATATAGCACACGAATCCAAATACGGTTCATTTTATACCCTAAGTAGTATCTTTTTGGATTTAAAAAACATATTGCCACAGGAAAAAATACGCAGTCTTGATTTCCTGGGTCAGGTAATATCCTCAGAGCCTCTCGCCTTTAGATAATGCCTGCTGCCACTAGAGTCATGATTCGCCATTATGTTAACACTAAAAGTAATAGGCCTTGTAGAGGTTACCGCAATCTTTTCCTTATGAGTTTTTTTAACATTTTTATTTATTTTTGAGAGACAAAGAGAGTGCGAGGGGGGAGGGGCAGAGACAGAATCCAAAGCAGGCTCCAGGCTCTGCGCTGTCAGCACAGAGCCCTACGCAGGCCTCGAACCCACCAACTGTGAGATCATGACCTGAGCCAAAGTCAGAAGCTTAACTGACTGAGCCCCCCCCACGATGCCCTGAGGCCGCCACAATCTTAGTAGGTCCTTCTTTCAGGTTAAAGTTTCTACACCAGTATGGTGGAAACACTTTTCTCAGCACATGCAACAGATGTGAACTGGTCAGCAGTACATACTGAGGCTCAAAAAGACGCCTTTTCCCCTCTGGAGAGTATTAATAAATGCAGTGTCCGGCTCTTCTCAACCATTAATATGTTTCTACAGAAAAACTGATATATCTCTCTGCTCCCTCCTCCCATTCATCCCTTTTCTCCTTCTCTCCTTCTATGATACAGACAAGGTTAAGGTACCATCCCTCCTTACTGCAGTAAAATAACTATAAATTTATTTTTTCGGATTAAAACAATAAAACCACATCAAAATGAGTATGTGCAAATACAAGGTGTTTTTAATGCAAAACTGTTTTCAAAGGGAGACAGAGGGGGTTAAGATACTCTTTGAGAAATACTATTTCTATATTTCCACCCTAATTGTTTCACTCTTGTAAGGTAGAATTGCTTGTTCGAACTTCCCCACATTTTGAAGTTTTACCCAGATCTTGAAAGGTGTTGGGTCTTCAAGAATGGTAGTATATGATTTTCTCTATAATATTTGAAAATCTCTGCTGTCAGCAAACAGCCCGCTTCAGATCCTCTGTCCCCCGCTCTCTCTGCTTCTCTCTTTCTCGCTCTCTCTCTCTCTCAAAAATAAATACTTTTTGTTAATGTTTACTTTTGAGAGAAACAGACAGAGTGCAAATGGGAGAGGGGCAGAGAGAGAGGGAGACACAGAATCTGAAGCAGGCTCCAGGCTCTGAGCTGTCAGCACAGAGCCCGATGCTGGACTCGAACCCACGAACCGTGAGATCATGACCTGAGCCAAAGTCAGACGCTAACCAACTGAGCCACCAGGCACCCTAATAAATATTGTTTTTAAAAGAAAGTACCCGTTTAAGAAAATGTATATAGTGCCAGTAGCGAAGGGCACAGCAGCATTATAAAGTCACCTCACGCTGCTGCTGCTAGTGGCACTTAGCTGATGGAGTTGATGATTTAACCAATTATCCTTTTGTTTAGTGCTTCAGACAAGAAGTCATTCTCACCTGGCCCACTCGACAAAGTCCAAAAAAATTGCCAATAAGAATTCACTGTAACTGGAAAATGCAAAGTGCTTCCTAGTCGTGAATGCAATTCCTGAACGTGATGCTTCCCAAGGTAAGCCTTCCAGGATGCTAACTGCATCAACTCACCATAAAAGTGACTCAGGAAAAAATCCAAGAGCAAAGAGCTAATCAGCTCCACGGGGAAGGAAGACAAGGCTCCAAAGGGTAGAACGTAAATCCTCAGGCAGGTACGACTGTAAACCTGAATCCCTTCTTTCCAACTCCAACCCCTTACAGCAGGTATTTGGGATCGCCCTGCAAAGTAACAGGGCAGCGACTGATACCCTCTTCTGCGGGAAGCCCCTGACATCCACACAGTGCCGTGTCTGAGTGTTATCCGAGCGCACGGGAGAACGTGCGAGAACTCACAGCATGAGAAAGTCAGGAGACGTGGAGAATCCGTGCTCCTGGGGGAGACTAGACACCTAGACCCAACATTTCTCTAGAATTTTCTCTTCTCCCTTCATTAATCCAAAGCTCTCTATGACACAGCTGTGTGGACATGTTCTATTTGTCTACCATGGCTTTCTCCTCCAACTCCCTTCTCTCCTTCCTCATTTGCAGACAGAACGAGACTGCTGTCGCTCACAGTAAATGGAGTATCTACCTGCACGTTGTCAACTCCTGGTCTTGGGATGAAATTGGAGGCATTCGGGAATGCGTTCTGGTAGAGACTGGCATACCTGGTTCCGCACCTGCTGGATTTTTACCACCTGTGTTGGCGAGGGACAGGAATTGCCTGAGACAAACAGTGGGTGCTCTGGCACACACATGGAGGAAAGGAATCTCTAGGATTTGAGATCTGCAAACAGGAACGAAGGGGGCAAAATGAAACCCGTGATGACCGGGGTGCCCGAGTGGCTCAGAACATTAAGTGTCAGGTCATGATCTCCGGGTTCATTAGTTCAAGCCCTGCATCGAGCTCTCTCTACTGTCAGCAAGAAGCCCACTTCTAATCCTCTGTTCCTCTCTCTCTCTGCCTCTCTCCCACTTGGGCTACTCCCCCGCCTCAAAACTAAACATTAAAAAATAAAAAAGAAACCTGTGATGATCTGACATTACTGGCAGTCATCATCCCCAAGGCCACAATATCCTGGGGACACGGGTAACCAGAAAAATAACTCTGTGTCCTCATGTCATCCCCATGTTCTGAACCCATTTTCCAGAGTCTGCTGGCACGCAGCCTTCCTCCCACCCTGTCCCTGGCATGATCTCCGGATGGAAGGCTTCTAACTGCAGAGAGCCCCACGTGTATCCTCCCTCACCTTAATCCTCATGCATGCTCTCTAATGAGTGATACCCTGTCCAAGTATCCAAACGACTGAGCCACCCAGGCGCCCCAGCATCTTTCCTTTAGATCAATAATCTGTATCGAAGAGCTCCAGACCAGCAACATCTTAATCTGAAACACAAAACTTCTTCCGGTACTGCCTGCCGCCTCTTCATTCACCCGCCACAAGAAAGCCTACGGAACCGGCAAGCGCCCCCCTCAGGTTAACGCCAACCCCAAAGAAGGAAGTTCGCACACACAATCAACCCATTTCTCCGGAAACTAGAAAAACGTACTCACCTCTTGCCGCTTGAAGTTCTGGACATATTCTTCAAACTGTTCATCTTTTGTCTCATCAGCTTTCCCAAGCTTCTGAAGGACCTAGTTTGCGAATGAAACAAAAACGGTTTGATTTAGTAATGTCTGCAAATAATTGGCAGGGCAAGGCTGTCGTTCTGCTCTTCTGAGAAGATACCGTTCAATCTAGCTGGTTTTTCTGTTCTGGAAGCATCCTGGCTTGGTGGCTTGGGGTTGATCAGACTTGGGTTTTAACCACAGGTCTGCCGCTCACAGGCTGAGCAATTCTGCAACCCAGCAGGCTGAGCAAACGCTACACTGCAGTTATCAATTTCTAGAAGTTTCCTCCAGTAAGCTGTACGTTACTTAAAGGCTAAAGCTATGCCCTGTCTTCTTGGCCAAAGCATTCAGGATAATGCTTGATGCGTAATGGGTACGCAGTTGCTTACTAAACAGTGAACCTAAGTCATTCTACTAGAGAATTAGCCTGCTTTTTAGTGATGGTGTTAGAATTACCAGAGCCAGGCACAAAGCAAAGTCTCCCCCACCGCCTTTGAAGATGCCCTTCGACTCATAAAATGCTCAAAGATGCCCCAGATGAGGCAAAGCTCCCTGTGAAGCACTCTGATCCAGAAATGTAAAGATGAACAAAACGAGGCCCCAATACTTAATCTTGAGAAACGTAGAGTCTAGTGACGTAACAAGGCAGGTTCACAAATAACAACTCAGAGGCAATGCGTGATAGTCAACGAGAAGGGTTCACGTGGTATTACAAGCCATATCCCTTAGGAGCTGAGGTTACGGGGGAAGGCTCTGCCGATGGATTCAAACTGTGCTGGAAATGCCAGCAGACAGGAATGCGGGAGACTACGTTCCCGCCAAGGAAGGAGCCTCAGCAGAGATCACTGGAAAAATCGTCACCCATTGCGGGCCTGGGCAGGAGTGGTTCTGTCTTCCTGGAGCACGGGACTGGGTAACAGGAGAGGGCGCTCTTACAGAGACAGCAGAGAGATACCTGGGGACAAGCGGAAGGGTCCTGAGAGCCACCCCTATTGAGTAGTCTCACGTGTAGTGTCTAAACCACCAAGTCATTCCAGAATAAAAAAGAAACAAAACAAAACAAACCAAAAAACCCCATCCACAGACACTGCCTTAATGAGATGAAAACTATTTATATGAAAATATGATCTTCAACTTCTGAAACACTGTAACAACGGGATCAACTTAGAAGTGTTCTGTAAATGCAAGATATCGTTACTATTATTTTTATGACCATTGCTGTGAGAGAGGGCAGAGCAAAACTACACAGGTCACACTTGTTACAGAAGGAAATTCAATGACATAGGGTTTCTTGGCCTTGTTCCGAGATCTCCTTCCATCCACACCCAGATCCGCAATCTCAAGTAAAAGAACTTAAGAAAGAAGAAGCTGCAGGGCACCCTGGGAGGCTCAGTTAAGCGTCCGACTCTCCGTTTTGACTCAGGTCATGATTTCACAGTTTGGGAGTTCCAGCGCCACACTGGGCTGCGCGCTGGGCACGGAGCCTGCTCGAGATTCTCTCTCCCTCTCCCTCTCCCTCTGCCCCATGCGCGCGCACACATGTGCGCTCTCTCTCTAAATAAACAAACTTAAATAATTCTTTTAGAAAAGAAAGAAGTTTGCTTGCTTCTTTATTCCATCTCCCTTTTCAAAAGTTTTCATCTGAGGAGCGCCTGGGTGGCTCAGTTGGTTAAGCATCCAACTCTTGACTCTGGATTTTAGTTCAGGTCATGATCTCACGGTCTGTGAGATCCAGTCCCACGTCGGACTCCATGCTGACAGCACAGAGCTTGCTTGGGATTCTCTCTCTTCCCTCTCTCTGCCCCTCCCCCCACTCATGCTCACTCTCTCACTCAAAAGTAAATAAATTTAAAAAAAAAAATTTTTTTTTCATTTTAAAGGCAAGCCTCCCAAATGACCTCTGGCCACACCCGTAAACACTAAAAGTAACAGGGGAAAGGCACCTAGCATTTACTACGTGACCTTTCCCCCAATTCTTAAAATTTACTCTTTCATAAATGTCTGGCTTCTCTAGAGCAGGTAAGCCTTTGAGAAGACGCAACACCTGATGGAATGGCATCAGGGCACAAAAGCCATGAAAAGCTGTCGAAGCTTCTGAGCCAGCAACCGCGGCCCCGCCACTGTCCGCGCAGTGCAAAGGCACTCTGGTCTCGGCAGTGGAGAAGAGACACTGACGTTTATTGAGTCTCCGCTACGTGCCTGAAACCACGGAAAGCGACTTACGTGTTAACGTCTTTCGTTCTCACAACACCCGCTAGCCGCGTCTTATTTTCTCCCCATGACGGCTGAGGAAACAGGAACATACGGTTAAAGCGGCTTACTGGAGGCCCTCAGGAAAAGCCCCTTTTTGAAGTCTGGTACCCTGTCCCCACTCACAGAGAACCTCTTCCTTTGTATGGGAAGCAAATGGGACTCACACATCCTAACTCTCAATCTCACGTTCTCATCTGAGATTCCTGAAGGCCACCGTACCCTAAGAAAGACATATCTGAGGGTTCGTATCTACAGTTGTGAAGGGGATTTTTCACAGACCCTCTGCTGAAAGTCTGTTATTTAAAATTGACTTCCTTTTTTAAAAAAAATGTTTGTTGTTTGTTTTGAGAGAGACAGAGACAGCATGAGCGGGGGAGGGACAGATAGAGAGGGAGACACAGAATCTGAAGCAGGCTCCGGGCTCTGAGCTGTCAGCACAGAACCCGATGCAGGGCTTGAACTCACGAAGCCCAAGTTGGACGCTTAACCGACTGGGCCACCCAGGCACTCCATGTTATTTAAATTTTAAATCACGGCACCTTGAGGTTTGTATTACTAGAAATTGTAGAGTATAATTAAAGTAGAAAAAAACAACTACAAAAACTGCTCCTAGGTGCCAAGAGAGGTAGAATTCTGATTGGAAGATACTATAATCCCACACTCTCTCTTCTACTGAAAGGAGTAAGGGACCCAGACCTACAGCACACCTGCATCTTGATGGCAGCAGCCACAGAGGGGAGATAGAAAGCCGTGGGACAGGGGCAAGAAAGGATCTGGCCTTTGCTGAGAATCTTCTCCAAGCCAGTTGCTACGGTAGAGAATTCTGTCTTATTTCAGCTGATTCTCACAGGAGCCTGCTCAACCTATTTTAAATTAAAAAAAAATTTTTTAATGTTTATCTGTTTCTGAGAGAGACAGAGACAGAGCATGAGGGGGGGAGGAGCAGAGAGACAGGGAAACACAGAATAGGAAGCAGGCTCCAGGCTCTGAGCTGTCAGCACGGAGACCGACTGGGGACTCGAACCCACAAACCATGAGATCATGACCTGAGCTGAAGTCGGCCGCTTAACCGCCTGAGCCACCCGGGCGCCCCTCATCCTAGTTTAATTTCACCAACAGCATAAAGTTAGGTTGACAAAAACCTGGGGAGGATATTGGACATCTTACATGAGGAGAATCAGGATTCGCATAAAACTTCTTCTCACAAGAAGAAACTCAACAGGGATAAAATTTAGGTCAGAAATGCATTTGTACGGGGACTGAATTTATGCATGTTTCAACCAACATGCAACAGAATGGACGCCAGGAACATAGGACTTGTGCCCTTCAGGAGAGAGAAGGGATGACCTCAGCGGGCAGTCCCTGTGTGTCCACGAAGTGCTCTCCGGCTGCACCGGCAGGCACCGGAACAGCTGAGAGCGCAGGCCCGGGTGCTCCTCTGGGGTGGACAGCTGGGGAGTACATAAATTCACAGTCAACCTGGAACCAGCTAAAGGAGTCCCCAGAAAGGGAGAGAGAACTGACCCCCTGAGGTAAGAGGAATACATGATATAACTGGGGATATTAACGAGGAGAAGAGAAGACCAACAGGAAGAGAGCGTTGTTGTCTGCAAACATCTGAAGGATCATCACCATCAAGAAAGACCAGACTTCGTCCCTCCGAAGTCAAGATCGAGAACAAGCATCCGTAGGTAAAAGCTGTATATAAAAAAAATTTCTCTTTTTGGACTAAAACATTTATTATGTTTTTTTGGAAATAGAATAGTTTGTTGGTAGAGGTAATGAGCTCACTGTCCTAACAGTTATCTGGGCCTAACCAATAGTCAGAGGTGCCGGAGAAGAGATTTCCCCATCAAACCGACGAACAAATTAAATATCTTTTTTTTTAACTTTATTTATTTATTTTGAGAGAGGGAACTAGCCGGGGAGGGGCAGAGAGAGAGGGAGAAAGAGAATCCCTAGCAGGCTCCACACCGTCCGCGTAGAGCCAACCGTGAGATCATAACCTGAGCCAAAGAGTCGGAAGAGTCGGAAGTTTAACCGACCGGGCCACGCAGGCGCCCCGGAAATAAATTATCTTCTCATTTAAATTCAAATTCTAGTTTTGGGTCTCATCTAATTCTCGAATCTATAATAAATGTATCAAGTTTGACATTTTCCCTATGAAAGAACACAAATCACAGTGAAGAGTAGACAGAGAAGAAAGTCCATGCACTTCGATCTCCAACCGAAGAGGGGATAGACTTACTGAAGCCTGTGTGTCAAACTCTGTGCGGGGGCTGCAGAAAGGTGAGCGGATTCCAGGGACCCTGAGTGTGGTGTGCTGAGGCACGAGGTATGAGAGGGGAACCGGGGTAGAGAAGGCTGGCGTGGGAGGTGGCTGGCAGATTACAGAGGGGCTTAGTCTGCAAGACCCAAGACTTCCATTTTCTCCTGCAGACCGTGGTGAGCCAATGACGCTTTTCCCTGGAGGGAGCCACCGTAAGCGTCTGACTTCGGGTCAGGTCTTGATCCTGCAGTTCGTGGGTTCAAGCCCCGGGTCAGGCTCTGTGCCGACAGCTCAGAGCTTGGAGCTGCTTCGGATTCTGTGGCTCCCTCTCTCTCTGCCCCTTCCCCACTTGTGCTCTCTCTCTCTCTCAAAAATAAATAAATACTAAAAACAAAAAAATTTTAAGTGCAATCCACACTACACTTACTGGCTTATCAGATGGGCAGGGTGGGGACAGAGAAGGCGCAGGGATGACCTTGGGTTTCTGCCACTGAGAGCCAGAGACCTAGGCTGCGGGGAAGACTCCAGGGACAGAAATGGTTTAGACGCGGGATCAGGAAAGGTCAGAACCAGAAACACAAAACAGGGGCTGTGGGTGGAACTCATGGCTCAGCTGGAAAACGCACGTAAGAAATCGTATCATTTTTCTCCCAATAATTGAAAATATCCATTAAGCCTCACCAGCCTGGCACCATTGATGTTAACGTTCCAAGGCAATCACGATACATTCACAGATCTGAAACTCAGGTTCTGACAACACGAGCCATCTTCCACTACGGGCAAATGGCCGACAATTCTGTGCCTCGTGCATTTTGCTGTAGGATTTAGGTCTTTCACCTCATAGATGATTTCACCTGCACTGACACTTTACTGTTTTGAAACAACAGGATGTTGTTACTTTTGTGGCTGCTGTTTTTCAAGTGCAAAATTACTTCCTAAGTTGAATAAGTGTTTTCAAACTGCCTTTCCTTTCCATGAGATTCTGGAACATCCCTCTAAGGCTGGCTGTGTCACCCTCCTTTCTCAGGCTGGAGTTCAGAAGTTCTGGTGTGATCGTAAAGACACCGTGACACGGGCAAATTAAAAATTAAACAGGAAGAAAAAGCAGGAGTGTGGTAGCTTGGAGTATTTCCACCCATAAACCCTATTTCAGTGGCTCCGAAAGCAGTTAGTAATGGTTTGCCTGGGCTGCTCCAAAGACATGAATCTCACATTGTTTTTTTATTTTATTTTTTTAGGTTTATTTACTTTGAAAAGAGAGAGAGAGTAGGGGAGAGGCAGAGAGAGAGAGAGAGAGAGAGAGAGAGAGAGAGGGAGAGAGACAGAATCCCAAGCAGGCCTTGCACTGACAGTGCAGAGCCCAACGTGGGGCTCGAATTCCATGAGATCATGACCTGAGCCTAACGAAGCCGGATGCTTAATTGACTGGGCACCCATTCTTTACATTCTTTTTTTAGAGCAATTCTCGAGCAATGGCTTGGGCAAGTAATGTCTAAAATTTCAGACCTCTCTAATTTGGGCAGGCAAGGAGAGAACTGCATAATTTAGCCTTCTCTGAACAAGGAGGCAGCCCTCTCTTCACACTCTGTATTTATAAAAAAGAAGAGCACATAAAATTATGTATACACTATCCACCGAACCCAGGAGGCAACTACATGGGATGACCGTGGTCTCTTCTCATCTGGATAAGACACGGAGAGTTGGTCTTCTACCTTGCCCGTGTGTAGACAATTTATTCACTCATCTGTCCAGATACCCACATGTCCATGTGCGGTTCAGAAAGCATTTATCACGGGCTCACTCTGGCTCTGTGTGAAGTTCCCGAACCTAGGACCGGAAGGAGGCCATCGGGTCCGTGACAATACAGGGTATTCGCTTGTGTTGGTGTCCTATGAGCAGACACTGCACTCTTGGCCAAACTTGAGGGTACTAGACCTTTGACTTCTGGCTAGGTGTGTTCCCAGACTTAAAGCAGTAGCCTTGATGTGCCCTAACTTGAGAGGATCAAGATGAATCATCTTTTGGAATGATCCTGGCAAGGTCCTGTACTTTGCCCTCTATCTGGTCCTTTCTAGATTTATGTCTGCGTCATTATGAGGTGCACTCCTTGCTCTGGGAGGTTTCAATACATTAGCCATTATGGCATCAAAGTCTTTCACTAATAATTCCATACTTACTGGCATGCGCCTTCCTCTAATTCTGGGAAACAATTTTGTGGAGATAAGCAAAAATAGGTAAGAGAGGGAATGTCCACAGCCTTCTGTCTATTTGAGTGACCTTCAGGCTTAAAAAGTTGAAGAGTGACGTACAGTAGAGAGAAAGTACAAATCTCAGACATGAGCAGGTTTATCCTAGGTGTGACGGAGCCAACTGAGAACGAGAACGCAATGGAGGAAAGAAAGTTCAGGGGCCTGGAAGGGAAACAGAGGTGAGCGAGAAGGGACCCCAGAAGGCAGATGCAGGAAGGACTAGCCGCAGCTGATTTCCATCTGCATCTACCTGCTCAGGTACCAGGCTCCCGAAGTCTGCTCTCTTCCCTCCTTCCCTATATTTAAAGTTGAGGACATCTTAGTGCTCCAACCTAAAAATAATCATTATTGGTGAAACAAACGACAGCTTGAGGAATATTGATCAAGGGAAGATGAATGGACATTCGCCATCCTCCTCCTTTCCAGGTGCCTGGGTTGGTCAATCTGGTCTCAGAACTACCTTTCCAGGAAACCTGATACCTCCAGTGCCCAACCCCGAACACAACATTTACACCAAAAATCAGTGACCCGGCAGTTTACTAAAGCCTTGAAGTCACCCTGACACTCGGAGAGAGGCCGGATCTTCCCTCTTCAGGGGCCCCTTCCAAGGACATACCAGGACCGCACAGAGTAACACGATGACCCTCTAACCTCATTCTACCATTTAAATGAATCCTCGAGCCCCTTAGCTGGGGGGAGATATTCCTCCACTTCCCACTGGCCAGGTATTTGAGACAAAGTCTGTCTGCTGAACTGCTGGCAATTCACCCATAGAAGAGCTCCTGCAAATGCATGCAGTTAAGGAAGCTCTACACCCCAGGCAATTCACCGGACATGGTTCTGGACATGGTTCTGTTCCTGATTCCTTTACACGCACTCCTCAGACAGGCTTTGTGACCTCACTTACCCACTGGGCCAGTAGAAGATGAGTCAGCAAGTTGAAAACACTGACCTGCAGGTCAATTATGAAAGACGTTGACTTAGATAGAACAAAGAGTTCACAGAACCCTACCTGCGATTTCAACTGGGACTATAAATGGCCTAAGTCAAGAAGGGGCTCTTGGGCCCGATGGGTAGGACATAGATGAAAAGGGGTAGAGAGAGGAAAGGACTTGTTCTTGCTCTTCCTCCTCATGTGAAAACGTCCCACACTAATAATTCCATAATTCCCCAAAACACTTACTATCATCTATGTAAATTTAAAATATATCAACTCTAGTTCTATATGCATTCTATCTAAAAATGAATTTAATCTTCCCAACTATCTTGTGAGTTAGGTTACAACGATTACCTTCATTTTACCAACGAGAACACTGAAAATCGGAGTCATTGACTGCAGTGATAGAGTTCGTACGTAACAGATCCAGGACTCAAAGCAGTGTGATGCCAAAGTCAGCTTCTCACCTAGCGGTGAGAAGATCCATACATTTTTTTTAAGTCTGTTTGTTTGTTTGTTTAGAGTGCACATGTGTGCATGAGCAGGGAGGGGGCAGAGAGAGAGAGAGAGAGAGAGACAATCTCAAGCAGCCTCTGCACTCTCAGTGCAGAGCCCGATGTGGGGCTTGAACTCACAAACCATGAAATCATGACCTGAGCTGAAATGAAGAGTCAGACACTTAACCGACTGAGCCATGCAGGCACCCCGAGAAGGTCCATACTTTTATTAAACAAAAGCCATCTCCAACCAAAGTAGGTTATTATATTTATTCACATGGGCTGAGTGATGGCCACGGGTTCTACACAATGTGTTCTCCCCATTCTACCCTCACTTAGAAACCGTCCAATTTGCCTCTGACTAGCAAAAGGCCTGGGAGAATACTACCTCCTTGTAAAATCAGGACACAAAGGGTGGCTCACGGGAGCAGGAAGTGGTACAGAAACACAAGACAACACGACCCTACTGAGGTGTTGTCAAGACAAGATCATCCACAGATGTCAAGACAAGATCATCCCATTAGGACAAGCGACAAGCTTCCAGGGAGATAACGCAGATGATCTACGTCCTCTCTCACCCCTGTTCCGACCCTACAGCACTGCAGGCCAGCCCACTCTTGCCACCACTCACCTTCATGAGCTCCTTGCAGCCTGTAATCTTGGCTTCACAAAACGTATTTTCATCAAATGTTGCCAACTTCCCTCTCATTCTGGCAACACGGTCTACATTCCCAAGTGTATTGCTAACTAATTAGAAACCATAGGAAAGATTTTTGGAAGCTTTGTTCTACCCTATCCACAATCTTTCTCCTGTATTTCAGGAGGTGAATTGAAAGGTTGAGATGGGCAGATTAAGCTGAGTAAAAAACACTCACTAAGTCAGTGAGTGAGGCCCTGGACTAAAACCGTTGGTAATGGATGGGACTGAGAGCCTTGTCTCTTTGTGGGAATTTGGGATAATTGCTTATCTGCTTTGTACCCCATGTGGATGAGGAACAAAGTCAGAAGAAGAATGTCTGTCCCCTTTCTACTCTGCACGGATGTTCTAAGTTTATGTATTGTAAGCCTATAGAAAGCTGGGATTTGGTTTTCAGCTACCCTTTTGATTTGTCATGTTCTTATAAAGCAGTATTTCCCAAAGAGTGTTCCATGGGACATAATCTCAGAAATCTCTATACAACAAAAAAAAAAAGAAAGAAAAGAAAAAAGAAAAAAATCAAGGACCACATCTACTTGAAAAATACCAAATATTATATATCCTTCTGTAGAATATCAAAGAATATTGTTAAAGGTTAAACAAGGGGAAATCACAATGCCCCCCACCAAAAAATACAAATGAACACGTGCAAAGATTATTTTTTAACTCACTGTTTAATGAGAGAACTGGTAAGATGTCCCCAGTTCCGGAGGAATTCAAAGAACCCACATATATCGACAATAAAGAATGTTGAATGAATGGGAAACACATCGGACCTTGGTCAGCTGCACCCTTCCAATGTAACTCCTAAAACTTTCATAATTTCCTTTTTTAAAAAATGTTTATTCATTTATTCTAAGAGAGGGGGAGCACAAGCAGGGAAAGGACAGAGAGAGAGAGGGAGAGGGAGAGAGAGAATCCCAAGCAGGCTCTACGCCCAGAGCCTGACATGCTCGATCCCACACCGTGAGATTATGACCTGAGCCAACATCAAAAGTGGGATGCTTAACTGACTGAGCTACCCAGGCACGCCCATAATCTTTCACTATAAGCATATTCAAGATTTCAAGAAGCCCTGCAATAAAACATACTTGTGTAACATTATTTAACCCTGTGTTTCCCGTGTGGACTTGTTAACTTCTTACAAGGTTACTTTTCACTGGAGCGCAATTTGGGGAACAGTTCCTTCTCTCTGCATCATATGGATTTCTCTGATCTTCGCTGCAAAAACAGGTGAGGAATTACAATTACATATGAATGGAAAACCCCTTGATCTTTGGAAGAAGGTTCTCCTTGTTCTTACCTGCCTGTGCCAGTGAGAAAATAATCAAATTTAATAGAGGAAGGAATTCAGTAATTCTTGATTGATTTGCTCAGGTATAAGCTTCATTAGCCTGGAATTCATTAGTGAATTCTCTGGGTTTGGAGAAGTCCTAAAGGAAAAGAGAGCTAAAGTGGCCAATGTTCCCTGTGGGGAGGAACAAAGTGACAGGAAGCAGCATAGCAAAGTGACAAAGAGTGGGCTGGGTTTGAATGATGAAGATTCATATCTCACTGTGCCCCTCGGAGTCTGCCCTGGGCAAGGCTCTTCATCTTTCTATGGTAGTTTGCTCATCTGTAAATTAAGGAGAATACTCCTACCTAACTCAGTGTGTGGTTTGAAAATTAAATGGTAAAATCCATGTAAAACTTTTTTTTAGAGAAAGAGAGAGAGTGCAAGCAGAGGAGAGTGGGGGGGGGCGGAGAGAGGAAAGAGAGAGCTAGGGAGTGAGAATCACAAGCAGGCTCCACACTCAGCACGGAGCCTGATGCAGGGCTGGATCCCACAACCCTGAAATCATGACCCGAGCCAAAATTAAGAGTCAGGATGCTCAATCGACTGAGCCACCCGGGTGCCCCAAATACATGTAAAACTTTTAATTCAATGTCCAGCAGTAAGTGCGTAGGAATGTTAGCTATTCCAATTACTGACCTCCTAACACACAATACTGAACAATCTTGAAGTACCTGATGGCAGGGGCTTGCGGATGACTTCTGAGGTGCACATCTATCTTGAGAGCCTACGGCTCTATCACTACTCCCTAGAGGTAACCTTCCCTCTCGTTGATGAAGATACACATATAGAAACAACCACAGCCACACAGAGTCTCTCCAACTGAGACCTGAAGAGTGAGTAACATGTAGAAAGGCTGTTGGTCTCCCTTGAGGAGAACAAAGATGGCCACGGCCTCCCTCTAGGCAAGGGCCTCTTTATCTGGCCCACAGATAGATTCCAAGGTGTTCATGATGACCTGAAATTATGTGCCCAATACAATATGAATGTGTCTTTTATTCAGAGGGGTTCATGGCTTCCATCAGATGAAGAACCACTGCTCTGAACTCTAAGAAACAGCACGGGCACAGCAGAAAGAAAATAAGGACAAAAGTCCAAATGAAACAGGACCGGGCCTCATCACCTATGAGACCTGGATGACCTCTGCAGACCTTTTAACTTCATTAAGCCATAGTTTCCCCATCTTTAGAACAGGGAGAATGCCAATTCTGGGAAGATTAAATGAGAACACAAGCAAAAGAGCCTAACTGATGCCTGACTCCAAAAGGTGCTTTTTACTAAGGGTTAGTATTCTTTTTCTTCTCTTTGATTTAACATCTTCATCCTAAACTGCAATGTAAAGAAGCTGACAGAGAGCATGGATTTCATGCAGTCTAACTTGCTCATCTAACAGATGAGAGTCTGGGGAAAGTGTATGGCCAACGTCACATCTTCAGCCTCCTAGGATACAGAGGGATCATTTGTGGTTAATGAGGCACTGTGAAGACTAGGAACCATCTTCATTGAGAGCATGGTTTGCTAGCAGTTATTTTTCTGCAGCTCAGTAAATACTTCTTGGACAATTCTCCAACTCCAAGAAACACACATGTGTCAGCAACATTGCCAAGGCAACCAAGAGTAGCCTCGAGTAGCTGTCTAGGTTCCTAGAAACTGTCTTTATTAGCAACTCCTCCATATTACTGAAGCATCTGCTGAGAGTTTTAGAGCAGCAGGAAACATAATTCTTCCATGTGACTCTCGTTCATACCAGAAGACCAAATGCCACCATCAGATCTGCTACTGCAAATCCTGAATCGGGAAAAATCTGTGCCTGGGGACTGAGGGTGGAATCTGGGCTAATACCAAGAGTCGCTCACTTTTTCCCCATTTCGGTTTTATATTTTTAAGACTAAAAGTTATTTAAAAGTGTAGCATGTTCTGTTGGAAAGAATAGTATGACCACAATCCTCACATTGAAGTTCCCACTGCAGTCCTGCCTGGGGTCACCGAGTGACATGAGGAAGGCCACTCGGCATCTTAAACTTGCCTCTTTTTTTTTATTAAATGATGTCTTTCAGTAACTTGCCTTGCCCTGACTTGCAAATACATTGTGAATGAAGAAAAAGAGAAAGGCGACAGGGTGCTTAGAAAACATCTCAAAACATATTCTGCATAATCTCAGATTGTAGTACCACCAAAATACCACCATGGTCCCAAGCCATGCAGTATACCCCAAATGCCATGCTCACATGACTCCCAAGGATGTTGGATGCATCCAACAGAATGTGTGGCCAAAAAGCAATTTCACAGTGGTTTCTATCTTTAATGTCCAAAAATAAGAATGATACGATTTTAACAACCCAAATTTTGTATTGCAGGTTTATATGGAAGTTAAAAAAAAGAAGCAATTGCTAATAGACTGAAAACCAAATGGTACTTTCTCTGGAAATGAGTCCTGACAGAGGACTAAACACAGTATTTTCAGTTCAGTTTGTTCCTATGGTTGTTTTTTAAGGATTTGTGCTCAAGAAAGAACTCTGAGTACCCTCATAACCTTTCTTTAAAGAGCACTGGAATCAAGGGGCAACATAAGATACTGGGGACACTTCAGTGAGTAAGAGGGGCTGCTCCTTCTGGCTGCCTGCAGGCTGCTTGTATCAGAGATGGCCTCAGCCACTCAGAGCTGAAAATACTTCTCAATCCAGAACATGCAATCACCACAAAGAGATAAAAGAGGAAAAAAGTAAATTGTGCAGCCCTAATAATTTTTGCATACATTTCTATATTTTGATTTTATGCATTGATTTTCAGTTTTCTGTAACCAGTTTTAAAGTCTAATCAGCATGAAGGAAATTTACTAAGGACGGGAAAGAGTTTTGTAGAATACCTGCTCTTCAGATTTAATTTGGGGTTTCTTAAACTGGAATCACCCTGTTCCTACCGTTAACATGGATATTTCATAACGTGGAATGCAAACTCGGTATGAGTTTTTAAAAGCAAATCAGGGGCGCCTGGGTGGCTTCGTCGGTTGAGCGTCCGACTTCCGCTCAGGTCATGATCTCTTGGTCTGTGAGTTCCAGCCCCGCGTCGGGCTCTGTGCTGACAGCTCAAAGCCTGGAGCCTGCTTCACAGTCTGTGTCTCCCTCTCTCTCTGCCCCTGCCCCACTCATGCTCTGTCTCTCTCTGTCTCAAAAATAAATAAACATTAAAAAAAATTTTTTAAAGCAAATCAACACTGTGCTAACAGTAGGCTGCTTTGGGTTATATCATCTGACCCGTGCCTGACATTTAGGAATACTTTAGGGGGATGTTTTTAGAAGCAGTCTGGTGAGTGAGAATTATTACATGATAGAGTGGGTGGGAAGAACACAGTTGTCTTCTGGAGACCCTGATGATAGTCATACAATACTTGCATACGTGAAAAGAGGCTTCTGGAATAGCTTTTCACTAGCCGGTCACACCATCTGTAAATACAGTAGTCCCTCCAGCCCCTACCCACCGTTTCACTTTCTGCAGGTTCTGTTACCCGCGGCCAACCACAGGCTGGAAGCAGACAATCTTCCTCTGACATATTGTCAGAAGGTCACTAGCAGCCTAACGCTACGTCACCACGCCAGTGTCACTCCTCTCACTTCATCTCATCCCACAGGCATTTTGTCTTCCACCACATCACAATTAGAAGGGTGAGTACTGCACAATATTTTGCAAAAGAAAGACTGCATTCATATAACTTTTATTACAGTCTATTATTAGAATTGTTCTATTGTATCACGTTACTTTGTTGCTCTCTTACTGTAACAAATTTATAAATTAAACTTTATCAAAGGTATGCATGCATTAGGAAGAACAGAGTCTATAACAGGGTTTGGTACTACCTGTGGTGTCAGGTATGCCCTGGGGTTAAAGGGGGACTACTGTACTTGCAGACACTTGACTCACGCTCTGCATGCACCCCTCCAGATCCACACTCTGCCCTGGTCACCCTGCCTAGCGCTCCAGGAACTGGAACCCCAGGGGCTCCATCCTGCCCTGGCTCTCGGGCTTCTGTCCGGTGTCAACCAATGGGAATCGCTGGCTGGAGACGGAAAAGTGGGAGACGGGGCAGGTTAGGGCACCAGTTCCCTGACTCTCTCTCTACCACCCGCTTTGCAGTAGGCTCAACCCTCTCTCTTGGTGGTCTGTCCAACAATTACATCTCCCCTCTCTGAGCTTTCAAAGCGGCTCCCTCCTTCCTCTTCCTCTTCAGGCCAGGAAGTAAAAGGTCACCACTGCTGCTGGTCCCGGGGGCCTCTTCCATCCCCTCATCCAGTTTCTCTTCATCCTCCCCACAGGGCATCCTGGAATAGAATTGGGTCTCAAAATTTCTAGCTCAAAATCTCTCACTGGGAGAAACCTCTCAATTGGGAGAAATAATGAATTAAAACAATCTAAGAGTCTTCCTAAAAAAAGTAGCGCTGTGTGTCACCCTGTGGGAATGATCTAAAAACAAACCAGTACCAGGAACAATGGGCACAAAAGCAAGTCTAAGTACACTAAGCCCACGACAATGGGGTTTTGCCAATGACAACACTTTTCAGGAACACAAGCCCTATAGTTGCTAAAGGATAATTATCATTAAAAAGTGTTTAGTAGGATGTTTCCAGCCTTCGGTGGAAGGCATCTCAAAAGGGAGAAGTTGGTTTTCTTTTTAAAGGGTTGTAGAACTTTCTATCTAGGAGTTGTCACAACATTGTCTCATCGATGTTATTAAGATGTCAATTTTTCCTCCACTGAGAATTCAAGGTAATCACAACCAAATCCCAGCAGGCTTTTTTTTTTTTTTGAAGAAACTAACAAAATGAATTCTCAAACTGATCTGGAAATGTACAGAATAGACAGACAATAGCCGGACACAGAATAGGCAGAACAATTTTGAGAAAAGGAGAATTTTTAAAAGCCGGCACTACATCCTACCCCAAAGCTCTTTAGAGGCAATGAGTCAAACTTTCAGAATAAGAAGAACTAAAAATGGGTAACTGACTTCTGTCCTACGTTAATGGTAGTTTCCTTCAAAACCCTTGACCTTAGCGCCTAGTAAATCTTGACCACAGTAACAGAAAACAATGCCTGCATACAACTAGCTTCCTGTAAGCTTTATTCCACATCCATCAAGAAATCAAATCCCATGGAGGGTCCCCAGTGTAGAGCACAGAGGCTACAAGATAGAAACTAACATTGAAAACATAACCATAGCCGGCCATATTTCTAGGGTAAAACCACTCTCCACAGACTACACTCAGGAGATAATTCCTTAAGAGTCACTGGATAGATTGGTCCCATACTTGGTTACTGTTATATGCAGTACTGTAGAAGGATTTCTCTGCCTTCTGTTTTAAAAGATTGATATGAGTTTTGCTTTCTAAAATGTTGGTTCTTTTCCTTCTGATCCTGTCTACCTGTTAAAGCCATAATATAGAATACCTGGTATTTGAATAGTCGGAAAATGGAAAGAATACTGTAGTCTAATCAATACGATGTGCAGGTTACCTGAAAGAAGGAACCTACGAACACTTTCAAATCTTATTATATCGCTTCTAAGAATTAGTCAACTTGATGAATGTAGTAAGCAATAAGTATTGATGGATTCCTTGTTCGATGGAGTCCCTCTGTCCTCCTTACAATTCCTTATCTCAAAGTGGGTCTTCACACCGGCAACACCAAGCTCGCCTGGAAGTTTGCTGGCATTGCAGAATCCTGGCCCATCCCAGACACACTGAATTGGAATCTGCAGCTTAACGACCCACCCAGGCAACCCCTCTGCACATTCAAGGAGGCCTGCTCTCAAAATCACAAACCCAGTGTCCAATCCTGCAGGTAGAGGACAGAATCAAAGTCATGAGTCTGGGTACTTGTTGTAGATGCAGAAAAGGAAATCAAGATCATGAAGCTGAAGCCGGCACGGTCACAGGATACGATCCTGACTGCTGGTCACTGACACCAACGCATGATCTCCACTTAGCTTTCCCCCCATTCTCTTAAAGGAGATGACTGACAAATCTCCAAAAGGTTAAATGTTCTGGGTGGTGGGCTAGGTTCTGGTTGCTTCCGGTTGAATTTGCGCTTTCATGAAGTTGTCCCAACTAGATTTTTATAATAAGAGGATTTTGCAAACCACTCCTTAGGAAGTATAATCACCCGGATTAGTCACATTTTTGTCGACAATACGTGAATTAAACTGGCGTTTCTGGCTCAGCAACATCCAACAACTTCATATAAATGAAAGAGGAATATCCATGATGTTTTTCCTGGCCATCCCCCAAGATGACACCGAATCGCTGGCTTGCTCAGAACCCTTGATGGACGCACCGGCCCTTTCATGCAGAAACAATGGCTGAAACGAGATGAGCAGCATCTGGTTTGGGATTTCAGAACCACGGTTTCGAGCAACTGGGGACTGCAGGCGGGGGATTTTAACATCATAGACGATCACAGCCGTCAACAAGAGCCAATCTATTTCTGTGTCGAATGGCCTATGATGGTTTTCTACAGAAAATGAGAAACAGGCTTTCGCTCAGCGGTTCGGATGCCATGGTCCCGTTAATACTGAACTGATCTCTGCTTTTTCTCCAGAACCTAATGAGCAATCCGAACCCAATGCCGGCGCAGCTCCGGGCTGTGAACCGGACACCATGTCTAGCTTTGCGAGGAGCAGTTACAAATACTGACAGCGGTCACTACCTCCTTTGAACAGAACCGTGGCAAATGGGAGGTTTTTCTCTCTTTTTTTCTTCTTTCCTTTTTCTTTTCCTCCCTCTCCTTTCAGTGGAAGTTTCATAACAGACTCTGTCAATGTAAAGGATGCTTAAACCAGGCCGTGGAAAGTGGCCAGCGAGAAGAAGTCTCGTTTTGTAGAAGTGTCTCTCCAAAGAATGTGATGGACCTAATTCTCTTTCCAAAGGATGCCCAGGACCTCAAAAACTCAAATTCCCCTTCTTCCCAATGGGGAAAGAGCCACGGGGATGGTGAGGGAAGAGAAGAGGAGAGAGGAGAGAGAGACACACAGCTGCATCCCAGGAAGGCTGCTTCTGAAATGTTAGGCTACCAACTTAGGAAATGAGAGAAGGCTAAAGAAATGTCTGTACTGTACGTCAGGTCTTGAAGTAGGTGCATAAGCAACTAAAAGCAGCTTTCTTCCTAAATATAGACTGTACAGATGCACTCTCCTGGGCAGGCGTTAAGGGCCAATGAAAGGCTTATGTGACTAGTTGGAAAGACAAGAGCTAAATGTCGATGCAAATCTAAGTATTAACTCACTCTTCCAATGACCCAGGAGACCAGATGGCTTTGGATGGCCTTGGATGTCAAAGGCATTTCTTTTGTATATTCTTTTTTTATTTAATAATTTATTGTCAAATTGGTTTCCATACAACACCCAGTGCTCATCCCAACAAGTGCCCTCCTCTATGCCCGTCACCCTCTCTCCCCCGCTCCCACACCTCCCTCACCCCTCAGTTTGTTCTCAGTCTTTGAGAGTCTCTTATGTTTTTTCTCCCTCCCTCTCTGTCTCTGTTTGAATCTCCAAGAGGCAGGTGCAAGATGGGAGTGTTATCCACAACGTTTTTGACCAGAGCAACTTTTTGTCCAGGGAGGATCTCGCCAGACTGATGTTCTACCAAATGCACCTGGAGGGAGCCGGAGACATAGAGTTCTAGGCCGGGGGGTCTCTGGCACCTCTATGACAGCGCCTCGGCCTGGCTGGCACCGGGAACACCTGGCAGCCTTCTGCTGCAGTGGGGCCGCGCGGATCATTCCGATGACCGCAGATCTGTTGTGATCTGTCAGACGAGGGCAAATCCTTGATCTTATTCCTAAAGGAGTAATTATTTTCATACCAAATTTACATAACCACTAAAACCGAGCCATCTCTCAAAACATTCGCGCATCTTTAGGTGTGCTGGTTCAGCCACGGAGGAGCTCTATCACCCTGCATACATCGCGCTTACTCCGTATGTCTCCCTTCCCCAACTGTCGGCTACTCCAAGGCCTCACACAGGGTCCTGAAGATCACTTTCCCCGACAGAATCCCTACATTGTAACCCCCGTCAGGTGTAGCTCAGGTTACCAGGATACACACATCGGTGTCATGAATTGCCCTGTATGAATAATTCAATACAAACCAGGTTCAAATAATGGGCAGAGAGTGGGGCGGGGGAGAGCTTTGGTTCATGCCTTATACTGCCAAGTATAAGCTAAAGCTTTCTCTTGCCTCTTTTTCTTCTCCACTGCTCAACTAATTTAGATGACTGCTGATGAGATAAAACCATCTGTGTAACGCATTCACATCGAGACCCTGCAGAGACCTAAGCATCCATGGCCTCAAATCCATTCTCTACAGTTCCCTGCGCCTGGTGGGACGGGCCGGCCCAATGAACTGAATCACCCAAGCTCCCCTGCCTCCAACTTTTGGGGCCAATGGAAGGTACCAGCAGGTGACGAAAGAAAGGTAAGGGCCTGCTCTGTCCCACTTTGTGTTTCCGGCGGGGCTGATGCCCCTTCATTCCAGCTCTCACCGGGTCCGATTGCCCCATTTTCTCCCCTTGCCCCTTTCAACTAGCAGTGTACTAACTAGCAGGTTACAGCTTCTTGCTCTTCTTACCAATCTGGTGATTCCCTTACCACCACCCGCACTTCTGCAAACAGTCCATTCACTAAAGCCTCTTGAACCATCTGAGCCGAATTCTGCTTCCTGCCAGGCCCTGGCTGACGGCACGAGCCCACCTCTGGCCCTGGTGATCACTGTTCTGCTGTGCACATCCTGAACCCATAGACAGGGGGTAGTTTCAAGGTTTTAAAGCACACCTGCACATACACATAGTCACGGAACAAAACCGGGCTCTTGGAATAGGTTGCTGAGTGTCCAAATTATACCGTTTTTAATACACACTATGTAGCGTGCGTTTAAATATATACTAGATTAGGGGCGCCTGGGTGGCTCAGTCGGTTGAGCGTCCGACTTCGGCTCAGGTCATGAGCTCGCAGTCCGTGAGTTGGAGCCCTGCGTCGGGCTCTGTGCTGACAGCTCAGAGCCTGGAGCCTGCTTCGGATTCTGTGTGTGTGTCTCTCTCTCTGCCCCTCCCCCACTCATTCTCTGTCTCTCTCTGTCTCAAAAATAATAAACATTAAAAAAAAATTTAAATATATACTAGATTGAGTCAAAGTTCTAAAGCCCTCGTTGTGAAGCGAGCCTGTGCCGGAGGAAAGGTAATTAACTCTTTACTCAGAGTAAGGCCTTTAACAATTGTGGTCATGAGCTTTCGCTAGGGCTGATGGGGTCAGGAATGCAGCCGGCATTGGATTTCTAGAAAATAAAATTCCAAAACTCGAATTTATATAAAACAGAGCCTGATGGTTTTCAAAGGCAAGACTCTTTGGAGGGACCAAACATGAGAGCCACATGGTTGGAGTCTCATCTTCCGGCTAACGCAGGCTAGAAAAGGGTTTTTTGCTTTTGCTACAGAGGAGGTGACTGATCATTTATAGGTTTAACCAGCTGTGCCAAGAGTGCTGCGCTTAGTGTTTTAACTATCACTGGATTCTGCCCCCCACAGCAGCACTTCCTGTCACGTGCTGGAGGGGGTGGAGGCCTGCAGACCCGGGGCTGGTGCTTTTTCTGCATTACCTCTAATACCCACACACCTCCACTTTGCCCACCTGGCCGGAACTGGCTTCCTGAAGCCGGGAAGATGCAGAGAACTACTTGCCAGACATTTCCATAAAGTCCACTACACCCTTTTTCCCTTTGAAGCCCAAGAGGGAAATTCGATTAGAGCCAGTGATGATTTCTGGTGGTCTCCAGGATTCAGCAGAAAACAAAGTAAGTATGAGACTTGAATAGCACCCAGGACATCCTGGCCTTACTGTCTGTGCCATATACCAGCCTCAGAAGAATCCAGTCACGTTCTCTAGAAGCCTAAAATAACTACACGAGCACTGTGGGGAGGGCGCGATTTCATTCAGTCATTCTGGAATACACCATCTACCAGAAGCCTTAAAAACGTCTATATTCTTGACTCAGCAATTCTACTTCTATGAATACACTGAGGAATAAATCAGAGATATTTCCAAATATTTCTCTCCAAGAATGCTCATGATAATTTTATTCAGCCCAGCAAAACAGCAGAGACAACATAAATATCCCCAAGTAGAGAATTATGTGAAATATGTTACTGGCATTTCTATTTCTTACACTCTGGTGGGCTAGAAACCTAGGAACAACCCTCCCGCCCCCATTCTCCAGACAAAATATAATAAACCCTGCTTTCAAAGTGATGCTGAGAGGGGGAGAGCTTCTTCCACTGGTGAAGACGGCTGCTCTGGCTTAGCCGGGACTAGCCCAGGGCGGGGAGTCTACCAGGAGACCTGACACTCCCCTTCCCAGTCCTGCATAAATCTGGGACCCCCAAAGGACTAGGTCTTCAGTGTCACCCTGAATTAGAACTATACCTGTCCCCACAAGGAGAATGTAAGAAAGCTACCTGTTTGACCCTACCACTGGGGGAAAATGGGAAGAAACCCATTCCTTGAAACGGGGAGCCCCATTTGACCTCATTGCCTCCAAAGCTCACAGCCCCACTATCTATGGGGTCAATGGGGACAAAAACTCAAGCCAAGAATTTTATCTAAAGCAATCCTTCTTTGATGGAACCATGGTCCCTGTGGTTGATGATGCCTGTAAGGGCCTGGCTGTGGCAGACACGAATCCTTTCCAGAAGAAATGAACTCCAGCCCTGTCCTCAAAGATTTCCTCTAGGTTAAGTTCTAAGGACTATTATACTAATGATTCTAGTACCAATTCCGATGTGTGTGTGTGTGTGTGTGTATGTGTGTGTATATGTGTGTGAGCGTGTGTGAGTGTGTGTGTGTCTGTGTGTGTGTTGGGGGTGGAGGGATTCCCCATAACACCCAGTGATTCTCCACTACCCTCTGAGCCGTCTACAATTCAACTCAATTCTGACACTGTCTGCCTGGAGGTGGTGCCTGATTCCACAAGGTATGGGTTTAGCCATAAGAATGTCCCTCCCCACCCTGCCTCAGATGCAAATCACAAGTCCAGGCTGTCACCTGTGCCTCTGACCCACTGGCTGTGGACCGGGAGTTCCAACAACCCCCTCCCTGGGTTCAATTAATTTGCTAAAGAGGCTCACAGAACTCAGAGAAACATCACACCTATGAGATTACTGGATTATCACAAAAGGATATGGAACTCAGGAATAACCAGATGGAAGGGATGCATAGAACACAGTGCGTGGGAAGGGGAGGAGAACCGCCCTCCCCTCCCCACTCTCCTAGTGCCTCCCTGCGTTCACCAGCCCAGAAGCTCTTTGAACCCTGTCCTTTCGGGTGGTTATAGAGGCTTCATTAGAGACTCATAATTGATTAAATAACTGGCCTTGGAAGGGGGGGGCAGGATCTGAAAATTCACTCTAATCACCTGCTTCCTTCTCCTGGCAACCAGCCATTATCCTTAGGTGCTTTCCAAAAGCCACCTCATTAACATAACAAAAGACACCCTTGTGTAAAATGAGGCCATTCCAAGGGTTTTAGGGATGAGGACCAAATATACTATTTCTTACTATAAATCACAACAGCACATATACCTAATAAAAAATAGATACATGTTAAGAATCTTCAAAACAGGGGGAGATGGTCACAGCATTTTATTGTGTAAAAAAAAAGTTATAAGACAGGGAGAAAATTATGATCCAATCGGTGTATGTGTATACGCACACACTCGTACATAAAGGCTTTACAGCAAATATATTAGCAGTGGTTAAAGGTCAGCAGAGATAGAGTTATGGGGTTTTTTTTCATTTTTATCTTCATAATTTTTACAGTTTTCCGTATTTTCTAAAATGCACATATACTCTGGAAGTTACAAAAAAGTTATTGAACAAAACTTAACCTCGAATATCCCAACCTTTAAGAAAACATTTGATCTAATTCTGTCCTCTTTTGGGGTGCCCGGGTGGCTCAGCTGGTTCAGTGTCCAACTTTTGATTTTGCCTCAGGTCGTGATCCCAGGGTCGTCCACACTGAGTGTGCTTAAGATTCTCTCTTTCTCTTTCCCCCTGCCTCTCTCCCCTGCTCGGGTGTGCTCTCTCTCAAATATAATTAAATAAATAAGTAAATGAAATTAATTAATTAATTCTTGTACTCTTTTGGTTATCCTAAAGTAAAATATTATCAGAAGCACTTACGAAAGCATCACATTAACTTTTACTTTTACTATTATGAGACACCTGCTGGATGCCAGACCCTACTAGCCATAAGAAGTACGAAACAAAGATGAAACAAAGTCCTGGCCCTCGGAAGCTCACAACTTGGACGCGGATTCAGAAACATGACGATTATGAACCACGGCCGTGTGGGATGAGCCCCCAAACACACCACGTACTGAGGAAAACCTGGGAGGGCACCTCCCCCTTCAGCAGTCCGGGATGGCTTTTGAGGAGGGTGGGGAGAAAGAGCCCAGATCTTCATCACAAAGGACAAATGGGAGTTACTCTCGGCAAAGAAGAGTGCCTGTGACCCTCAGTCCTAAACCCCTTCCCTCCCTGCCCCCAGCTTTGCTTTGTCCCTCTCTATAGCAGATGTCACTACCCAATATTTCAGTATTTATGTAGTGCTTCCTTGTGATCGGTCCCCCAGCCCATTCAGATTCCACGCGGAAAGGGCTGTGGCTTCTGTACTGCTGAATCTTCATCACTTAGAACCTGAACTAGCACATGAAAAGCACACAAACATTTCTTGAATACATGAATGAAAGACAGGCAAAAACCAAGAGTGCGTGTGTTGAATAATGACATTCTTCTGTTTACTGCTGCTGGAGCATGAGGCACGCCGTGACACAGGATGAGGCTGGAAGGAGGCACGGGCCACATGACGGAGGGTCCGTGCGCCTTCATCCCAAGAGAGAGGCAGGTCCTCGGAGCAGCTGTGGAGCAAGGTAACCACACGGCCTAGGGCAGCAGTGCCCAGGGCAGCCTGAGGGATGGAGAGTAAGGAAGCATGGGACAAGGAAGAAAAAGGTGGATCCAACCAAGACGTGGTACCGGGAATATCAACTCTATCAACTCATTCGCTCCACAATTACTGAACGGTCACGCGACTGCCTACGTGGACCCAGTCATAGCACTGTTACTGTAGCGTTAAGTGTGGTAGATTACGCGGGAGGCACTGTTCCGGTCTCTGGGGATACAGCTGAAACCGATGCTTTACAATTGAAACTTCACTTTCATTACTGCTGCCTTGTGTTTAGGGGAGATGGAAGCAGACTATAACCTAAGGCCTGCTCCTTTTCACAAGAGACCATCTAACCGCCTGCTTCTAAACAGCCCCCACCTGGGTAAGGTAGCACAAGGCTTTGTAACTGCTTCTACAGATGACATCTGTCTGACATACAAGTCACAAGGTATTTGCTTAGGTTGTTTTCCAGAAACTAAGAGGCTCACTTCCACCCAACTCAGACCAATTGAGACCACCGACCTTCCTACTCGGTCAACAAAAATGTCCGATAGGTGACCTTCTGATGTCGAAGAGCCTGAAATGCCCACACCCTGGTCATGTCAAGGCTGCCATCTTTGAGCATGTGGCTTGTGTACACCTCACCCTTACGTCACCCACACCTCACCCTTTCTAGCTTCCCGGTCGCTTCCCCCACCTCGCCCTAAAATCCCATCAAGACTCAAGACCTCATGTTCAGAGAAGCATTTTTGAGTTTTTTTCTCCTGTCTCCTCATCGGGGTGCCTTGCGAATTAAACTCCTTTCTTGGCTACAAACCTGGTCTCCGGTTTGGCTCTGCTGTGCACGGGGGGGGGGGGGGGGGGGCATAGGGGCTCTCCTTTCATTACACAGTCATGGGCAAGAGACACAAAGGCCCTTTCTTCATGGAATTTATTCTATTGTGAGACAGTAAAAAAGAAAATACAGGGGCTCCTGGGTGGCTCATTCAGTTAAAGACCCAACTTTGGCACAGGTCATGATCTCGAGGTTCATGGGTTCGGGTCCTACACAGGGCTCTGTGCTGACAGCTCAGGGGTTGGAACCTACTTCAGATCTTCTGCCTCCCTCTCTTTCTGCTCCTCCCCTGCTTGTGCTGTCTCTCTCTCTCTCTCTCTCTCTCTCTCTCTCTCAAAAATAAATAAAAACATTAAAAAAGTACAAAACAAAAATAATTTCAGATAGCATTCAGTGCTCTGAGGAAAAATAAAGGAAAGGAGGAAAGAGAAGGATTCACGAAACACTGAAGAGGAAAAGCCACAAGACAAGGTGACTACCAGGCTGCCTAGGAAACACTCAGAATGCTCAACCCCAACTTCACTGCTGAAGCAAATCGTGGACCTTCTGGAAGGCTAAGTGTGGATCGTATAGACAAGCCATCCGAACAAGACCAGGTCCGGAGAAAGGAATCCACAGAATATAATTCAAGGGCCGTGAGCAGCCAGGTGGGTGCACTGGTGGGTTGGCGCTGCCAGAGGACAGACACCACAAGCTTCGTACCACCCACCATGATGAATGCAGGTGGACGACACCAGGCCAAAACCCACTGACTGAGACTCCAGAGAGAGACACACCTTTGACAATTCAGTCCTTTAAGCAGGTGACAAGTTTTTTTTTTTTAATACATATTTTTTATTTTTGAGAGAGACAGACAGAGCACAAGGCGGGGGAGGGACAGAGAGAGAGGGACAACTGACAGCTCAGAGATGGACATGAGGCTCGAACTCAAACTGTGAGATCATGACCTGAGCCGAAGTCAGATGCTCAACCAACTGAGCCGCCCAGGTGCCCCGGTAGGTGACTAGTTTTAGACTTGGTTTGCTTAGAGGACAGAAACACTTCTGGACGTAAAAAGTGGTCTCCTTCACTTTCAAACTGTCTTCAGATCAAATCTGGACGCTTCGATTAATGCTACTTTTAGTCCGGGGGTGGTGGAAAGAAAATAAGCTTGCTGTGAAGGAGGGAGGAAACTGGTCTTAACTATCCGGTTGAGAAAGACAGAAAGCATTTCATTTTTTAGAGGCATGTTTGTAGGTTAAGAGATAGGAAACATGTTATATAATGATGTTCACATCTTGAAAAAAGTTCCCTTAAAAAGACACTGGTGAGTGACGGGTGTTAGTCCCATGACTCTCCGCAGCCACTCTGGGCTCCGGTGACCTGGATACAGTTCGGCCTGGGGGGTAAAAGATGGAAGGAAGTAATCATGCTCCTTGTTTTTGTAATTGGTACCTAGGTGACAACAGGCATCAAGAAGCTTCTTTGGCACCGGAAAGTCCACTCCCCTTAATTTCTCCAGGCAGCAACACACACACCAACTAGGAAACAGTGAGATGTGAAGGCCAGTACAGAGATGCCGAACCCAAGACCAGTTTGTTTAATGAAAAACTCAAGTCACAGAGGACATGCCCTGTGCATGTTCGTGTTGTCGAAATGCATAATTCACGTGTTTTCCAGCCTCCTCGGGTTCCTAGTAGGAGCAACACGCACAGCTTGCCGGCTGCCCGCATTCTGTAGCCCCGCCCTTGGGAAACCCGGCAGGGCTGAAATCCCGTTGGGTACCCAGCCACGCTCCTTCAGCTCACCTCCAGATTATGACAACGGCAGATGACAAAGCAGCCGAAGGCCTGCTGAATTTACAGCTCACCTTCACAAGGGGACTACAGATGATGGACTAAGAGGGGTCAACCTAATTTTTAGGCTGGAACAAGAGATAGTGGCTTCTACAGAATGTCCTGGAAGAAAGCCAGAGTTGTGGTTTCAGCTGTACTTGGCTTCCTGATGGAATGGGGGTTGGGGGAGCAGGGATCCCGGAAACATGCCCAGTCGACCATCACTGACAATCGGCTCAGGTCCTCAGCTGGGTCACCGAGTCACATTAAATAGCAACTAATGGGGGTTCCGGCCTGTCCCTCTGACAAATGAGGTTGTCTAATTACCACCACGTCATGTGCTGAATGCTTATGCTGTGTCAAGAAACATGCTGCAAGCTTTATTTAACTTTTATCAACAGCCCTTATATAAGGTAGGTACCATTATTAGCCCCATTTTACAGACCAGAAAGCTGAGGCTAGAAAGGGACTGAGCCAGTCCTAAAAGCCGAGGTCTTTGTGCTTTTCATAGCCTACTGTTTCGTGACACTGAGCTGTAACATTATCTCAAGTTAAGAGACCACGTATTCCTTGTGCAGCCGACATATATAGCATCTGTGCATATGAGCAGTTGGTCACGCTCTCTTAACAAGGCCTTGGTGAAGTTATTGTAAATCTACCTGAAATACAAAAGTAATATGATTGGGATGCCTGAGGGGGTGGTTGGTTGAGTGTCCAACTCTTGGTTTCAGCTCAGGTTGTGATCCCAAGGTCATGGGATTGAGCCCCATGTCCGGCTCCATGCTCAGCATTGAGCCTGCTTGAGATTCTTGAGATTCTCTCTCTTTCTCTCTCTCTCTCTCTCTCTGTCTCTTTCTCCTTTCCCCCCACCCCGCCCCTCTCCCCAGCTGGCTCACTTTCGCTCTCTCTAAAATAACATGATAAAGTGTATGTCCACAGATAACTCTGTTTCATACAAAGTACTGCTAATTAGAAGACTATGACAAAAGGGCCCACAGAAATCTCTCCTTTTCCTGTATGCATACTACTTTGCAATGTTACCTTGCAATTCTTCCCATCGAGAGGTGGAGGCTGTTCCTTGAACCCCTGAATTTTAATGTGGCTATGTGACTTGCTTTGGCCAATGAGAATTTACTAAACTTTAGGCAAATTGAGGCTTGAACATCTCTACTCAAGAGCATGCCTTCTTTTGCCAGGGAACTCTGGGCTCACCTCTCCACGGACAAATCCAGGCCAGTTTGTTGGATGATGAGGTCCATGTAGCCAGATCATCCCGCTGTCCTAGCAATCACAAAATCAACCACTAGTCAAGGAAGTGTGGCCATCCTAGACCATCTCGCCCCTCCCCCCACCCAGATGCCAGCAACCAAGTCTGCCATCAGCCAAGATAGCCCAGACCACAACAGTTCCCCAACTGACCCACAGAATTGAGAGAAATGATAAACATTTGTTGTCTCAAGCTACTAAGCTTTGGGCTGTTTTGTTACACAGCACAAGCTAACTGGCACAAGTATTTAGAGTAAAGCTCTGACATCCTTGCAGTATTATCAGTAGTGCTCTATGACCATGTGGCCACATTTCCCTAATCCGAGCCACGCTGCTCAACAGGTTATGTGTAATCAAGAAAAGAACTTGTTTGGTTAGTTTTGCTTTGTATTATTTGTGGCCTATCTCATTCCACTGGTGGCTAGTTTCTCATTCCACTGATGGCTGGTTGTACAAAAGATTAATCACCTTGGGTGCTTCTAAAACATGACACCCACCCCAGAGATTTTGATTTCACCGGTTTGGGGTAAGGCAGCAGTGTGGCTACCTTATTCTCCAGAATCAGACTGCGAAGGTTTCAATTTGAGCTGACTGGCTGACAATTCTGCTCATTCTCTCAAACGTGGGCTACAGGAAAAATCTTAAAAGCCCACCCATTCATTGAAGAAGGTTAACCCTTTCACTAAGAAAAGTTATCTTCAAGGAATAACCACTCTCTGCCCTTTTTGTAGCCCGCTTTGATTCATGGTATTGAAGGGCCCAGTACAAGACTGTCAGGAGGCACATGGTTAAGCTCACAGGGTGGGCGTGTGGCCACCTCTGTGCACGGTCACAGGCGAGTCATTTAACCGCACCTGTAGCCATCTTTCCCACATGGAAATGAGTGTTTATTTAGTTTTCAAGTAGGCTTCACCTCCAGCGTGGAGCCCAATGTGGGGCTTGACCTCACAACCCTGAAATCAAGACCTGAGCTGAGAATAAGAGTCAGACCTTTAACCGAATGAGCCACCCAGGCGCCCTGGAAACAGGTGTTTAATAATGAGTCCCTAAGTTCCCTGCCAGCTCTGGAAGCCCGATGGTATAGCAGTCACCAACATTCCACGCTAAACGATCACCACCTGGTTCCTCCTGGGAGGTTAGACGGCTGGGACCGTCTCGCTCTCTGGAAAGAGCCACGGATACAGCCCGGAGAGGAGCTAGCACATGGATCGAGGTCAGTCACTGACTCGGTCAAGAAACGCTGGTGCCAACCACGTGCCTAGCTAGCATCGTGCCGGACACTGCACAACACGGATCAGGTGAGCGCAGGGGTTATCGAGCTGATCACGTTTACAGAGAAGCAGAGGAGAACAGGTAAATCCGTAGAACCGCATGGCTGGCACACACGCAAACCCTAAAGGAAGAGGAGGGCAGAATCACTGGTTCAGGTAAAGGAAGAAGGCGCTATGGACTGAACGTGCCCCAATATTCAGGCTGAACCCCTATCCCCCACTGTGATGACATCTGTAGGGGGGAGGGGCACTTGGGTGGTAATTAGGCCCAGAGGATGTCATGGGGAGATTAGTGCCCCTATAAGAAGAGACCAGAGCCCTCTCCCTCTCTCCTTGACATACACATGAGGAAAGCACCCGGGGAGAAGGCAGCTGTCTAAAAGTCAGGAAGAGGGCCCTCCCAGACAGCAAACCTGCCGGCACCTTGATCTTGAACTCTTCAGCCTCTAAAATCGAAACAAATAATTGTCTGTTGTCTGAGCCACTCAGTCTACGGTACTTTGTTAGAGCTGCCCGAGCTAACACAGAAGGCTTTCCAGAAGGGATGTGATTTCAGCTGAGGGGCCGTGTGGACAAGAACATGGGTGCGTGGAAACAGAGACGGGGGGAAATAGAAGAAAGTCTTTCTGTGGATGGAAAAAGTGGAAAAGAAAGATGAAAAAGATCAGAAGGGCAAGCGAGGAGCAACCAGGCCATGCAGAAGGAAAGAACCTTCCTGTTTCATCCTAAGCAAAACTTACAGATGTGTCCCGCAAACCCTGACATTCAAAAGAGAAAGCCGTCATCACCTAGCAGCCTTTTAAACAGCTGTCTGACAGCGTGAGGTCGTGCTCACTGCTCTGTGGTTTCTTTTTCTCATTAAATCAATTCATTTAAAAACTCGTCTTAAGGGGCGCCTGGGTGACTCAGTCGGTTAAGCGTCCAACTTCGGCTTAGGTCAGGATCTGGCAGTTCGTGAGTTTGAGCCCTGAGTCGAGCTCGCTGACAGCTCAGAGCAGCTGGCGCCTGCTTCAGATTCTGTGTTTCCCTCTCTCTTGCAGCCCCTTCCTCACTCATGCTCTGCTCTCTCTCTCAAAAATAAACATTAAAAAAAATTTTAATAAAATTTAAGAAAACACATCTTAAATTGAAGCAATGTCATTTACAGTCTCATGACGGCATCAGGATGGAATCGTTAGTTCATAAGTATTTATTATCACCTGCCAGCAAGGCAGAAGAGAGGCAGGGAAAATGGAAGAAACACGCACGGGTCTCCCCCACACCGCTAACGTGACAGGACAGACGCAAAGTCACACACATATGAAGGAGCATCAAGATTCACTGCCTGGATGTCAGAGGCGACGGGGGGCTTGTAACAAATACCAGAGGAGAGACAGGAAAGGACAAGGATGTGCAGAGAGGGGGGTAGGTAGGTGAGGGAATGGGGAGAAGAAACCAGAAGCAACTTTTCTTGTGATTCGCTATTAAAAGAATACAGCAGCCAAAAGAACGAACCGACAAAACCCAACAATGCAAGGGGTGTGTCTTCACACCTCTTCTCCTTCCCTTCGGGGAGCAAACCTCACTTGAAACGGAATTTAAAGCCATCAGTAGTCTCTGACGCAGTTTCTTTGAGTATTTCTGTATTTGCTCCCTCAGCACAGCCAGTAATATCTGAATTCGATAGCAGTAACTTGGGGTCAACTGCACTGGCACCCGACCAAATGTTAAGCATTTTATGTTTCCCTGCTTAATTAAAATGTATTTCCTGAGGAAAAGGCGTTAGAAGGGGATTTTTTCCAGGCCTATCATTACACGTATTAGATGCCCAGGAAGTCTGGAAGGATGCATGAATAAATGAGCAAATGAGTGACTGGATGAACGGGGCCCAGGCCTCACCCAAGGGCAGCTTGTTAATTACACACATAAATCCCCCAGAGAATCAACCAATCTGTACTCCGGGGGAGAAGACTTTCTAAATCTATCATCTTTCACCCATTTACTTCAATCGTTTATTCTCAAAAGCTGTCTGGGAATTCAGTAGGCCAGAGAGCAATAATAAACACATCGTGATCAGGGCGCCTGGGTGGCTCAGTCGACTGAGTGTCCGACTCTTGATTTTGGCTCAAGTCATGATGCCATGGGTCATGGGATTGAGCCCTGTGTCAGGCTCTGCGTTGAGCACTGAATCTGCTTGAGATTCTCTCTCTCCTCCTCTCTGCCCTTTTCCCCACTCATGTACGTGATGTCTTTCTAAAATAAAAATAATAATAAAACTAAAAAATCATAAATATATACATCGTGATCAAGTTATTTCATTTCATGGCATTTGGTAAATATCCACTCTATACTTTTCCCAGGAGGCTATGAGAGCTGCACAGGGGGAAAGACCTGAGACAGTAGCTTGCCAAATATCACACAACCAAAAGGTAATACAGCAAAATTTTGAATCCAGGAATCTGACTCCCAGAGCCTGAAGCTCTTATGCAGTCAGCTCTACAGCCTCTCTCTTACAGGGGGCTCTGTAAATACTTGTTGAATGACAAATTTACTTGCATACAAATCTACGACCTTGAAACACCCTGACAAGAGCAATAACACATGTATTTATTTATAAATCATTACTTGAAAACAGTAAAAATAGTCCCAAAATCATTAGGAGTAAATCTGCTTTAGCTATAAAAACTGTTACAGAAAACATAGAAAGTCTTAAGAAAATAAAAATTTCTCATATCTCACCAATGAACAAAAAACACTATTAGCATTCAGTATATATCGTCCTTTTTTTTCCCCACTGCGATCAACTTATTTTTTTATGTCACTGGAGTCGTATTTTTCTTAAAATTATATCTTTAGGATTTTATCACCTCACCACACAGTTTTCTCAAGCATCTACGTTTTAACCACTCCACAATATTTCATCACTGAATGGACTGGTGTGAGCATTCCCATGCTGATAATCATTTAAGTTGGTTCCAATTCTTTACAATAACAAATAATGCTTTCCGAAAATGCTTCTCAACAGGCTTTGTGTGGTTTCTCTAGTTCGTTGGCACAAATCCCTACCACTTCAAATTAAACATGTAACTGAGGTAAAATATCTCCTCAAACATAAGCGAAATGCAACATCAGGCCGTAATTAGGGTTTGGATGCTGTCTATTTCCAAAGCTTTGGTCTAATTTCCCACCATCTCCATCGCCTGGGGCTTCAGGTGGGGATGAGGGAATCCCAACTTCATCGCAGGGAGAGCAGGAACTTTACGGACTCTTGCTCAGTTCTCCAGGGTAACGGAAGCAATGCGGGTCTATGAACAACCTGCGGCCGTGGGACAAAGTCTTCGTGCATCTGAGGGGGCAGTCACATGGCCTTGATAAGAGGGCTGTGGTCCAGAACAGAGTCCAGGAGAGACAAGAAGAACAAAGACCTCGGGACTAGAAGGCCGATGCCCAAAGATGATGAGCTTTATCAGAGGGACAAGCTGTATATCCGTGCCACACCCGAGAAACAAGGATGGCACAAAACCAGGGGCCCCTTGCAGATGCCAACGTGACTGAAACCCTCAGATCCTCAGTTCTAGAAAAAGTAGATTCCTCCCAGTAAGGTAAGATTGGTTTTTCTTCTTTACAGTATGGCAATTATAATTGAGAGTCGTGTTTAGTACAGTGGGGCTTCTTTACCACCATAAACCTCCAAAGGGCCATTCTTAATTCAAAGGGGATGCCTTCGAATAGAGCAATAGAATCAAGTATTGGAAAGGAAACACGCTACCATCTCTCATAGATGGCGGTTCAATTCAGGAATCAGAGTGAAACTAGTATAAATGTTCTGAGTCAATCACACCTCAACAACAACAACAAAGAACTAAACTTCTTTTACATACGACCAAAAAAAGAAAAACTAATGACTTGGGGGAAATCCCCTTTGAGATGGAAGCATCACATCCTCATGTGGTCGAGCTCTGAAGAGCCCAAACTCTCTACAAGCTCGTTAGCTAGCGTTAAGATACACGAAGGATAGAGTCGTTACGAGAAAGCATTGCTACTTGTAAATCTTCTAGATCACATTCTGTGAGAACATCTGCCCATGCAGAATCATGCCGTCGTCAGTTGGATGTTACTAACCCTCCGCTTTCTATGCAGGAAAACATTATATATTGGCTGCTTAGGGGCGCCTGGGTGGCTCAGTTGGTTAAGTGTCTGACTCGATTTCGGCTCAGGTCACGATCTTACGGTTTGTGAGTTTGAACCCCGCGTCTTGGGATTCTCTGTCTCCCCCTCTCTCTGCCCTCCCCCTGCTTCCGAGTGCACTCTCTCTCAAAAGTAAATAAATAAACAAAAAGAAAAGAAAGATAATTCTTAAGTTAAAATTATTTAGGAATAGTTATAAACCAGGAAATGGGAGTTTCCATGCCCTCCCAAACCTACCAAAATAATAATAATAATAATAATATCAAGAATAATAACAATAATAATAAATGGGACTATTATGAGTCTTTTCAGTCTATGCTGAAAATATGTATATACAATTTTTGTACCATTTCAAGGAACAATCAATAGTTAAACCTGCATTTTAATTTTGATAGCATCTAAAATATATGGGGACACTATAACGAGTATGAATCAGAGTACCTATGTATTTTATTATTTACATATGTATATACTTTCCCACTATATATTATTTTGATCTAGACTTCATTGGAATTACCTCTAAAATGTTACAGATACACACTAAATATGGTTCCAAATGAACTTTCCCAAGTATCTTTACACGTCCTGAGATTTTAAGAAACACTAACTTTGAAACAAAACCAGTTCTTATTTATTGTTGGGGTACTACGTACAAATGCAAATTAAATCAACTTAGGTAGCCCATTTACGTAATGTGTAATTGCTCATGTGTAAGTAAGTAATCCTTCCCTCCAAAGTCATGACTACTCCATAATGGATTGAGCTAATATCCACCCAAATTCTGGAGCAAATAAGCCTTACTACACACGGGAGCCTGAAGAGCTAGTTGAGAAACAGAGTGATGCTGAAGCTCTACCCTGACTTCCTAGGAAAACGTGCTGCATTTGATTACTGATGTCTGCCACGAGCCCGGGACAGACACAGCACCGGGGTAGCACCCATTTTCAGGACCGGGACTGACTACCCAATCGCACCCAGTGCCCAGCAGTGTTGAGTGCAAGGCATCAGCTTCGCATTAGGGCACGAGTGTGTGGCATTAGGGCATGAGTGTGTGTCTGGTATCAATGGAAGGGAATGGCGTCAGTGACTGGAGCCCTGGCACTGGAGGGTCAATCAGTATGTAAGTAACTCCCATGGACACCAGTAACTGCAACAGTAGCCCATGTGACAAAGGAAGGGGAGAGTCCCCATGCGCAGAGTGGCAGTAGCAAGAAGCCTCTGGGGAGCATGGCTCGAGTCACAAGTCCACTCTGATGGGTACTTCTTCTGGGGTGCAGACCCTTGATACCAGCAAGAGGCTGAGGTGGGCTAGCCACAGGACTCTGCTCCAGGAGTCCCCTGAGCTGGGGGTTCTTTCTCTCTCCGAACTGGACTCAACTGGTGCTAAAACGTCAGAAAGATCTTTTCTTAATGTACTGGAGAGGTTACCGTCCGCTGGCTCTTGGCTCACTGGGAAGAATTCACCTAAACTAATACTGGTTGTTTCTACATCTAAAAGTAGCTCAGCCATCCATGGAAGAAAGCCAGGGACTAGCTGCACTCACTACTGTCCAGCCAATACTCCTTGGTCTCTTATCCGCCTCCTTCTGCGTCTGTGCTTCTGTCTGCTCTCTTGTCTCCTTAAGTGCTTGCTCTCTCTCCCCTCCCCCGACCTACGTGCAAACAAGCCATTCTGCGCTCAGCCTCTGCAGCTGACACAACTATTACACAAAAACTGTTTTAATTAAACTCTTACCACATGTCAGGTAGGATGCTAAGTGATTTACATGCATTATCTCATTTAATCCCCGAAACTAGCATTGTCCAACAGAAATATAATGTGAGCCACATACGTACTTTTATATTTATATTGTATATTTTTGAGTAGCCACATTAAAAAATTAAAAGGGGCACCTGAGTGGCTCAGTCTGGTTAAACGTCCAACTCTTGATTTGGGCTCAGGTTGTGATCTCACAGTTCACAGGATCGGGTCCTGCAGCAAGCTCCATGCTGACAGTGCACAACCCGTTTGGGATTTTCTCTCGCCCTCTCTCTCTGCCTCTCCCCCATGCACACTCTCTCTCTCTCTCTCTCTCTCTCTCTCTCTCAAAATAAATAAAATAAGCTTAAAAAAACTAAAAGACATTTAAAATTAATTTATATTTCACTTAACTCAACATTTCTAAAATATTACCATTTTAATGTGTAATCAATATAAAATTATTAAAGAGATATTTGCATTTTTGTGCCCTATTTTGTACCATATTTTTGTACCCAATTTTGTACCATGTTTTTTATACCAAATTTTCCAAGCCAAGTGAAGATTGTACATTACAGCACATGTCAGATCTACTAGCTGTATTTTTAACACTTAATATCCACATGTGGCTCGTGGCTACCATATTGGCAGCACGGATCAAAACAGTGAGTGATATAAATGCCATGACCATTGAGTTAGACACAAACCAATGCTTAGAAAGGCCCAAGGTCACACACCAGGGTGGGGATGAGAATCAAATCCAGGTCTGCCCAGAAACAAAGCCCAGGTTCTTAACCAGTAACTCTACTGGCAGGAGAAGACACATATTTTAACATTACACTATAAAATGGTGCTATAATTTGATAACCCAATCCTCATCTATTTTGGGTGATAAATATAATCTGCATAATATGATCACTGAGAACTACTTTATGCTACCTAAAACAATAGTTTAAAACCCGGCAATGACTTTATGCACAAATACACCCATCAGGTTATTGAAAAAAAGAAAAAGAAATGCCCCCAAATTGGCGAGCTGCCAAGTAAGTACCATGCAACATTAATGCATTTTATAATCCTAAAAAGTACTTTTTACATCACCATACACTAAAAAACTTCTAATGCCGGCTAACATTTTAATGTAAGCGGCTGAAGTTTATACATTTGTGTCTATTTATAGTATAAATGCTGTATTTCTATCTTTATAATGAATTAATACTAGCTCTCATTATGTGAAAAGTAGAACCACCTGAGAGGAGTCCCTGGCATTAGTGCAAAGCACAGTGGAACTGAAATGGGGTGGAGGCGTGCCACGTAACGTAACAATCACAGAGGGGATAGGGCTTCTTCCATTTTCTATTGGTCAGCTTACACACAAGAATACGGAGGGGCACCTGGGTGGCTCAGTCAGTTAAGTGTCCAACTGGGCTTCAGCTCAGGTCATGATCTCACCATTGGTGGGTTCAAGCCCCATGTCAGGCTCTGTGCTATTAGCACAGAGCCTGCTTGGGATTCTCTCTCTCTCTCCCTCTCTCTCTGCCCTTCCTCTGCTTGTGCTATCTCTCTCTCAAAAATAAATGAATAAATATTTTTAAAAAAGAATATGGAAAAACTTTTTTTTTAAAGAAATTTGCAAAGAAGTCAAAATTCAGAAAGGCTTGGGACGAAAAGCAAATCTGGGCTCAGGGGTCTCCCAGGAGAGGTCGGATGGTTATGGGTACCACTCTGAGTGGAGGACCACAGCACCAGAGGAGATAGAAAAGTTGCATATATGTGTCTTTTGAGGCATTCTTTATTTGTTCTTTTTCTTCTTAATATAGAGATGGAAGCAATTTTCATAAAACAGGGAAACAAAATGTCCCAATTATGTTCCATTTTGTAAGGCCGTAAGTTTCTTGGGAATAAATGGCTGAAACCAGCGAGTTACATCTGTTCAATCTAAATGGTAATTCTCCATGACAGCACAAATCTTACGTAACGCTGTGCACAGTGCAAATGGATATTCAAGTAGACTCCTAACAAGGCAGCCTGTCTGGAAATTGCCCTAATGAGTCCTGGAAATTGGGAGGTCCTGGACCTCAAGCTCCTTGGCAAGACTCAATCTCAACCCAAAGCAGCCCATTGGTGAAGAAAGCATGCTCAGGGAAAGAACAGAAAGAAGACTTTTATAAGAATAATCCATTCCACATTAGCAATGGAAACTAGGTGGTGAGGTCGGTCTTCAGGCTTCTCGCTTGTCTTATTATGCTGATTAGTGAGACATATATCATCATTCAGAATCCAGCCAGATCAATTGAGAGCTGGTGTCTGTATGAATCAGAAAAAGGTCAGCATCCTCAATTCCAAGAAATCACTTCCCTGCAATCTGCTTTGCGGTGGTGCCAGCAGCCCTGTACGTACAAGGAGCGTGAAGTCCATCATCACCATCAGTACTGGTAACGGTAACAAAACGGTGTCAGGATGGCTCTTCGTTCAGGGGCACCCAGGGGGCTCAGTCGGTTGAGTGTCCGACTTCGGCTCAGGTCACGATCTCACGGTTCATGAGTTCAAGGCCCGCATCCGGCTCTGTGCGGACAGCTCAGAGCCTGGAACCTGCTTCGGATTCTGTGTCTCCCTTCCTCACGTGCGCTCTCTCTCTCTCTCTCAAAAATAAACAAACATTAAAAAAAAAAAAAAAAAAGACCGCTGTTCATTCTGTTACCAGTAAGGACACACGTTTGAAGACTCTGAAGAGAAACTTTTCTGCTGTTCTCCGTATGAAAACTATTTGTACCCTAAATAATCAGGTAGATGTAGGCTCCCAGACACTGCACGGCAAAACTGCCTCGCCTTCCTACTACTTTGCCTTATCAGTCACGGCTGCACCGTGCCCCGGCCTCAACCTCTCGACGCAGTGGCTACTCTATCTTCTTTTTTCCGATTTTTAAAATTTGCCATTTTGTACTTTTTACATTACTGTAAGCTGACTTCAATCATTTATGGAACAAGCAGGAAAGAAAGATACACGTGTATATACACATGTCATATAACTGTATGCATAATTTTGAACTCAGGAACTGTAAATATTTATACTTTGGTTGACCTATCCAATACAGACATTAATGTTTATGTAAGTTTATCAGTCTTCTGTAGTTTCTTACAGTGACTGCATGCTCAATTAAGGGAGGCTTTTCCAATTTTAAGATAACTATTAATTTAGATTTCCCCCTGGCTATTTTACGACTTCTTTAAATAATATACAAACCATAATAATAATAGTAGTAGCAGTAAACAATTACAATGATCACAAATATAATAGGAATCATAATATTAATTTTTTTAACGTTTATTTTTTTTTGAGAGACAGAGCACGAGTGAAGAAGGGACAGAGAGAGAGGGAGACGCAGAATCGGAAGCAGGCTCCAGGGTCTGAGCTGTCAGCACTGAACCTGATGCGGGGCTTGAATCCATGAACTGAGAGATCATGACTTAAGCCAAGGTCCGATGCTTAACTGACTGAGCCACCCAGGTGCCCCAGCAAACATGCTATTAATAAGAAACAACTGTATGGAGCCTGCTTTGTGCCAGATACTGTTCTAAATCATAGTTCTAAATAGTAACGAATATAGTAATGCATTTCAATTCTCACATGTGAGGTAGCTGTTATCAGCTCCATTTTACAAATGAGAAAATGGAGGCATGTAGAAGTCAAGTCACTTAAGCCAAGTCACGCAGCTAGTAGGCGGCAGAGCCGGGATTTGAACCCAAGATGGCGGGTCCTAGGCCTGCAGTGCTCCAACACAGCCGCGTGGCGTCTCTGGGATGGATCTGGACGTACAGCGTCCCACAAAGACCTCAAGTTCTTTTCCTCTTTCCTGAGGAGTCGGCTAACAAGCCTCGCAATGCTAGTGAATCATCCTTATTTCTCACAATTAGCGATGTCAACTCTAGCACATATATTCTTATCTTCCTTGCCATCACAGATGTGCGAGACACTGGAGAAGAAACAGACACACAGGCCTCTGCTGAGGTCCCTGTCCAACTGCGGGATCCTCGGGACACCAATGGACACTCGCGATGTCGCTGAAGAAAGGAGTCCCAGCCAGCTCTTGCTCGCCTTAGGGTCTGCCCGAAGTACGAGACTGAGGACGCTGACAGACTGAGGGCAGCCGACTTCACACCACCCTTGCCGTGCGTAAGAGGGAAACGGCTGGCCTGGGAAGTGTGACAAACAAGGACAGACCCCTACTTATCACAAAAATACATGTCGACGGGACAAAGAAAAGAATGGTACTGGTTACCCACGTTATCTTTAGGTGACAGGACTATGGGCGAGTTGTTTATTCTATTTTTTTTTCAAGGCTTTCCAAATTTCTGTAATTAGAATAATCTATTACCTAAATAAAAAAATCATGGCTAAAATGCCTTATGGTGACTGAACAGCACCAGTCAAATCAGCTCCCAGGCTTCCTGTCATACCCTTCATCTGTGAACAGATGTGCTTTGGCCCTATTCTATGTAGACCCCTCCTTCGGGGGCCCTGGGAATAAAGAACAAAAAAATGTTTGGTCTTCTCTGTAATAATTTTGATTTTTTTAACGTGGAAAATACAGTCATAAATATTTGTGTAATTAGATGTTGATTTTTAAAACATTTATAGATGTACAAAACCGAGAGCCAACATTCCACGTCAAAGCCAGCATGCTACAGAAGGTCACAAAAAGGGAGCCTGACCCTCTTTCCACCTTGCCTGCCTCTTGCTTCTCCGCGCCTGCCCAGCCTCCACTGCCCACCTTCCCTCTGTTCTTATGGGGTGTCACTTGGGATCAGAGCCAGAGCGGTGGCTGCCCTGACTGCCATCTCTAAACCTGACAGGGATACAGCCCCAAAGGCACCACCTGTGACTTCCTCCCGTGACTGCTGTAGCTTTTAGTTACCATCCCTAAATAACTCTTACAAAGAAACTTCTAAATGGACACATATCTTGTAAGCCTCTGGTCTAGATGGCCACTAGAATTCCTTCACAATTCTACGGGTGCCTGGGTGGCTCAGTCAGTTCGAGCGTCTGACTCTTGATTTCAGCTCAGGTCATGATCTCATGGTTCGTGGGTTCAAGCCCTGTGTCAGGCTCTGTGCTGACAGCACAGAGCCTGCTCAGGATCCTCTCTCTCCCTGTCTCTGCCCTACCTCCACGCATATGCTGGAGCTCTCTCTCTCTCTCAATAAATAAATAAACTTTAAAAAAATACTTTAAAAATTATTTTTAAAAAGATCGCAGTTCCAAAGGACACGACTGATAAATAAACACGTTCACAAAAAGCCTTCGACGAGGCCGTCCAATGCCGGAGAACCCAGAACCTTCCAAGGAGCCCACACCTCTTTGGAAAAGTCTAATGGATGCTAGGAAAGAAGGAAGGGAAAGAAGGAAGGGAAGGAAGGAGGGAGGGAACAAAATAAAAACTTCCTAATATTGAGTTCCACAGCTCATGCGTGTAATTTCTCTTTACCGGTTCCCCTAGTTTGTCATTTCAGGGCAGAACGAACCCCCTCGCCACATGACAGCCCCTCACGTTTGCTTTAATATCCTCAGATGTTAAATTATGGCAATTTTCCTTGTAATGTTGTAAGGGCAAATCAGGACTCCAAAAGACTAGGATGGACCAATCAATCAGGTTCCACCTCTCAGCAGACCAGCTGGGACCAATCCTTAGAGCACCTGTATCCCCCCAAATAGAGACACCTGTTTCCTGCCTTGAAAGGGAACAGGACCCTGACCCTTCCTCAGCCAATTGGCTAGGGCCACGACCATCACCCCTCCCACTACTCCTTTAAAACTCTTGCACCTTTGGAACTCTCTCTCTCTCTCGCTCTCGCTCTCGCTCTCTCGCTCTCTCGCGCTCTCGCTCTCTCGCTCGCTCTCGCTCTCGCTCGCTCTCGCTCGCTCTCGACCCACTGCTGCGTCGGTACAGCTAGGAGATTGAGCTCGAGCTAGCTCGAATAAAGGCTCTTTGTTCTTGCATCGGGCTCGGCTTCCTGGTGGTTCTTGGGGTTCCTGAATTCTGGGTATAGCATATGGGGGCTCATCAGGGATACCCCAAAACCCCCGACAGACTCCCATCCCGAAGAGCCTGACTGACCATGGTCAATGTCTCTTTGTTGTCTGTCTCTTCTGTGTGAGCTCAACTTCTGGTAAGGCCCAATACAGTCTAAGTGGACACACGGGTGGACCAGGGCCGGAGGATTCGGAAGACGTTCCAATCCTCACTCTGGAGGGGCGTGGAGTCCCCTCACTCTGGAGGGACGTGGAGTCCCCTCACTCTGGAGGGACGTGGAGTCCCCTCACTTTGGAGGGACGTGGAGTCCCCTCACTTTGGAGGGACGTGGAATCCCCTCACAGGTCTGGGACGAGGCGGGTCGCTCCCGCCAGTCGGTGTGAGGCCGTTGTCTGGTTTTCGGTTTTGTTTCCGTGGAATTGGAAGATTGTTTCTAGGGGTCCTCTGTTTGTCTGTTTTTGTGTTTTTCTGTGTCGTTTTTAGACTTACTGGACGGACATTATGGGACAGACTCAAACTACTCCTTTAGATGACCCATCCTCTTGGCTTAAACCCTTTCTGCCCCTGCACCGCCCGGAAATTAAACCCATTTTTGCTTTGCAGGGAGGAGAGAGAAAAAAGGACGAGGAAAATCCTACCCAGCCTCCAGCACCCCCCTACCTTGTCCTACAAGGGGGGACTGAAGAAGAATTAATCTTTCCTCCTCCTTATCTGCCCTCCAGGATGCCAGAGGAACACCAGCCTCCCCCGGGGAGGCAGGCGCTGTTCCAAGAATGGGAGGCAGGAATGCTCCGGTGGGAAGCCCGCCCTTTACCAGACAAAGGGCTCAGAGGGAGCAATCCGCCTCTGCTGCTGACCCCAATATTCTGTCTCTGCGAGCCACGGGTCCCCCAGACACAGAGGGAAATCAGCCCCATCACTATTGGCCCTTCGCCACTAGTGACCTCCACAATTGGAAAACTCAGAATCCTAAGTTTTCAGAAAAACTGGCAGGGCTTATTGATTTATTAGATTCTGTTCTCTTTACCCATCAGCCCACTGTCAGCATCTTTTGCAGGTCCTGTTCACAACTGAGGAGCGGAAAGAATCCTCAATGAGGCCCGAAAACTAGTTCCGGGTGCAGACGAGAATCCCACCACCAACCAGGCTCTGATAGATAACTCCTTCTCCTTAACTCGGCCCGAGTGGGATTTTAATACGGCAGAAGGTAAGGAGAGGCTCCGGGTCTACCGCCAGACTCTAAGTGGGAGGGGAAGCAGAGGCTGCAGAAAGATCAGTGTGCATGCTGCAAGGAGATAGGGCATTGGGACCAAGAATGTCCGAAAAAGGCCACTGGGAAGAGAAGCAAGGCTAACGGAGTAAAAGTCTTAGAGCTAGGTGAACTGAGTGATTCGGGGAGTCAGGGTTCAGACACTCTCCCCGAGCCCAGGGTAACTCTTAAAGTGGAGGGGACCCCTGTTGGCTTCTTGTCGACAGCAGAGCACAACATTCAGCCCTCCGCACCCCACGAGGCAAGTTAGCCAGCGAGAAGTCCTGGGTACTTTCAGACAAGGGGGGGGCCTCAGGTCACCGATGGCAAGGGCCACCCCATCCAGGTCCGAATCATGAAATTAGAGGACGGACTTTAGGACCATGTAAAACTCTTTTCTCTACCCTGTGTGCTTCAGTCTGCCTTCAGGCTGCTTTAATCTGCCTTCAAGCCTCTAGGCTTCTGCGCCCATCCTGTCCTCCTTTCCTCCTCTTCCCCTTTCCGCAACCGCCTAGGGTGGGGCCTAGGTCTCTGGCTCTTCAATGTCTCAGGTAGCATTCTGTTCCCCACTCCCATATTTTGTAAGGAAAAAAAAACACCTCTTTAAATTTCCTCACTGGTTCCACAAGAGAAAACTATGAATGGGATTTCAAAAGTACACTGGTATAAAGTTAAAATTCTGCTTTTCTCTCCATTCAAAACACAAAGTTTTCTTGGACTACTCTGCTCTTGATAAGATATTGTAAACAAAGGTTTTTTTCTCTTTTCTAAGGGAAAAACAAAGTTTTGGGTTTCATCTTTATCAGGTCTTTGATTGCTCGGTGAAAACTTCTCAATGTTAAAGGAGCTAGGTTTTGCTAACAGCCATATGATGCTATATATTGGCCGTTAGGATCTTTTACTTCCACCTTGGTCAAATAAGAGTTTTATGGATCGGTCTTTAAAGTTATCAGCATAAATATAAAACTTTGTTCGACTGAGGTTTACGGAAGGTCAAACAAGCTCATGTTGTCTCTGTTCCAATTTGTTAGCAAAAGGAAGCCTGAAAGTGATGGTTAACTTTGTCTATATAATGAGATAAAAAGCTGAAGCACTAATTACTAGATGTAGATTTGTGCTTTGGACCTGTTGCAAAAAACTAAGGATATTTGGAACTGTTAAAACCTGCTTTGTGCTTAATGGATTCATAAGTTTGCCATAAAAAAAAGATAGAAAAAATAGAAATATGCTTTTGCTGAGGGTAAAAGAAAGTAATATTGTCCGAAATCAGACTGATTATTTGGAAAGAAATGGCTTTGGACAAAATCTAAATGCCAAAGACAAGTTGTAGAAGGTTCGTGAAGGAAAAAATCTTTAAAAAGGGGTATTTTATGTGTGGTCAGGACGGACTATGGTTAAAGATATGGATTTTAAAAGTACACAGGGTAAGGATTAAACATTCTCCTCCTTTGATCGAGAGGCTGGGAAAATGGTGGCAATACCCTTGATGCCAGCCTCCCCTCTCCTGTGGCTGTTCCAAATGATTTTCAAATTGTTGTAATAGACTTACAAGATTGTTTTATCACTATTCCCCTAGATCGGGAAGATTGCCCTGGATTTGCCTTTAGCCTGCCTTCTGAGAACCTTAAGCAGCCTTCTCAGAGGTATCAATGGAAAGTTTTGCCTCAGGGCATGAAAAATAGCCCCACCCTACATCAAAAGGTTTGTGGATCAAGCTTTAAGACCAGTTGGGTTTTGCAGGCTTTTAATGAGGCTTGTAACACAGGCACCTTTAAATGGTTACATCTGCCCTTTACGCCCAGAAAGATAGTTACATCTTATCCGGCACAGCTGGCTACTTTACTAACAAAAGGGGGAAAACCTAGTAATTCGCTATAGCAAAGATCAATTGGAACCCTAGAGGCCTGAGGCCTAATGATCTTTGGCAGATGGATGTTACTCATGTTCTATCTTTTGGTAAACTTTCCTATGTACATGTGCGTGGATACCTTTTCTCATGTTATTGCCTTGGCACATACAGGAGATGCCTGGTGATCCAGCACCTTTGTCTGTGCTTTTCCTACTTGGGAATTCCCAGGGCAATGAAAACGGACAATGCCCCTGCTTATACACCAGCCGCCTTCAAAAGATTTAATAGGATGTAGTGTTAACCTGGGGGGTGAGGGTATGCTTGTATATTTCCACAGGACGTGGACTCTCCTCTGTAGATTCCTGATTGGTACAGCCCTATGTCCGGCCTCCCCAAGCCACCGCCATCTCCTCCGGTTCCTCGAAGGATGTCCCAAAGGGAGATGCAGAGACGCTCTTTGGAACATCACTCCGTCCGATGCCTCCACTGCCCTGTACCTACCGGAGATAGAGGATAACGCTCTCCAGGGCCCTGAGTGTGCTCTCTTTGCAGAACAATCGGCCTTAAAGATGTGGAAGCACTACTCACTCCAACCAGAGCGCTGCTATTCCTACTCGGGACAAAACGAAGAATCTGACAGATAAGGCGACCGCTCTTGTTGAGAGTCCAGGGATCCCCGTGGCCCCTGCTATGTTTTCTCTATGTTGTTTCAGCCTGTGTCCAGGCTTCATACTTCTGGGAAATTTAAGGTAGAAATTAACGAGGATTTACATTTTTATATTTCTTATTCCAATTGTGTTTTATCTATTTACATTAGTACAAGTTATCCTCATGTGACCTAAAAGTGGGTTTGTTACCCCTTTGCATTTTTTTAAATTTTTTTTTAATGTTTATTCAATTTTGAGACAGAGAGCATGAGTGGGGGAGAGGCAGAGAGAGACACAGAATCCGAAGCCGGCTCCAGGCTCTGAGCTGTCAGCACAAAGTCCAACGCGGGGCTCGAATTCATGGACCTCGAGATCATGACCTGAGCCAAAGTTGGACACTCAACCGACTGAGCCACCCAGGTGCCCCCCCTTTGCGTTTTTAATAAGACTAAACATTCCTGAGATAAAGTATAATACTGGGGGTCTGGATAATAAGCTTTCTAACTTTGTTCATCACTTTGTTTCCATGATGATCAATATCGGAGTTTCCATTCTAATATTGTTATCTTTAGAATTTAAGCGGCAGCATAAACTTTAGAATTTAAGCGGCAGCATAAAATCTATTTCAACAGAAAAAGGGGAGATGCTGGAGACCAAAAGATACTGGCCCTGGTAAAGACTCAGGCCCATAAGGCAGTGCCCTAGACCGGGGCCCTCATCAGTGGATGGGGGTACCTCGAAGCAAATGCCAGGTTGTAATACGACAAGAACATAAAAATGGCTGGTCTGACTCTGAAGAGTTAGTGGCTGTTATGGCTGGTTAGCCAAAGACGGGTAAGACTCCTCACGGGGGAGGGGGGTGCACGACCTAAGATACGCACAGTCCTAGTAAGAGTCACCAGGACACCTGGCTATAGGGTCACTGGTCCTCTGTGTTGATTTGAGATTTATCCTAATATTCTCCTGAAGAAGGCGGGCCATAGAAAAATAAGAGTGGCTCCAGAGCTTTTTCCCCTATTAAACCATATGCTGCCATACTTGAGAATCATGGAAATAAAATCTCTTAAGAGTTTAGAATGTATTTTGATCTATTTAGACTGATGCCAGACCCTCAGGAATGTGATTATTGCTGTGGGTTTCGAGTCAGGACTGTGGTAAGAAATTGAGGCTAGATAACTCCTTGTTGGCTTAACTATGATGATTGGAGCTAATTAACTCTGGCTAGCCTACCTCGGGATAGAGACTTTAAGGAATATTCCCAAGCAGCTGCCAAAAACTCCTTTCATTTCGGGGAACTTACCTGTTGTCTCTAGCCGACCCTGACACCACCTCAGTACAAGCCAGGAGACTGGGTCTACGTCAAGAAGCACCGCCGAGAGACCCTTGAGCCGTGCTGGAAGGGACCCTACATCGTGGTGCTGACAACCCCCACTGCTCTCAAAGTAGATGGCGTGGCAACCTGGGTCCATCACACCCACGTTCAGCCAGCAGACCCCTCTACAATCCGAAAGGACTTTGTCACTCAATGGATTGTCAATCAAGAACAATGCAACCCGTTCAAGCTCAGACTACGGCACATTCGACCCCCCTGATGTTGGTAACTGTTAGCTCTGCTTGTCACTGCCTGTGCTGTCAAGAATCCCTACACCCCCCGAAATATTCTATCAGTCTCCCTAGTTCACTACCCTTGTCTTATCCCTTACCAGACCCCTCGTCATCCTACTTCTGTTACTAACCCTCGGGCCCTGTATCATCAACAGGCTGGTCCATTTTGTCAGGGATCACGTGGAGGCCATCCAGTTGATAGTCCTCCGTGCTCAATGCAGATCCCTGGTAACAGAAGAGGGCGAGATAAATAAGCAGCTGGACCCATGATTGGGTCCATAAGTCACATGACAAAGGGGGAATGTAAGGGCAAATCAGGACTCCAAAAGACTAGGATGGACCAATCAATCAGGTGCCACCTCAGCAGACCAGCTGGGACCAATCCTTAGAGCACCTGTATTCCCCCAAATAGAGACACCTGTTTCCCGCCTTGGACGGGAACAGGACCCTGACCCTTCCTCAGCCAATTGGCTAGGGCCACGACCATCACCCCTCCCACTACTCTTTTAAAACTCTTGTGCCTTTGGATCGCGCCCTCGCTGCGGGTAGGAAATTGAGCTCGAGCTAGCTCGAATAAAGGCTGTTTGTTCTTGCAACGGGCTCGGCTCCCTGGTGGTTCTTGGGGTTCCCAAATTCTGGGCATAACAATGTGTTACTGTTCTGTCTTCACTACTTCACTACCTAGAATGAACCATCCGGGGCCTTCCAGGAAATCATCTGGAGAGAGAATGAACGGCCAGACGACGCACATCCTAACTGATCAACTCAGACTTCATAGGACAAAAGGCAAAAGAATGGGGCATGGAGGGTCGCTCGTCATTCTTCCTCGTTTGTATTTGAGAGAGCGCTGAAGAACGGGGCGGAACCCCCAGCCTCACGCCGGAGCATCTCCACTCACATCCTTCCCGTGTCCAGCACAAGGAAAATGGGGGGCGCACGCAGCATGCGAGTGTAAACGCAGAGCCTGATTGTGGACTCTGTCATGTGATACCGGTGTGACCTGGGGCAAGTCACCCAGCCTTCCTGGAACTAGCTCCCTCGCCTACAAAATGGAAATGGTAAAATCTGCCTGAGAAGGTTGCTTTGAGAAACCAGATGAAGTAACATGTGGAAGGCTCACGACATGCTCTGAATGTCTAGTAGCTATTATTATTGTTTCCTAAAGAAGATATGATGGGCTCTGGTCTTCTGTCCTAGTGTCTTCTAGACTGCACACGGCCCATCTCTACCAGACTGGGCAATTTGGAAACAGATTTTAAGTTTCTTTGTTTTGAGAGAGAGTGCGAGTACATTCAAGTGAGCAGGGGAGAGGCAGATAGAGAGGGAGAGAGAGAGAATCTCGAGCAGACTCCGTGCTGTCAGTGTAGAGCCTGACGTGGGACTCGATCTCACAAACCATGACATCGTGACCTGAGCTGAAGTCAAGAGTCCCACTCAACGGATGAAGCCACCCGATTTTTAAGGGCAGGAATAGGCAGAAGATACACTACTTCCAACATAAAAGTTCATTATAGCTTAATAAATGCCACTACACAAGGAGTACCCAAAACCTCATTTTAAAAACCTGAAGGAGCAAGACGGACAAGCTGGATTGTGGATGAACGCACCCTCACGGCACACAAGTATTCAAGCTGCATGTGGCGAAGACAAATCCCCTCACGCCTGGGGCTTCCCCCTTCCTCCCTGAACCTGTTGGTTCCAGGTTTGCGTGCCAGTCCTCCCTTCCCCAGATGCGGACGCTAAGGAATGGAATCTACTGCAAAGAACCCAGCCTTCCACTGTAAATTAATCCATTTACATTCTCATTTGTAGGTTTCATTCCCTTGTGGGCTTGATCAGCACACAAGTCAACTGCAAAGAATTCTGGGATAGAGACCAAGTTCCCCGAAGGTGGAAACATATTTTTTTTGTTTTTTTCTTTCCTGAAAATTGACACTCTGCACGGTGCCTCTACACATGAGAGAATGCAAGGAATGGTTGCTGAACAAATGAGAGAGAAAAACAGAGAGAAACAGAGACAAACAGGTAAAGAAATGGGATGGATGGAAGGAGGGATGAAGGGAGAAAGGAAAAAATGAGTGAATGAATGAATGAATGAAGTAATGCCAATGAGAGCTCTTGGAAGCCAGCCCTATAGCCCTCTCCTGGCAGATTCCAAGGGCTTAACATTGGAAATGGGCACAATAACTCTGCTAACTACGCAGGTCTGCCATGAGTGACCAGAGACAATACTGTGTCTAGTAATAAATGACAGAGATTGGGCTGAGATCGCTTGCTGACACGGTCACATAGAACCAGGGAGGTCTCGTCTTCTTAGAGGCGATGCCCTTCAAGTAACCTTCAACTCTTTCCAAAAGAAAATCACACCCGCTACAGCAAAGTCATAAAGATGTCAAGAATAACCGAATGTGTCTTTACTCCTTAGGGCTCGTTCCCCCACCCGCTGAGCTGGCGGTCACTAAGTAAGCAAGAAGAGTCCCCTCCCTGGACAAAGAACAGATAAGTCCCCCCTGCAGGACAAGAGATGAGCAGGTAAGGTTCCAGATTCAGCACATAAAAATATATGCCATATTTGGAACATACGGACACTAAAACAATCTGTAAAGATCCTTAGTTTATGGGAGTTACAGCTTATCATATTTGTATTAGAATTTTAACTGAAAAATATTTTAAATCTTTATGAATCCATTTAAATAACAATACACCCATTACATATCAATCTAAATAACATATTTATGACATCGCGTGGCTTTTATTTCTGCTGTTTTGCAAACCCTTTTGCTCTCTGGATCAAAAGACGACGCTTGTATTCTCACAACTGCTTCCGCATTCAATCTGTTGAGAAACCAGTCTCTGGAAAACTCCGCTGCATATTGGTAAGGGAAGGAGAATAATAAAAGCAAATAGCATCTTGGTGTAATTAGAAAAATTGGGGCACCTGGGTGGCTCCGTCGGTTAAGCCTCTGACTTTAGCTCAGGTCATGATCTCACAGTTCATGAGTTCGAGTCCTGCATCAGGCTCCATGCTGACAGCTCGGAGCCTGCAGTCTTCTTGGGATTCTGTGTCTCCCTCTCTCTCTGCCCCTCCCCTGCTTGTGCCCCATCTCTCTCTCTCAAAAATAAAAACATTAGAAATAAATAAACATTAAAAAAAAAAAAGAAAAAAAGAATGTTGGCCTCGCACAGCCCCTGAAAGGGGCTCTGGCGGAGTCCCTGGACCACTTCGAGAACCACAACTGTGAGCCAACCTGAGACCAACGCAGACTATGAAACACCCAACGAGCTTGTGTTGGGGTCTACTGTTGGCTTCTAGCTGGTCTATAGTGTCCAGGGAGTCATGAGTCACTGTGTATGATAGCGGGAAGGACAGAAATGCCCACGTGTGGCCCCACTCCCGGGCTGTCTCCAGTGTCTCCTCTGAACACTGGGTCCAGGAGGAATGTGGTCAGTCCCTCTTCACCACCTGTTGGCTTTCCTTTCCCCTCCAGCACCGTTTTTCAGAGAACAGTATCCTTAAACCTCAAAGTAGGGATAGTGACAACTTCAATTCCAAACCAACAGTTCCTTACTTGCTTCATAGTACAATATACAGCAAGTGTAGGGTGTCTTCTCCTGGGTGGTGGCTACAATGGTTGGCGCACACTGTCGTGACTTATGTTCAGTGAGCAGATGGTATGTACTGAGATCTTAAGAGATAACATAATAGCCTAAGATTTAACAAATACCAGAATTCTTCTTGCAAAAGAAGCAAAAACAATACCATGAATGCAACAACGTTTATGTCAGTGGTTGTTCTCCCAGAATAATTCTTTTTTTTAACGTTTATTTATTATTGACTGAGAAAGAGCGTGAGCATGGGAGGGGCAGAGAGGGGGGCGGAGACACAATCTGAAGAAGGCTCCAGGCTCTGAGCGGTCAGCACAGAACCTGACGTGGGGCTCAAACTCACAAACCAAGAGATCATGACCTGAGCTGAAATCGGACACTTGACCAACTGAGCCACCCAGGCGCCCGTCTCAGAATAATTCTTTAAAGGATAAAGGAATAATCAAAATCACTAAATCAAAATGAAAAGGATAATAGCTGGGGGGGGGGGCACCTGAGTGGCTCAGTCGGTTAAGTGTCCAACTTCAGCTCAAGTCATGATCTCAGTTCGTGGGTTCGAGCCCCAGGTCAGGCTCTGTGCTGACAGCTCAGAGGCTGGAGACTGCTTTGGATTCTGTGTTTCTGTGCCAATACCATACAGTCTTGATGACCACCGCTTTGTAGTAGAGGTTAAAGTCTGGGATTGTGATGCCTCCCGCCTTGGTTTTATTCTTCAGTATTATTTTGGCTATTCGAGGTCTTTTGTGGTTCCATACAAATTTTAGGATTGTTTGCTCTAGCTTTGAGAAGAATGCTGGTGCAATTTTGATTGGGATTGCATTGAATGTGTAGATTGCTTTGGGTAGTATTGCCATTTTAACGATATTTATTCTTCCAATCCATGAGCATGGGATGTTTTTCCATTTCCTTGTGTCTTCCTCAATTTCCTTCATAAGTTTTTTATAGTTTTCAGTGTAGAGGTCTTTCACATCTTTGGTTAGGTTTATTCCTAGGTATTTTATGGTTTTTGGTGCAATTGTGAAAGGGATTAGCTTCTTTATTTCTCTTTCTGTTGCTTCACTGTTGGTGTATAGAAATGCCACCGATTTCTGTACATTGATTTTGTATCCTGCAACTTTGCTGAAATCACGGATCAGTTCTAGTAGGCTTTTGGTAGATTCCGTCGGGTTTTCCATGTAAAGTATCATGTCATCTGCAAAAAGTGAAAGTTTGACTTCCTCCTTGCCAATCTTGATGCCTTTTATTTTGTTTTGTTGTCTGATTGCTGATGCTAAGACTTCCAGCACTATGTTAAATAGCAGTGGCGAGAGTGGACACCCCTGTCGTGTTCCTGATCTCAGGGGGAAGGCTTTCAATTTTTCCCCATTGAGGAGGATGTTAGCTGTGGGCTTTTCATATATGGCTTTTATGATGTTTAAGTATGTTCCTTCTATCCCGACTTTCTCGAGAGTTTTTATTAAGAAAGGATGCTGTATTTTGTCAAATGCTTTTTCTGCATCTATTGACAGGATCATATGGTTCTTATCTTTTCTTTTGTTGATGTGATGTATCACGTTGATTGATTTGCGAATATTGAACTAGCCCTGCAACCCAGGGATGAATCCTACTTGATCATGGTGGATAATTCTCTTTATGTGTTGTTGGATTCGATTTGCTAGTATCTTATTGAAAATTTTTGCATCCATATTCATCAGGGATATTGGCCTGTAATTCTCCTTCTTTGCTGGATCTCTATCTGGTTTGGGAATCAAAGTGATGCTGGCTTCATAGAATGAGTCCGGGAGTTTTCCTTCCGTTTCAATTTTTTGGAACAGCTTGAGGAGGATAGGAATTAACTCTGTTTTAAATGTCTGGTAAAATTCCGCAGGAAAGCCGTCTGGTCCAGGGCTTTTATTTGCTGGGAGATTTTTGATAACTGATTCTATTTCTTCACTAGTTATGGGTCTGTTCAATTTTTCTATTTCTTCCCGTTTGAGTTTTGGTAGCACGTGGCTATTTAGGAAGCTGTCCATTTCTTCCAGATTGCCAAGTTTGGTGGCATATAATTTTTCATAGTATTCTCTGATGATTGTTTGTATCTCTGAGGGATTGGTTGTAATTTCTCCCTTTTCATTCACTATTTGAGTTCTCTCTCTTTTCTTTTTGAGAAGCCTGGCTAGAGGTTTGTCTATTTTGTTTATTTTTTCAAAGAACCAGCTTTTGGTTTCATTGATCTGTTCCACTACCTTTTCTGTCTCCATATGGTTAATTTGTGCTCTGATCTTAGTTATTTCTCTCTTTCTGCTGGGCTTGGGTTGTTTTATTTGTTCTGCTTCTAGTTCCTTTAGGCGCGCTGTTAGAATTTGTGTTATTGATTTTTCTTGTTTCTTGAGATGGGCCTGGATTGCAATATATTTCCCTCTCAGGACTGCTTTTGCTGCGTCCCAGAGCGTTTGGATTGTTGTATTTTCATTTTCATTTGTTTCCATGTATTTTGAGTGGGGAGTGCGCACAAGTCGCCCCAGCCAGGCGAGCGGGGAGCCCTCAGCGCGACCGGCTGCCGGGGGTGCCCTCAGTCGCCTGTGGAGCACCTCTAACCCTGACACATTTGCAGAAGGTTGGGGGGTGGCAAGCAGGCAGGCGCCCATCTTCCAGTGGACCACACTGCGCCGGTGCCCATAGCGGAGTAAGGACACAAACAAGGGGGCGAGTGGAAGCCCTGGGACTGGGAACAAAGGACGGAAGGGACGCCATTGTTGTCTTACGGGCCCACAAGCACCAGCCCCAGGAAGTCACTCCCAGAGCCAGCCCTGCCTCAGTGGAGAACTCCCGCCTACACTAAACCACGCCCATCTGCGCAGGAGTGACACTTCTCCGCAGGAGCTACAGAGACCAAGTCCAGACCGCTGCCTGGAGTAACTCCAGGTCATTTCTTTTTAAAATAGATGCTCCCCGTTATTCTTCTTACTGATCCCCACTCCTGAGCTGACTATCCAGAGGCCTGGCTGACTTAAACAAAATCTGATTCCACTCTCTAATGGATTCTGTGTTTCTCTCTCTCTGCCCCTTCCCCACTCGTGCTCTCTCTCTCTCTCTCAGAAACAAACATTTAAAAAAAAGGATAATAGCTGGAGAGTTTAATATTTATAGGCAACTCTGAAGTTATGATCTGAATCCCGACACCTGAATTTCACATGGAGCTCGTCTCTCAGCAAACCTTTTACGTAAATTATGCACAGGGAAAGAGCAGTTCACAAAGAGCCAAAGAGAATGCACACGGTGTAAGATCAGCCCCTGAGCTGCAAGGGAACATTTATGTAAAAACCTACCCCAATGAGAGTCTCCAACACACCCAGTCAACCTTTGATGCACATACACATTTTCCGATTTTCCTGAAAGTACTGCATCGATTCTATGTAGGGAAAATATCCTCCAAGACTTTGTTCCCATTTTGAAAAAAATATATATATATATTTTAATGACAAGACCTTTCTTCATTTTTATGTCTTTCTCTTCCTAGTTAAAGACGAGCAGGAATATAAAAGAATGTAACATATATAAATAGTAAAGGCTTATTACTATACTCATGAGCTCCCCCAATGAAATGCAGCAAGAACAAAAGCCTCTGTATCCCATTAAGTATGCGCTGCAATAAGAAACATTACAGGGGCGCCTGGGTGGCTCAGTCGATTAAGCATCAGACTTTGGCTCAGGTCATAGTCTTGCGGTTTGTGAGTTCGAGCCCTGCATAGGGCTCTGCACTGACCACTTGGAGCCTGGAGCTGGCTGCCTCGCCCTCTCTCTACCCCTCCCCTTACATCAGAAGGTGTAAGATGATGGTGGTGATGATGATGGTGGTGATGATAAGGATAAGGATGACACTCTGGTATAGCTGCACTCATTCTCAAAGCAGAGTCCCAATACTGAAATTACTACACCACAAAATCCATTGATGCCTAAGGTATCTAACCAGGTAGGTATGAGTTTATACTTTAACATCAACATGTAATTTGGGTCTTCTTATAATCAAAGTTATGTCTTATTCTAAAGGACATTTTAAACTTACATATGACTTTGAATACTCTGAAAATTTAGACTTCAGAATTAACTAACCCTCTTAACCTCTTTGATATTTTCCATCCTCTTTCGATCTGAGGAGATGAAATACAGCTTACTTCCCACTCATTCATTCGTTTAACAAATATTTATTGAGAGTCTAGAATATGACAGGCACATGCTAGGCACTGAATAGCAATAAAAGAAACAGATAAAGTGCTGCCTTAATAGGTTTTTCCACTGCAGGTGGAGAGAACACAGACCTTTACTTTTTTTTTAATTTTAATTCCAGTATAGTTAACATAGTTATATTAGTTTCATATGTACAATATAGTGACTCAACACTTCCACCTATTACTCTGTGCTCATCATGATTAGTGTACACTTCATCCCCTTCACCTATTTCACCCATCCCCCCATCGGCCTCCCCTCTGGTAGGTCTGTTTGTTCTCTATAGTTGAGGGTCTGTTTTTTGGTTTATCTCCTTTTTCCTTTGCTCATTTGCTTTGTTTCTTAAATTCCACGTATGAGTCAACTCATATAATATTTGTCCTTTCCTGGCTGGCTGGCTTCCTTATCATCATACTCTACGGATCCATCCATATTGTTGCAAATGGTAAGATTCCATTCTTCTTTAAGGCTCGATAATATTCCATCGTATACATATCATACCACTCTTCTTTATCCACACATCTGTCAATGGACACTTGGGCTGATTCAATAATTTGGGTACTATAAATAATGCTGCAATAAACATAAGAGGTGCATATCTTTCCAAATTGGGTTTTTTCATATTCTTTGGGTAAATAGCCAGTACTGGAATTATTGGATCCTCTGATCCAGGAACCTCCACACTGTTTTCCAGAGCGGCTGCACCAGTTTGCATTCCCACCAACAGGGCAAGAGGGTTCCCCGTATCTCCACATCCTCGCCAGCACCTGTTGTTTCCCAAGTTGTTAATTTTAAGCCACTCTGATCAGTGTGAGGTGGTACCTCAGTGTGGTTTTGATTTGTATTTCCCTGACGATGGGTGATGTTAAGCACCTTTTCATGTGTCTGTTGGCCATCTGGATGTCTTCTTTGGAAAAGTATCTATTCATGTCTTCTGCCCATTTCTTTACTGGATTATTTGTTTTTCAGGTGTTGAGTTTGGTAAGTTCTTTACAGATTTTTGGTTACTAACCCTTTACCTGATATGTCATTTGCAAATATCTTCTCCCATTCCATCAGTTGCTTTTTAGTCTTGTTGATTGCCTCCCTTGCAGTGCACAAGCCTTTTTTCTTGATGAGGTCCCAATAGTTCATTTTTGCTTTTATTTCCCCTGCCTTTGGAGATGTGTCAAGGAAGAAATTGACTTAGCTGAGGTCAAAGAGGTTGTTGCCGGTTTTCTCCTCTAGAGTTTTGATGGTTTCCTGTATCATTTAGGTCTTTCATCCATTCTGAGTTTATTTTTGTGAGTGGTGTAAGAAAGTGGTCCAGTTTCATTTTTCTGCATGTTGCTGTCTAGTTCTCCCAGCACCGTTTGCTAAAGAGACTGTCTTTTTTCCACTGGATATTCTTTCCTGCTTTATCAAAGATTAGTTGTCCATACATTTGTGGGTCCAATTCTGGATACCACTGTTCTCTGTGTCTGTTTTTGTGCCAACACCATACTGTCTTGATGATTACAGCCTTGTAGTAGAGGCTAACATCAAGGACTGTGATGCCCCCGCTTTGGTCTTTTTTTTCAACATAACTTTGGCTATTCGAGGTCTTTTGTGGTTCTATACAAATTACAGGATTAATTCTAGCTCTGAGAAGAACGTGGTGCAATTGTGATTGGGATTGCATTGAATGTGTGATTGCTCTGGGTAGTATTATTGACATTTTAATAATATTTCTTCTTCCATGAGCATGGGATGTTTTTCCATTGTTTATCTTTGTGTATAGAGTAAGAAAGTGGTACAGTTTCATTCTTTGGCATGTAACTGTCCAGTTTTCCCAACACCATTTGTTGAAGAGACTGTTTTTCCTATTGCATATTCTTAGCTACTTTGTCGAAAATTAATTGACCATGGGTTAATTTCCGGGCTATCTGTTCTGTTCCAATCATCTCTTTTTGTAACAGTACCACTGTATTTTGATTACTACAACTTTGTAGTATATCTTGAAATCTGGGATTGTGATATCACCAGTTTCGTTCTTTTTCAAGACTGTTTTGGCTATTTGGGGTCTCTTGTGGTTCCATACAAATTTTAGGATGGTGTGTTCTAGTTCTGTGAAAAATGCTACTTTGGTATTTTGATAGGGATTGCATGAAACCCTTGCTCTGGCTAGGACATTTAAAACATACTTGTTCTTCTAATCCATCGGCATGGAATATCTTTACATTTGTTTGTGTCGTCATCAATTCCTTTCATCAATATTTTATAGTTTTCAGAATACAGGTGTTTTGCCTCCTTGGTTAAGTTTATTCCTAGGAATTTTATTATTGTTGGCGCAATTCTAAACGGGATTGTTTTCTTAATTTCTCTTCTTGCTGTTTCATTAGTGTACAGAAATGCAATGGATTTCTGTATATTGATTTTGTACACCAAGACCTTACTGAACTCATCTATGAGTTCTAATTGTTTTTTAGTGGAATCTTTAGGGTTTCCTATATATATAATATCATGTTATCTGCAAATAGTGGAAGTTTTACTTCTTCCTTACCAATCTGAATGCCTTTATTTCTTTTTCTTGTCTGATTATTGTGCCGAGGACTCCAGTACTATGTCAAATAAGTGACGAAAGTAAACATCCTTGTCTTGTCCCTCCCTGACTTTTGGGGAAAAACTCGGTTTTTCACCATTTAATACGATGTTAGCTGCGGGTTTTTCATATATAGCCTTCATTCAGTTGAGGTATGTTCCCTTTAAACCTACTTTGTTGAGGATTTTTATCATGAACAGATGTTACCTTTGTCAAATGTTTTTACTGCCTCTATTGAAATGATCATATGGTTTTTACCCTTTCTCTTGTCAATATCATGTATCATGTTGATCGGTTTTCATATACTGAACCACCTTTGCATCCCAGCAACAAATCCCACTTGATCATGGTGAGTGACCTTTTCAGTGTATTGTTTAATGTGGTTTGCGAATATTTTGTTAAGGACTTTTTACATCCTCGTTCATCAGAAATACTGGCCTGTAATACTTTCTTGTAGTATTTTTATCTGGTTTTGGTATCAGGGTAATGTTGGCCTCACAAAATTAATTTGGGAGTTTTCCTTTCTCTTATATTTTTTTTGGAATAGTTTGAGAAGAATAGGTATTAACTCTTCTTTAAATGTTTTGTAGAATTCATCTGGTCCTGGACTTTTGTTTGTTGGGAGTTTCTTGATTATTTATTCAATTTCATTGCTGGTAATTGGTCTGTTCAAATTTTCTATTTCTTCCTGATTCAGTTGTGGGCATTTTATGTTTCTGGGAATTTACCCATTTCTTCTAGGTTGTTCAATTTGTGGGCATATAATTTTGCATAATATTCTCTTCTAATCCTTTGTATTTCTGTGGTGTCGATTGCTACTTCTTTCATTTCTGATTTTGTTTGAGTTCTCTCTCTTCTTATGAATCTAGCTAAAGGTTTACCATTCTTGTTATCTTTTCTTTTTTTAAATCTGTCTACTCCACTTCACCACCATTCTCTTTTTTTAATGGTTTTTTATTTATTTTTATAGAGGGGGAGAGAGAAGAGGAGGGGCAGAGAGGGAGAGAGAAAGAATCCCAAGAGGCTTTGCACTGTCAGTGCTGAACCTGGTGCAGGGCTCGAACCCACAAATCATGAGATCATGACCTGAGGCAAAATTGAGAGTTGGGACACTTACCCAGCCACCCTTGATCTTTTCAAAGTACTAGTTCCTGGTTTCATTGATCTGTTTTATTTGTTTGTTTCTATTTTATTTCTGTTCTTAGCTTTATTGTTTCCTTCATTTTACTGGTTTTAGGTTTTGTTTGTTCTTTTCCTAGCTCCCTTGGGTGTGAAGTTAGGTTGTTTATTTGAGATTCTTCTTTCTTCTTGAGTTAAGCTTGTACTGCTATACCCTTTCCAGTTAGGACAGCTTTTGTTAGGACAACCTAAAGATTTTGGACCATTGTGTTTACATTTTCATTTGCTTCCACGTATTATTTTTACTTCCTCTTTGATTTCTTGATTGACGCATTCACTGTTTAGTAGCATGTTATTTTACCTCCATGTATTTGTGCTCTTTCTGGATTTTTTCTTATGGTTGATTTCTAATTTCATACCTTTGTGGTCAGAAAAGATGAACGGTATGGCTTCGATCTTTTTTTAATTTATTGAGATTTGTTTTGTGGCTTAATATGTAATTTATTCTGAAGACTGTTCCATGTGCACTTGAAAAGAATATGTATTCACCTGTTTGAGGATGGGATGTTCTGAATATATCTGTTAGATCCATCTGGTCCAATGTGTCATTCAAAGCCACTGTTTCCTTGTTGATTTTCTGTTGGATGACCTATCCATTGATGGAAGTGGGATGTTAAAGTTCCCTACTACTATCCTATTACTATCAATTACTTCCTTCATGCTTGTTATTAGCTACTTTATGTATATACTGCTTCCATGTTAGGCGCATAAATATTTTTAACTGTTTTATCTTGTTGTGGACTACCTCGTTTATGATTATATAGTATCCTTCTTTGTCTCTTGTTACAGTCTCTGGTTTTTGTTTTGTTTTAGTTTTTGTTTTTACAGTCTGTTTTAAAGTCTATTTTGTCTGATATAAGTATTGCTACCCTGGCTTTCTTTTCACTTCAATTTACATGATAAATATTTCTCCTTCCCTTCACTTTCAATTTGCATGTGCCTTTAGGTCTGTAGGTCATTCTTTACTTCTCTCCTCCTCACCTTTTAGGTATATGGTGTCATACTTTGCATCCTTTTATTTTGTGAATCCCTTGTCTGATTTTTATAGATATACTTAATTTTACTGCTTTAGAGTTTCCTACTTTTCTTACTCCTACTAATAATCTTTTCTTTCTTTTCAAAAAGTGCCCTTTAACAGTACTCTAGGGCTGAGTTTATTTTTGTGTATGTCTTTTTAATTTTTCTTTTACGTTTATTTGGAGAGAGAGAGAAAGAGAAAGCGCTCATATGAGCGGAAGGAGGGACAGAGAGAGGAGAGACAGAATTCCAAATAGGCTTTGTGTGCTGTCAGTGCAAAGCCTGAAGCGGGGCTTGAACCCCAAACCATGAGATCATGACCTGAGCCGAAATCAAGAGTCAAATGCTTAACCAACTGAGTCATGCAGGTTATATGGGACTTTGGGAGCCTTTTTTTAAGCACGCTGGCTTTCGTTCTAAGATGAAATGTCACTGGAGGGCTTGGAACAGAGGAGGGTCATGATCTGACTCCCCTTTTAACAGGAACAACCAGTTCACTCTATGAAGAACAGGTTACAGTGGAGCAAGAGAGGGACCAGCAACAGTTTAGAGGTTCTGCAGCAACTCAGGCAAGATACTTTGGTGGTGGAAGCAGATGAAGTGGTGAAAAGCTATAGGATTCCAGATCATTTTAGATTCTGAGCCATATTAGACCATTCGATCGACTGGATGAGAAGTGTGAGAGAGGAAGCATCATCGAGAATGACTCCAGGTTTTTGAGCAACTTGAAAGAAGGGCATCTGCTGAGATGAGGAAGACTATGGCAGAAGTTTTACAGAACAGGGAGTTCAGGAGGTTCAGTTTCACACACATTAAGTAGGAGATGCTATCAGACACCCAAGGAGAGAAGTAGACCGCTGGGTGGACAGATCCGGAGTTCAGGAGGGCAGTCAAGACTAGAAACATGTGCTTGGAAATGTCTGTATGGAAATGGTATTTAAAAACACAGGCCTACACGATGTCCACACCAAATGAATAACACAGATAAAAAAAAAAAAAGAAAAGAAAAAAGTAAAGATGTTGAAAGGCTGATCCGTGCGGACTCCAACATGATGTGGTCAAGGAAATAAGGAGCAATCAGCAAAAGAGAAAGTGAACCTGGCACCCTGGAAGCCGAATGAAGAAAAGATTTCAAGGATGAATAAATGATGAACTGTGTCCATGGTTCTGAGAGGCTGAGTAAGGTGATGACTGACACTGACCACTGTACTAATAATGCAGAGGGCACTGATGGCCTTGACAATTTAAATGGCATGATCAGGTAGAAAGCCTGACTGGAGTGGGTTCAAGAAAGAAAGGGAGAAATAGAAAGTAATGATCAAATATGACCCAGCCTCCCTAAGGAATCGCCAAGACCTCTCGATGGGTCCATGGGATCAAAAATATTTTCACCCCTATTCTCTCTCATGTGGGTATAGTGGAGTTTTCCAGAAACTCCATGACATCTGATGACACTTTTACTCTGACACATAATGGAATGTGTCATGACACATGAATGGAATGTTTAAATTTTTTTGTTGTAATTTCTAATATGGGAAATAGAAATGAATATAATCCAAATAAACCATGTCTTTGGGTTTATCATTTTTTAAGAGTTTAAAATGACATACATAAAAATTGGGGCTCCTTGACTGGCTCAGTCAGTTGGGCATCCGACTCTTGATTTCGGCTCAGGTCATGATCTCAGGGTTTGTGGGTCTGATCCCACGATGGGCTTTGTACTGACAGCTCACAAAGCGTGCTTGGAATTCTCTCTCTCCCCATCCCCCACTCACATGTCTGCTCTCTCTCTTAAAATAAATAAACGTAAAAAAAATTAAAATGACATACACAAAAATAAACTCCAAATGGATTAAGACTTAAATGTGAGACCTGAAGCCATAAAAATCCTATAAGAGAGCACAGGCAGTAATTTCTCTGACATCAGCCGTTGCAACGTTTTCCTAGATATATCTCCTCAGGCAAAGGAAACAAAAGCAAAAATACACTACTGGGACTACATCAGATTAAAATGCTTCTCTACAGCGAAGGAAACCATCAACAAAACTAAAAGACCACCCACTGAACGGGAGAAGATATTTGCCAAGTGATATATCTGATAATGGGTTAATATCCAAAATATATGAAGAGTGGAGCTTGGGTGGCTCAAGTCGGTTAAGCATCTGACTCTTGACTTCAGCTCAGGTCATGATCTCATGGTTCATGGGTTCAAGTTCTGCATCAGGCTCTGCACTGACAACATGGAGCCTGCTTGGGATTCTGTCTCCTTTTCATTCTACCCTTCCCTCATTTGCAAGCACACTCTCTCTTCTTCTCTCTCTCTCTCTCAAAATGATAAACATTTTTTTTTAAAAAGAATACATTTCTGTATCTCTTATAGTATAAAGGAATATAGACTTTAGAGCTCTGTGAACCTGAGCTCCATCACTTCTCAGCTGAGTGACTTTGTCAAGTTGCTTAACTTGTCTGAGACTTAATTTTCCATTCATAGAAGAAATTTCAGAGCCTTGTGAGGGTCAAATAAAACAAGCTTCACAATGTGCCTAAAGAAGAGTCTAGCAAAGGTAAATATTAAATAAATGGTGGATTTTTAAAAAGTTCAGTAACAGGGCCTAAGCTGTGCACCATTAAATAATAAAATAATATCAGGACACACATAATAAGCAAAAAAAAAAAAAAAAAGAAAATTACAAAAAATAAAGAACTGATGGGGAAAATACACATGTAGATATTCATAGTGAAGTTCCCGCATTTGGTTTGAGGCTGAAGACAGACACAGCCTATGAAGTGCTTACTCATCCAACACACATTTGAGTGTTACGATGAGCCATGCACGTGGTAGGCCACGGGAATAAAGAGAATGCAGAGACTAAATCCTAGCCCTACTTTCTGGGAAGCTTCCGGTCTCATCCAGAAACCACCCAGAACAGAATTACAATACAGAGAGCCAGTGCTCTGAAGGCCACGCCCCCGGTGCTCTGGGAGCCCAGAGAGACAGCCCAGGAGCCGCTGCACACGTTGTGCAGTCTCCTTACACTAACAACCCTTCAAAGCTGTCCCTAAGGAACTTCCCCTCCACCATCCCCACCGCCACACCCCTAGCTCACTGAGTCCCGACCCAGAGAGAGGTAGGGCTGTCACTGTATTTTGAGTGTAGTTATTTGATCCTCATCTGCCTGGTTCCGTGAAAACTGACTCGGTTACAAGTGTATTTTTATATGTGCATGTCATTTGAGACATTTTTAGCATCATTAGGAACCCACTCATTTTTCTACATGTGATGGGTTTCAGTCCACCGGCATCATTACCCTTTCCATGGCTTTATCGCGTAGGACAGCTCAGGCCACGGGGAGCACTTTCCGGTTGCCAAACATTTCCTCCGGAAGTGCCCCCGTTCGTCTTTGATAGCTTCCTCATTTTAGGGGATCACAAGATACTCCAGACATATCTGCATTTCCTGTGTACGTGAGAACAGCTCTTTCTTCGGGGAGCCCTGGCGGCAGGGTACTGAAGTGGGAAATGGGCCGCTCCTACGTGAATGCCACTGCTTCTGTGCCTCGGTAGACAGCTGTGTATCTCTCCAGCTGTGGTCATCCTCACGAGGGGTCTCTGCAGCCAGGTTAGTCACTGACTAACACCTTCCTTTCCAGACAATCCCATCCATGCGGGACTTTCCCCAGGAAGGCAGTTGTTCTGCCAAACCTTAAGAGTGCCCCGGAGGGATATGCCGTTCCATCTCTGGTGGGTGATTCTTGGCATCGAGGCAGGAATCGAGTCAGGTGGTGAAAAAGAGAAAGGCCCTCCTCGGAATCTAGAAAGCCAGCTTCGTGAGGAGAGCCCTGGGAAATCAGCGTTCCCAGGCAGCCGGCTTCCGGGAAATTTTCCCTCTGTCCTCTCTCGGGAACATGGCCCGATTCCCTTGCTGTCTCAGCAGAGACTTGAGCAGATGGCACCCTGTCCTCACGTCTTCTACCTAAATAAAATGGACATTATGTAAAATCCGGGCTTGAGTCCAGCGTGCAAGGGCATACGTGTTTCTTGGCCGATGAACCTCAGGGTCTACATCCCCACCCCCCCGTGATGCAGGTTTCAGACTGAAATTTCCTCTCCCTTCCAAGTAAGAATTACAAAATACTTCTCTTTGAATTCTCCATGACAACCAAGAGAGAGGGCAATTTCTACCTTTGGGAAGTTGCAAGCTACATGTTCAAACACTTGGGACTTCTAAGTCAATGATTCACAATTATAATAATAGTAGCAATAATTCACACAACTATTTATTGGGTACCATTGAAGCCAGGAGCTACCCTAGGGCTATGAGGTAGCTATGGCTGTTCTTCCCATTTCATGAGGAGGAATCTGAGAATCTGTGGGTCACGTAGCTGTGAGGACGCAGCGCCCGAGATTTGAACTCAGGTCTGTCTGACTCCAAGTTCCAGGGTTTAATCTATTACTCTTTGGGAAAGAGTAAACAAATATCCTTTTTCCGCTCGGCTGACAATGAATAGGCGATATAAGTAGGTAACAGGCATTCAGCTGGAAGGGAGAGACATGTGTAAACCCTGTTAACTATGGCAGGGCACTCATTGGGGCTCTTGCAAAGTAAGAAGATGCACTTTGATGGTGACAGCAATCCCTGAAGGGTCATCTGTGGGACCAAGTCCTGCGGGCACACATCTGTCTTAAGAAAAATACATTCTCTTTACACATTAGAATCCTTGAAGAAACAATGTGACAGAAGTGCTTCTTGTACTAGATGTGATGTTCTTTTACATTCCACCGACCCCGATTTAGCCTAAACTTCTAATACATGGATCTATTAAATAGCCTTAGAGTCCACTGCGCCAGTGGAATTTTCCTGTCTACTCTAACAGGCTATTTAAATGCAGCGAGGGCTATTTTTGAACCCCCTTCATCATTTGAGTGCCATATACGGTAGAATTTCTAAGTCTCAATAATGCTTCAGCCCTGATTACTTCTAATGGGAAAATGAAATATAAATGCATGTTTAACTATGGACTCGGGCTACACAGAGGATTTCACTTACATAATCCCTAAACCGGAGGACAGAGAGATTGCAGCTTTCCTGAGAGAAAGCTCTTTGCTTTCTCTGGGCTCTTTGCACCTAGACAATGTTCTCACATTTCTCTTGAAATTAGCTTTCATCTCTTTTAACCTTCTTAAATCATCCCCTCCAAATAATGACATGATACATTAAATGATACCTAAAAGATGGCTGCAGGAAGTCAGGCATGGGACTAAAACATGGCTATTATTTCTGAGTATTTCAACAGGAAGGCAACCATCCCAGAGTTTTTTCAACGTGGGAATTTTTTCTTATGGAAATCCTCCAGCCTACACACCAGTAGACGGAACAGTGGAAGAGTCTCCTCGCCCCATCACTCGGCTTCTGCCTCTTGTGTCACGTGTCCATCCCCTTCTCACTAGACTTCTGTCAAAGGGCATTCTCTGGGTGAAACACTCCTGACATTCAAATTCCAGTGGCGTCTGAAATGTGGCATCTGGTAACGGCACGATGTGAAGTGACGGTAGTTCCCTCAGACTTTTATCTTGAGGTACTCGCCGTGGAGTCTCTCAAGCCAAGAGCATCAGCTCAATTTTGAAACCACTCTAGATAGTAACTCACTTGCAACAAATCAAGATATCAAAGTGCTAATTGCTAGTGAGTCAGCTCTAAGCAACATGGACTGATCTTCTCTCTTATGGTTATGGCCAAGGTCCAAGATGAGAGGAGCCGGCTGGAGCCAATGCCGTTACACAAGATGAAAGGATGTGACCCAAACCAGGAAGATAAATCTGAACACAGTCTACATGCTAACATGCCAGAGTGGAGACCGCGGGTCCCAACTTTGCTGTCATCATCACAATCCTCATTACCATTTACTGCCTGCCTACTCTAGCCTCCATCCTGTGCTAAGCACTCTAGCACATCTCTTTAATCTCTACCAAAATAAGCACTTTTATCATCAATTTGCAGATGGAGAAATGGAGGCATGGTGAGATTAGATTGCTTGTTCAGCAGAATCTAGATTATAAACCAGGTCCCCCTGACGTCAAAGTCTGCATTCTTTTCCCTGTAACATACTTTGGGCCCAAGTAATAGTGACCCGAATATCATTAGTCATGTAAACACACACATAACACACACATGGTCCACACCTATTCTGAACCTGCAGGGTGTGAATGAAGAGAATGATCAATATAGTATCTGGTTAAAACCTGAGGTCCTTAACCAACTTCATTGTTTATGACTCCCTGGAGAGTGAGTGATAAATGAAGGAACTGAAACCATGCCAGCCTCTCTGCTAGGCTGTCGTAGACTCTGGGTCCAAAGCTATCTCTTGCCTAGCAAGAGAGCGGGACGCAGGATTAAAACGAGAGATGGCTAACATCCGGGAAAAGACAAGAGCCCCGAATAACGGTCCTTGCCCTGTATTTATTAAGATCAGAAGGCTTCCAAATGTGATGGGCGTGCACAAAGAGAAAAAGAAACTGAACATTAGCTTAAGGGAATGAGAAAAAAAGGGGAGTTTTTGAAGATATACAGTGTTTGGAATTTGGGTTAATAGGGAACAAAATCCTGGCACTGGGCAGATGGGCAGGAGGTTGATAACGGCAGAAAGGAGGCGCCGTGTCTGTGTATCTCAGCTGGCCTAGGGGAGAAGACAGATAGGGCAAAACGTCTCAAGGCCAACAAGGCGGCTTTTCATGGGAAAATCAGCTCCGCACTGGGCAGGACTATCTGCAGCTGCACGTAGCAGAGCGCAGAGGTCTAGCCCTGCTCACCTGATTTGGTCCTTCCTTCCTGTGAACGCAGCTTTCTGCTACAGTACTAGACTGGGGGGCACTTTTGCCCTGCATGTCTAATCTTGCTTACCTCATATACCTTTGTATTGGGAGCCTTTGCACCTGGTCCTGTCTTTGGGCCTTTGCCCGTCCCTCTCTATTTTGGGGGTTCAGCACCCACTCTTCTTGGGGCGCTTTTGCACCATCATATTCTTGGGATCCCAATCATGTTTACCCAAACTTGGGATGTGAGCATATTATGGTTTTTTCTTTCTTTCTGCCTCATTAACCCATTGATGCAAGCCCGGGGGATTCCTAAGCCTATCCCCCACACTAGGTTCCATACCTTTTTTTTTTTTAAGTTTATTTATTTATTTTGAGAGAGAGAGAGAGAGCACGAGAGGGACAGAGAGAGAACCCCAAACAGGCTCTGCACCGTCAGCACGGAGCCCAATGCGGCGCTCCAACTCACAAATGACGAGATCATGACCTAAGCTGAACTCAAGAGTCAGACGCCTAACCACCTGAGCCACCCAGGCCCACCCCCGCCCCGTACCCTCTACTGCACTTCAGACCACCTTAGATATTAGGAAACAGCTCTGGTTGCTGGTGCTTCCGACCGCAGATGGGACACTAGGCTGGCCAATGTGACTGTTTAGTGCCATCGAGAAGAATCTTGCTATCATCCTCGGAGTGCTTTGAAGGAGCCACTTCCAAGAGAAACTGTCAGCTAAAACTTCATGAGTTATCAGTGGTGTTGAAGGGCAGGTAATTAAAAAAAAAACAAAAAAACCCTCAGATACTTAAATAACGTTTTGCACAGAAAAGGGATTTGGAGAGATTCTGACAGTTAACTAACAGAAAGTCTGCGAAAGCAGAAGCGCTCTGCTGGAACCCAAGATATTCGCCAGGGGCGGGGAAAGGCAAAGTTCTTTGAGCTGAACTCTCCGAACAAATTATTTAATTGAGAAAGTTCTCAAGCAGTGACAGTCACCTTCAGCGGGCACAGAAAGGTGGTGGTGACCCTGCTTTCATACACTAAAACATCAAGTCGCAGATAGATATCCGGGCCCCATCCCAAGAGAAAATCTCCACAATGACAGTGACTGTCAGGAAGCCCTACATTATAGTCGTTAATAATCAGCCCCCGTTATTGTCCTGAGTCATCCGCTGGGCTTCTCAGCTTGAAAATTCTGAACTTCAAAACAGGTAAGATGGCAAATGATAATGCTCTGTATTATCTCGGTCTTTTCCCCCAACATTATTTCCGCACCATCCTCTCAACGTAACAGACCCCCTTATTATCTTGGATTTTTTCCACTGAATTTGGGTTCCCTAGATATATATATATAAAAGCGCAAAGGAACTCTAGGCATATGTATAATCACTACCCGGGGGACCTGATCTAGGTAAGCAAAGGGCCCATGATCAATGATTCTCTAAAAGTCTACTGTATGTACCTGACGCGTTACCACCACCGCCTAAAAATGGACCTGTCAAAGTGTAAAACTTTTTTTTTTTTGCCTATTAATGATTTCTGCATTAATGATGATTTGCCTATTACTGACTTCTGATTTCCTTTGCATTTCTGATTTTAGTCTATGTCAAGTCGACCCTCTAATTAAGGAGAGCTGTGCTGGATTGTTATGGGTATTTATTACTTTTATAATCAGGAAAAAATGTATTTTCAGAAAAATGGTTAAATTGGCTTTGAGTCTAAAGAGTATTATTTTCTAACACATATTTTTTGAGAGAGAGAAAGAGAACACAAGTGAGGGAAGGGCAGAGGGAGAGGAAGAAAATGAACCCTAACTAGGCCCCGCACTCAGCGCAGAACCCGATGGAGGGCTCTAGCTCATGGCCCTGGGATCGTGACCTGAGCTGAGATTGAGTCAGAGGCTTGGGGCGCCTGGGTGGCTCAGTCAGTTGAGCATCTGACTCTTGGTTTCGGCTCAAGTCAGTATCTCAGCATTCCTGAGAAAGAGCCCCACATCGGGCTCTGTGGTGACAGCGCAGAGCCTGCTTGGGACTCTGTCCTCTCTCTCTGCCCTCCCCCTGCTCATGCTCTCTTTCTCTCTCTCTCAAAATAAATAAAACATGAAAAAAAAGAGTCAGAGGCTTAACCAACTGAGCCGCCAAGGCACCAAGACTATTATTTCCTTACCACTAAACCCATCGATACAAAGAACTCTTACGATACTAAGCCTAATGTGTGTTTTACTGAGGTTATGACCATAATTGTTCAAATTTAACTGAAGATTTCACGGGTGCCTGGAGTTCAAACACCCTCCTCCACAACCGTTCCTGCCCCCCTAAGCCTCCACTTCCTAACAGATAATCAAATGAGAATAGCATACTAAGAAAGCCTAAGAAAGTAGGTGTGCCCATTCTCTAGATTTTTGAATATTTTCTGTCACTAATCCCACTGCAATTTCAATTACTAAGTGTTTTCACTGATACCAAAGAACTGACATCATACATTAAGAAGATCAAAATCAGTTCATCTGAAATTCAGACCACCAGGCGCAGCGCGAGCAGACTCCTCTAGAAAATGATCGTTGCATCCTTTCAGGAGAACTGCACGCGCACCCATGTAGCTCTTGGGAAGGCGAGGTCTCAGTTCCAGGATATGACCCACTCCTACTCCCCCACGTCCCCCATCTCTCATCCGCACATATGCCTGTACCCTCATCTTGACTTGGCGGTGACTCTAAAGCATAGGCACAGAGTAAAGAGGGCTGTCTTACACACAACTTGGTAATTTCTTTTAAGTAGCAAACTGTTTCAGGGCTTGGCTTCTAGACTGTCAACAACCCCTGACATCGAAAACAGCTGCATCTAAACCAAAACGGTCACGTCGAAATGTCATGTATTCTCGTCATTATCTGAGTTCTTGTAGAATGCGGTTTCTGCCTGACCTGAAAATGAGATTTTATTAAACCAAATTATTCCCCTCACAATAATGGCCTTGCATTAGGTGGCTTACACAGGATTTCACATGATGGGGCTCTCAGTTCTTAAATGAGAACAGGAACAATACAGTTTGGGGTAGACAACCTAACCTGACCCAACATCAATCAAGACGCATTTCGTCGGCCCAGAGAGGGCACCTGTGAACACGTGGTAGCAAACGCTGGACCAGGTTACAGGCAAGATTTTAGGGATCACTTAATTCTGCGGGTGGAAACCGCCAACCATCACAAGCAAGATGAGTGACAATAAAAACTACCTTCATGGGCTCTTACCACTTAGAATAAAATTATCAGGGAAAGCCTTTTTCAAACAACCTTAACAGAGTGCTGAAATGCTCAGGGAAACGGAGTTAGAGGACCCAAAAGGTGACTCCACTGGGAACAAACACACTGAGATCAAAGACGCACGGGACAGGCTAAAAAAAAAATGGTTTCATCAAATGTAAGCAGTTTCTCCAAGGTAAGATGTGAGTGTATACAAAAGACTTTTAAATATGTTACTAAATTAATACATTAATATTATCTGTTGACGTTCAACTGTTTTAACTATGACCCTGTAAGTTCATAAATACACAGGAGAAAAAATTTTAAGAATGAATCTTCTCACTGGTTGCCTTATATTCAGGAGGACGGAATACACGCATCACTCCGGAGAAGGCAAAACATACCGCACAGCTACTCACTGATGGAGGGGGAATCCGTGCCCGGCGTGAGCTGTGTCCAAAGCCCAGCATGGTCTTTCCATGGTGCCCAGGAGCTCTGCCAAAGTGAAGACCACTGACTTCTTCTCTGCTGAGCCCACAGCTAAGTTATCAATTGATTCTCACCCCAAGCTCGCTAGTTTTGTTGTTTTTTTTTTTTAATTTATTTTGAAAGAGAGAGAGAGAGCAGGGGAGAGAGAGAGAGAGAGAAAGAGAGAAAATCCCAAGCAGGCTCTGACTAACAGTGTAGAGCCTGACGTGGGGCTCAAACTCACGAACCTCAAGATCAGGACCTGAGGTGAAATCAGGAGTCGGATGCTTAACCCAAACTTGCTAGTTCCTAAAGCTATGGCAATTTCTAAATAAAAAGTATCTCAACCAGGGTGCCTGGGTGACTCCATTGGTTAAGCCCCTGACTTTGGCTCAGGTCATGATCTTGCAGCTCATGAGTTCAAGCCCCATGTTGGGCTCTGTGCTGACAGCTGGGAGCCTGGAGCCTGCTTTGGATTCTGTCTCCCGCTCTCTCTGTCCCTCCCCTGCTCATGCTCTCTGTCTGTCTCTCTCTCTCTCAAAATTAAATAAACATTTAAAAAAATTTTTTTTTCAAGTATCTCAACCAAGAGAGAGAATAAGGCACAAATCTTGGAAACACAATGCCAACTTTCCATAAATTCTGTTCTCGTATGTTTGAAAGGATCCCCAAATGGGGAAATGTCGCCAAGTTCCCCGAGTTCTTATCCCCCTTCTCCTACCCTGTGGACAGTAAGCTGGCAACCCCACAGCTGCACCCAGCAGCGTGTCTGCCACCACCTCTGCCCTCCTGTCCACCGCCCTACACCGGAGGTCCTTCTGAGGCCAGCCCCCCCATTCGGTGCCTCTGCGGTCTCTCCCACAGATACGCTCCTCCTCTCCTCACGAACCATGTCGCTCTCTCGGCCATGTCTGAGCGGAAAGAGAAATGACCTTGGGGTCTAAAGACCTTGATTCAAATTCAGTTTCTCCCACTGCAGGAGCCTGCCTGTGTGACCCTGACCGGTTGCTGAAGCTCTCTGCATCTCACTCTGCTCCTCACAAAGCAGGAACGGCAATACCTACCCTCACGGCTGATTAAATAAGTGCAGGCGCTCTGACCTACCCTGAGGACAGCGTCTGGCATTTTCTAAGACCCCCATGACTGTTAAAGCAGTTATCTCTTTAATTGTATTTATTCCTCTTCTCTTACAGTTGCTTACAAACCAACACTATCTCTCTGGGTGAACTGCCAAGTTATTCAAGTGCAGACATTATTTTAATACTTCTCTTCACATCTTAGCAAACACTTGGCACATAGTAGGGATATAAGAAATACGTTTGCTAAATGATATAAATAAAAGGCCCTCTAGAGGGGAAAAGAAACCATAAGGCAGCTTGATAATGGCTCAAACATTTAATTACGTTTGTATTTATAAAAGGATCTATTTCACTTCAGTGAAATCAAGTCTATTCTTTCAGTGTAGAAACGTATCCACTAATTTGCTTTGACAGACTTCAAAAAAAAAAAGAAAAAGAAGGAAAAAGAACCAGGGGCCCCGAGGCACCCCGATGAATGTGTGTTGTGGGAGCACATCCGCACATCCAAATTAACCCAGGTGACATGCACAGCCCCAGGGAATACCACGCGGGGCTCCTGGCCGGCTCTACATTTAATCAAATAAGAATATTAAGGGACCAGTAATTTTCCCTTTATTGCTTCTGGTTCTATCAACAGGAGTCAAAAGCCTCTCCAAAAATAGCAAGTGTTAATTTGCCGGGTTACTTCACAACTCCGCTTCGGAAAGAGGAACGGCCACTTCAGGGCCTACCTGGTAACACGCTTTCATGGATGTTTCCTCCTCCATCAACAAACACCGGCGGGGGCCACCCACCTAAGTGCCAGGGACTGTCCCTGACACTGGGGGTGGTGAACACACGGACAAGAACTCCTGCCCAAAGCTTACGTGCAACTGGGGAGAGAGAGAGAGGGTAACAAGACGAGTAAGTAAAACATGCGGGTGTGCGCAGAATTGCTTGGGGTGCTCTGCGGGACCCAGAGAGGAGAGGGATGGAGAGGAGAGGGCGGAGGCGGGAGATGGGGTCGAAGAGGCCAGGGGGAGCCAGATCAGGAGGACGCCCAGCAGCGGCTTTCACCCCAATGGCACGGAGGGTTTTGAGAAGAGGCCTGACCCCATCTGACTCTGGCAAGCTGGTGGTCATGCGGACAACAGGGGTCAAGGGCGGGAGTGGGAAGCCCGGGTGGGAGACTAATGCCATACGCGGCGAGAGAGGACAGCCGCCTGGATCAGACAGGGGGAGGAGGAGGGGTCGAATCCCAGGTGTGTTCTGAAAGTAGAGCGGACGTGACTTATTGATGGACTGGACGCGGGCGAGAGCGAGAGTCATCTAGGCTGACAAGGCTTCTGCCAGGTCCGCACACGAGACACACGCAGGATCCCAGCGAACTCCGCGCTCCTGCTCTCATGTCCCAGGGCACCTTCCCGAAACACGCCAGCCCCTCTGAAGCCTGGAAACGAACTCTGGGGGACAGGATCCACGCTTCCTGCGTGTGCGCCTCCTATCAGACGTCGTGCTAGTGCCTCCGCGTGCACGTAACCCACACTAGCCACGCGAGAGGGAGGGGCCGTAGGCACGCCGTGCAGCTCGGGCAGAGGTCGCCGCTCTGCCTGAAGTGGACCGTGCCGACGAGGCCACCTGCCGGGGAGGCATCCGTTCTATGCTAGCAGGTTGCTGCCGGGAGAGAAAGCCAGGCCACGAGTACCACGTCTTCGCATGCCTCTGAGACCCGAAATCTAGATGACTTCGTGGAATCTCCTGATGCTGAAATGCACGGTTTGGAAAAGCCAACACTAAATGCGCTACCGCACACACCTGCGTGCCACGTTGCTCCTCGGGGTGGTCCATCCCTGCAAGATAGGGAAGTCCGTGCTCATTCTAAATTATTTTCAGATTTTTTGTATTAGGGATTTTTTTTCAAAGGACGATCCTCGGTGCTGCGGAGGCCATCAAGGAATCTAAAAAACCCTTCGCAGAAATATAAGGCAAAGAGGAGTCAAAAAAAAAAAATAATTAACAATTTTAAGAGTGGCTTCTGGGCTGTTGTAGCGACATGTGTTACAATCCAAATGCACAAGACAGAAAGGACACAAAAGGGCCTTTCCCCCCGGGAGAGAAATTTGCCAAGTGAAACTGGGCAGGAAGGTGACAGAGGGACACAGGGACACAGGGACAGCCGGTAGCAGCCTCCCAGTTACACCTGCAAAATATGAACTCTGCTCCCTCTAATGATCCCTCCTGCTGCCCAGGCTCCACATCGATTCGTCTCCCGTCCCCCCCTCCATGCGTCACCTCTGCTTCTGGCCTTCTCTGGCAGCAGGCGGAGTGGTGGGGACGGACACACGGGCTCTGCTGGGGTACATGCTGGCAGGCGCTAGGGAAGACAGTCTCGTTAAAAAAAAAATGGGCTGTAAAGGGGCGGCTGGGTGACTCAGTCGGTTAAGCAGCTGACTCTTGATTGCAGCTCAGGTCATGATCTCACCACGTCAGGCTCTGCACTCTCAAAATCTGTTTGGGATTCTCTCTTTTCTTCTCTCTCTGCTCCTCCCCATGTGCACGCATGCATGTATATTCTCTCTCTTTCTCTCTTTCTCTCAAAATACATGCATAAACACTTTTTTTTTTAATGGGCTGTATAAAAACAGAGTATCTGGGCCTGGGCTGAAACTCATCAGCCCACAGGATAGTCCTGATATGACTCTCCTGTAGACAGAAGGGATGTCAGGATGGCCAGTGAATCTCAATTAGAGTGGAGACCACAGAGAAGATCAAGAACGCTCCCAAAGGAATTGAGGGCAAACATAAATCAGGGTGTCCAGAAAAGCCCGACTTGGACTTGGACTTTGACATGAGGAAGTGCAAGAGAGGAGCTACTGGTGTGCAGGGGTGGAAGATCGCTGGGAAGGAGGAAGGATCGCTTGCCTATGGGAGGGAAGAGAGGAATCTACAGATGGGTAGAGCCTGGGCACAAGCAACCGCCTCCCAGAAGCAGTCGGGGGTCCCCCAGCCTCTCCCCTCAGTTCCAGCTCCAGCTGGGAGTGTGCGGGACTGGCCCTTTCGTCCTAAGGAAAGAGCCCAGGGAATTCTCAGACCCGCCGGGAAAAAGGGCCCCAGACGAGAAGTGTGGCAGCAGGAAGGGAGAGCAGTACAGGACGAGACACCCCCGAGAGGTCCACGAGACGGAAGGAGGGCAGTATTCACACCAAATCTGAAATCAGGACTCAGGAGGGGGCTTTCGTGCCATGGCTGGAGAATTGCTCGCTGCCCGCAGCACGATCAAGTGACGCTGGGGCCGCCGACGGGGACGGAAGGATGAGAACGGACGGGAGCCCGACCCTCTTCCTCCCACATCTGCTTCCTCAAATCGGAAGTCTGAGATTGGCCGTGAGCATCCCTCTCGCCCACTTCCCCATACGAAATCCCATCAATTCTCCCTGCCAACGCCCCCTCGGTCCTGTTCACTCCTCTCCAGCCCACTGCCACTGCCCCTGGACAGACGGGCTCTGCCACCTGTCCCTTCACCAATGTACTCAGGCCTCAGCACCAGTCCAACTTGCGTCCCCGACGCGCCCTCCACGCCATTGTCCAAATGGCCCTTCGCTAGACTCTACTCACATTCTGCTCTGGCTTCAACAGACTTTAGAAGAAAGTCCAATGCCGCCTGGCCTATAACAAGAACACGACAGTCACTTAAATAAAAACTCTGGGGCGCCTGGGTGGCTCAGTCGGTTAGGCGTCTGACTTTGGCTCCAGTCATGGTCTCACAGTTCAGGGGTTTAAACCCCGCGTTGGGCTCTATGCTGACAGCTCAGAAACTGGAGCCTGCTGTGGATTCTGCGTCTCCCACTCTCTGTCCCTCCCCTGCTCGTGCTCGCTCGCTCTCTTTCTCAAAAATAAACATTAAAAAATATTTTTTAAGTCAAAAACTAAATGGAAACTCTAGTCAGATCATTTCTTCATGTGCTACCCCCTCTTCTAGTCTGAGCTGAACAGTAAAAGACATACACGGTTCTTCGTCAACCATACAGTAAACCGAAAAAAGCAGAAAAAACAACATCAATTTCATCCTATGGTTCTGATACACTAAATACTTACAAGCTTCAGGTTTATAGTTATCCCTTGTGTTTATTTGTGAACCTGTGTGACATACAATCACAGGAATTCATGCATATTTATGCATATCATTGTACTTTAATAAGACTTCATGGAAGTGATGCTAAATTATTGCTCTCTTGAATATTTGCTATGTAAGAGTAATGGAAGAAGAGCTATAATGAATCATTAGGTTCAACAGATCATGCACTTGACCTAGATGGGTCTGAATCAGCTCTGTAACTAGGAGTTAGAGGTAAAAAAACATACTTTCTTTATACAGTCAATTAATTCAAGAGATACGCTTTGAAGTAATACACTGGGGTTTCTTACATAAAATTAAATATGCATTTCCCAGGCTGAGGTGAATTATCTTTTCAGATTTCTTTCCACAGTTAAAATAGATTTTTCTAACCTCTCACAAACAGGAAAATTACTCCTACGAAACACTAAGAAAATGCACAGAAGGCAATATTAATGTCTGATAAGCCAAACTAGTCTTAGTAACATCCAGCCACCAAAACTCAACAGAACATACCAGATGCTATGAGCTGTCTTATAGTGTGAAAATACTTTTATTTATATCTTAATCTTGTTTACGGTTAAGTTTTCTTGTTTTGTTGTTATTTTTATTTATTTTTTAGACAGAGAGAATCTTGAGCAGGCTCCATGCTTGGCATGGAGCCGATGCAGGGCTCAGTCTCACGACCCTGAGACCATGACCTGAGCCAAAACCAAGAGTTGGATGCTTGACCAACTGAGGCACCCAGGCGCCCCAAGTTATTTGCTTTTTAATATTGCTTAATACATTTCAAACAAGCCTACATTTTAAATTTTATGCAATCAAAATTGGGCAATTGTTTTGTTACTTTTATGATTAGAAGATTTGTCTTCTTCACAGATTCAGTTATACATTCAACTTTTTTTAATGTTTACTCATTTCTTTTGACTGGCTGGCTCAGTTGGTTAAGCGTCCAACTTCAGCTTAAGAGAGAGATTCTGTGTCTCCTTCTCTCTCTGCCCCTCCCCTGCTCATGCGCTCTCTCTCTCTCTCAAAAATAAATATTAAGAAAATAGTAATTTTCTTCGTCTCTTATGTACTAATAGACTAACTTTATTACTAAATGATTTAAATACTTGCATGAGTTTTAGCTGAATATTTAAATTTTTCTTTGTATCTGTTAAACATGTCACATTTGTATTATAATGTTACTTCTATTTCATGCCTCTTTGAATTAGCCCCAAATTCCAGATCAACATTAAATGTTAACTGGGGGATTCTTTTCTTATTTTTGATTTTATATTATTTTTAAAATTTTTTTGAATGTTTATTTTTGAAGGAGAGAGACAGAGACAGAGTGTGAGCAGGGGAAGAACAGAGAGAGAGAGGAAGACACAGAATCTGAAGCAGGCTCCAGGCTCCGAGCTGTCAGCACAGAGCCCGACGTGGGGCTCAAACTCACAAACCGTGAGATATGACCTGAGCCGAAGTCGGCTGCTTAACCCACTGAGCCACCCAGGCGCCATGATGTTTGGGGCACCCGAGTGGCTCAGTGGGTTGAGCGTCCGACTCTTGATTTTGGCTCAGGCCATGATCCCAAGGTTGTGGGATCGAGCCCTGCATCGGGTCTGTGCTGGACATGGATCCTGCTTGAAATTTTCCCTCTATCTCTGCCTCTTTCCCCCACTTGCTCTCTCTCTCTCTCTCTCTAAAATTAAAAATAATTAATTAATTAAAAAAGGACTATGATGTCCATCATAATATTAATACACTTATTGTTTTAATTTGAGAGCGATCTCTAGAGGCTCCTTGCCCTCCACTGGCTCTCTAGCGCCAAAGCAGCCTCTCCCACGGTCAGTTCTGGGTGCGCCTTACTGGCCATGCCTGGCAAAGACCTGTCCTGCTCTGACGGAAATCAACGGAGAATGTCCAGGCGTCCCCCAAGGCAGAGCTCACAGCTGCCACTGCTGGCCCCTCCCATTCGCTCTCGGAGGAGCTGGCCCCACGACTCACCCTGACACTAAGTGGAAGCACTATCCCCCGGGAACAGGTGTCCGACTGCATTACTCCGTCCAGATCCGCTAAATCCGCTAAAGTAACACCCCATTAAAAGCAGCCTCCTTTGAAAGACAAGGCCAAAGATGTCTGTTTTACTTCACACTTGAAAATTCATTTGTTTTTCAGGGCGCCTGGGTGGCTCAGTCGGTTAAGCCTCCAAGTCTTGATTTTGGCTCAAGTCATGATCTCACGATTTCGTGAGTTCCAGCCCTGTGTCAGGCTCTGAGCTAATAGAGCAGAGCCTGCTTGGGATTCTCTCTTTCCCCTCTCTCTCCCACTCTCCCGTTTGTACTCTCTCTGTCTCTCTCAAAATAAATAAACTTAAAAAAATTAATTTGTTTTTCTTTGCAAATTCGAACTAAAGTTCCATTTTGTTAGGGGCCCTTTAAAATCAGTTATTTTGGGGGCGCCTAGGTGGCTCAGTCAGTTAAGTGTTGGCTCAGGTCACGATCTCACAGTCCATGAGTTCAAGCCCCGAGTAGGGCTCCGTGCTGACATCTCGGAGCCTAGAGCCTGCTTCAGATTCCGTGTCTCCTCCTCTTCCTGCCCCTCCTCCACTTGTACTCTGTCTCTCTCCCTCTCAAAAGTATATAAACATTAGGGGCACCTGGGTGGCTCAGTCGGTTGAGCGTCCGACTTCAGCTCAGGTCATGATCTCACGGTTTGTGAGTTCGAGCCCCGCGTCGGGCTCTGTGCTGACAGCTCAGAGCCTGGAGCCTACTTCAGATTCTGTGTCTCCCTCTCTCTCTCTGACTCTCCCCCACTCATGCTCTGTCTCTCTCTCTCTCTAAAAAATAAATAAACATTAAAAAAATTTTTTAAGGATATAAACATTAAAAAAATTATTTTTAAGTTTTAAAGTCCGTTATTTTTTTCCCGGCCTAGTGCACTCAAAGGTATGCTCAAATAATCAAATGTATAAGATATTTGAAAACACAAGGTAAGTGTTACTCATTTTATTCTTTGCAGTCCTCATCATGTCATAAGCACTCATTAAATGTTTGCTGGATTCAAAACGTTAGCGTGCTCCGCTTTCCCAGGGGTCAGATAGTGGAATGGAGAGACTAGACACTGACCCGCCGACCTGCCTTAAAACCCCGGCTCTACTGGGTGATTTATTTTGTGCAAATGACCCTCGCCCTCTGGGCGTCAGTTCCCACTTTTGTGAAGCGGGTTAGCCACGGATTCCTCTTGGCACTGCTGACAACTTTCAAGAAGAAAACAAACATAGAGCATGGTGCCTAACAGAGAGTAAGCATTCTCCCCATCTCCTCTACTCCCCATCTCATCCCAACAGCCCACAAGGAACCCCAGAAAGCGACAGAGGACCGTGTGGATTACTTAGATCCCCGAAGCAAACCTGGAATCACCTGCAAGTATCCGTGTCAAACCACCGGCACATTTTCGACATGGATCTAAAGGAAAGCCCAGGGCACCTGGATGGCTCCGTCGGTTGAGCGTCTGGCTCTTGATTTCGGCTCAGGTCGTGAGTCATGGTCATGAGACCGAGCTTCATGTCGGCTTTGTGCTGAACGCTGAGCTTGGAGCCTGCTGGGATTCCCTCTCTCTACCTCTGTCTCTGCCTCTCTACCTCTGCTCATGCTCTCTCTCATTCGTACATTCCCCCCCCCTCTCTCTCTCTGAAAATAAATAAACATTTTTATAAACATAAAAAATAAATGTAAGCCCAAATAAAGACACTAAACAAAGGTCTGGGAGCCACTGGTCACCTTACCCTACCTAAGACAGTTGTTTGTTTGTTTTTTTTAAGTGTATTTGTTTTGAAAGAAAGCAAGACAGAGAGAGAGAGAGAGGCAGGGAGGGGCAGAGAAAGAGGTAGAGAGAATCCAAGCAGGCTCTACACTGTCAGCACAGAGCCTGATACAGGGCTCGAACTCACAAACAGTGAGACCATGACCTGAGCCGAAATCAGAAGACTGCTGCTTAACCGACTGAGCCACCCAGGTGCCCCCCTAAGCCAATCTTTTTTTTTTTTTAAATAGTTTATTTTCAAATAGGTTTACATATAACACCCAGTGTTCATCCCAACACGTGCCCTCTTTAATGCCCCTCACCCCTCTCCCCCCTCCCTCACCCCCCTCACCCTCATTTTGTTCTTAGTCTTTGAGAGTCTCGTATGTTTTATCTCCTTCCCTGTGTCTTTTTTTTCCTTTCCCCTCTTCCATGGTTTTTGCTTAGTCTCTCAAAATCCACATATGCGTGGAAACATATGGCATCTGTCTTTTTTCTGACTGACTTATTTCACTTAGCATAATACCCTCCAGTTCCATCCATGTTGCTACACATGGCCAGATTTCATTTTTTCTCATTGCCACGTAGTAGTCCATTGTATATATGTACCACATCTTCTTTATCCACTCGTCAGTTGATGGGCACTTGGTCTCTTTCCACGATTTGGCTATTGTCGAAAGTGCTGCTATGAACATTGGGTTACACGTGCTCCTATGCATCAGCATTCCTGTGTCTCTTGGGTAGATTCCTAGTAGTGCTATTGCTGGGTCATAGGGTAGCTCTATTTTCATTTTTTTGAGGAACCTCCACACCGTTTTCCAGAGCAGCTGCACTAGTTTGCATTCCCACCAACAGTGTAGGAGGGTGCCTGCTTCTCCACATCCCCGCCGGCATCTATAGTTTCCTGATTTATTCATTTTAGCCACTCTGACTGGTGTGAGGTGGTATCTCAGTGTGGTTTTGATTTGTGTTTCCCTGATGATGAGTGACTTTGAGCATCGTTTCATGTGTCTGCTGGCCATCTGGATGTCCTCTTTGGAGAAGTGTCTATTCATATCTTCCTCCCATTTCTTCACTGGATTATTTGTTTTTCGGGTGTGGAGTTTGGTAAGTTCTTTATAGATTTTAGATACTAGTCCTTTATCCGATATGTCATTTGCAATTACCCTTTCCTATTCTGTCGGGTGTCTATTAGGTTTTTTTTTGGGTTTTTTTTGTTTTTTTTTAATGTTTATTTATTTTTGAGACAGAGAGAGACAGAGCATGAGTCGAGGAGGGGCATAGAGAGAGGGAAACACAGAATCCGAAGCAGGCTCCGGGCTCCGAGCTGTCACCCAGAGCCCGACGCGGGGCTCGAACTCACAGACCGCGAGATCATGACCTGAGCTGAAGTCGGACGCTCAACCGACTGAGCCACCCAGGCGCCCCTATTGTCTATTAGTTTTGTTGGTTGTTTCCTTTGCCGTGCAGAAGCTTTTTATCTTGATGAGGTCCCAATAGTTCATTTTTGTTTTTAATTCCCTCGTCTTTGGAGATGTGTTGCATAGGAAATTGCTGCGGCTCAGGTCAAAGAGGTTTTTTTCTTGCTTTCTCCTCTAGGATTTGGATGGTTTCCTGTCTCACATTCAGGTCTTTCATCCATTTAGAGTTTATTTTTGTGAGTGGTGTAAGGAAGTGGTCTAGTTTCATTCTTCTGCATGTCGCTGTCCAGTTCTCCCAGCACCATTTGTTAAAGAGGCTGTCTTTTTTCCATTGGATACTCTTTCCTGCTTTGCCAAAGATTAGTTGGCCATATGCTTGTGGGTCCATTTCTGGGTTCTCTCTTCTATCCCATTGGTCTATGTGTCTGTTCTTGTGTCACCCCCTAAGCCAATCTTAACGGAAAATGTTAAGAACAGCCACCTGAGGGTGACCAGGACCACTTTGCTGGCCAGCAATGGGCTGCACGGCACAGCCCACTGAGGATGGGGCCCCGGGTCCCGAGGGGGGTGCAGGGGCCCACCCTGCTCACCAGGAAGACCCCCTTGGCGCTCCTCTTCATGTCGTCTCAGTAGCCCGGATTTCTAGGTGGATCTCGGTACCAGGTTCCTGCTGCGGCTCTGACACACTACCGCAACGTCAGCAGCTGAAAACAACACAGAGCTGCTCTTTGTTCTGGAGGTCAGAAGTTCACAACGGGCTCTGCTAGTCTCACACGAACGTGTCTGCAGGGCTGTGTTTCTTCCGGGGGCCCGAAGACGCCAGCTGATTCACTGCCTTTTCCAGCTCCGAGAGGATCCCCACATTCCTTGGCTCCCGGCCCTGCGTCATGACAACCTCTGTTTCCTTCATCCAACTCCTTCTTGGACTCTCCCGTCTCCCTCTTTCCTTCATAAGGACCCCTGTGAGGACTTGGGACTTTCCGAGATAATCTCGCCATCTCAACAACCTTCACTTAATCACATCCGTGAAGTCCCCTTTGGCCAGGTAAGGTAAGATACTCATAGGTTCCAGAAATTAGCATGTAGACACGATGAGGGTGCGTCACTCTGCTTATTACAATCTCCAAGACCTTGACATGACACCCTGAAGTGAACACTGCGTCCTTTCGACAGTATTCCTGCCGAAGCCATCAAATCACGAGGAGACAAGCATTCTCAAACTGAGTGGCATTCTACAAAATAACTGCCCTAGAGTCCAGAACTCTCAATATTCTGATGCCAAGAAAGGCTGAGGATTGCTCGAGATCAAAGGACACTAAAAAGATGTGGTACCATAAACGACACAACTGGGGAAGCCCATATGAGGTCTAGAGCCCGGATAACGGTACTGTATCCTGATTTCCAATGTCACACTTACAACGTTTCTATAAATCTGAAGCCAGGTCAAAATAAAAAGTTAAAACAAAGCAGAAGACTATTATTTTAAAAAAATCATACTACACGTAATTCTCATTTCTCAAAATTTCAAAGCAAAAGAGAAAGCTATTCGAGTCAGTTTTAAATTTCTCTTTTATTCCCTCAACCTCCTTTGGACGCTGTGGGAGCCAGATTCTTTCTAGTGCCTGAACCACTTTGGTAATAAGCGAGGCACAGGTTATAGCTACGAATGCGGATGCTTCGTGGTGGCCTAAAACAAGCATGGTGGCTGGTTTCCCGAAGCCCCTTGAGTGGGCACCAGGGAGTAATTAAACCCACGAGGAGAAAAGCCAGGCTTCCCCATCTCCCTACGAAGCAGGCTCGGAAACCCAACATGCTAAGAGGCACGTCACCCCCACCGGGACAGCTCCCCACTCGTACCACGCCTCACGCAGCTCCAGCTTTCCCTGCTCACACAACCCGGTCATTCATGTGACCTCTCCCTGAGGCCGGACACTATGGCTAGGTTTCAGAGTGGACAGTGCTAGCAGCTGAGTCCTATTCAGGCCATGCTCCCATCCTGGAAACAAAGAAAAGAGATGCAGGTGTTGACAAGTCTCACACGGTATGTGAGTATATGATGTACAGCAGGCCTTGCCTCGCCAGTGGACAGAGGGCAGCCCCACGCAGGATTCAGGTGGTATGGCAGAAAGAATTAGCTCAACCCGAGAATGATATTCTTTGCTGACGAGGACATGGAGGGAATTTCCAGAAAGCTTCTCTACTAGGCAAGCAAGTGCGATCGCGCTGTCTGGATTGGGCCGCGGTGGTCATTTATGAAGAGGACGGGTGGTAAATGACATTCCAAATGTTGGTCCTGATTCACCCGTGCCCTAAAATATTTCTTTTATACATATATGTACATATATATTTTTTTAATGTTTATTTTTGAGAGAGAGAGAGAGAGGGCAGACTGCAAGTGGGAGAGGGGAAGAGAGAGAGGGAGACACAGAATCTGAAGCAGGCTCCAGGCTCTGAGCTGTCAGCACAGAGTCTGATGTGGGGCTCGAACTCATGAACCACGGGATCATGACCTGAGTCGAAGTGGCAGGCTTAACCAACTGAGCCACCCAGGCGCCCCTAGAAAATAAGACTTCTAATATCCAGGCCTTCGTGGGACTAATTCCTGACGTTACAAACATGAAGTCTCTTAAAAGTCCATTTATAAAGCATTATGAAAATGACTGAAATGATGGAAGTTTCTTTTATTTTCCCCTTTAGTGAAAAGGCTCATAATAAATCAGCCATTTTCTGTGGCTATTCGTGAAATCCCGGCGGTCAGAGTTTCTGGTATTTGCTGGCATCAGACGTGAGCTTTGCTGGTGTGCAGGACCGTGGGCATCCAGGCGTGACTCTGGGGGCCAGCTTTCCTAGATGCCGCCTCACTTCATCTCTGCATCCTGAGGTCCTCGCCTCGCTATCTCTCAGTACTGCTGTGGAAATTAAGTTAGACAGATTGCGTCTCTTGCTCCTTTCTCCCTGAAGTAGCTCCCGCCCTTGGAATGTATCACTCTGATCCCTGCTTAGAACTTTCAGGTCTAGACCAATCCGCTATTATCCTGATCAGCACACCGAAGAGCCTCTGGACTTACAAGAAAGGTTGATCATTTCATCTCTGTCGTGTTATCTCTTCAATTCCCCCAATACATAGATGCCACGTACTGTCATTACCAACACCAAGGATCAATACTGACATCAAAGCACAGAAACCGAGCGGAAGTCTCAGAAGGAAGTAAGTCAGGGTAGAGGGTCTGGTCGCTAGCAATGGCCACGCGTGGATTAAGGTCTTCTTCTGTTTGCCTCTCTTGTGCATCATACAAACGCCTCAGCAGCTCTTTATTCTAACCCAGTAACCCACATGCCCAGCCTACGTCGGGAACCAACATCATGCCAGGACCGTTTTCCCCTCGGCGAGCCTACGTTAGGAAGGCTGCTTATAGAAGAACAGGTGACAAAGATATGTGTTTTCTCAGCAACATAACGGGCAGCTTCGATGAGCTGTTATCTTTTTGTTACGTATTAACCGTACTAACTATACTCTGTAAGAAGTCATCGTGAATCAAAGAGTGCTATTTTCAGCAAATGTAAAATTTGGGTGAAAGATTCATGGGCTGTTGGCACCAATCCCACTCATTTGAAAGGTAAGATGACTAGCAAGGAGGCTAATCATCAAATTACTAGGCTAAGAGAGGAGGAAGGCAGGCAGGCTGCCAGCCCAGTCTCTGCTTTCAGGGCCACTCAAGAGGAGCAGCGCACGCGGGAGTGTGTCCCCAGCACACACTGGGGCAAAGGCCCGGCCGTCTCCGGATGAACAAGGCTTCTCTTCTTCGATGGAGGTTTTCTTTATTTCTGTTTGACTCGGTGCCGATAAAGCCCCTCAAAGCCAGCTCGAGAGGCATCTGCTGGACCTTCTCCTGATGCTGACTGCGACTCAGAAATCCTCCTGCCTGCACTCAACCGCGGTGGCCACTGGCTCACAACACTTCCCGGCATCTTCAGAAACACCAGACCCGGAGCGCCTGGGTGGCTCGGTCCGTTAAGCATCCGACACTTGGTTTTGGCTCAGGTCATGATCTCAGTTTGTGGGTTCGAGCCCCATGTTGGGCTCTACGCTGGCAATGCGGAGCCTGCTTGGGATTCTCTCTGCCCCATCTTTGCTACTCACATCCTCTCTCTCTCTCTCTCTCTCTCTCTCTCTCTGTCAAAATAAATAAACTAAAAACAAAGAAAGAAAGAAACCTCAGGCCCTCTGGCACCTGGGGACATCCCTAGAATTCCATGAGGGCAATCGGAGAGGAATCTGGTTCAAACATCGGTCCATCCTTACTACAACCATAAAAACCACATTCTCCAAGTGTACTCAACCAAGAATACGGTTGGTGCTCAGTGGAAAAAAAAGCTGGAGCTAAAGCTGTAATCTCTACAATCTCAATATTAAAACTTTCTCTTTTTTAACAAAATTGGGGGCAGGTGGCATGGCGTACGGATGCATTTAAAGAGTGGTTATCCCTAGTTCATGGGTTGTAGGTTAATTAATGGGTATTTGTCAATTAACACGTGTCGCATTCATAACTGTAAAGTCCGTATTTCTTAAAAAGGACACTTACAGACCAGCTTGGAAACACTCAAAAGATAATCATTAATTCATCCATTCTGTAACCATTTTCTTAAAATTTCCTGTTAAAAACACCAGAGTGAAAGGAGGGTTAATGTAAATATAAAAGAAAGTATAAAAGAAACCCAGTGACTTACAGAAAAGAAAATTCCAAAGAAGAGCACATGCAAGCAAACAGCCAATTTAGCGGAGCTTTTATTTCTAAGAGGAATGTAAAATGCTCAATTTACATAATTTAAAAAACAGTGCCTACATGTATGGAGAACTTACTCTATCCCAAGTGCTGTGCTAAATGATTTATTTGCATGACCTACTAATGGTTTCAACGGTCCCTTAAGTGTTTTCCAAATTTCGCAAATGACAGAGAAGTGAAATTCACGGAGGCTAAAAAAGGCTTCTCTGGAGCCAAACAACACATAACTGGATGCGCCACATTTTAAACACAGGTGTGTCCATCTTTACCGGCTCCGTCGATTTTTTAAAAAGGGAACATAAAACATTCAGTAAGATAGTAAATAAAAATACGATTTCATTTCATCTTACCAGCTCATATAGAAAAGGGTCAGAAGTGTAACGACAGCAGCAGAATGAGAGCAGAAAGGAAGAAAATCAGAAACGAGGCAAGGAGTACCCAGACGGTGCTCGGGTACTTTGGGGTTCAGTGATCCGGCAATCCCACATCTGGGTGTTTATCCAAAAGAACGAAGGTGAGGATCTTTAAGAGATATCTACACTCATCGTTCACTGAGGCACCCGTCATGATAGTCAAGACATGGAAGCAACCTAAATGTCCACCGACAGATGAATGGGTAAAGGAACTGTGGTCTGTACACACAATGGAATATCAGGCAGCCTTAAGCAAGAAGGAAATTCTGAAATATACAACCACACGGATGAACCTTGAGGAAATCATGCTAAGTGAAATAAGCCGATCATAGAAGAACAGCTCCTTCATGATTCCGCTCCGGAGAGGCATCTAAAGTAGTCAAATCCAGAGAATCGAAGAGTGGAATAGTGGTTGCCCAGGCCTGGGGGACAGGAGAGATAAGGAGTTGCTAACCGACGGGCGTAAAGTTTCAGCTAAGCATGATGAACAGGTTCTAGAAATCTGGTGTTGCCCAGTTATGTACTATGTAGACTTAAGTACTATGCTAACAGTACTGCCCTGTACACTGAAAATATATTAAGAGGGCAGACCTCATACTGTGTTCTTATCAAAATGAAAAAGGTTTTAAAAACCTTTAAACTCCTCTTATCTGGGCCCCAGAATTGTTAGTTTTGTTCTGCACAATTATGATTCTTTGATGAATCCCTGGGCATAGCTCTGATTCCTAAACCTCCAGTCTACACTGCGGAAGGCACGGCCAATATGGTACCTATTCTTTCAACCTCTATAGCCTGGCTGTACAGTAACTCCACAACCGTTACCTGCAGCAACCCAGAAAAAAATGAAACCCTGCAGTTGAATGCTATCCACTCGCCACAGGCAGTATCACTCAAGTGCCTCTACTTAGATTAGCTCACCTTGTCCACAGGTGTATCATGTACAGTAAAACCTTGGATTGCGAGTAACTTGTTCAGCGAGTGTTCCACAAGACGAGCAAACATTTCTAATAATTTTAACTTGATAAACGAGCGACATCTTGCATGAGTAGTACGTGTCTCCGAATGTCGCATGATCACCCCTGAAATTCACTTTGATATGCAAGTGTTTTGGATTACAAGTACGTTTCTGGAACTAATTAGGCTCGCAAATCAAGGTTTGACTCTATATTATACACTGGACTGGGTACAGAGGGTTTAACTCCTTATTTCATAAATGTCAGTAAGAAGAGGTAATTATTAAACAACCCTTGATTCTACTGAGGAAATAGTCAAGTCACAAGAAAAGAGACGGGTCTAGGTACAGCTAATGTAATAGATCCCAAACAGGGTCTGTCTACACAACTTCAGCAGTAGGCTAATAAGCAAATGACCCAGGTCTGAGGACTCAGATCTGACCACTCACTCCCCTTCCAGCTCTATCACTCTAAGTTCAATGAGGAAGCTGGTAAGACTGGTTTTGTTTCATTATCACCATGAAAACTTCACTAGTGTTTCAAAGAGGGTTTGGAGCTTCCAGAGAAGCCAAGGTTGAGGTCTTTTCGGTCTTACCCGCAGGATCAAGCTCTTCCCTACAACCTGAACAGTTTTCTCAAAGAGCCCCACAGCGATGGTATGTACAGAGCTTTGGGAGGAAAGAGGGAAAATGCCTTTCCATCTTGGTCTTACCCAAAGCTAGTTCTCTACATGAACAGGAATCAGGATTTTCAAAAGATTCCATGGGTCTGTTTCCCTAGAGCTGAGGAGGAGGGCCATAGAGGGCCTGTGAGGCACCTGAGAGAAGGCAGGTGTCAAAAGGTTGGTCTCCACCTATGGTTCTGGGGCACCTCGTTAGCACACCTGCGTGTGACCAACGGCAATAGGTGTCATGTACCAAGTTCTCTTAATTTAAGCAGGGCACTTCCCCAGTTGCCCCAAATAGATGTGTGGAGTATATACTTAGACCCTCTTTTTGTCATCTATTCTACAGAAAGATTAAAGACGTGTAAATATAGCACTAATCTGCCACCTTGAGAAAGACACTGAAATCCAAAGAAATTAAAAATAGCTACCATGTATATTCTATGGAAATACAATATACTGTGCCAATATTTACAATATTAAGTCAGGGGCACCTGGGTGGCTCAGTCGGTTAAGCATCCGCTCTTTATTTTGGTTGAGGTCACGATTTCACAGTTCATGAGATCGAGCCCCATGTTGGGCTCTGTGCTGACAGCATGGAGCCTGCCTGGGATTCTCTCCCTCTCTCTGTCTCTCTTCACCTCCCCTACTATCTGTCTGTCTCTCTCTCTCTCAAAATAAATAAATAAGCTTTAAAAAAATCAAATAAAATGTTAAGTCAGATTCTAACTGCCGCCTGAAAAATCTGCATCATTATTTGCATTTTACGGAAGTGAAAAGGTAGGTTCCGAGAGACTCGCCCCAAGACCACACAGCTGGGAAGTGAGAAGGTAGGCGTTCAAACCCACACCTGACTAATGCCAAAATCTCTTCCCACTATGCTGGATTGCTTCCAAATCTAAGCAAATCCTTCTGTGGTTCTAGCAACACAGTTTACTTTTTACCCAAGACACCCCTTCTAAGGGATCATGGCTACCTGAAAATAGCCCCTTGATAGAACCATCAGCAACTACCACCGGCACAGGACCCGGTACAGATGGACCTTTAGCATCATAAAAATACCACCCAGGGCTCAAACCTCAAAGCTATCTATATACTTGGCCAGTGAAGTGGCTGCCTTCCAACTAATTAGAATAAAAATACCTTGGGATGACTCCAGGGAGGTCTTAACGATAGAGATCAATCTTCTCCACAGACAGAATCTGGATAATTTCTAAGCACCAAGCACCTGCTCCGTTGTCTCTCGTTCTGAACTGATAGCATTTCTCCACCTTGTCTGAGTCACGCTAGCACCTCCAAAAAGCACTCTTGCCCTTCGCACTATGCATCCTCAGACGAAAGGTGCAAAACTCGATGGAAAAAAATGATTAAATGCATGTGTATTCTTAAGCCGGACTGTACAAAACTGATGATACTGGACAATTTTTGATTCACACACCAAAAAATGGCAGTCTCAGATGGTTCGAACTAAACCTTAAGACGGAGGTTTTGCATAGCAGCTACCGTAGAGAGAGAATCCTCTTGCTCTGTCATGCGGCTGTCCCAGAGTAAGTAACCCAGGTTGCCCTGGCGATCCCACTGTGCGGTGGACCCAGGCTCCTCCCATCTCATTTTCCTGCCATGCTCAACACGTGAGATGGCATGGAGTTCATCGAACAGGGGAAGGTTTCAGCTCCACCTCACACCCTGCCATCCCCATCCCAGACAGCGGGGACGGGGGGGGGGGGGGGGGCAGCGGAACGCAAGCCTCCACCCTTAAAATCAAGACCTAGAAGTTCTACACGTATGCCTTCGGCCCACCTCCCTCCGATCAGGGTTGACTCCCATGGCCACGTGGAGCCGCAAATGAGGTTGGGAAATGCTATCTTTAGCTGGACAGCCATATGTGCAGCAAAAATTAGGCTTGTGTTACCAAATGGGAAAGGAAGAAGTGATACTAGGGGCAACTTGCAATTCCTGCCACACACAGAGACCCAGAATAGGGACTGTCATAGAATGCTACAGAGTTTTGGTCATGGGTCATATAGAATGTACAGAGTTGGAAGGCTCTGGAAAAGCATCTGGAGAGATGAAAATGGAGTTATACAAGTGAGCTGAAATTAAGAGGAACTCACATTCCTAGCACATGCATGTTTCTAAGAAGCAGATCCAGAAGGCCCACAAGTTCACTGATGACGGAGGAAAAATGTGCCCTTTGTAGAAAGCTGCCCTTTGTCAGTCTGGTAGAGGACACCCATCGTGCTCGGCTCTCTCTTGCCCTGTATGCGAGGCCACACTCAGTGGCACTTCTTTCTCCCACTCCTCCTGGTGCTCGACTTGACGGTGAGCGGTAAAGATTCTATAGAATGTTCGTCTTGTAAGAAATGAAATGAATTTAGATATTCAAGGATTCCTGATGATCTTTCCAAACCCACCTTTCAAGGGACAAAGACTCCAAGTTACCGGTGCCTCCTTCACGGTTTCACAAGATTCTGGGCATCACGGTTATTAAAGTAATCTGAGCCAGCTCGGGTAAAACTACCACCTAACCAAAAACAGGTGACTGTCACGTAGGTCTTCCACAGTTTAAGAAAAGCTAGTATATAGGGGTTCCTGGGTGGCTCAGGTGGTTAATCCTCTGACTTTGGTTCAGGTCATGATCTCATGGTTTGTGGGTTCGAGCCCCGCACTGGGCTCTGTGCTGATGGCTCGGAGCCTGGAGCCTGCTTCGGATCTGTATCTCCCTCTCTCTCTGCCCCTCCCCTGCTCATGCTCTGTCTCTATGTCTCTCAAAAATAAATAAACACTAAAAAATTTAAAAAAAAGAAAATCTAGTAGATAAGATCCAAAAGGTATAAAGAAGGTGACTGAGAGATCCCAGGGATTAAATATGATGACGTGTAAAGCAATGAATGACTTGGAAGGAAGAGAGACCTTTTCGGGTACCACAGCACAGAAAACTGCTCCCCCACTTTTGGCCACTACCCAAGACCTGACAATTCCTCAGCTCAACGCTGCAGAAGAACTTCACCAAAGTGATGAAAAGAACATGGCTCTGCAAAGTTCTCAGTCATTTCAGAAAATGTGGGCTCTCTGGAACAAACTTTCAAGATCAAGGCCCAAACGCGTACGTCACTTTCTCCCTTCTGGGCTCCAGGCTCCTCATCTGTAAACTAGGAATAATAATAACACCTACCGCACAGGTATACTGTGAGGCTTAACTGAGTTAATATCTGTAAATTGTCCATAATGCTGCCTGACAGAAAGTACCCAATGCGGTTTTTGCTTGTTTAGTGGTTTCTACCGTAATAGAAATGTACCATTTTAACCATTTCTTACGTGCACAAGTCGGTGGCATCAAATGCATTGGTGGTGTTGTGCAACCACTACCCCCACCCATTTCCTTAACTTTTCGCCATTCGAAACAGCGACTCCACGTCTATTCAACAGTAAGTCCCCTACTCCCTCTCGTCAGCCCCTGGACACCCCGGACACGTAGCTTCTCTCTGAATATGAAATCACCCAATTCTTAACGCAAACCAGATAAGCACAGACTAAGATGCGTTGAGTGCAAATCTGCCATAATCCTTTATTTCTCTCCTTAGTCCATCAAATGCTAAAGAGGCAAACAAAGCTGGATGGTAAGGGTCCCCGCTCCCGTGGTGGAATCAAATGCCTCCTTCGCCATGACAGTGGGACAAGCTCTGTGGCAGGAAGATACGAGAGAAGGAAGAGAAAAGCCTTCCCCTCCACGGAGAAGAGAATAAGTGATGGGAGAACAGCGCACCCCAATTTTCCCCTCTTCCCTTTGAAGCGGAGGTAACGTGAAGGGCAAAGGAGAGGTTTGGTCCTCACCCTACAAAGATCACTTCTCAGCTTGCCCTTCTCACCAGCCTCGGGCACGGCGACATCAGTCCAGTGCCAGCACGCAACCAGCTGAAAGAGACCCTGACGTTTAAACTCCCCGAGCCGCCCTTGATACTTACGTGGTGAACACACAGTTCTTTGGAAGTCTGGCCAGGAAAAGCCGCCAGATGGGAGGAGAGGCCAGATGCTGCGGCAGTGACCACGTGGCTCTGTAGCCAGGGCTGGGGATCAGAGCGCAACGTCGGGCCAGCCAGATGGGAGAGGAATGTACGCCGCCAAGAGAAACTGAGATGAGGCTGAGTCAGTCGGAGCACACCGCTGGGCCTTGCTTGAGCCCAGAGATGCAGACGATAAGTCATCAAACCACATACACCTGCAGAGAAAGCCACTTATGGGCCAGAGACACTGTCCCCAGAGGACAGGAAGCAGAATACGGCGTACCAGCGAACCCTTGCCACCATGACACTACTTACACCACAATCTCCTGCCCCACCCCCTAACTATACAGAAACCATCGGTACATCTCCTCTGCACAGGTGACTTGTACTATGAGTTAAAAATGGTGACCACTCCACCACCGCCCAACTTAAACACAATACATCGACGGGGTCCTTGAGAGAGAAGTGTTTCCAAGACTATGTATACACTCTCGAAGACAAAATCATTTTTTCATTAAGCAATAGGAGTCCTATGTGGATACAGCAGTGAGCATACACAACTCAGTTTGCAACACGAAACTGACCATTGGGAGATACAGGCTTCCTCAACTCTCACAACTGCTGATGGAGGTGCGAATTTGGTATATATACTACTTTGGAAAATCCTTTGGCAGTATCTCCTAAAGCTAAATAATGCCTACCCTGATGAATCAGTAATTCTCCTCACAGGTTAGCCCAAGAGAAATCAGTGGTTTTGACCACCAAAGGGTATGTAAAAGAATGTGATGGCAGCTCTATTCCTAATAGCCAAATAGTAGAAATAAATCAAATGGCTGCCAACTGGAGGATGTGTATGTTGTGGGGTCCTGTACCACGCGACGCCATTCACGGATAAAACACAGTGAACTACGCACTGCAACATGGATGAGTCTTCTATATATTGTGACGAGTGAAAAAAGGAAGACTCAAAAGAGTCTTACACATAGTATGACTGCATCTATATGAATATAAAGACCAGGTGAAACTAACCGACAGGAGCAGAATCAGTATCGTGGCTCCCTGGTAGGAGGAAGTGAGCAGAAGAGAAGCATTAACTTGGAAGAGGCATGAAGGAGCCTACCGGGTTCTAGGGAAGTGCTCTTCACTTCACCTGTGTGGCAGTCACACACTTTACATTTTACAGATATATGTCAAATTTTACCAAGCTGTGCACCTAAGATTTTTTCAGCTTAATACACCCATGCCATACTTTATTCCCAAAAAAACCACACATGCCCACACACACACACACACACACTTACATACTGATAGTCTTTCTATTTCAGGCTGAGGAAGCAGAGTCTTGAGTGATGACAGGGGAGTCCACAGCACTACTACGTTACCCCAAAGAGGTCGCTCTGGAACCATACGCTAACGGGGGCTCATCTAATGCACTCTGGGGACCAATGTACATTTCTCCCGGCTCACCTCCAATGAATCCCTCTTCATTCGCCTGAGCCACCTCTATGTACAGAACTCTAGCTTCTGTGGCTGGACAACTGGAAAAAGGTAGGCTACAGTGACTTGAAGGCTAAATTAAGAATGCTTATTATTCCCTTAAATAATAGATCAAAGTAATTATTTTATTTTTTATAATTTTTAAAATAAACATGTTTGAAGGAGTGTGAGCGGGGGAGGGTTGGAGAGAGAGGAAGAGAGAGAATCCCAAGCAGGCTCTGTGCTGTCAGCACAGAACCTGTTGTGGGGCTCGATCCCATAAACTGTGACATCATGACCTGAGCTGAAATCAAGAGTCAGATGCTTAACCCACTGAGCCACCCACTAATCTTTCTTTTTTTAGCATACTGTTGCATTTTTTTTTATTATTACTGAAGTATAACTGATATACAATGTTGTATTGGTTTCAGGCATACAGCATAGGGATTAGACACTTCTATACGTGATGTAGGGATCACCAAGACAAGTGTAGTTACCACCTGTCACCATATAAACTTATGACAAGATACTGGCTATAGTCTCCATGTTATACTTTTCATCCCCATCATTTCCATATTTTATAACTGAAAATTATAAAATATTTTTTATATATTTTATAACTGGAATTTATAAAATATTTCACCCATCTCCTCACCCACCTCTCCCTCTGGAAACCACCAATTTGTTTTCTGTATGTATGAGTCTGTTTCTGGGTTTTTTGTTCTTTGTTTGTTTGTTCATTTGTTGAGTTTCTTAGATCCCACATATAAGAGAAGTCATATGGTATTTGTCGTCCTCTGACTTATTTCATTTAGCATAATATCCTCTGAGTCCATCCATGCTGTCCTGAATAACAACATCTCACCCCATTTTCATGGCTAAGTAATATTCCATTATATATATCACATCTTCTTTCTTTTTATTTTTTTTTAACATTTATTTTTGAGAGATACAGAGAGACAGAGCATGAGTGGAGGAGGGGCAGAGAGAGAGAGACAGGATCGGAAGCAGGCTCCAGGCTCTGAGCTGTCAGCACAGAGCCCGACATAGGGCTTGAACTCACGAACCATGAGATCATGACCTGAGACAAAGTCAGGTGCTTAACTGACTGTGCCACCCGGGTGCCCCTCACATCTTCTTTATGAATTCATCTGTCATTAGACTCGTAGGTTGCTCCCATACCTTCACTATTATATATAGTCCTGCAATAAATATAGGGGTGCATATATCTTTTCAAATCAGCATTTTCATTTTCCTTGAAGCAATACACAGTAGTGAGAATGCCGGACCATTTGGTCATTCTATTTTTAAATTTCTGAGAAACCCCCGTACTGTTTTTCACAGGGGGTTGCACCAATTTACATTCCCACCAACAGTGCATAAAAGTTCCCTTTTCGCCACATCTTCTCCAACACTTTTTATATCTTGTCTTTTTGATACTAGCCATTCTGACTAAGACCTGGACTAATCTTGAGGGACTGAGATCATCTGAGTCTTCGAGGGGCAAGGACTATGATCAAAAGCACAATAAACTGTACTGGGTTCCTGGGTGCCAGTAGTTCTAGTGTCCACTAAGGACTCCATTCTCCTTCCTGCTCTTCAAGAATTTTATGGGAATGTTTAAACAAAGAGTCCCTTAATACTTTATATCCACTGATGTTTAAGCATTTTAAGGTTCTTTCTGAGAATCTGATAAAAGCTACCAAGACCCAGAAAAAAAAATAAAACAAAACAAAAAAGCATAAAATATTGCATATATTTTGAGTTAGGTCTTAAGTAATACTTAATAGCTCCTAACTACAGAACTACAAAACTATTAAGAGGAGTCTGAAACCTTTTCTCAGTGATCCAAAGAGACTAAGAGAATGTAGGTATAGATTTATTTACAACAAAGCTAAAAGCTAAGTCTTTACTTTGGTTTTAGCTATGGTTATATTTAATAGATGTGTTAAACACTAGGTATCTCCTACCATGATTTTGCTTTAGTCTTCAAAATGATCTAATATTTACTTAGTAGAGTCAATTTCATGAGAAATATTTATTTTGAAATAGGGCAGTAACTTTCATAGGTATATGTAAAATATAGTATAAACACATTTTTTGTTTGTAACTCATTGTTTTATTCTCTCTGATTTAAAAGACAACCGCATAAAGCAGCAATTACAAATCTTGTTGATGGACATACAATATATACATATATAATTTGTTTGACAATCACAGCACATAAAAGGGGACAAGAAATGGAGCTACACAGGAATAAAATTCTGTATACTATTGAAATTAAGTTAGTATTAAAAATCATCATAAAAGAAACAAGGGAATTAAAATGGCATTCTATAGGGGCACCTGGGTGGCTCAGTTGGTTAAGCATCAGACTTGGTTTCAACTTAGATCATGATCTTGTGGTTCATGAGTTCAAGCCCTGCATCAAGTTCTGTGCTGACAGCGTGAAGTCCGCCTGGGATTCTCTCTCTCCTTCTCTCTCTCTGCCCCTCCCCTGCTTGTTCTCTCTCTCAGATAAACGAATAGACCTAAAAAAATTTTTAATAGCATTCTATAAAATACCTACTTAACACAAAAAAAGGCAGTGATGAGGACCTGAGAAACAAAAATAAATAAAATATCAATGGTAGACATAAATCCTACTTTATCAATAATTACATTAAATGTAAAAAAAAATCAAACAGTATAATTAAAAGGCAGAGATTGGCAGAATGGATAAAAAATATCAAACTATATACTGTCTGCAAGAGACACAATTTAGATTCCAAGACACAAATAAGGTTGAAAGTACAAGAATGAAAAAGATATACCAACGCAAAGAGTCACCAAAAGAGAGCTGAAGCATCTATATCAGACAAAACAGACTTTAAGGGAAAAAAAAAATGTTACCAAATGCAAAGCAAGACATTTTATAATGACAAAAGGTCAATTTGTGAAGAAGATATAATAAACAGAAACACTTACATACCTAATAAGAATGTACAAAAATATATAAAGCTAAAACTAATAGAACTGAAGAGAAGAACAGAGAATTCAAAAATAGTAGTTGAAGAGTCCAATACCTTATTTTCATTTTTTTTTCCAATACCTTATTTTCAATACTGGACAGAACAACTAGAGACAAAACCAGTAAGGAAATAAAAGATCTGAACATCACTATAAGCCAAGGAGTCTTAAGCCACATCTATAGAAAACCTCATTCAACAACAGCAGACTACAATTCTTCTCAAGTGGATATGGAACATTGTCCAGGGCAGACGACATGTTAGACTATAAAATAAGCCTCAATAAATTTATATTTTCCAGTTTTACTGGGATACAATTAGATATACAACACTATGTAAGGAAGGTGTGCAATTTCACACCTTTATAGTGCAAAATGATTACCACACTAAGTTTAGTTAACATCCATCATCGCTCAGTTACAGATTTTTTCCTAAAACTTTTAAGATCTACCTTTTTAGCAACTTTCGATATACAATACATATTGTAACTGTGGTCATCAAGCTGTACATTACATCCTGTAACTTATTTACCTTATAATTGGAAGTTCGTACCTTTGACCATCTTTACCCAAATCCCACCCTCAACAAATTTAAAAGGACTGAAATCACGTAATGTTATCCAACTACAACTGAATGAAATTAGTAACTAATAACAAGGGAAAATTAGAAAATTAACAAACGTGGAAATAAAACAACACATTCCTAAATAACCAATATACCAAAGAAAATCATAAAGGAAATTAGATATACTTTGAGATAAATGAGAATGAAAACAACATACCAACACTTATGAGATGCAGCTAAATTTCTTAATGAGTAATTTAGAGCTATAAGCACCTGTATTAAAAAGATGTCAAATCAATTACCTAACCTTCCGTGTTAAACTAAACACAAACAAAACACAAAGCAAATAGAAGAAAGGGGAAAAAAAATAAAGACTGGAGTGGAAGTAAATGGAATAGAGAACAGAAAAATAACCAGAAAATCAATGAAACCAAAAGTTGGTTCTTTGGAGCTATTAACAAAATTGACACGCCTTTGGCTAGACTGGCCAAGAAATAAAGAGAGAAGACTCAAATTACTAAAACCAGGAATAAAACAGATGACACTACAACCAGCCTTACAAAAATAAAAAGGAATACTACCACATAAAAGAACACTATGAACAACTGTATGTCAACAAAGTAGATTCACAAACTAGAAGAAATGGAAAATTCCTAGAAAGATGCAAACTACCAAAACTGACTCAGACAGAAATAAAAAATGTATATAGACCTAAAACAAAGAGAATTTATTAGCAGTCAAAAAATTTCCCACAAATAAAATAAAATGAAGCCTAGATGGCTTCAATGGTGATTTTTACAAATATTAAAGGAATTAACACCAATCCTTCATAAACTCTTCCAAAAAATAGGAGAGGGTCCATTTCCCAATTCATTCTTTGAAACCATTATTACTCAGATAATAAAACCAGACAAACATCATTAAAAAAACTATAAAACAATATCTATTATGAATATAGACATGGGGCGCCTGGATGGCTCAATTGGTTAAACATCCAACTCTTTGTTTCAGCTCAGGTCATGATCTCAGGTCTTGGGTTTCATGAGTTTGAGCTCCACATTGGGCTCTGTGCCGGCAGCGCAGAGCCTGCTGGAAATTCTCAATCTCTCTTTCTCTGCTCCTTCTCCCTTCAAAATAAATAAACTTAAAAAAAGAATATAGGCACATAAATCCTTAAAAAATATTTTTAAAAACTGAACTTGACATCGGATGGTCTGCTCCCTAGCAAACAGGGTTTTTTCCACAGGAGACTAAAAGCATCCTCTGAGTCCTGACCACACTCTCTAGTAGGCACTTAAGCAATCTCATTACTACAAACTCCATGATGAAACAGACAAAATCAGTGTAATTATAAATAAATCTTTCAAACTCACCCCATCTCCTCTATCGCCTACCAAAAAGACACTGCAAGTTTTTTCTTGAGGCATTTCTGCTTTTTGTGATTGATGCATTAAGTAGCATCACTCTAAAATTGTAATTTTTTTTTTTTTACAGAATCAGATTACACAGAATCCAGCCTTCTGTGTGATGAAACACTTCCAATACTTCAAAGTGACTGACCTCTCTGAAATTTAAGTGAGCTATTTTAAATATAAGGGTATTTTTCAAGCATTCCATAAGGGTACTGTGCTTTACCTCTCTCCCTTCTCTACATTGGAGATGAATTTATAAGTCATGGAGAAGTAGAAGGCTTACTCACTATACTATAACCCCGAAGTAGACCTAGGAGATCATAAATCACCACAAATTCTCATCCAAAGTCGTTTCTCTAAAGCAACGTGTTTTGCAAACTTGGCTGAGCCTTTGAACTACCAGAGGAACTTATTAAAAATGCATGACTTACTTAAGAGATTCTGGTAAGTTTGTAACTAGGCCCAGAATCTGCATTTTAACTCACCTCTTCTCTGAATATTCCTGGTGACACTTGAAGAAAACACTGGAATAGAGGTACTTGATTTCCGATTCATTCTCTATATGTAACAGGAGCAATTCTGGGGACGCCTGGGTGGCTCCGTTGGCTGTGTCTGACTCTTGATTTCGACTTACGTCATAATCGCACAGTTTGTGGGATCGAGCTCTATGTCGGACTCCAGGCTGATAGCATGGAGCCGACTCGGAATTCTCTCTCTCCCTCTCTCTCTGCCCCTCTCCAGCTTGAGCACCTGCACTCACTCTCTCTCTCTCTCTCCTCTCTCAAAATAAATAAATAAACTTTAGAAAATGCCTTAAAAATACAGGAGCAATTATGGACCAATACAAGTCCCCAGGAAAGCCCTTTCCTGTCCTAACCCACTGCTTTAGAATGCTAGTGGTCCCCACAGCCACACGCATTTCCTACAAGGGTGGGGGGAAAGTTTGTACGTCACTTCCTAGAGACACAGAGAAGAACCCACTGAACAGAGAGGAGGCAGGAAATTGATATTTTACTACAGAAATCCATAGGTTTAAGAGGCAAGTATTCTCATAACAGATGTCTCAAATATCGAGGAATTATAAGGTACATGAAAGGTATCATACAGCTCTAGGCTATGCTACCTCAAAATGGGAGATCCTTCCAAGGCTTGGACCATCTATGCTAATCAACTGTTAGCAACCATTATTAGGCAGAGGAAGAGAAAGTCTGCTGCAGAAGATTCTCTTCCAAATTTGATTATTTCTAAGCTGCAAATCACCCCAAACAGATTATTCCTAAATTCAAGACCACTGCCTGCGAAATAATCAAGTCAATGACTACAACATAATTAAGTCAACTTGGTGCCTTAACCATGCGTGTTCTCTCTGTCCTTTCTCTCTCTGTCTCGCTCTCCCTCTCTCTCATTACATGCTGGGTATCCGAATGCAATCAAACCTCTTGATCAAATCCTTTGTTTAAAAGACAAACAAATCTTTGTAGATGCGTGACATTTCAGGGCTTTTGTTTTTATTTTAAACTTCGGATGGTTTGAGATTAAGAGACCCTACCAATCCACAAAAGCAGATTGGACTCAAGTTTACTGCCATTGCACAAAAGCGTCTTTGGATGACTATGTATGATCTATATATGTATATATAATTCAGAGGGCAAGTCGGCTCTGAACCAGGGTCCTGTCTCTGTGTCAAGAGGAACTCTGCCTCCCAAGAACCCTTCAACGCGTCAGGGTAAAAATCTGATCACACAAAAAAGGGACTGCTAGTAGAGGAGGACCATCCCAGTCAGGGGCCAGTTCGCCTCACTGAGGATGCAATGGTAGATGAGGATCATGCATAAGGCCAGTGTGAACAGCTGACTCTGACTTCTATATTCCACACGCTTACTCTGTGTCTCTATGTAAGGCATCCTGACTCCTGTGATCATTAAACCGTTACCCTATTCCTCTTGCTTAATATCGCAGCTCATCCTTCAGCTCCTAGCTGAACATCTACATTCTTCAGGTAGGGGAAGTCCTCCCACTCTAGGGGAGTTGTCCACTTACATAAAAAAACTTTGTTTTGTCTCCTCACAGAATTTTTAATAATGATTTTTCATTAATAATCACGTTGTTACTATTATGTTCAAAAGTTTATCTCTTGGGGTGCCTGGGTGGCTCAGTTGGTTCAGCATCTGACTCTTGATTTCGGCTTAAGTTGTGATATCACAGTTTGTGAAATGGAGCCTCATGTCGGGCTCTGTGCTGCCAGTGCGGAGCCTGCCTGAGATTCTCTCTCCCCCTCTCTCTCTGACACTCTCTCTCTCAAAATAAACTTTTTTTTACTTTATCTCTCTACTAACTCCTGCTGGTCGACATGGTCAACCAGGATGGCTTTGTTGACTGCTATGATATGAGTATCTACCATGCGTCTTTCACGCATTAGAGTCTTAATAAGTGGTTCTACATGAATGAATGAATTCTACCAGATTGACTTCACAATAGAGTAAGTTTAGCATCCTTTACTCAGTATTAGGTGTCATAATAAGAGTGCACTTACATATGGGCCCGTGTGTGTTTTATTAAATTCTTTTTTTAAACATTGATTTATTTTGAGAGAGAGAGTGCCTGCGCACATGAGCAGGGGAGAGAGAGCAGAGGGGGGGGGGGGAGAAAAGAATCCCAAGCAGGCTCCAAGGTCAGTGCAGAGCCTGACAGGAGACTCCATCTCATGACTGGAAAATCATGACCTGAACTGAAATGGAGTCAGATACTTCACACAAGTGCCTCTTAAAAATTATTACAGGCACTTTTAAGACACACAAAAAAATATGGCATTGATATATTCAGGTTCTTCCCATGTGTGAACTAAACTTTCAACTAAATAACTATATGACAATAAGGTGAAATGCTCAACATGGTGGTTTTCTGGGTTTTGTACATCTGTTCTAAGTTGCTTCAGGGTAATCAAAATTGATATATGCCTGTAGCATAGCAAATATTTCAAAACTAAGATCCTAACCGTGGCTTTTTCCAACATCATTCCTAATAAGGAATTCACTCAATATGTATTCAGGAAATGCATCTACTGAAGTACTACACTTAAATTTAGATTTTGAATCAATAAGAATGAAGTTTCAGCATTTCTATATTAAAAGTTGGCCCGTGGATGTGTTCTCAAGCAACTGTGACTACTACCACTTTAATTCTGCATAATGCTATGTATATAGTCTTCTTATATTTTTTCATGGGTAAATTTTTTAACTCTGTGATGATGGTACTTTCACCATGTAAATCTTAGCCATTACTGAGACTCTCTGGAAAATTCTGTCTGTAACACAAGAGGTCTTTACTTGTGTTATCCCCTTCACAGAAGTCTACAGGCCCTTATTTCCTTAGAAGCTCTGTTCAGATGGCCCCTAGAAATAGCTAAAAAAAATTGTCTTTGAACAGTACGGTTGAAATTCTCCAACTTTAAAAAGCCACAAGAACAGATTATTTTTTAAATACTCTCCCTTCTCTACTCAACCCTTCCCGGAGTGCTTTCTAGTATTTTTTGTTTGAAACCTAATCATAGATACAGACACACGCACACACACACACAACACGCACACACACGCACATACGCATTCACACCCATCCACCCATCCCTGAATGGACTGAACTGACCCAAAAAGAAGTCAACATATAGGAAAAAATGCTGGAGGTCCTCTAGGGTAGTATTTTCAAACTGTAGCCTTCAGATCAATTCAGTATGCTTCCACACGCATTTTATTAGAAAGGAAACAGAGTGCAGTAGAATGCAATGGATAATCAGTGTTTGATGACATTAAATCTTTCCTAACTTAGGAACCCTGGCATCATGGGAAATCTTGGAACGGAGCAACCATGTGCATATATGTGCAGGTGTATTTGGAAATGATAAGCCCATAGGTCATACACGTGGAGCTCAGGAGTGCTGCAGCATGGAGTGATCACAGCTGGAGATAACCTAGAAAGAAAGGCTTCCTGCCCCTGCCATTACTGTGGGAACCATTAGTGGGGGTGCTCACCCGGGGGACAAGAATGACATCTGAATGCTGGATACCCTTTTCGGACCATTTTCCACAAGGCCATAGTAAAAACCATGGCCTCCTTTAGAAAGAGGGAACTCTTCTTAGGATTGCTGACTGTATCCCAAGACAGAACCCCAGAGAAGGGTAAGAGATTCTTATGACACATGGGGTGAGATGCTGAAATCATTTAATTTGAATATTTAAAGAAGTGGGACCTCATTTTATATTCCAAATAAAGTAGACCAGATTATTTATATAAGTATTTCAGGTATTTTAAGTTGTGTGGGTCCAAAGACAAGCTAACTCCTAAAGTATGACTTAGGAATCTCACGCATACACACGCCACACACACAACATGCTTTCCTGTAAAGGAGAATGGTGACTTGTACTAGTGCTCAAATAGGAGATCCTGTAGTTCTGATTCCCTATTGTATTGATTCCTGGAGAAAAAAGGATGCATAGGTATTTGAGTATCTGTAAGAAAAAAAAAAAAATGAGGGAAGCCTTACTCTGTCAAGAATATCCTGGAAACATACTCAGAGAAAATTATTTTAGTGGAAGGGAAGGCATAAGCTTGCACAATGTAGAAGCAGGTAACAAAAAAGCTTCAGATGACCTTGAAAGAGGAAACCCTGGATTGCCTCAGAGACGCGGTCTCCAAAGTGTCTTCAGATATAAATGTGGTCATAAAAGCCACACTTCTATGACCAGGCCCCATGGATAGAATCTCCTGGGGGCTCCTGAGTGGCTCAGTCGGTTGAGCGTACAACTCTTGATTTCAGCTCAGGTCATGATCCCAGAGTCGTGGGATCCAGTCCCAAATCAGGCTCCAAGCAGAGCGTGGAGTCTGTTTGAGATTCTTTCTTTCTCTCCCTCTGCCCCTCTCCCCCACTTGTGCATGCGCGCGCACACGCTCTCTCTCTCTCTCTCTCAAATTAAAATAAAACAAAACAAAACAAAGAAGGACTCTCCTGTACAGAGCAGGGTCTTTCTTCTATTCTATTTTACATCTAACACACGTATACACGCACACAGAAACACCATCCGCATGTTTCTGAGAACAAATCTAACTGTGGGCATCGGCAAGGCAGTAATTTAAAAAGGAAACCCACGAATGTCATATAATTAGGTATATGGGAGGAAATGACATTGTTTTTCTTACCATATCACACAATCAATAATGGGTTGAACTACGTGACTCTACCAATATTTGGCTGTTTGACTTCTATAAATGACGTTAGCTCAGTTCAACCTAATATTGGAGTTCTTACCATGTACAGAACCTGTAAGAATAATTTATTTCATATGCTACCTTCACAAAATCACAGAGAAATGACAAATGACACACAGCGAAACCTTTATGATAATTTCACAAAAGACAGAGAAAGAATAATGTGGAAGGAAACTTTATGGGGTGCAATATGAACAAGCAAGAACAGAGAAAGTCAAATCAATGCATCATCACTGAATACATATCATTCACAAGACATGTGGTCCTTGTCCTCAAGTACCTTCAATTTAGTTGGGAAGATACAATACATGAAAAAAATTACACCTAAGATTGTTATGTAATTTTCACTTGGGGCAGATAAACCGGCCCGAAGAATATCAAATTGGACACTTTCTGAGAATTTAACAAGTAAGAATTTAAATAAGTAACTCCCTTATTAAAACAAAACACAAAGAAACAAAAACAATCCCTAAACAATTTCATATTATAACATACAAAAAGTTTCCCTCTCACAAGATCATGTTAAAAAATATTTAAATGTTTAAAAATGTTTATCGTTCTCCACCAATTTAAATATTGCACAGAAGTCAAAGATGGCTAAGACCAAAAAAGATTTCACAGAAGGAAGAAGATGGACAAAAAATAAATCTCCGAGGGATTAAATATTTAAGTAGAAAGGCTTAAAGAAAAACAGACAGATTGACTGTATTTATTTCCATCTCCTCCCAAAACCCAACTAAAATGATAGTACAGGAATAAAGAAGGTATGAGCATACAATGACAAAAACAGGGATGCGTCATTAGTAGATTAGACAGTTTAATACATTTTAGGAAAGGAGAAAAGAGGATGGAAGAATGGAAACAACTCAGCAAAACACAGAAAGGTAAAACAAACAAAAAAAGTGCCTATACAGAACAACCAATGAAAAAACAGCCAATTCTCATTGCACAGTCACATACGCAAACACACTCAAGCTGAAAACCCAATGCAACTAAGTACTGCTTCCTGTTTGAATGCCTGGGAATATAGAATATGAGCCTTCAAGCCCTTCCTTGACCCCAACACTAGCAAGGAAAGATAAAGGATGACAGATTTACAGCAAGCAGGCCTAGAAAGAAAATCAGTCCAGATTATGGCAAAAGGGAAGAGGCCCCAAAATGGGGTACAGAGGGGTCCTTCAGTTGGAGAAAACAGAACATTACATTATCTTATATATTGACCTTTGATAATAATATTGATGGGCAATGATAGACCTGATGAAGTAAGGACAAATAATTCTAAATAGTTAATAGGAAAAGCAGCAAATAAAAAAAGCAATTATTAACTCCAGGGAAAACAAAAGGCTGAATGAAAAACTTAGTCCTCAGATAAAACTTCATAAAAATTTAAAATTTCAGTTTATCCAAGGGCACCATTAAGAAAGCAAAAAGGCAAACCACTTTCTGAAAGAAAACACTTGTGAAACGTCTATTTGACAAGATTCATACCCTGAATATATAAACAAGTTCCTCAAATCAATAATAAAATGACAAGCAACACAAATAAAAACTGTAGCCAAAAGTCTTTAACAGACACCTCACAAAAGAAGATATCGAAGTTACCATAAGTACATGTAAAGATGCTTATCAGGAAAATGACAAGTAAAAGAATTTAAAATGGAGGAATTTAAACGGATAAGGACAGGAAAAGCAGGAGGGATGATGGGTATCTGGTGGGATAGAAATGTTCTATAACTTGACCTGGGTGATAACTATGCAGATATCCATATACATAAAAATTCACCAAGTGGAATACTTAAGATTTGTATATTTTATCCGATAAAAATTATACTTTAATTTTTAAAAATATAATCCTCAGCGATCAACAGTTTTTGCCCTAATATATGACTGAAGAATGTGGAAATTATAGAGATGAACGTAAGACAGCTAAATCTTTACCTATATTCACCAAATACGAAAAGATAGATCAAGAAGTAGTTATTTTATACAAGCATATTTTAGAGATGTTGTGGTTAGTCATGGCTGCCTCTGGGGAAACAAGACAAGACTGAGGGGAGGGGACAGGAGCTTGCTACTTTTCATAATAAACTTTCTATATTATTTTATTATATTTGATTTTTAAAACTGTATGTATAAATTGATAGGAGATTTTTTTGGCAAATATTAAACTATAAATTACAAAATATGTAACTTTATATAAACATGGGACAGACAAGTATGCCTCAGTGGATACATTTTATTTTGCCAGCGCAGCATTCACCCCCCCCCCCTTCCATAATCTGATCTTCCTTTCTTCTCCACCAGCAGTCCATATGGTCCAAGGGGAACTTCTCCAATCCAGCGTCAGGAGGAGTTTGTGACTCAGACCCAATCCAACCTATGGTCCTGGTCCTTGGCCAGAGAGATTTCTTTCCTCCCAGGAAGAAGCACAAGGCCCGGTTTGGGCCAATGAGAGCTATACTGAGTTCTCTGTAAATGCTGAAGGAAAAGCGTGCTCTAATCTAGAGCTGCTGATGGCCACCTTGCCACCAAGACAGGCGAACCTGCCCAAGAATGGGGCTGCCTGAATGAACAGCAAGGTGGAGAGATGGGGAGAAGGCATGTGAGCCCTGATGTCTATGGTTGAACCCCAGGTTCCAGTAGGTCTGGAGTTTGTCTACCCATGCCTTTTTCATTAATTATAAGAGGCAATATCACGTAATAAGAAAAGCACCCGACTGCTTGGGTTCAAATTCCGCCTTTACTGCTTACTGTGTGACCCTGACGTGTCACTTAACCTCTTCTTCATTTTTTTTAATGTTTATTTTTTTATTTTTGAGAGTGAGAGAGCACATGCACAAGAGAGGGAGGGACAGAGAGAGAGACACACACACAGAATCTGAGGCAGGCTGCAGGCTCTGAGCTGTCAGCACAGAGCCCCACAAGGGGCTCAAACCCACCAACTGTGATATCATGACCTGAGCTCAAGTCCGACACTTAACCGACTGAGCCACCCAGGCGCCCCCTTCCTCATATTTAAAAAGGAGGACAGAGGGGCACTTGGGTGGCTCAGTAGGTTGAGCATCTGATTTCGGCCCAGGTCTTGATCTCGAGGTTCCTGAGTAGGAGACCCACATCAGGCTTGCTGCTGTCAACATAGAGCCTGCTTTGCATCTTCTGTCCCCTCTCTCTCTGCCTTTCCCCTGCGTGCTCTCTCTCTCAAAAATAAACATTTAAAAAAACTTTTTTTACATAAAATGGGGACAGAAATAACACCGATCTCATAAACCAAATGAGTTAATATATATAACACACATATGCATATATTTAAATACATGCATATATAGAACATTTATAGTTTAATATAAATATATATCTACATGTTAAAACCTCATTTGGATTTGTATGTGCAAGAGCCATATTTTTATTTTTAGTAATTGTATTTCCGTTTTTCCTTAAACCAGTTTGAACTGAGTTTTCTGCTTTCGAGAAGAGCCAAGACCTTGATTAATTCAATACCCAAGAGAGAAGCCATACAAAATCAATGGAGAGATTTAAGTAGTTATACATAAAATATAATACATAAAATATAAATATAATATAAACATAAACATTCTCTATAGCAGAAGAAAATCATCAAAAAATCAAAAAGTAAATAGAAAAGGAAGAAACCATTTTGTAACCTTTAGAAATGACAGTTTTTGCCCTTACACAGAATAGGGTGCAGATGCTAAACAAAGCAGGCAAAAATATAAACACAATTCATAAATGAAAAATAAAAACAGGAATACAAAAAATAATGTTTGGTTTTCAATAATCAAATGAAACAAACAGGAACTCATTTTTTTTTTCCAATGACATAGCTAAAGACTATTTTAAATTTTATTATCCAGTGTTGGCAAGTGTCTCATACCACTGGTAAGAATGTTAATTGACACAACCATTTGGCAAGGCAATCTAGCTATAATAAAAATCAGCATACCTTTGACACAATAATTCTTCGAGGAATTTGTCTCAGGAAATACTTCCTGGTATATGCAAACATTTTCCCTACCGGTTTACCCCTGATCTGTATGTATATACAGATACATTGGAAACTCAACGTCCAAAAAAATAGGAGATGCATTAAAATCCATGAATTCCAGGGGCACCTGGGTGGTTCAGTAGGTTAAGCCTCCAACTTCAGCTCAGGTCATGATCTCACAGTGCATGGATTCGAGCCCCGCGTTGGGCTCTGTGCTGACAGCTCAAAACCTGGGGCCTGTTTCAGATTCTGCATCTCCCTGTCTCTCTGCCCCTCTCCTGCTCACACTCTCTCTCTCTCCCAAAAATAATAAACTTAAAAAATTTTTATAAACCCATGCATTCCAATACTGTTCAGTCATTTAAAATGTCGATGGAAAATATGTACATACTGAAAAATGTTCGTGATTATGAAATGAAATAAGCAGGTTAAAAAAGTGGGTATGAGTCTATTTTTCTTACAAATATAGATGTGTAAATACAGGAAAAGATTTAAACTACACATCAAATGACAGTGAAATTTTTGGGTAGTAGAATTATGACTGTCCTAATTTGTTGGTGGTTTTAGTTCTCGCTTATATATATATCTTTCACTCTTTCTCCACTGAAACTTCACAGACCTTCGATTAAAAAAAAAAACGTATTTTAAATTCATTTGAAAATGTCTTAAGACGCCCCTAAGAGTAGCATTTGGAACCAAAATGCATCCAACTGTTAGGTGTAGCACGGAGGATGAGAAACTCAAGCGAGTAGACTCTCTTTGGAGAAAATTTGGTTGTACAAACAAGCAACCGAGGTCTCAAGAAGACATGTGTTACGCAGATACCACGATGGAGTATCTGTGCATCACAGAAAAGGAATAGTCCAAAGACATAAAAGAGAAGAATCTCTAGGGGAGATGTCTAAAGCCTTTAGCAGCTACTTACTGTATTTTCCACCCTCCAGTAGCTTCTGTTCAGGCTTTGCTGGGCTACCTCACCTGGATTCCCACATGCCGTTTTTGCCTCAAGAAACAGGCGGAACCTACCCAACTGGTGGAAACCATACTCTCAGCCTTTCAGTGTCTTAACGCCCTAAATGTGGTGCACCAGGCACTTTTCATCAGCACTTTCCCTGGGGAAGAAAACAGGATAGCTGAAGCCCTATACAAGCCTCCCTTAGACCTCCCCTCCCATGGAAAAGGAACCACCATCCAGAACTGTAATTGTAACACACACTTGACCTTAATAATGACCAAGTGAGTTTTCAACAATTCATAAGGGCTTGCCTGCTCTGTAAGACAGATTACAGCATCTTTTCATTTATTTTTAGCAGATTAACAGCTGGTGACCTAGATTAAGAAATAATTTAATATGTGAAAGGGCAGACTGTATCACTAAATTCTTTCACAGATGGAAAGCAGACTCGGTGAAGAGCTTCAGACCAAAGATTCGAGGGATTAGCTGGAAGTGGAGAGCGGGGAGGAATACCTACAAGTGGGTAAAGTGAAGCATGGAAAACCGATGACAAACCCTGGCTGGGATCCCGGCAGATCCTTAGCTACTTTCTGGAAAAGTAACCAACCAACCAGGGACCGGAAGAGGTCAGGAAGCCCTGCTAATGTAGCTGCTCAAGGAGCGGCAGGAGGAGGTTCTCGTTAGCTCAGGATGAGCTAGGGTAGATATTAAAAGAAATACAATCCTCTTACTGCACCCGGAGTGTGCATGTGTGGAGGGAGGGGTTAGCGGCAGCCACAGAGCCTCTGGGCCTGGGGACAGGCCAACGGATCAGTGCCCGCTTCCGCTCGGTTCCTCCAGGTGGGTGGGAACCGGAGAGGAGCCTGAGCCAGGGTCTGAAGAGGGAAATTCACGGTCATTTGGAGCAACGCGGCAAATCTGACTTCCACTGAGAGAGGCAAACACTAAACACCCAGAATCCCAGCGACGGAAAATACTGCCACATGAAAGGGAACACAGTTCCACTGACACAACCGTGGGGCTCGATTAGCCGGCGTGCATTTTCACGTACGATCCTTAAGCTACGGTATGAATGTCCTTTGGCTGGAGACACAAATGAAGACCTTTAGTGCTGGCAAGGTCTTGATGACAAGCAGTCGTGAGGGGAGCCGGATGAGCCAAGCGGTGCCACAATACCTCAACTGCACGGGGCTGCGCTTGGTATAAACCTAGGATTCATCTGTGCCCATCTCTGGGAGAGGAAAATAAATTACTGAGGGGCCAATTTGCTGAGGAGCTTGTAAAACACTAGGGACCCCAAGCTGAGAGTGCAATGTGGATTTTTTTTTAATGCAATAAAACGCCCTCTTTTGTGCAAAAACGTGCAGAAACTGTTAGGTTCAGGTCACATTTATTTCTGACCTTCCAGAGAAGGACACTGGCGTCCAAAGGGGCACACGGAGAGAGACCCCCCCCAAAAAAAAAAAAAAAAAAAACCACAGAAAAGTGTGTATCTAGATCTCTATTTTGAACTCCAGGATTCACTCGAAAGCACTGTATTAAAGGCATTGGTTTGGTTTTTCGAGATGAGCCCGATCGATCCGTCCAGATTTGGAGGGTAGCCTCCGCGCTGCACCAGCCGTTTCTGCCGCACTCAGGTCCCCAGGAGACCCCCCGGAGGGAGGACCGCTGCGGCAATCTCCCGCCCGGACCCGCGGGGCCACCGGGGAGCGGCGCCGCGGGCCGGGAGAGGCGCTCGGCTCCCGGGGACCAAAGGCGAGCCGCCGCACCTGCCGCCGCTCGCGCCCTCGCCCGCCCGGGGGAGCGGCGACCGCGGCCGGCCGCGCGGGGGGCGAGCGCGCGGGGAGGCTCGGCGGACCGCGGCGCCCCGGCGCTCCCGCTCCCCCGCCCGCCGCCGCCGCCGCCTGGCCGAAGCCGCCGCGGCGCAGCGCAGGGTGTCCCCGCGCCCCCGGCCCCAGCCCCCGCGGCGCCCCCGGCCCGCTCGGCCCTCGCCGCCGCGCGGCCCCCGCCACCTGCCCCGCCGCCCGCCGCCCGCTCTGACCTTTTCCTGCGCGCGGTTGAGCCGCTTCTGCACGTTCTTGGCGAAGATGCCCGTCTTGATGTCGGCCATGGCTGCGGGTCCGGGAGGCTGCGAGGGAGCGGAGCGGGCGGCGGGCAGGCGGCGGCGAGGACGAGCGGGAGCGCAGGAGGAGGAGGAGCGGGAGAGCCGGAGGAGGCGCGGGAGGGGCGGCGAGGAGCAGCCGGGGAGCGCCGGCTGGGGTGCGGGAGGGGGCGCAGCGCTAGGCACCGGCTTAAAGCGACAGAGCGCAGGCGGCACGCGCGGGACCCGGCTGCGGGGCGGGGCGGGGAGGCGAGCAAAAGAGAGGGAAGAAGCCCGAAGTCCAAATGCCCCGAGAGTGCCCGCGGTGGTGGAAGAGGAGGTCGGGAGGGGAGAGGGGACTGAGCCAAGCTACAGTCCCAAGGCCCGGAGGCAGCTCCGGGGTTCCTCCGAGGCGGAGTTTGCGTTGGGGAAGGCTGAGTGGGGCCCAATTCTTTCCAGCAAAATAAAAAAAAAAAGAAAGAAAGAAAAAGAGGCTCGGGGGAGGGGGGCGGGAATGGGAAAGCCGAGACAGGAGGTGCTTTGACGTGGAGGCGGGGGATGGGCTCATCCGGAGAGCGCACCCCTCCCCCTAGCTGTGTGTTGCGGAAAGCCAGTCTCGCCCTGCCCTCAGGAGGCTCACAGCCCGAGGAAAGGTGCCTGGGAAACCAAGTCAGTGCAGGGGTTGGAGCTGCAGTAGAAAGGAAGGCAATGTCCACGCTTGCGCAAACTTTTAAGATTTGGGGCCCGAGGTTGGGAGGTTCCCTGTGTAGAAGGGACAGTCCCTTTTAGCAAGGTGCTGTGCTTTGGTGATCTGTGTAATTGCTGTCCTGAGCAGAGAGCCTGGCACACACGCTTACTTCCCCAGAAGTGTCGCATGGAAAAGTCAGATCCTTTATTGCCTCCCACCCACATCGCAAGACCCAGGCCTCTTACCCCGTGGCCTCCCGCGACCCTTCTGGCAACCTTCACAGGGATTCGCCATCCTCAGTATGCTTAACAGAAGGAAGTATAATAGGGATGAGTTTGTCATATACTTTACACAGAGCTCTTGAAGGCCCTGGACCAGTGGTGAAGCTATTCGCAGCCGCTTCTCTCCGAGGCAATATGGCCGGGGGCGGTGGGGGAGGGGGGGCAGCAAGCGGGTCAGAGGTAACCAGGCACCTGAATCCCGTGAGTCCCAGGGAGCATCTCACTGCTCCTCTGGAGCAGACTGTCACCCGCGTGAACTACCCCTTGGTATTCCCTCCTTGGGAAGTCCCCCCACCTTGACTGTAGAATTGCGCTGTGACTGGCTTTTGCCAGTAAGATAGAGTAAAAGTACGCTGGGCCTGAGCCCAGTTCCAGCCTCCGCCTGGAGAAGCCAAGCGGGTTTGGCACTCTGAGGGGCCCTGTGCCACCGTGTAGAATTTCCCCCTGCTGCGAGAGGCCACGTGGAAAGGGAGACTCTTCAGCCTCCATCTGACCCACTGACTAAACGCAGCCCACGCCATCATCAGTAAGACCACCAGAAGAACCGCCCAGCTGATCCCCGCAGAGTGCTGCAGAGTTCGGCGCGGTGAGTAAACAAAATGATGCGGTTTTCAGCCACTAACTTTTGCGGTGGTTTATTACTGAAATTTCCGGCCTGTTCGCTTGGCTCTTATTTCCTCAGAATGACCGTTCATCCCAGTTTGCCTAGGAATGAAGGTGTCCAGGAGACAGGACTTCTAGTTCTAAAGCCCAGAAATTCCTGGGTAAACCTGGATGAACTGGTCACCCTACTCCCAACATCCGAAGTAAACAGGAGGGAAATAAAGAGAAAAATCCCTCTCTTGGTCAACACTCAGTAGAAAAGACTGGCCAGGGGCGCCTGGGTTAAGCATCCGAGTTTGGCTCAGGTCATGATCTCACAGTCTGTGGGTTCGAGCCCCGTGTCGGGCTTTGTGCTGTCAGCTCAGAGCCTGGAGCCTGCTTCAGATTCTGTGTCTCCCTCTCTTTCTGCCCCTCGCCAGCTCAATCTCTCTCTCTCAAAAATAAACAGACGTTAGAAAAAAAAAGAGAAGAAAAGAAAAACAGGCCGCCCAGAAGACAGAAATCGAGTCACGTCTCTAAAGCAGGGGGGCTTCAGAACCATAGCTCTGCCCTGAGATCTTGTCATGAGGATACCAGCCTAGGAATGCCGTAATACACCAGAATGTTCTAGAGCATATCAGTCCGTGGGCACTTTATACTATGAGCCCCAAAGCCCCCTCTGCTCCTGTGCTGGGCCTGGCTATAGCGTCCCTTGCAGATGTCACTGCCCACTTTCTAACAAGCAAGGGACAGGGTTTAAGCAGTAAAATCCAAGCATGTGTACTTTTCTTCTGCTTGCTGAGGCCCAAGCCTTCTGTTCCCACTGCACCAGGCTTTGTCTCTCCTTGCAGTTATTCCTGCACCAACTTTTGGAACGCGGCAAATATCTTTTGAACTAAAATTGCAAACGGCTAGCCTTTCCCATCATTCAGATGCCCAAATCTGGTTTTGGACTGTGGGTGGAAAGGGGCAGGGAGTCCTTTCTTGATACTTCTATTTGGAATACATGCTGAGCATGTTACAAAGTTGTTATGTGCGAAGTTATCAAATCAGTTCCCTCCAGCTGAGAGAGAACACGGTATCCATTTTCAGGTTGCTATGAGGGTCATTCTAGCCAGTCTAGAATAGTGATAAGGCACTTTAGCTGCTACTTAGTAGGTGCTTTGCAAATATTTGTTGAAAATCATGCATGCGTACATGAGACTAGATATTGGGCATCTAGCTGTTTCTCCTCCTAATTCTGCAATAATGCTCCTGGAACAGCAGTGTGTGGAAGAGGCCCCAACTACGATGATTTTTAAATACTGTTATCTCATACAATGACATAACAGAGAGAAAGAGAGAGAGCCCTGGGGAGGGGCAGGGAGAGGGGAGACAACAGAAACTGAAGCAGGCTCCAGGCCCTGAGCTGTCAGCACAGATCTCGATGTGGGGCTTAAACTCATGAACCGCAAGATCGTGACCTGAGCTGAAGTTGGCTGCTTAACCAACTGAGCCACTCAGGTGCCCTGGTTCGCAGACAGTATCATGGTTCCAGCGCCAGATCTTCATCTAGGCAAGGAGGAATTGCTGATTTAATTTAATTTAATTTAATTTTATTTTATTTTATTTTATTTTATTTTTTGAGAGACAGAGAGTGTGTGCAGGTGTACGTAGGGGAGGAGCAGGGAGAGACAGGAAGAGAGAGAACCTTAAGCAGGCTGGGTACTCAGCATGGATCCCAGCACAGGGCTCAATCTCGTGACTCTAATATCACGACCTGAGCCAAAATCAGGAGTCAGATGCTTAACCAACTGCGCCACCGAGGAGCCCCTTCCTGAATTATTTTTGACTTCCAATTTACCTTTTTTCCTCCTAAATTGAACTTCAGATTGGTTTAGAAGTAAAAAAATGTGAATTATGATAGGCTCCGATAATTTGGAATAGGCCCAGAATTACTACTGTGTTATCACAGAACTCATTTTCCGTATGTTTTAATGGCACAGAACTTTATCCGCCAGTCTTTGTTAAGTCCAATTTAGACCCTTAAGGAAGGAGATTTTTAAACCCATGTTTACAGGTATCTAGCTCTTTGAAGGGTTGTAACATATGCTGTATATTCTCATTGGCCACACCTCTTTCTATCATTGTATCTAATGAAGGAGGTTTCCTTTAAATGTTTGGTGGAACCTAACTGGAATTTTGGCCCCAACCTAATCATGAGTAGTTGTTTTACTTCTCTCTTTCTTCGAAGACTCGGATATAATTTTATTTTCTCACAAATGTTAAATTAGCAGCGGATGGAGAAGGTTCCCCAGAAAGATACATATTTTGACCAAAGATCTTGTATGTTTCAAGTAAAAGCATACAAGTGCAGATTCACAGTCAACCCTTCAAATTATGCCAGTTATTTACATTTTAGTCCGACATATATGTTTTACTAAATTTTGCCTCTCTGACTGCCCTCTTCTATTCCTAATTTAACCAGGTCTAAAACTAGCAACTTCCTCACTACATTAATAATGCA